>JAJKLF010000011.1:0-600000 GCA_022984865.1 Hypomontagnella submonticulosa
CTAACCCTAACCCTAACCCTAACCCTAACCCTAACCCTAACCCTAACCCTAACCCTAACCCTAACCCTAACCCTAACCCTAACCCTAACCCTAACCCTAACCCTAACCCTAACCCTAACCCTAACCCTAACCCTAACCCTAACCCTAACCCTAACCCTAACCCTAACCCTAACCCTAACCCTAACCCTAACCCTAACCCTAACCCTAACCCTAACCCTAACCCTAACCCTAACCCTAACCCTAACCCTAACCCTAACCCTAACCCTAACCCTAACCCTAACCCTAACCCTAACCCTAACCCTAACCCTAACCCTAACCCTAACCGTACAAGTGATTCATCATCCCCGTGACTTAATGTTACGCATCGATTAACTCAACACATATTATAACGTATTTAATTACAAATGTATAATAAAAAATAAAATATATATATAAATAAAATTTATTTAATTAAATAATTATAATTGATTTTTTTATAATTATTTTATGTTTGAAAATATCATTACATAATTTATTAAATTTTAAAAAACTTATTTTTATTAAGTTTTTTTATATTTTAAAAATATTTATAAAAAGGAAATATTAATTACGTAGTATAAAGTTAATTAAATGCGTAGTATTTTTTAAATTTAAAAAGTGGTGAAACGTTTTATTTAACATTTTTTACATTAAAATTATTAAAACTTTAAATTACAATAAAAACTTAAATAATTTCGTATATATAACTTGGTTTAATTAATAATTACAATTAATAAAAAACGTTTAATTTAACGATTTAAATGATTTATATTTTATATGTTATTGTTAAAGTAAGGTAAGAGAATGACGAATTACATGTAAGTGATGAGAAGAGTCACACATTAGTGTATGCAAAATAAGTAGTTTAAACAAAACAAGCTAAAACTTAAAACTATAAAAAAGCTTATATAATAGCTTTATATAAGCCTTGTTAAGAGTTTTATATAGATTTTAATAAAAGTTAGGTATAGATTAAGGTAAAACTTTAAAAAGAAAGGATATGTAAATGTTTTACAAGAAGAAAAATATTAAGTTATATAAAAGACAACAAAAAACGCTAGGAAAAAAGAAAAAAAAAGAAGATAATATTAATAAAATTACCAGGTTAACATCTTACATACAAATCTCCTGTAATTATTAAAATACTTACTTTATATTTAACCTATATTAAAGGATTCTTCTTATAATTTAACGTTATCTTCCCATCATTATGAATTAAGTACTTTAATTACATTATACAAACTAAATAATCGTCATATCACCTAAAAAAAAAGCAATAACTTCCAATTCAAGAGATCCCCCAACAAATCTAACAAAGGTAACACAAGGGAATTAATTGTTGTTGAAATGCGGGCTGGCAATAGGATATAAAAGATCTTTCCCTATTGCCAGTACTACCGAACTTTTGCCAATTCAACAGTTATGAGCTTGGTTAGCGTAATTGAAGTGCTCCGCTATGTTGTTGCTTTGCAAAAGTTGATTCTCACAACCTTATATGGTTTAAGTCGGATCGTGTGTGCTTTTGGCCGGCGTTGCTGTAAATCTCGATCTATAGGCTTCTTAGCCAGGTTTTTCTTAAAACCTGAAGGGGTGTGTTGAAATGCGGGCTGGCAATAGGATATAAAAGATCTTTCCCTATTGCCAGTACTACCGAACTTTTGCCAATTCAACAATTGTTATCAGGTAAAAACCCCGCAACCAATGCTAAACCCGGAGATCTTACTCTTAATCAATTAAGTGAGATAATTAAGACGGAACTAAATATTTTCCTAAAAAAAAAAAAGAAAACGAAACAATTAAAACGCAAACAAAAAGAAGCTTATTTTATACTTTAAAACGATGTTGGTGACTTATCAAATGATAACATGCCTGTAACTGTCTTAAAATAACCTAAAAAAAGAGATTTTAAGTGTATTTTGTCCAATCTCATTTTTAAGGGAAAGAAGTATAATAATAAAGTAAAGCTTAACAAATTTTTAACAAACCTTAAAACCCGCTTTCCTCTAAATAAGTATGAGATTTTGAGAGAAAAAACGTTCTTTATAACTACCTACTTATTAAAAAGCATTTAAAAAAGGTAGCAACATTATTAAATTAACAAAAAACTTAACAATATCTTTTGGTTTAAAATAATTAAGTGGTTACGCAAAAGCTTCGGTAATAAGGAATCTTAAAGCTTAAACACATTTCAACTCATAAAAGATTTAAAACAAAAAGAAAATAAATCATTTATAAATTTTTTAGAATATTTCAAAATAATTAAAGTAAGAAACTTTAATAAATATACCAAACGAGTTAAGATAAATAAAATACTTGTTAAACTAAAGAAAAACTTTTATATTAAGATTAAAAGAGGGTTGATCTTAAAAAACTGCATGGAGTTAATCGAAAAAGCTTTCTTTTTTAAGCCTATATTTAAATTTACAATAATAACAATTTCCTCCCAAAGTTTAAAAGGTAACTTATAATTAAATAAGAAAGAGTTTACTTAGAATATTTTATTTAATTTTAAGCTTAAATAAGAAGAAAGTGGTGGTGGAGTAATTAATATTATATTAATAACCTCGCAAAGGAATTTGAATAAATACCATAATTACAAAAAAAAAAACCATAAGTGTTATAATTATTTTAAGATATAATGTTATAAGTGTTAATAGTAAGGGCATTATGTAAATTGTTATCCAAATAACACCAATACACTTACAACTAAAGCCAATTCTTCACCAATATAAACAAGAAAGACAATTAACCTAATAACTACCCAATAAAACAGCCATTCCCCATAATGCTATTTTAAAGCCAAAGGGAGGTTAAAATTAAAGAAAAAATAAATGTCAATTAAAGTATTAGTAAATATAGGCTCAAATTATAATATGATGCATTTTAGATGTATCTTATTTAAAACAAAGAGAGATTTTATATTTAGTAGGTTAATACAAGGCTTTTATAGATAAGATACCACTTTAGGCCAGTTATTAACAATTTTTAAGATTAAAAACAAATGAAATTATGTATAAAGTATTTATAAGAAAATTAAAGTAATTAATTATGATTTTAGATATAATATAATATTTAAAATCTTATAAATTAATTAAGTTTATATTAAAATAAATAATACAAGTTAAATATAACATTATCCTTTAAACATTAAAGAAACTAAACATGTTATAGGATAAAAAACAATTAAAAAGGTAATGACTAAATATAATAAGGTGTTTATCCTTTTTATTTTTAATATTAAATCTCTTATTTAATAAATTAGAAGATATTTTATAATATAACCAAAAACATGTAATTTAGATATAGGATTATCGCCTAAATATTTAGACTTCCAAAATATTTTCGATATTATTAAAGTAGTTATTTTTTTGGATTATGTTAATTAAAACTATGTTATTAATTTAAAGGAGGAAAAATGCCTTATTTATAATCCCATTTATTTTTTGGTGGAATTAAAATTAAAAGTTTTAAAAAAATATTTCGATAATATCTTAAAGAAAGGATGGATTTAGCTTTCTTATAATATAACCAAATTTTCTATACTCTTCATTCCAAAAATTGGTAATAAGTTAAAGCTTTATATGGATTATCAAAATCTAAACGCGATTACCAAAAAAGATAAGACCATATTATTATTAATTAATGAGATATTAGATAGATTGGTAGGTACAAAACATTTTACTAAATTAAACCTTAAAGATATATATTATAAGCTTTACATCTAGAAAAATAATAAATAAAAGATGGTATTTTAAATTAAATATAGGTATTTTAAATATTTAATTATGTTATTTAGATTTATCAATGCCTTAACATCATTTTAAAAATATATTAATCATGTATTAATAGGTTTAATAAATATAATCTACATTATTTACCTTAATGATATTTTGATTTATTTGAAAAACATAAAGATTTACATAAGAGATGTATGTGTGGTATTAAAGAGGCTTCAATAATGAAAATTATATGCTAATCCAGATAAATGTGTATTCTACTAGAAGGAGGTTACATTCCTCAGATTTATTATCTCCTTAAATAAAATTAACATAAATAAAAAAAAAATTCTTATTATTATTAAATGAACCGATTTTTAAATTATATAAAAACTTTAAATTTTCTTAAAATTTATAGGGTTTTATTAATATTTCATACAAGATTATGTAAAAATAACTATTATTTTAACTGATTTACTAAAAGGAAAAACGTTAGAACCCATTTAACTTAATATAATATAATAAGAAACATTTATAAAACTTAAATTAAAATTTATAAGGGCCCTTATTTTAAAATATTTCAACTTGTAACTATTTATTAAGGTAGAAATAGATATATCTTAATGGGTTATTGGAGTAGTTTTATCCTAATTATATAAGGATAAATAACATTTAATAACGTATATATTACAAAAGCTTTAAAGCGTGGAAATTAATTATTTTATATTAAATGTTAAAATGTTGGCTATAATTAATTCCTTTGAGAAATGGAGGCATTATTTATTTTATTTAGATAAGAGAGTGGATGTTATTATGAATTATTTTAATCTTCATTATTTAATGAAAAAGCTAAAGTTAAGTAATAGGTAAATGTGATGGATTAAATCGCTAGCCGTCTTCAACTTTAAAATCATTTATTATCCTGGCATATTTAACCCAGCCGATGGAATATTATATTGCTTTGATCATATAAATCATTAAAGTAAAAAGCAATTATACAAAAAGGCTTTACCTTATTTTAAAAGATTATTTATGAAGAATATTAATGTTATGGCTAAAAGTTAAGTGATGGGGGTGAGCCCTATGTTAGTCGAAAGTTATATTAAAGAAAATAATATGTTACCTTAATTTCTAAGTAAGTTTAGAAATAATTAGGAGTCATTAAAAGATAAGTGTAATTTTTTTGTAAAAAAAAGCCGAGGTAATCTTTCTAAGGTAATATTAATAAGCAAAGTAATAGGAAGACCTTTAAAACTATCATTATTAGATAATATTAAAAAAGAGTAGTAAAAGGATCTTTTTTTAATCTAATAATTATGGAAGAATTAATAAAAAACCTAGGATACTGGTAATTTGTTATAAGGTTATAATACTAATAATTTAATAAGATATAAAAATCACATTTATATCCCACCTATCTTACGATCTACTATACTATATTTAATATATAATACAAAAATAATTAAATATTAAGGTATTATTAAAATGTTAAGATGATTTGTAGAAGTTTATTATTGGGATAGTATACGATCTAATATTAAAAGATATATAAGCAACTATGTTATATGTTAAAGAATAAAAGTATATTGTCATTTATCTTATAGTGAGTTAAGATTATTACTAGTTTTAAATGGATTTGGAAGATAGATATCAATTAACTTCATAATAAAATTGTTGAAATCTTACTTACATTTAGGTTGCATTAAAGACAATATTTTAATAATCATTGATTGTTTTTTAAAGTACACTTTATATATTCTAGTGAATAAAAATTTAGATATAAATAATCTTACAGATGTTTTTTTTTATAAAGTCTTTTCATGCATAGGTCTATTTGATGATATTGTTTTAAATCGAGGTTTGTTGTTTATAAGTAAATTTTGGGCCATTTTATGTCACTGTTTGGCAATTATAAAGAGGTTAAGTGTCGTATTTTATTTTTAAATGGATAAGTAGATGGAATGATAAAATCAAAATCTTGAATATTATTTGAGAATATTTTATAATTTTGAATAGAATGATTGGATTGTAAAGTTGGTGTTAGTTGAATAGGTTTATAATATATCTATTTATTTAATATATTATCAAACCCTAACATATCTACATTTAGGATTTATTCTAAGAGGCTCTTACAACCTAGTTATGGATAAACTAAAGCAATATGATATGAAAGGAGATGATTACATTCGATAACTAGTTAAAAACCAAGAAAACACAAAAATTCTTTTATATACCACTAACAAAACATATATAAAATATTATAATAAGAAGTGATTATTATGTTTTTTTAATATCTACAACCTTATCTTAGTTTTTATAAAACATATTAATTAAAGATAACCAGCTAAAAAGCTTATAAATAAATATTTAGGATTATTTAAAGTATTTAAATGGATAGGATATTATAATTTAACTTATAAATTAAAATTATTAGAGAAATACCGGATATATGATATATTTAATATAAGTAGCTTTAAGTTATTTATTTTAAGATTAAGGGAAGAACTTATGAAGCAAAACGTTACGTTTATAAATAAAGATAAATTTAAAATAAAAACAATTTTAGATTATAGAGGTAAAGGAAAGAATAGGTAATATCTCATTTATTGAGTAGGTTATGGCTTGAAAGATGATTTTTGGGAATTAGTTATAGGAATATCCAAAGGTATTAAGATAAAATATGAATGTTATATTTGTAATAATTATGTGAGGTAAATTATTCACCATTAATATTACTTAAACCTTTTTAGTTATTATTATTATCATTATTATTATTGTTATCATCATTATCCTAACTATTACCTTAACTGGGAGTTGATGTGTTGTTGTGAGGCTTTAATAAAAAAGTTAGGGACTAAAAGCGAAGAGCTTCTAAAATCTTATTATTATATAATATAATAATGTTATTAAATGTAAAAATATTTATAATAACTCTTTTTAGACTTTTTTACGTTTTATGTAAAGCCGTAAGCATATCCTTATCCTTATATTCTTTTTCTTTTTTATGATGCTTGATTGTATGAGATTCATTTTCGTTCTTACGGTTTTTTACTTTTTAAAAATTTTTTTTTATATTGTGTTGGGCAACTATAATAAAGTCCTTATATATAATTAGTTATAGAAGGGTTTAAAGTTAGGAGTATTTATAACGAAAAGATTTGGATTTATTAATAAAATGGTTCGAAAGTTTTTTGCATGAATCTTATTACGTAGAAATAATTATAGTGTATATTAGACGAAAATTTAAGTAATGAACATAATAAGAGATTTATTTTTTTATAGTGGTAACCATCGGAGGCATATTGTTGGCATTTAGTTAAAGTAGTTAAAAGTATGATTAGTAGGATTGGAATTAACCATGAGGGTATATATATTTTTAGTCTTAAGGTATAAATAATTGTCCTTACCAGTATCAAAATGTTAATTTGTTATGACGTAAGCGCAATATTAGTAAGGCATAGCATAAAGTCTATTTTTTTATTTAATTATTATATTAGTTAATTTTATAGATAAGGATTTAAAAGTCTTAAAATTAGGTTTTTTATTAAATTTTTTTGAAAGATTTTTAAGAGAAATAAATGGGAGAAACGCCATTATATACATAATAAAAACATATATTATCGTTATAAAACTAAGCTATCAAATAGCAGCAACAAAATTCATAAAGATGAATAATAATTATGAAAAGTAATTTACATATAAAAGAGGTTTATATATTAAAACACAAATACCTAGCACATACTTTAGCTCTTAAGAATAAAAATATTGTTAAAAAAGGAAATTTTGTTAAAGTAAAATAAAAGAATAACGAATTATATATAAGTGATGAGAAGAGTTATGTGTTAGTATATATAGAATAGGTGGTTTGAATAGAATAAACTAAAATTTAAAGTTATGAAGGAGTTTATGTAATAGCTTTACATAAGCTTTGTTAAGAATCTTATATAGATTTTAATAAGAGTTAAGTATAGATTAAGGTAGAACCTTAAAAAGAAAAAATATGTAAGTGTTTTATAAGAGGAAGAATGTTAGATTATATAGAGGATAGTAAAAAATATTAGGAAAAAAGAAAAAAAGAAAGGATAATATTAATAAAATTATTAAGCTAACATCTTATATACAAGTCTCCTATGATCATTAAGGCATTTACTCTACATTTGACTTATATCAAAGAATTTTTCTCATAGTTATATCTTAAGTTTAATAAGTATATATTAAAATTAAATTAAGGTCGCTGGCGGTTTTTGCAATTATTTTTTAATTATATTTATACTTAATCGTTTTAAAAATCGCTGAAATCGCATTATTATTTTTTACAATAAAGTTAAATTTAAAATGTAATAAATAAAACATATATATTTAAAATCGTTAAATTAAATAAATTACAATTATAATAATTATAAAATCGCTAAGTTTAGATAAGTGAAATTATTTGAATTTTTATTTAATTTAATTAACTTAATTATTTAATAAAGTAACGAACTCGAAGTTTTGCCGGCTACTTACTTTTTTAGGAAATATTACGTATTTAGTTAATTTTATATTACGCGATTAATATTTCCTTTATAAAATTATAAAAAAAACTCGTAAAAATATTACATTTTAATAAAAAAAACTTTTTTTCATTTTTTAAATAAAATTATATTTTATATTATATAATAATAAGTTTTTTGATTTTTAAAAATTTTATACATAATTTATATAAAATCATTAATTTTAAATATATGCATTATATCGAAAAAACTCCGGAAAAACACCGGATAAATATATAAATATATTTAAAATTACGAATTATGTAAAATTAAAAATATAATATTTTTATCATTTAATTTCATAAAATTAAAATTATTTTAAAATTTATATATTATATTTTTTAAAATGATTTAATTAATTTTAAAAAATATATATCACGATTTTATTCATAAATTTATTTTTATTTATTTTTAATTTATTTCAATTTTTAAAAAATAATCTTTTATTTTAAATAATATATATATTTTTAAAATATCGAGTTGTTAATGATAAGTTGATGATACATGGTGTCGATGTCACGTGGAGAGTGGATCACCTGTGCGGTTAGCAAAATTCACTTGTGCGGTTAAACTTACTGGTCGGTTCAGGGATACAAATCCATCCACTGTATGTAAGCGATGATGCGAACTGGGGCGAAACGGCTCCGCGACAGCCACTACCGCCGGCTGTGCAGATGTGAAGAGACAGTATGAACACACTCGAGGTATTGTAGCACGTATCGAAATTTCACGGACTTTCGAATCGAAACCTCCCGGCCTCTGAGACATCAATACATACATATATGCAGATATAGCAGAAAAGTCGGGTAGTACATGGACCGCTGGGCGTCACTAAGTATTTACTTTTAAGGGGTAGCCACTTACGTACAAAGTAGCTTAACGTAGATGCATGTTGGTTTAACGACGGAAATAAATGTGGTTACACAAGTGCAAAGTCCTCGGTTCTACTGTAAGTAGGATCGCTTCCGATAAATTTGATAGGTCCAAAGTGCTTATCCCTTTCTCATGCATATGTACATTTATGTATGTGCATAGGTACAGACTTACATATGCACCTAGGTATATACGTATTCCCGGTGAAAAAGAGATGCGATTTCCGACAACAGATGGACCCCGTCAAATCCAGATTCTAAAGCTCTAATGCTAAGTAGCTATTCCAGGGATGTCAATGAGACCTTCCCAGTACAACAGATAGCTCTTCTCCGTCTACACTTCGTTTCTATAAGCTATACTTTTTCCGTCGCACTTGCCAATATCCGCTATGGCCAATCGATCCCTCTCATGGTTTATTGGAATAGTCGTGTTTGGTCTGCTTGCCATATATTTGGAGCAGTTTCGTGACATATTGCTATGGCCAGTTACCAAATATGGAATCACACTGCCTTACAGACTTCCAACCTCACCTCTCGTCATTGACTCTTCTAAAGGCATTACATATATCGGTGACCTCTCGTCTGATGTCGAACACTTTCAGAATATTTTCTACGGGGAAGATACCTCAGGAAAAAATCGCTTTGCACCACCTATACCAGTTACGCCCCCGAAGAATTCGGTGATTGACGCCACACGGCCTGGTGCCTGGTGCCCACAAGGGATCGGAGACGTTCTCCCTTTCACAAGTCAAATCACCAACGTCAGTGAGAACTGTTTAAGCTTACGAATTGCTCGACCGCGCGGGACTAAATCGAGTGATAAGTTACCGGTCGTGGTTTGGATACACGGAGGTAAGTCAACATCAGACAGCTTATGTTATATCGTTTTATACACCCAGCGATCAAGCCTCGAACTCTCCTCTAGTTTACCATGAATTGACACTGACATGGCGCTCGTAATGGAGGTGGGCACGCATTGGGCTCTGCCTACGAAGCCCTCTATGAGCCGGACGGCTTGGTCGAGCAAGCCGCAGCAGACGGGCAGGCTTTGATCTTTGTGGGTATCAATTACCGACTAGGTTGTAAGTAACCTTTTATCCCTGATGTCCTTGAATATGTGGATTGAACTGGTCCATAGTTTTTGGCTTTGCGACGAATAAAGCACTCGTCGAGGCTAAGCATACAAACGTCGGCCTGCGTGATCAAAGAGCCGCGCTTGAATGTGCGTAAAGCTATACCCTATGTTGCCCAGATTTGATACTTACCTACGCTGTAATACTCCAGGGGTTAGAGATAATATAAAGGTTTTCGGTGGTGACCCGCAGAGAGGTAAGAGTTGCAACGTCCATCCCGTCTACGGCACTCCTAACCATATTGTCCTCAAAGTGACCGCGATTGGTCAAAGTGTGGGGGCTCTCGACATAGGCTTACACCTAACCTCCTTCGGTGGAACACAGGGTGTCCCATTCCAGCAAGCTATGTGAGAAACCCCCAAATGCGGCGATGGTACCACCACTCACATTTCATAGAATGATGTCCGGTGGCCCTGGTCTAAATTTCAACACCAAATCAGATCTGGTAGCTAACAATACTGCCGCTATTTCCCGGGCAGTGGGCTGTACAAAATATCATGATAGCCAGTCAGCTGCGACTATCGACTGTTTACGAGACGTGCCAGTCGACATCTTGACCAATCTTTCTGTCAGTGCTTCCCGGGCGGCTCGGCCACCATTCGGAGAAGGGTATTTCTATCCTACGTACGATGGCGATTTAATCATGGACCGGCCGTCCCAACTAATGCGTTCCGGAAGCATCGTCAAAGGAATCCCGGTAATCGCAGCCTGGGTAACAAATGACGGCGCCTGGTATGCTCCTCCTCTGACCTCGACCGACGAAGAGGTGCTGGCCAGTTTTGGCCTCTGGCTTACGGGTCTTTCTGAGTCTACGAAGAATAAGCTGCTTCAGTTATATCCTATCATCGATTTCGAGCAGATGGTTCGACCTGAACATGATGGACCTGTTTCTCCTCAGTACTATCGCGCGGCACAGCTGAATCGAGATTTCTGGTTCACCTGTCCTGTTCTTGATTTTGCGTGGCAATACGTGAGAAACGGTGGCATAGGCACTTCTCAGATGCGCTTGTATGAGCACAACGCCACGCGTTACTCGCCCTCCTTCGAGCGAATGGGGGTACCAATGTGGCGCGTTGCCCATCTAAGCGATATACCTTATGTACTTAATGTCCAGCGGCTGGGGGGAGGCGCGGATAACTCGGCTGCTCAGCTAGAGCTAGCTAAGTTTATAAGTCGAAGCATAGCCCAGTTTATAACCTCAGGGTCGCCCGTAGACAATGACCACCCTGGGGATCAGGCATGGCCTCCCGCTTTCGTAAATGCAACAGCGGAAAGCTTGACAAGAGAATTTCCGGGTCAGATCTCATTAAAATTATTTGGTGGACCTCATCACGGCGTATCTGTTACTATTAGCGAGGACGGAAGCGAAGATAGCTCGGCCGAAGCCGCCAAAACAATGAAGAAGGAGAAAATACTCGAAAGGTGTGCGTTTATCAATAGCGCAAAGGTCAGGGAGGAATCGGGCGTCTAGCCGGACTGAGAAGCTTCAATCGGAGGGAAACGGGCTTCTAAAGGCCATATCCAGCGGCAGTTCTGAATTTTAGGGATAGTTCAGCCGATGGCTAGAGTGTTGTCGGCTTCTTCTAAGCATAGGGGGAAAGAATGCTAACTACTCAGCACAATATTCTACGCATCCTAGTCTCGGTAACACATTCATTTGGTCCCTCAAACTCGCTTGACTAATATCTACAATGATATATGTGTAAAGAATCGATCGTTCATTATATACATACTTCGAGCAACGCTGGTAGCTATTCACATGTAGGTACTTGTATCCCGAAATTTGCGGATCATCCAGCAGACTGGACCTACGTATGTCTGCTTAGATTATATCTCTCAGTCATAGCTATACCACGGTGCCGTGGGCTCATCAACCGTAGTGCGACGGACACTTGTAATCGTCGTGACTCCTTTCCGTCAAGCCTAACACCAACCTCCACCCAGACCCCTCCTGCGAGCAGCAGTCCAGAAACGTGCGAGAGGTATCTTCCGGGCGAGTTCTATCAGCAGTATCTCACCAGGTCCTATCTGACACCAAATCCCCATCTTGCCGCAGAGGTCATGGGAGCTACAATGTTAGATCCAGATACTTCTAACGTGTTGGGGCCGGGCCTGTGATACCGTGGTAAGTATTACGAAGGAGACCAGCCTCTACCTCTACTACCGTTAACGAAAGCCAGGCTAAAGCAATGCAATACTACGCCGTTGCCGTCGACTGGGTGCCGGAGACCCGTGCCGATTCCGCCCCACGCTGGCATTGCATTCAGGGTATAAAGGCATAAAATATAAGCGCATTAAGACGCGCGCATAAGCAGAGACGTACGTACGTTACGGTGCGTGTGCGTAATAGCGACAGCGTTGATGCATTTTCTCATGAGGACAAAAGGGAAGAAAAGGATGTACAAAATGGTGGGCTTGGTGTGTACCATCATAAAGCATCATGCAATGGGTGACCAAGTATAAACAATATGATGTAGATAAGGGCCGTTTGGCACAATATCAAATTCGACCACTCGTTGTGGTGACCATTCCGCGATATCTCACTATCCCAGGTCAACAAGAATGAGCCTAGGGACTACAAGCATACTAGAATATGTATCACGTAGTGCAGTTCTTGATATACTTCATCAAGAATACTTATCATAGCCTCACGAGGGGGTACTCGGCAACATCGTAGATTATCCAGTAGATTGAAGGACCTATTGAGGTACGAACCATCACTGAATGATATCGGCGTGTAGTCCTAGACCACTGCGTAGCAATATCTAATGAAGCGTTTGAATAGTTGCGCGAATAGATACGGCGTTCTGGTAAATCCGAATTATATATCGCCCAGGTGCTCTGTTGGCCTTGTTGCATGAGAGGCTTCACGCCGACACTGGAGGGGAAACATGCTAGGCAGTCTCAGGCTTACGACCATAGACATATCGGACTTTCATATACCCGTGTACGGATCTGGACCTAACTTCTCTGCGCATATACGCTAAAGTCTCTTGGTAGCCTGGGGTATTCTCACCGTGAACGATGTTCCATGGGAGTAGCGTATATCCTGCGATCTTATGGTCAATTCTGGGCATCCCTGGCAAGTCGTGTATAATGAGAAGTGTCACGTTTGGCAGTTCACGCTGTTTCCTGTAGCGATATTCAGGGATGGCGAGGGGGGAGATGTCGAGAGAATAATGAATAAAGGGGTGACGAAGGCAAAGTGTTATAGACGTACCCTCGAGATCATTAATCAGCGTTAGTGACGTGTACTCCCCGATCTCAGCCAGCTTCCGATCTAGAGGCCATCCACCGATTGGGAGCTAGAGGGAGATTGTTATTTAGTGTACTGAGATCAGCTTGGTTTCGGATTGGATATGGAATCCAACATTGAGGGAGTGAAGATGCGATGGAGAAACAATACGTCAAACAGGACATAAATAGAGCAGAAGCAGGTCACGAGTATGCCGAGATAGGGTAGTATAAGGCCCTTCTCACACCTGGTAAAGTTTCGGGCAACCGCCAAGCCCAGAACGTCGTACGGTGAAAAATAATGAGCGACTCACCTTGTAATTGACTTCTTTGATATCCACAAATCCTGCCTCCTCGAAACCTTTGTTTTGGAGTCTCTGTTCGAGGACTTGGAAGCTGATCCCGAGCTTCTTAGTCATCTACACATAGTATGGTCAGCACCTGGTCACTTAGTCGCAGGAGACATAGAGTAAGTGGTAACTCGAATGGAAACGACCAGTCTGGACTAAATGCATAGTGTTCTGAACACAAAGCAACCCCAACAGCCACTGGGCCATAAAAAGGGGGTTCCCTCGACGAAACGGCAAACTAAGACGAATGAACGGGATTCGGACGAACCTCTCTCCATAGCGGATTCCAAAAAGTGTTGAAGATACTATCCTCCTTGATGCTTCCGTCGTCGGAGCACATTAGGACGTCGCACTCGCAGGATTGAACCCAACCGCCCGGCTTGCAGCAGCGGTAAGCCTGGCGGAAAAGCTCGGTCCAATCCGATATGGCGCCGAACAGGTACCGCATGTGGATGAAGTCGAACGTGTTCGAAGACCATGTCCAATCCTTCGTACAGTCATCAATCTCAAACTTCACATTTGGCGGCATCCATAGAGGTTGCGTAGGCGATAAGTCCGTTCCTGTGACTTCCGCGTTCGGATATTGATCGCCCATGTCGCTATATTCCGGTCAACGTTCTGAATTATTAGAGAGGATAGGAGGAAAGACAATATCAAGGGATTAAAGATAGTGGACGGGAAGGAAAGTTACGGGCATGTACCCCGGCAGGAACTCCGATACGACAAAGAAAGGGATGGTGTTTACATTGCCCATATTCCTGCAAAACCTTGGATCAGCACACAGCCATTCAGTTATGCGTTAGATGGTAACGGGACACACCAGTTCCAGTCCCGATATCGAGAACTTTCTACAAGGAATCAGCAATTGGCAGCATTATACTTGTTCTTGAGGTAGCACGCACCTCCATATCCTCCCTGACGGGCGCGAGAAAGAGCTTGTCCCCCAGTAAAATTGTAAGATAATGATGACTAGTTTTTCGATGCTGTTAGAGAATGCAGGCATTACGCGCCGTATCAGCACGGCGGATAAGCGTGAACTTACGTGATTTCTTGGGACTGAAGCTGCTGCTCGTCGTTCGGGGTGAAGTACTTGGACTCATGTTTCTCGCTATGGAACGTCCGGCCCTTAATGGTGCGATACTCCAAAATGCTCGCTGTCATGGAGTTCGTACTACTGGCGCTGTGTTGATAGAAGTGTTATTATAACCATCATGGTCCTTCGGCGCTATCTGCTGTCGCTATGGCAAATAGCTGTTTGGATGAGGAGTGAGCACTAACACATCATTTCCTAGGGCGGAATCCGCATCGCTATTATCGTCGATATCATCTGGCTATATGCGACACGAATTAGGATTCGGTTGACACCCTACGAGCATCCTTCACATACCTCATCTTCAGTTTGAGGCGCGGCGATGAGCTCAGGCTGGTGGCTCGCGCTTGTGTCCAAATGCGGGGTGGTAAGGGATGTACCCGGTGCAGCCGGCTGATCCGCCATTACGGGTCTAATGTACTATGCCCCGGATATAACCGAGTTCTATCTTTACTAGAACGACGTTCAAAAAGCTATAAACGATAATTGACATAGGTCGCAAAGTATGGTACACATCCAATAAGGAGAACAGCCATCAGACATGAATAAGATCGCGAGAAATAAATCCCCACAAAACCCAAAAGATTGATTCAATAGTGTGGCCGGGTTAATCTCGGAATACCTCCTTTTTTCATGTCCCTGCTAGTTTGCTTCAATCCTAGTCCGCTCTTCTCATAGGTTATCGGAACGCCATATCCTGCATGCTAAGCATTCTAAACATCTTCGCTCATTGAAGGGATTATAAGATACTTCCTACCCCTTACGTCATCCAATGGATTTTGCTAGCCTAATGATTCCCCGCCCTCACTTGGGGTTTGCGATGCGTATATTTCCGGCTCGGATGCCCGAATTGTCGCGTCAGCTTCCATGTAGTCCCGGAACTTTCAACCAACAAACACGGGGTCTCAGGGATCTCTATGGCACAACTCGGCATATTCATGTGTGGTGGAGCTACCTTGTGTTGCCCTGGCCGTGGCTATGGTTTGAACACCACCAATTACACTACTACAAAAGAGGAAGTTAACTTTGAATCCCTAGCTGCCCCTATATTACCACAGTTCATCAAAGCTTATAGCTAACTACAAGACACTCGGATGGGCGTAATTCCGAATAGACTGCATCGCGTTGGAACGGGTTAACACCTCACGCAGCGCCGGCTCGCCTCTCGAGTTAAATAGGGTGGTCGCACAAAAGCTCTTAGTACATCCAAAGCATTAGCTGGAAGACTGAAGTGCACATCGACCTTTAAGGGGCTGACCGGTGTCTCCCATTTCGAGGCGACATACTCGCCGGCGTGGTGGTGCAGAGGTTAGACTTTCCACATATTAAACACGTATGAAATAAAGAAATAGCAAGTACAGCCATGTAGTTATTGAGATTTTCCTTCATCATGAGCAGTAAATCGAGGTTATGTTGCCAACTCCAACCACCGAGACTACTACAAACGGATAGCTCGGAGTACCTATGAGGGTTTAAACGCACATAGACGGTATAAGGGGTTGTATAGGGGTTCCAGCTCCAGCTCCAGAACTCAGGTTCTTATCGTTCTGTCTAAGACGTACATAATTGGTAGATGAGTGAGGGGATGTCAAACATTGCGCTTATAAACACTTCGCCCTCACGCAATGACTGTGAAGCCTCGAACTGACAAGGCGACAATACAGCAACTGGTTGGTTGTCATAATGAGGGAAGCGAAAACGATATTTAGCTTGGATCCTAGAGATCCAATAATGTGCCCCGTAGCTTTAAATGATGTACGAGAGGAGAATGTTTCTTACTCAACTATATTACATTTCATAAACCCATATAGCATCAATAGACCGAGCTGGTCGCCCTATTATCGCTCAAGAATGAAGTTTATTCTATA
Organism: Hypomontagnella submonticulosa; assembly: GCA_022984865.1. Lineage (NCBI taxonomy): Eukaryota > Fungi > Ascomycota > Sordariomycetes > Xylariales > Hypoxylaceae > Hypomontagnella > Hypomontagnella submonticulosa. The sequence goes on from JAJKLF010000011.1 coordinate 16,814, forward strand.
TGAGCGTCTCGAAATGTAAATTAGCAAAGGATTATAAGAGTCTTGAATGGCTATGATATCAAATCTGTTCAGACTGATAGCCTTGAATGCTATATGTTGCTTTGCGCAACGCAGGAATCAACCGCCAACGCTCCGCTTGGAGACTCGCGCTGCAAGACAGTTTTGCGTCACAAGACGCTTACTGATAACTACAGCCGGACGTTAGTAGATGCTTGTGGGAAGTAAATACCTGTGTACTTAGGTAGATATCAGAATACAACCCCGTAGATTCCCAATCCAGTCGACTAGTTTCTGGCGACTATACACGCAAGTATTTTGAAGGGCAAAACCACTCCAACTAGAAACAATTAAATGTCCAAAAACTTGCTTTTTATTTTCAGTTTTCAGGGGTGTCATCAATATGGATGGTAGAATTGGTGTTTTCCTAAATATTAATTTCGGATCTCTGTACATAAGGAGTGTCTGCATGTTTGCTATGTCGCAATTGTGAAAGCTTGCATTCTCGTTTCAATGATCGTGCGACCAACCTAGTTGCGTCGAGCCCAGTGCCGCCCGACTCCCCGAACGCGTAACTATAGGGGAGAGCAGTAGTATCATATCTGCATCTGTACTCAGCCGCTCGGTATACGCGGTAATGACAATAGGATAGTCATATAAGGTTTCTTATTAGTCTTGAGCCGATCAACATATGAGTAGTGACGTGAACAGACTGAAGTGGAATACTTGGTGAGGATGTTGCTCGCTAAATCACTGGACACGACTAGATATGATGACTACCCATAAGATAATTTGATTATGCATGCCTGATTTGGCGTATCAGATGTTTCTTTAGGCACTGCGTATGCCATTACTCACGTAATATGCATGCTTAATTGTCACTTCATGTAATACTTCATATAAAGTTGTTCAAAACCACTCCCTTGGATGAGCCACGCTCGCTTATACATGCTAATGTACAGTGTTAGTACGTCGTAGCTTGATTGCGTGTCTTGCTGTAACCTCGAATGCCGTCAGATCGCGATACTCTTCGACCCCCTAAAACCGTATAGTGATATCGCCTGGCTTACACTAGACCAAGAACACCTACTCTGACCAGTCTAGGCACCATAGCGTCAAGGAAGAAACCCGCACATCACTTGTCTCGTTTTCACGTGGATGAAGCGGAGGCAGATCTAAAGACACCACTTGACCTAATCCACTTCATCTTGAATCGCTCACTCCTTTCCTTCATGATTCGCGGAACCTGTCGTGTGAGGCTTGTGGAACCCCTGAATATCGTAGCTACTCTTTACAATAGAGGACTGCCGCCCCAACTTTTCCATATACGTTTTAGTGTCGTTGCCCTGTAGCTATGCGCCGAATTGGATAACTGCATAACTTGGCCCTGGGATTCCTCGGTTCTTACATTGATTTGCCCCTTTATTACAATAAACAACCTCAGCGCCCCTTTTCATGGCATTATGGGGGTCAATTACGTTATCTGGATTTCAGCTTAATCTTGACGATCCTAACCATTAATTCTAACTTGAGAAAATCAACATCTAATAGCCTCCCAATTCTTCTTGTTACAGCGTCTGGCACTTTCTATTATCGTATTTAAGTTTTGCGGCCATTAGTCTAGTTACAGGCTAAAAACGTTACTGCAACTTATCATTCCAGTGATACTTTAACACGATGGTGTGGCTTAGGTTAAACATTTAAATTTTGATAACTTCACAGTATGTAACCAAATAGACAGCCATATAGCAGAACTCTCGTAATCCACCCCGACTTGTCGATTCAGCACGCTAAAGAAGGGACAATGTGGTCATCGTAAACCGCTCGGCCTCGAGTACATAGAAAGAGGATGGCGAATTGCGGGGAGGCACAATGTTACGTCGACATCGCACTCAGCTTGTATTGAGCAAATTTCCAGTATGGCAACTCGCCAGAATATCAATAGCAGGACATCTTAAATGGGCTTGGCTATGGTCCCGGATTTAAAAATTCAGGCACGCACATATGGTTACATATGGTCATGCAAGGTTAAGTAGTCCAAACCCTGGCAGCGGAGGCACGTTAATTAATCTATGGCTAATGCGGCCCGGAGCCAGAGCGCATTTTACCCTTCCGCCACCCAAAAGCACATCGCGTTTCGGGGAATACCATACCCGGCCACGTTGAGGAAGCAGATCTTCGACTCATTGAGAGCTACGAGCCGAGGTGCTGCCGTTAGCCAAGATGGGACAAGAGTATCAATCAATTCCCAACCTGGGGCACGGCAAGAAAATGCCACTCGCCTCCTCTTCATACTCTTCCGTCAATTGCCAGATATAGAAGATCCGGGGTCCTCGTGACGCCATGGCACGTAGAGATTTCGGGATAATAAATTGTGTTGTGGAGCTCTGCTAGGAGATGTCTTTCTTCGATAGATCATATAAAAGTCGTGAGAAGCGTCTGGTAGGTTTAAGGAATGTGACCGACTCTTGCTGCTTCGCACACGTAGGGCTCGACTACTAACCATGCGGTCTTCAATCTTCGCTGCAGCGTTCTCTACGGTTACCGCGGCCGCGACACTGGACTGGATGGCCGCCTACGAAAAGGCTAATGCTTCGCTAGCGAAGTTGTCACAAAATGACAAGGTCAACATCGTCACCGGAGTAGGGTGGAATAAAGGCCCCTGTGTCGGCAATACGGCGGCGGCCAGTTCCATCAGTTATCCCCAGATTTGCTTGCAGGATGGCCCCTTGGGCATTCGATACGGTTCGAGCGTCAACGCTTTCGTCCCGGGTATTCAAGCAGCGGCAACCTGGGATCGCGCCCTGATAAGAGAACGAGGACAGTTCATGGGCGAGGAATCGAAAGGATGCGGCGTTCACGTCCTACTGGGACCTGTGGCCGGTCCTCTGGGGAAAAACCCTGCTGGCGGCAGGAATTGGGAAGGTTTCGGCGCCGATCCCTACTTACAGGGCATCGCAATGGCAGAAACCATCGAGGGCATGCAGAGCGCTGGTGTGCAAGCTAGCGCCAAGCATTATATCCTCAACGAGCAAGAACTCAACCGCGAGACTATGAGCTCGAATATCGATGACCGAACGATACATGAATTGTATCTCTGGCCGTTCGCCGATGCCGTCCACGCGAACACGGCATCTGTTATGTGCTCCTATAACAAGATCAACGGCACCTGGGCTTGCGAGAAGTGAGTTATCACCTTATTTTCACTCTGTCGGATATATTTCCGGATTTAAAGTGACGAGTCCTCCATTATCGTCTAACTGGATGTTACTGATACGAAGCGGTATAGTCCCTATGTCCTGGATACCCTCTTGAAGAAGGAACTCGGTTTCAAGGGATATATAATGACAGACTGGAATGCCCAGCACTCAACTGCGCCCGCTGCGACGTCCGGATTGGATATGACAATGCCTGGCTCTGATTTTGACGGCGGGTCTATTTACTGGGGCTCAAAGTTGACCCAGGCCGTGAGCAGTGGACAAGTGCCACAAGCGCGTCTCGACGACATGGTTCGTCGAATTCTTGCCGCGTGGTACCTACTCGGTCAGGACAGTAGCTATCCCGCAATCAACCTCAAGGCAAACGTACAAGGAAACCACAAGACTAATGTCCGTGCTACCGCGAGGGACGGGATTGTCCTCCTGAAGAATGAGGGGAACATCCTCCCTCTCAAGAAGCCCGCCAAGATTGGGCTGGTCGGCTCTGCCGCTGTCGTTAATCCTCAGGGAATGAACTCCTGCACCGACCAAGGGTGCAATACCGGTGCTCTGGGGATGGGTTGGGGATCCGGCACCGCATCTTACCCCTATTTCAGCGCTCCCGCAGACGCCATCAAAACCCGGGCTCAAGCAGACGGAAGCCAGATCAGTCTGTCCTCATCCGACAGCACCAGCTCCGTAGGCTCGGCTGTGAACGGCGCCGACGTCGCAATTGTATTCATAACTTCCGACAGCGGCGAGGGATACATCACGGTTGAGAACCATGCGGGCGACCGTAACAACCTTGATCCCTGGCACAACGGTAACGAACTTGTCAAGGCCGTCGCGGCGGCGAATAATAATGTGATTGTGGTCGTGCATTCGGTCGGCCCGGTTATCCTCGAGACCATTCTTGCGCAGCCCAACGTCAAGGCAATTGTCTGGGCCGGTCTTCCTTCCCAGGAGAATGGTAACGCGCTCGTCGATATTCTCTACGGTGACACTAGCCCCTCGGGCAAATTGCCCTACACCATTGCCAAGTCTCCCAACGATTACGGTACCAGCGTGGTCAGGGGTAATGACGACTTCAAGGAGGGTCTATACGTCGATTACCGCAAATTCGACCGTGACGGTATCGAGCCTCGATACGAGTTCGGTTACGGTCTATGTAAGTGACTCTCCTTCTGGCCCCAGTCAAACTAGCTTGAGCTGACCCCTTCTGTAGCATATACCAACTTCACTTATTCGGGCATCTTCGTCGACGGACGGCCTACAGCTGGCCCGGCGACAGGCGAAATCATCCCCGGAGGCCGTGCTGATCTATGGGAGACGATTATAACCGTTACTGTTACCATCAAGAACACGGGTGCTGTCAAGGGTGCTGAGGTAGCACAGTTATACCTAGGCTTCCCAGAATCTGCAAAGACGCCACCAAAGCAACTTCGCGGATTCGAGAAGTTGACCTTGGAGCCGGGTGCCGAGGATATTGTAGCCTTTGAACTTAAGAGGCGCGACTTGAGTGTTTGGGACACATCAAAGCAGGAATGGGTCGTTCCTCTGGGTACTTTCACCTTCAGCGTCGGCGCAAGCAGTCGCGATATTCGACAGACTGGTACGCTTGATGCTGTTTAGAGGGAAGAACGAGAAAAGAACTTGATACGAGTGCCCCGCGCACCGCCACTGTATATAGCTCTCACCGTACATAAAGTATGGCTTTCCAAGGACAAATTTTAGCCTCACGATAGAAGAAGCTAATTTTCGTCCTAGTTCTCTCGCCTTACAGCCGTCTCGTAGGTATATCACTATCCGAAGTCCAACGTTTAGCAGTATGCATCCGCCATAGTTACCAACAAATCCCGAAGTACCTTGTCCACGTACTATACTCCGTTAGCTATAATGTCGTTCGTATTCAAAATATCATAGATAGGTTAAGAAAACAAGGTATCACATGACTATACGTATCGTACTATTCTCAGAATACTAACCTCTTCCTAGATCAATCGCGTATGTTTCAGCAATACACTGCTCCTGAAAAGATGCACAGTTTAATTGTAGATCTCGAACACATGTGATCAAACCTTAACACGTCGGATTCAAGCTCATTTTCTTAGACGCAACTAAGGCAATGGATCTATGTAGCGAGCGGGTCTAAGCTTTAGGGTTGGGGATCCCCAGCCAGTTACTATGAGAGCTATATAATACAAGTTGGGACGATAGTTTCTCAGTGCCCATTGGCCCAGTGGTTAAGGCGTCTGACTGTTACTCTATGTTTATAGATGATCAGGAATATCAGAAGATCCCTGGTTCGACCCCAGGATGGGCAGACAAGTTACCCTTTTTTTAGCGTTCCTTTTTATAGACCTTTTCACTACCTAAAGATCGCGTACACTCACGTATGCTATTCACCACATCGTGTCCTCTATCTAGCTTCTATTTTTCTTTGCACAATCATCGTTTGCATATTGGTCATATTTAATCCAATTTATTTTCATTAGACCCAACAAAGTGTGCCCACCGCTAGTGTAGCCAATGGTAAAAGCCAGGTACTTAGGGTTTACTAGTAGTTTGGTGGATCTTATAAGCTTTCATTAGCTTCGTTGAAAAATCACTGGTCTGAGACTCGTAGTGTCGGCTAAGCTACCTAAACCAGAGCAAAATCCATCAGATCACATCCAAGGTTTCATGGGCATATCTAGATGGTATACGCCTCATGTCAAGAATACTAGCTATCAAGAGATACACTATGGAGTAATGGATACCATATCGCATGATAACCACGTGACACCCCCGACGCATTATCGAAAGTCAAAGATACATGTAGGTATCATCATAAAGGGTTTACCAGTAGCTACCTTGATATTTGCTGCTCATCTACTCTGCGTGGCAAACGACGTCGATATCGTGGTCGATATGACTACGGAGAAGAGAGACCAAGTTACAGAGTTACTAGTACGGGAGGATAGTTAATTCTCGCTGCAGACTTGGAAGCCCCCCCACAAAGTCCAGGAATGTCGTATTGGAAACTCACACTGTCGAACAGCTAAGTCAACCTCTTCAGCTTCGAACACTGAATCTCGAGCATGATCTAGGCGCCATATCTATCCTCCATCCAGCTGTACTCGTTTCAACTAAGGTCAAACATTGGGTCCAACTCAGCAGCAGCACACAGCCGCGGTCGGTGAGCAAGTTCGACAAGGATTTCACGAGGTGTTGGGGTGCGACTGAGGATGTAAACGCCTTGCTATTGATGGACTCTAGGTGGGCTAAAGTGATATGGATAAGTCTAAATCTAAGCGATACGGCGGGAGACCTAAGATATACGGTATCGGTCAGGATCCGCACATATGTATCTCGGGGGTCCCGGATTCAACACAGATCTCGTAGTATTCTCAACCTCTACATCGCACAGTGGTACTCCGAGTTCGGTTCGCACGCTATGAAAGCGCTGCCAGTCTTGGAATTCGGATATTCGTTCATGTTCCACCTCAGCCTATTGTCGCGCCGTAAGAGCTTGTACGATATGCTCGAGCGTTACTTCTTTTCTATCGCTGGGCTCTTGTGGTTACTGATATTGTTCTTGATGTTACTTATTCTCTCGCTGTATCTGGCCGGAAAGCCTTAAAGAATATATCCTATTCTTAGACGTCATAAGCGTGAATATCTCGCCACTGGGTAGGACTTGACGTACGTACTTTTCCGGGTAAAGGAATCGAGGAGGACTAGGTGGTGATTAAGGATATCTCATAAAATAAACACAACACCCTATAGACTGTTAGACTGGATGAAGATACAGTCGCCCACGCGTGGAAGTTGGGTAAAATCTGTCCCACGTCGAGGAACATTTCGATAGTCTCGTCGAAGGCCTCGATAACACGAAAAATGCACTGCGTAAGTGCCATGGTTAGGAAAGTTACCGTCAACCCTTTCCTGTCAGAATACCGGTGCTCACTTGCAAAACGAGCTTGATTGAACCCTTAGATGCGCTACATAATTAGGTAGACGGAGCTGGTACAGATGAAGAAAGGATCCCTACCCGAATCAGGACCAGTAATTCCGGATTTGCCGGTACGAATACCTCTATTACTCCTCCGTAGTGGCTTAAACAGTTAAGGTACGGCGAAATACGGCCAAGAGCTCAAAGCGTCCCGGTTTTGGCTTGCTCTGCTTGGATCCTGTTGGTCTCTTCATATAACTGAATGATTGACGAATACTGCGAGAAGTCGTACTTCTCCGGATGCTTCAGTTTCCTTTGGACTCCAGAATGCTGATGGTCTTATGTTGTGCAACAGCGCTACCATGATCCCGATTGCTCCTCACCGCCATCCGCCATAGTAAAGAAGGGCATTCTACTGAGTGTCCACTCACCATCACATATATGTTATGTGTACAGTTTATAGCCAGTAGTATCTTTACTTGTCATGGCTATTAGATTGGGTGGAAACTAAAATAACGACGTCAGGAGGTGGATAGTTCATCACCCATCGAGCCGTTGTCTGCAACATCATACTAACGCAATGGAGCCTCAAAAGCGACTAGTCTCTCACTAACGTACATGTAAATTGATACACGGCAGCCGGACTCACATAGTTGTATCTTACATGCATAATGAAAATATACACACATGTGTAGTCCGTAATGTACATATGTAAGGAAAGAATATGCTTTTCAAAATAAAGCGAATGTTATATACAGGGATATATTAATCTCCCCGAACCCTCTCTCTCAAGTCTCTCAAATCCTCACACTGACTTGAACTTAGACGTCACGAATGAGGTACTATTGGCACAATACCAGAATGTGCCTAGTGTAGTACAAAATCTGCTCGGCTCTCTCCGTAGATCCCCCACTATTGACGTCTCTGGCGTCTCAACAAACCTCACGTGAGGACCGCAAGCCACGGGGAATTCTTTGCTGGCCGTTATTTCCCTCTTCACTCCGATTTCGAAACCGCCACCACATATGACGGGTCCAATGCTTTATAAACCGCGCTTGGCCCGCAGTCTTCTCTCATCAACCCGACGAACGTTCTGCTCAGGACACAACACACAGCCAACCCGCATATTCCCACGATACTCAAGCTCGACCGCAAGCTCCAACGGTTGGCGCGCCATGTCGCAGTCGGAGATCTCCAAGTATCTCCAGCAGACGCACGACCGCGTCTTCGAGAACAACCGCGCGTGGGCGGAGGAGCAGAAGAAGCGGGATCCTGAATTCTTCGCCAAGCTATCCGCGGGCCAGACCCCGGAGTACCTCTGGATCGGATGCAGTGACTCGCGCATCCCGGCGGAGCAGATCACGGGGCTGGGGCCGGGCGAGGCGTTTATTCACCGCAACATCGCCAACTTGGTCGTGAACACCGATCTCAACGTCATGAGCGTCATCAATTACGCGGTGCGCCACCTGCAGGTGAAGCACATCGTCGTGTGCGGGCACTACGGCTGCGGCGGGGTCAAGGCTGCTATGACGCCGAAGGACCTTGGTCTGCTTAACCCGTGGCTGCGGAACATCCGGGACGTGTATCGGTTGCACGAGGCGGAGCTAGACGCGATCAAGGACGAGAACTCCCGGTACAATCGGCTGGTCGAGCTTAGCGTCATCGAACAATGCCGCAACGTCATCAAGACGGCCGCCGTGCAGCAGTCATACGCCAAGAACCAATTCCCTATCGTCCACGGATGGGTATTCGGGTTCGAGGACGGCCTGCTGAAGGACCTCAAGGTAGATCACGAGGAGATGTTACATGGCATTCAGAAGATCTACAACCTCACCCAAGAGTGACCCGCCTCCGGGGAAGGACGGCCTGTCATTGTATCATCGTTTAGCAGGCAACGGGTTAAGGCTTGGCCTTCGCCGGAAAGACCTAGCCGTCATAAGTCTGCGTTGCTGTAATTACTATCTAGTTTAGAAAAGTTTATAAAGTCCCGCGACAATTGACCTAAATTATCGTTGGCACCATGACTGACTGATCAGCTATTCGGTCGGCGTCCCGACCCCTGGTTCCAGGCACACTTCTTGTGGGCATATGATATACACTGTATGTGCCCAGGTACATATAGGTATTCGTCCCGATCGTGCGGTATGCTTTAGATGTGACGTGGGTCTCCATCCTCCAGGTACCGGCATGCTTACCTACATGTAGGTAGCTATCGGTCTTCTTGCTTATACAGAGTGGTTTACAGCTGCGCATCTCTGGCCGGGCGCCGAACTAGCCTAGGTGGACGCCTCCTAATCTTGGGAGAGATGGAGGCTTGGGGTCCGCCAAGTCTAGGCAAGTCGGGGATAATAGGAGTTACGGTATTCCTTTTTCCTGATCGCAAGGACGGGCTCACTCGTTTTCACCCTCGCCACCGTCAGGTTCCCAGAAGCCATGTTCAAAGCTCTTCTTCTGTCGGAAGGCGAAGCGTTCCCAACTTACTCCTCTTCTGACTTTGATACCATCCTCGTTGGTCTCGTATCGTCGCGGCTTGAAATCCATCACGTCGTGCCAGTTGCGGATCATTCGTCGCCAGTAGCAAGCTTCGGCGGCCGGGGTAAGATAGCGGTCTCGGAATACTCTCGCCGATTCCTTTGCGATGTGTCGTGTTCGGTCGGGGTCGGCGAGTAGGCCATCCATCTGGGCCGACAGATCTGACCAGTCGCGTTTCACCTTGACGTAGTTCTAGAGAACGGTGTGGTTAGCCAGATTTGGTCCTCAGATCTTCGAGTCAAGAGGGCCAGGAAAGCATACCTGGTGAGGACCACTATCCTTTAGTAGGGGATGGTAATGGAAGACGTAGTCCAGCTTATGGATGATGGAGACACTTTCGCAATTCTGCAAGTATCGTAACCGTCCACTCCAGGAATTACCCTCTGTATGGACGACATACTTGAAGCGGCAGAAGTCTCGCATAGCCATGACGTTGGAGCGATCATGCCAGTCGATGGCCTCGACATCGTTCCAATCATGACCCTTCGCAGCTTCTACCAAGGCTGTGCGTAGCTTACGGTTCACGGCTAAACTTCCTCGCCAACACACCTTGTCCTCTTTGTCGTCCCATCCATTAGGGTATTCAGACTCTAGCTCTTGTACATCCTCGCGAAACTGCACATACGATCCTACGCCATCGTCGGGATAGCTCCATCCGTCAAAGTCAGGCATAACCCATAGCCACGGGTTACTCTCCTCGCGCGCCCAAGCCCACCTGATACGTTTAGGATTCTTCTCGCCTCTGGCCGCTCGGTCTTCGATGTCGATGATGAACTCGACGTCCGGAAGCGATCGGGGGTCAGGGATGGCACTTATGGCGCGATACATGTTCGCGAGAGCTGCGAGCCCACGGGAGCGATCGGGTTCGCCCTTCTTTTCCTCGATCACGTAGAGCTCGCCATTCGATATCATGACGTGGAATTCGCCGTGCGGAAGGCCGGTATAATCTTCCTTCGCGTCCAGTCGCATATCTGCTTCCGTGATTCGGTGGTTTTGTTCTAGGAGGAAATCGCGGGCACGGTCGAGTTCCCGGTATAAATCGGGGAATGCGCTCTGTATCGAAAAATGAGTTTTCTGTTGGGATATTTCCCCGAATTCATATTCTACTCTACGCGACTTACCTCGCATTGGTTGTCAGAAAGGCCATAATTAAGGCCATCTTTCTGCGAGTCAAATACCCAGGCTTCCTCGGTAGTCTGAGAAGGCGTAGCGCGATGGGTTTGTTGCTCGGGAGGCGCGCCGAATGATTGCTGAACCGGTCTGTCGAGCGGGGATTTTACATCGCCGAAGAGTGAGAAAGCGGTTATAATGAAGACGATGGCGAGAAGCAGCCAGCGGAGACGGCGCAAGAGGAGCGCCATAGAAGATTCGCCCGGCTGGACGCACCAAAACAGAGACTTATTAGCATACATTTTTCTAAAACGAGCGACGTAAGGGGCTAGTAACTAAGCACAGGCTAGTCCGCCAAGGCGGGAGGGAAAATGCTCGCCGTCTTAGAGGCAGAACAAGTGTCTTAGAAGGAGAAAGCATCACATCACTCTTGAGGGTACGGTGATAAAAAGGGACTCGCTCGTTTTAATAGGTTTCCCATCCCTTTGTGTCGTCTCTAGCGGGCTATTCTTGGCCAGTACTGCTAGCATAGGCAAGGGCAATGAATGCGGTTAAAAGATACGACATTGCGCGCAAACATTGATAAGTTCGGTTGGACCGGCAGGGTATCATTGCATGCCGAAGCCATACCGTTCGCAGCTCCAATGCCACTTGCCCTACCCAACGAAAAAAGGGGCATCCTAGTTAAGAATGGAGATCGGACGCTGGGATTGAGCTTAAACCCTGGTGTCTTTTTAGATAGAGACATCCATGGATCCCTTTCCAGTAGGATAATTATATGTTTTGTCCCCCACGTGGGCTGATCGGCGTAGTGAGATGCGAGAAATCTTGATTGTCTAGAACATGGGGCCAGTGTCGATAGACGCTAGAATTACGATTGCAGGGATTGTAGAGTATGGAACAATTTGAACTTACAGCCATAGTTCATAGAGTGATAGCCCCTATTTCCTTGATATTTCTTTGCTGGTTGGTATTTGGAGACGCTGAATTAGACGCCAGCTCTATCAATGTGTGGTCAAACGCAGTACTGCAGTAACACATCAAGAAGGGGTAAAATTAGATCATATGGCTTGGCTATTGCATCTGTGTATCTTCATTAAAAACAACAACCCGATGGGTGCGTTGCGAACACTTTCGACATCATCGATACTATTCATCGAGCACTAAGCAATGAACAGGCAAAGATCTTATGGGCGACCGTAATCAACTATACAGTATCGTGGTATAAAATCCGCATAGACGGGTCAATCTAAAATCCAAATACGCCTAGGTGAGTATCATGGCACCAGTTCCTGCGCTCCCATTAGCAACCTGACGTCTGAATGCCGTCACCGAACATATTGTAAAGTAGGGCCCACGGGTGTCGTTCTTGTCCGCAGAACGCGCGTTCCTCTCACAAAAGCAAGCTACCGAAAAGCTCGGTTTCCACTGCAAACTGATCCCAGAACCAATTGGTATCTGCCCAGGTATTGATCGCTTCTGTGAATCTCTCCGGCAGGAGGAACACAGTTAGCATAGAACATGTCAACGCGCACGTATCCTAAAAGCGAAGTGCCATACTAAATGGCAGAGTGTGAGAACTGACAGTTCGCTTATGCGGTTACTGATGCATTTATACCCGCCCGTCCTACACCACAAATACGAAGCTTCATGCATACAATCTTCGAAATCGTTATCAAGCGAGCAGCCACCCCCATCTACCAACCAGATACCAAAAGTCTGACCCAATATTATGGGCGAGGTCGCAGCACCGTTCCATTTGCACTCGAAAAATCGAGTCTCGGCGGGCCTATCGGCGTGCTCACAGCGCAAACAGAACCTTTCGTTGGGACTATTGGGTGGCGCTGTCGAGTAGTCGTATCTGAGAGGAGCCAAGGCCAGCCACGCCCCTTTGATTGCAACTCTCTTTCCTTCCCACTATCAGCTGTACGGGTCGAAGAAAAGAAAGAGACACTCGCGACGGCGTCGCTCTCGTCAGCTGGGCGTTCAATATCTCACCAATGGCTCGGCCTTCCTTTTCTTGCTTAATTACGCTTTAATGTTCATATTTTACAGCTATGATATACATATGTAGTTTCTAGTACTTGATTTATATTTTACTGTCGTTGAATTGATGATTAGACGTACCAGACACTCACCAGTCTTTATAACAATTGAGTAACCAGTAGTCTTCGGCCATACATGATTTAATAGAAGATCTGTTATCTAACCGTCAATTACATTATTTTCCGCATTGGCTATGCGTCCCTCATGCGCCCTACTCATCGCGACTGCTTCCGTCGCTATCGCGCAAACACGATCGCCAAAACGCGGCTTAGTGTTTGTTCCGAAGCCCGCAACCCCAGAGGACAATAAAGTATGGGTTCAGCCGGGATCCGACCTGACTTGGTACTACAACTACGAACCAACGCCATCGTCTGCGTTTAGCGATCTGTCACAGGATCAGTTCGAGTTCGTCCCCATGCTATGGGGTCCTATCGATGATACTTCGTTCCTCGACTCGGTTCAGAACCAAATCGATTCAGGGCGCGATATCAAGCACGTCCTAGGATTCAACGAACCCGACTCCCAGTATAACGGTGGCAGCAATATCGAACCTTCCAGGGCAGCGGACATATGGGTGAAGAACGTCGCCCCTCTCGCCGATAAGGGAGTCAAGCTAGGACTCCCAGCCTGCACAGGTGGATGGGGAGGCATACCGTGGTTGCAGCAGTTCCTGGGCAATTGTTCCGAGTTGATTAGCACGGACGACGAGAAGAAAAACTGCACATACGACTTCGTGAACATACACTGGTACGGGAACTTCGAAGGATTGGCGAGTCACATGGGTTCCTACGCCGCTGCGTTTCCGAACGTTACGCAATGGATTACCGAGTATAACTGGAACGACCAAGACCTTGCCACAACCCAGGCTTTCTACAACGCGTCTACCGAGTACTTTGATCGTATGGATTCGGTTGGGCGTTACAGCTTGTTTGGCTCGTTCCGGTCCAAGGACAGCAACGTGGGTCCGAACGCCGTAATGCTCAACAATGGTGGGCAGCTCACGGATATCGGTGCATGGTACTTGGGTGTTAGCTCTACAGGCGTCGACCCTCAGTCTATAGCAGGAAGAGGCCACGCTCCTATAGCGGGGGCCGTTGTTTTCGCACTTGCAATTGGAATTCTTCTTGTTGTATAGTGGAAGGGGGTGGGTGGGAAGCGAGCCAAAGAAAAAAAGCCTACTCGTAGCTTTAAGACGTAAAGGGCTGTAATCTAGCGAGACTCGGCCATTAAGCAATTTGTCTACATTAAATGGTTATCACTCTGTTATCCAAGGTAGTCCTCTTTTCATGTGCTCTAAGGACGTAGATTTTACCATACAGCTTGAAATTCTAAAGTCTAGGGGCTAAGACTGTGTAAAGCTTTGTGGACTCGAGGTAACACCATACCTTGGCTTGTTGGTTTGCCAAATAGGTGGTAAATTTAGCAAAAAAAGATGCCACTTTCTAGGTCTCCTTCTGGAGACAGCCTCTCCTGAGAGTTACGTACGACAACTAATACCACAGATCACAGGCTATAGCTGTTGGTCTTCGAGTGCTGGTTTGTTGTTAGGACTTTCGTAGGCCGAGGGGAATCCGTCGATGAACAGGCGAATAGTCAGATATTCATCAAGCTTCCTCAGCTTGGTCATTGTGACGGATAGGGCGCACTAAGTCTAGCGACAATAGATATATCGAATTACCGAGTAATCCACGGCAAGGGTAACCTTAAGATTGAAACCAAGAGGCGAACAAACCCGCCAAGGAGCCATACCGCGGTAGGTGGGTTATAAGGAGCGAGGAATTTCTAGTCTAGGATAACTCTAGCAAACATGAATGTTCCAGCCCGTCCGTCTTATCGGGATAGCAGATAGTTCCTCAGTAGGATCAATTGCCACGGTCTTAAATCTGGGGAGTGCCCTAGACGTTTAGTTCGATTCCTTATAAACCTGATATGAGTCTAGATGCTTTGGATTAACAAAGGAACATGTTGGAGTCATGATCAGTCAGAAGATCACCAGTAGATTTATTCCGCGGCAGGTGTTAGAGATCAAAAAGATATGCACGTAATATGGGACAGACTGTTCAATATCATAGGAGGGCTAAGCGCTGGGGAGCTCTGTCGATCGAAAAATTTAGAGGATTTTACCCCGGACTTTCGATGGTTAGCTACAGAACGGGGAACATTTCAGCCGCCGCATCAGGAAATGGTGGAAACATGTATAGGTACCTTTACGGGGAAAGACATTCCACACTCCGTAGCAGATTAACGAGAGCTTCAAAAAGTAATTGGTACGAAGGACGGGCCCCCACCGACATAATCTGCCGATGGCCGAAGTGACCGACGCAGGCCTCGGCAAAATACAACAGAGGCTGTGGACCCTTAACCACTATTACCTCGATTACTTGTTGTAGTTCTCCTCTCGGAGGCGCACTGCATTCTTTATCATTACCAGACAATGCCACTCGTCAGCTAGTCTTTTCTCCGTGGTGGTGGTTTTAAGATAGCGATACTCCCATCCTGTAGACAGCGTTGCCTTTACATCTTTCTCATTGTTGTCGTATACCCAGATCCATCAAGATGGCTACCGAACGAGTTAACTCCATTCTCAAGCACCTGTCACCGGGATCTCCTCTGGCTACTATGTAAGCGTTCCTTGTTTCTAGCCAGTGCCAATGCGGCGCGAATTCATGTTTAGCGCTGGAAATAATCGACGAATATATATAAATTGAAATCCAGAAAGCTGACCTATCTGTTCGCAATTCCAGCACGTCGAAGAATCCCGACGATGTAGTCATCACGCTCGCAATCCGGACGCCCCTCTGCAAAGGCAAGAAGGGTGGTTTCAAGGATACTACTGTTGAATACCTCATGTACGCAATCCTGAAGGCCGCGCGCGAGCGTCTAGGCTTCTCCCCGGACCTCGTCGAGGATATCTGCATGGGCAACGTACGCATAACACCTCTATCCGATAAAGTAAGCGATCTTGAACTAATTCTTTATCTATAGGTGTCGGACGGCAAGGCAGCTTACAAAGCCCGCGCTGCAGCGCTCGCTGCCGGATTCCCCAACACAACGAGCGCATCGTCCGTGAACCGATTCTGCTCGTCCGGCCTCAAGGCCACGGCCGACATCGCGCACCAAATCGCGACTGGGTCCATCGAGATCGGCATTGCGGCTGGTACCGAGTCGATGTCGATCGGTGGCGACGCCCTAGAGGCGCCATTCGACGAAGAGGTGACGAAGCACAGCCAAGAAGCGGTCGACTGCATGATGGCGATGGGATGGACGAGCGAGAACGTAGCACGGGACTTTGGCATCACCCGGCAAGCCGTGGACGAGTACTCGGCGGAGAGTTTCCGACGGGCGGAGGTGGCACAGAAAGCCGGTCTTTTCGACGACGAGATTGCGCCTATCACCACCCGAGTAAAGGGACAGGATGGTCAGTTCAAGACCGTCACGTTGACGAAGGATGAGGGAATCCGGCCTGGCACGACAGCGGCTGGGCTGGGGAAAATTCGCTCCGCGTTCCCCCAATGGGGTCCCATTACCACCGGAGGCAACGCCAGCCAGGTTACTGACGGCGCCGCGGCGGTAGTGCTCATGAAGCGATCCAAAGCCAACGAGCTCGGCCTACCGATCATGGCCAAGTACGTCGGTTCGACGGTTGCCGGGTTGGCACCCCGTATTATGGGTATCGGACCCACGGTCGCCATCCCCAAGCTACTGAAGCAATTCAACCTAACGCTCGACGACATCGACGTCGTCGAGATCAATGAGGCCTTCGGCACCATGGCTGTGTACTGCCGAGATTTCCTCAAGCTGGACTGGACGAAGATGAACCCGCGTGGCGGCGCTATTGCGCTAGGCCACCCGTTGGGTACGACGGGTGCGCGCCAGATCGTGACGGGCCTGAGCGAGCTGAGACGGACGAAGAAGAAGATCTTGTTGACGAGTATGTGTATTGGAACAGGAATGGGAATGGCTGGTCTATTTGTAAATGAGCAATGATCTGCGACTTTGTCAGCTGTCTTGGGTTAAATAGATTTGAAAACGGGGTGAGCATTTGCTGGAGTCAATAATAAGCTCTTTATCGCTCGACTCTTGTATATGGCCTTCAAATGATGCTATTATGTAGTAATATTCATCTTTTTGTTTCATACGCCTCTTGCTAGATCTACTAGTTCATGCCAGCAAAGTCGTATTCTCGATGTGCTAGCAATTCCATACAATGAAGCCTTGGCTAGATACTAAGTTATTGTAATTGGCGGTGATTAATGAATTCTTGTTCACCCGATGGTCGGTCGCCTTATACTAAGGGTATCATATTATTATATTTACATGCCAGAACGCTATTAACAGCATCAATCACATCCATCTCAGCTATATCATCAACACAGGTATCCCCGCCTCTCATCCTATCATAAAAGTACAGCGAAAGCCCAGTTGATATCGGCTTCGTGAGGTTCCTTTAAATTTCCCTTCAGCCAGCACGTGTGTTGGGTCCCCGTATCCCCCTCGAGATAGCCCCAACCACAGCCTGTGCAGCCGAAGGTCCCGGCGCAGTTCTTCATGCAATCCAGTATGCTTTCGGTTTGTACTTGTCGTAGGTCCTGTGCCTCGTTGCCGCTGTAGTCTATTCCACAGATCCGTAGGAACTGCTTAGTCGAGCCAGGTACTTGATAAGTAGTGCCATTAGCGGCAGGGCAGTCAATTTTCCCCTCGGCGTTGCCCGTCGGGGAAGACGCTGACGATGAAGTGCTGGTAGTCGATGAGCTTGCCGACGGTTGCGTTGGAGTGCCAGATGTTGTCGTACTTGAACCCAGGGCCGTGTTGGTAGGTGACGAGCTGGGAAACGTTAGAAAGCCACGACGAATACGAAGGACGGTAACCCGTCCGGTGTCAATACGGGTAATACGAACCTTGACGCGGAAGCGGCCGCAGCGGCAGTGTCACCTGAATGTTGACTCGCGGATCTACCCACGCCAACACCAACACCTACTCCAATTGCGACAATTATCAAAAGCCCTATCAACGCCAGTAACCACCAAAACTGAGACCTTCTCAGACCAAATATTCTTCTTCCATCGTTAGATGTTTGTCGAGAGGGTCGAGCCGGAAGCCCATCTCCTCCCACGGGAAGTCTCTCGCCGGATGCTCGCGGGCTACCAGGCGGAGTCGCATCGCCGAGCCACGTAGACGGAAGACGCTGGTGTTTTTCAGAGCCGTTGGCAGGCGCAAAGTAGGCCCGCGACGCATTCTTCAGCTCGTTGAAATCACGATTGGCGAAGAAATCAAAGCCGCGAAACTCAAGCGGTGTTGATCTTTCCGTTTCCCCCTTCGTTGGTTCGGCGGTAATGCTTGTTACTACGCCCGCCCTTGGGATTGCTCCCGGTACCGAAGGCCTCTGTGCTGGTGGAGGTGGCTTCGGGCGGCCTAGGCTGGTGAGGGCCGGCTGATCGGATGACGCCATAGAGATCGTATATCGAGAGGTTCGATCATCGCCGGGTGGAGGTCATTATATTAATTGATAGGGTAATAACGAGTGAACCGAAATAAAAAAGCAATTGAAACGATCGGACGGCGGCAAGAAGGCTCGCCTGTGGTGTTGTGTTGAGGGAAAACAGGGGGATGAAGTGGGATTCCGAAGGATCAATCTTATTACTGTATTGGCCTTGTTTTGATATTAGGGGGCTAGCCGATAATGGGTAAAATTGGCCTGCTACGCCTCTCTAGTACCCATAGCTGAGAATATGCATTGACGAGAGCAGAACGTAATTATATGTGTTTTGAGCTATGAATAGGGTATTAGGATGCCGTATATATTTATCAACTCGTCCTATAGTATTATTAGTATTTCACATTCCTTCATTTCTCTGTTTTAACCACCACCTCGCATCATAGTGGTTCTCGAAGACAGATTTCCAAATCCTGAGCTTCAATAATACATTTAATAAATGGTACTCTGGCCCGACAGGCCCAACGATACTATAGCTTGGACACTAACTACATGTATACTCGGGCAAGGCTAATCCATCTTTGGTGATAGTTTTTGCGTTATTGTGCTCGCCCCAAGCTGAAGAGCGATATTTTAACGTCTTTATAAACCTTCACAAGGCTTCGTTTCTATTCCGCTGAAGCCCATATAGTGGTACCGTCGCTACTGATTTATATAATCCATACTCGTTGATGAAGCCTTTGCATCTCCAGATTGTGGCTTAAAAATAGGAGGGAAATGAAACTGGTGATAACGTGACGTCCGTCATATTCGTGCGTACCCAAGAAAGGACCCAGACTGTACTCAACGATATACGAATATATGTAGGCACCAACAACCGAACGTATCATTCTTTCAACAGCACGATGGGCTTATTCGAACGAGACGACAAGGCAACTTGAATGCGTAGATGCTTACTAGACATATTCTACTGTATAACAGGTTCAGAGTTAGAACAACAAACTTCTCGATCGAGGATTCGAAATAACCCCGGCTGTTGTAGATTCGACCGTGTAACACTTGGTGAAGTTTGCGTGCTAGCATAGTGGTTCTCGAGGATATTCATGTAGCAATAAGTGAACTGACCTAGGTATAAATACAAGAAACCCGGAAAGGTTTTATACGGCCTAAGACATCGTCAGAGATGATAAAAAGTGTAGAACTAGGGTTGTAACATTAACTCATTCATATTAGTTATATCAATCTCTGTAGCGTGGCTCTTCACTACATAATAGTAACTCCTAACTTCAAGTGTTCATGTGGACGCATGGTAGGTGACCTTTAGTACGTAAGGAAGACGGCGACAAGATAATAGACACGGTATGTTCCATAGGAAGAATATTATTCCTAGATGATGTCGACACTTTTATACCATCAATGCTACAAGTACTATTTTGAAGAGTAACTGAGCGTGGTGGGATTCGAAATGTTGTACTGAGGTACTTAGGTCTATCTGGATTGGCTCCGACATTTCTCCGCTATCCACACATTTCGAGGTTAAATTGTATTGGGTAGCTAATCAAGTAGCTGATTGGTAGACCATCGATTAAGCTCTAATGGTGCAGCTATTCTCCATTTCTCGATGCAAGTAACAGCGAAGATGCAATTGGAGAAAATCCATCTTCAGCTACGTGTTAGCTAACATATAACTGGAAACCTGGAAATCTACCAGCTCTGGCAGATAACTCTTCAACTCTGAATTTCTGCCCGATAGACTGGAGAAGATATTAAGCAGAGCGTATCTGACTCCATAGCAGGTCAACTTCATCTATCACGGGTTTCTACCTTTGAATGATAAAATCGAATTCCTGGACTCGTCTTTTCAGATCCAACGAATTTGATCCGCCGAACGTAATCGAACACAACCAAACATAGAATCATCGATACATTCCACCAGGATGGTAAGTGAACACGTGAATTCCAAGCACAATACCGTAGCACTATCTAACGCCTAGTAGAATACACAATTCAATTCTGCGCTCAAGCAGTCGACCTCCATCAAACGGGACCTAACCAACCTCACTTCCTCCGATGGCGCACCTCCCACGCCCGCCGCCTTGGGCTCCCTCTCCGCCTCGCTAACTGCCTTCTCACGAACACTGGACGAGTACAATGCGCTAGCAAAGCAAGAGCTGAACCCGGCCAAGCAAGAGAAGGCGTACGAACGAATTAGAAACTTTCGATCAGAACTATCCTCATTCCGGACCCAGCTAGACGAGCTGAAATCAAAGCACGAAGATGCGCTGCACGCAAATAACCGATCCGAACTGCTCGGCCGGCGGCCCTTCACGACCGCGACTCCCGAGAACCCTTACGCGAACACGCCACCACAGTCCTCGTCCCCCGCGATGCCGCCGAATCGATACGGCAGCGGAGGGCAGCTGAGCATGGGCAGCAACGACTACACGCGAGAAACGCACGCGCTGCGGGAGCAAAACTTCTTCGCGAGCACCAACACGGCGCTGGACGAGTACATCGCGCGGGGGCAGGCGGTGCTGGGAGATCTGGGCACACAGCGCGAGATGCTGAAGAACACGCAGAAGAGGCTGTATAGCGTGGCCAACACGCTCGGTGTGAGCGGCGACACGATACGCATGATCGAGCGGCGGGCAATGCAGGACAAGTGGATATTCTGGGGCGGGGTGGTTGTGTTTTTCGGATTTTGCTGGCTCTGTCTGCATTTCCTGCGGTAAACGAACTGGATTAAGACGATTGAAGAGCAGGGAGCAAAGGGCGCCGTACTATCGGGTTTTGCGTCGTGGAGCTACGTACGGTATATCACTTTTAGCGAGGCGTTTAGGAGTTGTGCTGAATAACTTGAATTTCCTGTTAACCACATGCCTGAATAACGCTGCCTTCTATTCGTCCCTCTCTCTAACCACGAAGATGGATACCCTCCAACCGAGACCTCTATCTAGAGCATTTGGTCTAGTTGGTGAACGCCTGCGGGTCACAGAAGCCGTAGCTAGGTGCCTTCAGCTACCCGCTTCAGCGCGATGGTAAAAAGAACATCCTTCGTCGTCTCGACCTCGACAACAGTAGTCTCGGGTAAGACGTGGTTACTCGTGCTCATCTGGCCACCAAACTCGGTCGGCCAATTCTCCACATCCCATTCGAGGCCCTTGGTAGTGATGACGCTTGGTTCCTTGACCGGGATGATACCCACGTATTTGGCGAACGGGTCGCCGTCCATGCGAACGAAGTTACCGACGGTAGCATTAGGCTCGCGGACGTGGATACGGTGCTTTCCAGCCTTCAGGAGAAAGGACAAGCTCTCGCCGGAGAGAAAGAACATCTTGCCATCGGCATAGGTCGGTGACTTCTGGAATAGGTATAAGTGATGCAACTGGCTTAGTCCCTGGTCCACGCGTCCTCCGAGGCCGCCCATACACATGATGTCTCTGCCACGGGATTCTTTACGGACGAACCTGACGGCCTTGGTGAAGTCGGTTGAGTACTGGTCTGCATCGTGTATTATGGTGCAATTTGCGGGTTTGGTGGTGAAGAAGCGCCTCGACTCATCGGATAGTGAATCCAAGTCGCCGATGATTGTGTTGAGGTTTACCTATATGATTATTGGTTGGTCAGGCAATCTAAAAATATGGTTATATGGTCGTGCGCCTCTTAACTCACATAATCACCAGCGAAAGAGGGATCATGTCTCTTCCTAGACAGTGACTTTTTATTAAGATGATAGATTTCATTAGCACCACCGTCGGCAGCGACTCGCGTTTCCGCTATGATACCAGTCAGCAAGACAGTCCGTATGTATAAGTTTATGAAGATGAAGATATACCAATGCTCCATAAGTCTCTAAACAATTCCTCATCCTTGATTGGCTGATTTAATATGATGAGGGCGAAGTCATATCCAGGATAATGTAGAAGCTGTCTAATAGGATGCCACTCGATACAGGTAGAGGGGCGTTCTTCTGTAGAACTCATGGCGAGAGGCGGGATGAAGAGAGCGTTAATTCGCTCCTAAATTTAGTCCTGTTTTCAACAACCCATATGGGGTTAAATTGATCTTCCAATAAGAAAGAAAAAAAAATTAGAATCCTATGACATTGGCATAGTATGTATATCTTTCACGGTCCGCTTATAATTGGCATCAAGTGTCCTAAAGTTTCTAAAGTTTGACTATGAGCCTTGAGAATCGCTATGAGGTGACGGAAGTCACCATACCCATAAATACGAAGGATGTTGAAGCTTACATGGCAATAGCGAACAACGCATCTGTCTGACAGAAGGTTATCTAAATATGTCTAGTACGAGGACGAGGCTCTTAGTGAAAGCTCTAATTCTAATCAGATTCTCACTATCTATCCTCCGCTGCTAGCGGTACGAGGGACTCTTGGAATTAGATGTATCTGATCAAAACAAAAAACATGGCGAGGTACACTGATATGAGTTTCTATGAGGTACCGAGATAGTACTACGCTAGATCCCTCTAGTATCTGCTAGTTCCCCCATATATCAATACCAATATATATATGCATTTACCCAAACTGTGCGACGTAACACCAAATCGATTATTGGCTCATAGCTTCCAAGTTGAAGATTCTCGGCCATTGCTCAATGACATCCCGATCCAAAAATTTGGAGTGATTACAAACCCGGAATCTCTTCGATAATTTTTCCAACTTCCAAGACCCAAAACCCCTCGGCCTTGATTCTTCCCAGTATCTTCCTTCCGCTCGTTCCGTCGATCAGATTCGTAATTCCTTCAGCATTTTCTTAATTTATTCCCTCGACAGAAATCTTGCCGGTAAAGATGTACAGATCCGCTTTGCGGTCGTCGCCGCGAGTCGCAAACGCTCTTCGACACACAGCGCTCCCGACAAGCGGAAGGCGGTTCGCCTCAACAGCACCGGCAGGTAAAAGGCGAAGCTGGAAGAGTTCAGCTGTAAGATGGGGCTTAGCTGTCGGTGCGGTATATTGGTATAGCACGAGCGCAGCCTTCGCCGAAGAACCACTACGTACGATGTCCCTCTAATTCGAGCTTTCTACTCATTACTATCTACTTTCTCACCTGCCTATCACGATGATAACCGCATACCATATTGATATATACCTGCTAACAGAAGTTCGCCATCGCTAGCTAAAACGATACCCCCACCTCCTCAATTCTCGGACGAGGATCTTCCCACGGTCGAAGCAGTAGTCGCGCAGAAGCGCCGAGAAGCTGAAGCACGATTACAAAAGAATCTGTCAACTCCCGAGCCGTCATCGGCTACTTTATCCTCCGAAACCTCTCCGTCGGCACCCTCAAAGGATGTTGAGAGCCATGCTCATGCTCCCCCTCCGGAGGGAAGTCCGGAGGCTTTAGAGGAGGAAGCCAGTCAACAAGGCGCATTCAATCCAGAGACTGGTGAGATTAATTGGGATTGTCCATGCTTAGGAGGAATGGCCCACGGCCCATGTGGCGAGGAGTTCAAGGCCGCTTTTAGCTGCTTTGTCTATTCCAAGGAGGAACCGAAGGGCATGGACTGCATCGACAAATTCCAGTATGTCATATTCAGTAATCAATCTGCATAAGTAGTTTTATCAGCTAACAAATAGTCTAGGCACATGCAGGACTGCTTCAGACTCCACCCTGAGGTGTATGGTGACGAATTAGACGACGACGAAGCTCCCGAAGGCGCCGCCCCGGAAGGTGCCGGGGAAGCACCAGTAGCTAAGACCATTACTTCCGAGGGCGATTCGGCACCAAAACCAGAGGAGACAGCTACGTCGAAAGACAACAAGAGAGAAGAAAAAGAGGTCGCCGAAATCGCAAAGGAGACAGAAAAGCAGAACATGCCTCCAGCGCAACCCTGAATAATAGCCAGGGACAATCTCTAGCGCAGAGCATGGCTATGCGTCATCCCGTAATGAAGATACTAGAGACCACGCCGCTGTACAACAGAAGTCCAGTCGCCTTCTCAAAAGTACGGGAGCCTGTATAAGTGTATTAAGATGTATACTATAATGCGCACGAGATATGGCAACATTGAAATAGACCCAAACGCCGCTTCATGATACCTCACTGGATACATCATACCTAAACTAACGTCCCTGATTTTCACACCGAACCATTAAATTAAGCCGGCTTGTCGTCATTTTGTGAACGAATTAGCGTCGTTACCAAACCTACGATTAAGGGGTCGTTGGAGTGATATCCTCGCAATCGCATATGATGAACACGCGAGTCAAAAACCAGGGGGCAATAAGATGCCTGCAACATGTGCTAACCATTGGGGTACCCCACAATCTATACTATACATAGTTCTATATATAGATAGTATCATACGCATTGATAGAATAGCGTTGATGAAATACGTATAAGTTGCTCCTTACTATAACATTCATCCCCAACTCAACCCCAACTACCCCATCTTATCTCTAATACGAAGTTATTATTATAGCGTCGTGATTAGAGTCCCTATTTTCTCAATACGCCTAGGTATATGAACACCTCTCATGGCAACTTTACCTAGCCTACTCCACACGGTCGTTCTGGTTTATGGAATTCCACATGTTGGACATGACAACGCCATCTGAAGAGGAAAACCAATACCACAAGATCAGTCCCCCTATTGCTTCTACTTCCCGGTCTCCAGAAGCCGCACCGCCACCACGAGTCAAACGGGCACAGGTTGCCCGGGCATGTCAACGATGTAGGAGGCTGCAGAAGGCATGTAGCGACACGCGCCCGTGCCAACGATGTGCAAGGGCTGGGCTCGCAGACGAGTGCGGCGGCCTTCCCGTCCGAGCCAGAGCCGCATCTCAGATTCTACCTCAGACTCTGGGGTTCACCGAGGGCCGGATCCATGGAGTCGAATACCCTCTAGGATTCACTCCATCTCCGCCATTCATCAACCTCGACTTGCCTACGAGTCCTCAAGCGTTTACTAGCTTCTCAAGGGAATCATTCGAAAGGAAAGCGAATCTGCTGCCGCCTGGAGTGGTTGACTACTGTTCCGCGCGCTTCTTCGAGCGTCTTGCGCCGACCATTCCGATCCTAACGCCCGGGTATGTGGCGGATCTTAAGGTGCGAGCGGCCGTCGAGAGTGAGGCCTACTGCGTTCTACTTGGGTTATGCGCTATGGTGACTCTCCAGGTCGAGGATCCCTTAGGCAACTTTTTCGGCCCGTTCGTCGCCGCCGAGAACAATTCCGCGTACGGTTGGCTACTACTTGAAGAGGCACTAGCAGCCCACCGTTACCTGACACGTAGATCCAATCCATCTCTCGACTCGGCTTTACTCGTGTTCTTTATTTATGCATGCCACGCAAGTCTGTTCCACCACTCGCAGGCTTTCTTCTTCCTTCGCGAAGCGGCTACTATTTTCCTCCTTATCAAACCCGAGCCCATGGACGAGCTCTCGAGGTCGCTTGCCGAGCGGCTCTTCTGGGTTTTGCTGATATCCGAGAGATCACATGCAATCCGCTATCGGCGTCCCATTACGCTTCAAGTTACCACCAACGGCTTCGGAGCAGCCCCTCTAGATGACAATGACCCTCTACACGCTGGGTTTCGGTGTCTAGCCGCTCTCTTCCGAGCCCTCGATACCACCTTTATAGCTCTACTCAACCAAGAAACGGTGGCTCGTACGTTGCCTCCCGATTCGCTCGACGAGGTCGAAATCGCCATCAACACCGCGCTCAACCACTCTTGCGCATCCGATCTTCTCCCGACGCAGAAAGCCAACCTCCGGGTGACCCAGCTCTGGTTACGCGTCGTGCTCTGGCAATTGCGTTTGCGTCTAGGCCATCTCTCCGAACACAGTACACAGAACAGTCGCACGTACCACTATCCGCTCGAGGTAGCAAAGGACGTAGCGCTTTCAACGCGCGACTTACCTATCCAAAGCATACAAGTGCACGGAGTGGGTATAACCGAGAAGCTCTTCGATATATTCTGCGCCGTGGTCAACGTCATCGCCCGTGTGCCTGTCCAGATGACCAAGACGGTGGCTGAGGATGACCTGAAGTATCTACGACGTTTGATCTTGCAACTCCCGGGTGGCACAACCGTCTACGACGCCCTGTTGCTGAAACATATTCAGCAGACACTACCTAATATGGCTGATATGCTGGAAGTGTGACAGGCGCGAACCACGTTTACTTCATAAGAATTGATAGATCTATAGCACTGCGAGAGAGCCGCATCCTTCGCCGGCAAGCTTACTATTAAGGATATTGGACTTCATAGAATTACAAGAGCTATTCCCACGTATGAACCTCCATGTATTTGGTAGATACCGGTAAGCCGCAGTATTCATATTAACTTTACTCCAGCTCCTTGTCCAATTTTCCCTCAGCCGACGCCCTTTTGATGTCAACGCCCACTCCATGTGAGAACGGGTCAATTTCGGTTTTGGCGAAGTCGCGTGCTGGCACTCGACGCTCGAACAGCATATCCAACTGGGCGTATGTCCTTCCTATAGAGGAGAAATGAATGTGTTAGTCCGTACTTCGGATCACCGCTAACTCTAACACCAAAGCAGATAGCAACGTACCTTTAGGCTCAGGCAACCGGAAAAACACCCAAACGGCCGATAAAAGACAGGTTCCGGCCCAGAAATACGCCGTCTTCGCGCCCCAGTTCCAGGCCGTGGACGACAACTGGTAGTTAGTCATAACATTGACGAAGATATTGCTGGCATTATAAGCAGCTCTCGCAAGCACGATCGTTTTGGCCTTGAGCCGCGTCGAAGACAGCTCCGAAATCAGCGAGTACGTGACAGGTCCGACGGTGAAGTCGTAGACGAAAGTGAACACGATCAACATCGCGCCGATCGCCCATATCGACGCGTTGTTGCCGGAGAATGCGAGGGACCCGACAATTAAAAGGATCAGCAGCTGGCAGCATAGCCCGCTGAAGTGGATGGTCCGTCGGCCGACGCGGGACATGAGAAACCAGGAACCAGCTGTGCCCACCATACCTAGCGCGTATTGTCCCATGGAAAGGGAAAATGAGTTAGACGCATCCATTCCGGCTTGCGTTCTGCGACGTGTCAGTCCCGTTGAACCAAATATATCCAGCAATCCAAGCCACGATTCTTATACGGCTAGGCGGGACTTACAGGAAGTAAGCAAAGTAGCCCATAAGGTTTTGGCCACCGAGCGTCTGCACGAGCCAGATACCCACGACGATTTCGGTTCTCCGCAAGTCAATTCCCTTGAAGCAATCACGATACGTGAGGCCTTCCTTCATGCTCTTCTCGAGCTCGTTGGTGTGCTCGATCATGGCTATTGTCTCGTCTGCGTTGAAGTTCGGGTCATTGCGTGAGGTCAGTCTCAATAGGGATGCCTTCGCTGCCTCGCGGTTGCCGTGTCGGACGTGCCACCACGGGGATCTTTTCAGCCGGGATGTTAGCATGCTCGGCTGGGTTTAGTCACATATGTATGTACTCACTCGGGGGCGAATATGAGGCCGATAAGGATAGGTACTGGCCAAACCCATTGAATTCCAAATGGAATCTTATATGCCCATTCGTCAGTCCGGCCGACTGAGCCTTTGTTGACAGCGGCGGCGAAGAACTGGCCGATGACCCAACACATGTTGATGAAGGTGGTCAAATACGGTCTGAGAACGGTAGGGGCGACTTCGGAAGCATAGGCCGGCGTGACAGACTGGAAGGCTCCCCAGGGAATACCTTGATCACCATTAGCTTCTCTTTCCGGGAGGCGAAACGGCTGGGCTTCTACTCACCACACAGGATCTCGCCGACGACAAGGACTTGCACGTTCGGGGCGAAGAACAAGACGAAGACAAATAAGATCATCATGATGAGAAACCCAATGGTCGTCATCTTGTATCCATAGCGGTCTGAAACCCAACCCGCAAGGATTAGGCCGAAGATCTCGCCGGCGCGCGCACCGTTGGACAGGCCTGACTGCCAGGCCGCTGACACCGCCCACTTGCCGTTGGCCGGGTTGAAGGTGCCGTATTTCTTGTTGAACTCCGTTGAGGCATAAAGGCTGCCCAGGAGCGCCAGGTCGTAACCTTCCATAATGAGGGTCGAGGAGAGTAACATCGACCAGAAAATGGCCTTGGGATAAAGCTTGAGGGCTTGCAGGAGCGTCAACTTCTGTTCGGCGTCTGTGGCGGCCTTGGCCTCCGAGATGAGAGCCTCATCATGGATCACGTCGGTGCCGTCGACGTGGCCATGGCTTTTCTCGGCCTCGTTGATATCTCTCTTTTCGGCTGCCATCTTAAATTCTCCCGTGTAAAATACAAATAGAAGTTTCAAAGACTGTAGCCGCCGTCCCCAAGTAGATGGTGCTCTACACGTAAGAGTAAGGAGCTGAGAGAATACCGTGGATTATGAGGACGCCATCACGACTATTTATCTGTTTCTCTCGGGAAGGATTCTTCTCTCCATCCCCAATACACGAATTAGAAGCCGTCCGACTTGGCGGTGGCCTAGTTCCGCGTGGAGAATGAACCAGCATCGATCCCCCCATGCGGGGTGCAGGGTATGCAACCGGGGAACGACCTCGAAATGTCGCGCCACTGCTATAATGTCGGAATCCCCGTACGTATATGAACGCCCACGTAACGGCAAACTATGAGGGATAGTCGATGTGGATCAGTATTGTTGTCGGAGTTCTCGCCTTCTGATTGGAGAATCACCGCAAGACGTAAAAATTCAGGTCGGAGTTGGGCGGAGTTTAATAGGGATGTCGGAGTCACCACGCGACTCTAGGTCGCCTTGGCGGACGACACCGCGCGCTATTGTGAATAATTCAAGACACTAAGGATCGCTATAATGCTGTGCGGCTAACTTGCACGTGGAAGGGGTCTTATAACTTTGACCCAACAGTTCGGATATCCTCCAGGATGCGAAAGGAGCTTTCCATTTCGCCGTGAACGACAATTCCCACATGGCCCGCAACAGGCACATAGAAAATATCTCGCCTAATTGGTGGCTGGGCTCGTTTCATTCTTTACAATAATTTCGGGCATTCCCCCCTTTTAGCAGAATAGCGACTACTGACTATTCGCACTTACACGCAGACGTCATGAACGGTCTTCAACACAAGAACGGGTGGTTCGGCAAAGAGCCCTGGTGGAAGGAAGCCACGTTCTACCAAGTGTACCCGGCGAGCTTCAAAGACTCCAACGGGGATGGCTGGGGAGATATTCCGGGGCTCATATCGAAGATCGGGTATCTTCATGAGCTCGGCGTGGATGTCGTTTGGCTGTCACCGGTTTTTGAAAGCCCGCAGGCCGACATGGGCTATGATGTGTCGGACTACCAGAAGGTTTACGCACCGTATGGTACCGTCGACGACGTCGACGCGCTGATAGAAGCATGTCATAGTCGGGGTATGAAGCTGATCCTCGATCTGGTGGTAAATCATACCTCCGTTGAGCATGAATGGTTCAAAGAGTCTCGTTCGTCGAAGACCAACCCAAAGCGAGATTGGTATATCTGGAAACCAGCACGGTACGATTCGAAGGGGCAACGAATCCCGCCAACAAACTGGCGCGGGTATTTCGCCGGGCCGACATGGACGTGGGACGAGCATACCCAAGAATACTTCCTGCATCTATATGCGCCAGAGCAACCAGACCTCAATTGGGAATCCGAAGCGTGCCGCGAAGCCATCTACGAAAACACTATGCGTTTCTGGCTGGACCGCGGCGTTGACGGGTTCCGCATCGACACCGTGAACAAGTACAGCAAGCGTACCGAGTACATAGACGCGCCCATCACCGACCCCAACTCCCCGCACCAGCCGGCGCCGGAGATGTGGTGCAATGGCCCGCGGATCCACGAGTTCATCCGTGAGATGCGGGCCAAAGCGCTGGCGCCTTACGGAGCTGTTTCCGTGGGTGAGCTATCCAACACGCCGCACCCAGACCAAGTGCTCCCGTACGTATCTGCCGCCGCGCAGGAGCTGGACATGGTGTTTGAATTCTCCATGATCCGACTAGGCACAGGGGGCATGTTCGGGCCGAAGTACCACTACGTGCCCTTCACCTTACCGCAACTAAAAGCCATCGTGGCAAAATGGCAGACGTTCATCGAGGGCACGGACGGGTGGACGACCGTGTTCTGCGAGAACCACGACAACGGGCGGGCCGTAAGCCGGTTCGGAGACTGCTCCACACCCGCCCTATGGGCCGCGAGCGCAAAATGCTTAGCGCTCTGGCAGGCGACGCTTACCGGGACACTGTTCCTGTACCAGGGGCAGGAGATCGGTATGACGAACATGCCGTCCTCGTGGGACATTAGCGAGTACAAGGACGTGGAGAGCTTGAACTTCTACTCTGAAGCGTTGGCCTCGGGGGACGCGAAAACGATCGCGAAAACGATGGAGGGACTGAGGATCCTGGCTCGAGACCACTCGCGCATCCCGTTCCAGTGGGATGATTCCGCGAATGCAGGGTTTGCGGATGAGGGGGTGCGGACGTGGATGCGTGTGCACGATGGGTATCGCGCTGTGAATGCCGCGGCGCAGAGGGCGGATCCGGAGTCCGTGTGGAGTTTCTATCGGAAGGTGCTGCGGCTCCGGAAGGAGTATCGGGAGTTGTTCGTATTTGGGGCCTTCCGGTTGCTGGAGGCAGATGATGAGGCTGTCTTTGCGTATATTAAGGAAAGCGTCTCACAAGCCTCGGATGCGGAATCGCAGGTAAATGGCAAGACTTCCCCTAGCCATGAGGTGAAGAAGGCGGTCGTAGTGATGAATTTCTCCAGGGATGCTCGGGATTGCTTAGATGTCAGAAGCGTGCTGGGGTGTGGTGATGGGGATGTAGTCAGACTGCTGGTTAGTACGAGGAGTATAGACGATAGCAAGGAGTCCACGCTAGGGAAGGATGACAAGCCAGCAGCTTTGGAGCCGTGGGAAGGACGCATTTACACCAATTTTGATCCGGATCGTGTTATATAGAAATATAGACTTTAGAGATTGGCATCATGTTCTACATACAGTACATACATGTATGTATGTAGTTTGGTTGTATGTCTGAGCATTGGGTTAACTAGAACATGCTACGTGAGCTGTTATTGTTATTATTGGCTTAGAGGGCAGGGCCTGTCTCATAGATATTCTTGTCATAACTCCATGTATGATAACTAGAAGTAGCCCCTTGATTCTTCATTTTCGGCAAGATAGGCGAAAGACGTTGAGACAAATTTTAAGGGGGATGATATGAAATAAAAAGATATGTACATAATGTAGTGAAAAGGATGATATGCATTTATGCTAGTGTCTCAGCGGGGCTTTGTCTTGTGCCGTTTGTGTGCATATGCACTTTGGTGGAGCCGCGAATACGTCATTGGATATCCAGCAGGGTTAACAAGGTCAAGGTAAGCTAAGAATCGTCACGATCATTCGTTCATAGAGGAACTTCTATTTTCTTCTCGTCGCATTTTGTCTCTCTTTCCTTTCACCATCAAAATTCGATATCATCCCCTCCAGAAGCAGACTTCTTTCGCAAAACTCACCTACGACACGACACGACACTTTTCAATCCATTCTTCTCATTCTTGCTAGATCCCCACCATCACAAGTCAAGAGTAAGTCTCTCTTCGTACCCCCTCTTTATCATCCCACAAAACAATAGAGAGAGGATAAATATGAAATACCATGCTAACAATGCTACAACCACAGTGTCATACGCAGCAGCGGCCGCATCTGGTCCTAGGCAGTCACCTGCAGAGGTAGGCATATCCCCGAAATAATCAACTACATTCTTCATCTCCCTCCAACTCTCTGGATGGACCAGTAGGGCGGCATGATAATAACTAACATCATTTCTATATAGGCCGCGGCTCCCCAACCTCCTGAGGTTATATCTTCCGAATCAGCCAGCACCACATCCCTCGTCGACGTCGACACGCCCTCGGTCCGCACCGTACCCTCCGACTTCATGGACCAGGACGTCAAGACCGAAACCCAGGCTACCCGCCAAGAGCTAGAAGATGCTGCCGAGCGTGCTCGTGCCGAGGCTCATCTCGCCAAGAAGAAGGGTGCCAAGAAGGCACACAAGGCCGATAACGTCATTACCCAGTGGTTCGCCGATTTGAGCGACGGTGCCAGCTCCGCATTGGTCCTCTCCAACCTGACCGCCGTCGTCGGCCTTAGCGCATACCTAGGCTATAAGGCTTGGGGTCTGTACGAGCGTGGACGCTTGGACTGGCGGAATGTTGGTATCGGTGCCGGTATTGTAGCTGGAGTTGGTGTGATAGAAGGAATCCTTGGAGGGTAAGTGCTTTTATCTATCTAACCACCGCGCCATCATGATATCAATTAGCAGAACCAACTAATTATTCGCAGATACCTCTACAAGGGGAAGAAGAAGCAGACATAGACGAGCCGATGTCAAAGGATGGTTGTGTCAATGGTGGATAGTCTCTATGCGTTATAATGCTGCCCGATGGTGATACTACTGGCAGCCGGATGGGTCCCTACTCATGCTTCCTTGAATCGAGTTGTATCTAATATACTCCCTATTTCTACGAGATTGGGTCTTCCAATAGTCCTAATCATCACTCTCCGACGTCAGTTCGCCAATATCGTTTCCTCTGAATGTCCAGTCGTCCGTCCTTAAATCTTTACATATCCACTGTATGTACATAAACGCTTCAAGTTACCTCATCAGCATCTCCATTATAAGAGAAGAAGTAGCTATACTCATGCTGCATATATATGTTCCGAGATTCTGTGTCTTAGTTCTCCGTCTTCCCGAAGCCGCTATGGTCAGGATACTACAGTGGAGATTGCGACAAGATGAAAACAGCGGCTAGTCGTCAGTGTATATGTAAGAAGGGGGCAGGATTCCCTTAGGTCCTAACGAAGGCCAAGCGATAATAGTCCTATTAACCTGCTCTGACCGAGAGGACCTAGTGTCTCGCCGCTCGCCAGTATTAGGCCTGGCCTTACACTAAGGAACTCTACCCAGTCTCTAACCCCGAGTAATAGAGGGATAGAGCCCTCCTATTCGGACCAAGGGATTTGAAAGACTAATCTTCCCTATGTGGAGTCCAAGGTCCAGCTACTAACCTTTCTTTAAAGAGAAACTTGCGAGAATATCAGATTTTATATATCCTTAAGCTAACGAGAGACACCTAGCGTAATGGCTACGGCAGCAACTTGCTGTCTATCGATGACCCCAAGCCAAGTAACGCCCCATCAGGGCTATCAAAGCGTTCGACGACAGTGTACCTTGACCACCCCGCGTATCCAGGCTACCGTCAAAATCCGAGTCGCGGCCAAGCCCGGGAAACGTAGCATCTAAGTCGCAGACAGCATTATACATGCCACACTCATCATCAATATCGTACAGCGGCAGTCATACCCTCCCGCTAAAAGGGAGGTCGTTGGGGGCCCTGATTCTATGTCCTTATCGCCAGACGCGAACCTGGCGGCTGGTTCTCCTCATATAGGGTACCAGAGATGTGACATTGAGCTCTTGACGCTCTGAGACGGGCGTTATGCCACGTACGACACTAAGAGCGGTAGCAGGGGGGGTCAAGCTGTTTGGCGGTCATTATGACATGCCTAGTAGAAGTATTTCCTACCGGGACTATATAGACCGGGTTCACTGTACGACGTACTTGGTAGATGAATCGGAGAAGAGGGCAATGCAAGCCATGGGCTCGTTCTAGTCAGAAACAAAGGGGCTTATGAAGAAGGGCGACGGTTTGCGACCACTGGAGAGCGTATAGTGAGCGGTTACTTATACGACGCACCATAAGGCTGAGGTGTTCTATTGGCTCGCTCGTATAGGATGTGGACATGAACAAACCCCTACAGAGTATAAGCTTGTAATTTCCGCTAGCTGCAGGTTGAGGCTCATGACCAGACTACCACAAATATCATCATTGGCTTTCAGATATTAAGATATACGTACCTAGGTACCTGGTATGTATAACTGACTGTTACAAAGCCATCTTCAATAGGCTTCAACAACCCATCATAGTGGTATAAGCTTAACGAAAATTCCAATTTTACGGCAGTCCTAGCATTACGATACCAATTTAAATACGGCTAAAATAAGATGGTCTAATCAACTCCGATATATCCTGTAAGCTATATCGTGACCCAACAAATCTCGAATGATCAAACTGTGACTCACTGAGAAGCGAGGACAGGTGCCTCAAGCTGAAATATACATATGAAAATGTGTTGATATTGGTATCTCCGTTTTTCGACCGAAGACGTTAGATTAGTAAACACTGAATGGGGTTTATTTAACCTCGGCATAATGTCACGTAACTCTCTATCGACTGGCCCGGCTATTTAGCTAACCTTACTGAGAGGCTTGTCTGAGTGATTTCTTTATATCCTCCAGTCACTCGAATCAAACGTATTGTCATACCCCCCCAAATGATGTACGGTCCGTGAATCCAGTGAAATGAGATCGTATTATAGTGATAAGAATAGCTGTTGCGGCTCGGCCGGAAACTAGGGCCTCGTATCCACCTGAAAGAAGTAGACGGGGTTTGTGCTCGGTGAGCCCGAAGCCCGTAGGAAGTCAAATCATACTCCACTTTGCCCGACTCCGTCGGCTCCTAGACTCGGATCGGGAATTGCATCAGCACTGAGGCTTTATCCACTTCTTTGCTCGATGCCTAGGTAACTTTCTTATATTGTGGACACCACATCCCGGGAATAGCGATCAAAAGGGGTACCGTTTAAGGTTTCCATTAGCATTAATCTACCACTGGGCACTTAATCCCCTCAGCGGCTATAGACTCACTCTTCCAAATTCCTCGACGTTGAATCAGTATAGTTAGGGGTCACGCATTGTACTGATAGATCTGGTTGTGCCGTTTCTTAGCCTCCTTATGCGCAATATTGCATAGGTAGTGATAGGAATAACCAATGGTGTGTATAGGTAGCCGGATTTAAGAAAATACAGAATGTCACCATAGGTACTACGCAAAGGCGTATCAAATGACATCTAGGGCCGGTCTAAGCTCCCAGCGTCGCATTGCTGCTTTTACTAAGCGAGATCTCGCCTGCAATTTGACTTGCCGGACCACGGTAGAATGGCCACCCCTACGACATCATTCATAAATGTAAACGTATGCCCGGGAATACCATTAGAAATAGGTTATGAACTTACCATGTGTCAGGGGACACACTTAATCTCGCTCACGTAATTTCTTTTATCATTACTACGCGGGTGTATTCGCCGGCTCGTAACTGACACACCCGCAATTCAGCCCGCGTAGTTTGTTTCGGTATGGCACTTAGATCACCGGCTTGACGCCGATCATAAGCGTTCGTAGAAAGGAACCAAAGTAAGTAAGGGGCGTCTTGATCCGACTGCTCCGATTCGGTTCTTTACGTTCAAAATTCTCTCTCATGTCATGACCTGGAACCCGTGTAATATCATACCGCTTCCAAGTTCTTGTTCCATCCCACCCAACCCTTTCCATTCTGTTGCATTTGGGCTCGCATAGGTACTGCGGGATTCGGCGCTAATTTGTTATGGTGACATCTCACATCGCCCCTATGCCTTACTTGCAAGCCGTATGACGATGTAGTACACTTTACAACGAACCGCGACCATTTCCAGTCCCCATCGCTGCGTTCCCAGCTAGGTAGATACATAATAAACCTTACCTCTATACTCGATCCGGCTCCCGATAGGATCGGCCGAAAACGCGACAGGTTGCACCGAAGACGCGAAAGGCTACTCTCTTCTAACTATAATAACCTTGGGATCTCCCGCACTTGTGAGATTCCAGTACTAACCACCCGACTCGTTGACCTAGCCAGAAGTTTCAACACGTTGCGATCGGAAGCCTTCATAGAGATAGGTTGGGAAGCATCCTAGAACAAGAACCAACTACTAATAGCGATAACCAAGATGGCGATCAAGCAGACGAATGGATCCAGCAAGCGTCGACTGGTCCCTAATATTATAGATGAACTTGCAAAGACGGATCCTGAGCGCGAGGCATTCTCTATACCTCGCTCTTCAGATCCCAAAGATGGCTGGAAAGCAGTCACATTTAGGGATTACGCCAACGCTATCAACCGTGCCGCACATAGGCTCGTTGAAACGTGCGGAGTTGCGTCTCCGGGTTCATTCCCTACCATAGCCTATATCGGCCCAAACGATGCTCGTTACGTTGTAGTACTAGTTGCCGCAGTCAAAGCCGGCTACAAGGTAACTCTTCGCTAGAATGGTCTCCCTGGAAGTTAGCTAACGATATCCTAGGTTCTGTTCATTTCTCCTCGCAACTCACAGGAGGGGCAACTAAGTCTGTTTGAGAAGACGGACTGTCGGTTCGTCGCTTTCGCGAAGCCTCTGCGGGCAATGATCCAGCCCTGGCTGCAGGAACGAGAAATGAAGGCCATTGAAGTTGGCTCCCTAGAAGCGTGGTTCCCGGAGCAAGATGTGGAACCTTTTCCGTACGGAAAGACTTACGAGGAAGCCGAATGGGAACCCTTGATGGTACTACACACTAGTGGAAGCACCGGTATCCCCAAACCGATTATCGTTAAGCATGCCCTACTAGCTCTCGGTGATGACTACCGCGATGCGCCGGACTTCCAAGGCTACCCCAGATGGATGCGAGCTTTCGCAGAACGCGCACACAGACACTTCATACCGAGTAAGCTGTTCTGCCCAAGTCGTTAACTCTAACGCTCTCTACTGATAGTTCACAAGTGCCCCTTTTCCACGCCGCAGGAATGTATCTCTTCATCAACTCTACTATATACTGGAACACCCCGATAGCCCTAGGAATTGGCGATCGCCCTCCTTCTATCGAGTTAATTGTCGACTGCCTTAACAATATGGATGTCGGTGGCGTCGTACTTCCGCCGGCAATGCTGGAAAGCATGAGCCACTTCGATAAGTACATCCAGGTGTTGGCAAAGCTTAACATGGTTACTTTTGGTGGAGGTAGGCGATACTTGATGGACATGCCAGCATTTTAGACTAACTGATAGCTCCAGGGAACCTCAACAAAGAGGCCGGCGATAGACTAGTGAAAAACGGCGTAAAACTTGCCAACGTGATTGGCGCTACGGAGTAAGCCCCCCAAGTATCTGCGGCTCCCCAAATCATAGGTCTGGCTAACAATTCCAGGTATGCCATGCCTTCGATGTACTTCCAAACAAATCCAGAGCTATGGCAGTGGTTTGTAATCGATTCCGACGAATTCGGAGCTGATTGGCGTAAGGTTGAAGGCACTGAAGACGTTTATCGTCTGGTCATCGTCCGCAAAGACAAGGATCCGGGACGCCAGGGAATTTTCTATACATTCCCGGACGATGATGAGTACGACACCAAAGACATGTACAGACGCCACCCAAGCCTGCCGAATCATTGGATCTATTACGGACGATCTGACAACATCATTGTTTTCTCCAACGGAGAAAAGCTGAATCCAGTAACCATCGAGGAAACCGTTGTAGGCCATCCGGAGGTCAAGGGCGCCGTAGTCTTCGGCTCTAACCGGTTCCAACCCGGCCTTATCATCGAGCCAGTAAAGAACCCGCAGGATGACGAAGAAGCCAAGGAGTTGCTCGATAGAATCTGGCCGCACGTGGTCAAAGCGAACAGGGAGACAGTCGCTCACGGACAGATAGCACGCCAACTCATTATGTTTTCTCGTCCAGATAAGCCGTTTCTTCGTGCTGGTAAGGGGACCGTGCAGCAAGCTGGCACACTGAAGCTCTATAGCGAAGAGATAGATAAGCTCTACGAGTCGCTAGACCAGGTCTCCGAAGCCGCCGCGCCCCATATCGATATAACGTCCGAGGATACGCTGACGGAATCCATAAAAGAGATGTTTTCTGCCGGACTGGGATCCAGGGGAGTCATCGAGCAAGATACCGACTTTTTCTCAGCCGGTGTCGACTCCTTACAAGTTATCAACGCCTCCCGGCTTCTTCACGCCGGATTAGCAGTCGCCGGAGTAAACGTTGACACCACGTTGCTGGCGGCCCGTGTTATATACGGCAATCCGACCCCCCGAAGATTGGCGCGATACATCTACACAATCGCAAAAGACGAAGGCAAGGCCAGCACCGGGGGCGATGAGGAGCACGAGCTCCAGAGCATGAAGACTCTCTGGGAGAAGTATACATACTCCCTCCCTACAAAACGAGCAGGGCGGCCTGATCCAGAAGACGAAGATCAGACGGTTCTCCTCACGGGGTCTACCGGTATGTTGGGATCTTACATGC
This sequence comes from Hypomontagnella submonticulosa, assembly GCA_022984865.1. Taxonomy (NCBI): domain Eukaryota; kingdom Fungi; phylum Ascomycota; class Sordariomycetes; order Xylariales; family Hypoxylaceae; genus Hypomontagnella; species Hypomontagnella submonticulosa. The sequence continues at coordinate 55,255 of JAJKLF010000011.1, forward strand.
TAGATCTGCTGGTGAAGAATCCAGCCGTGAAGAAAGTCATCTGCCTAAACAGGTCGGAGGACGGCGGCGCCAAGCGCCAGGCCCAAGCTGCCAAGGACCGGGGTCTCAGTCCCGAATTTGCGTCGAAAGCCGAATTCCTACATGCCGATATGTCACGCTCGGATTTTGGTCTGCCCGGCGATGTATACGATCGCCTACTCGCCGAAGCGGACCGCGTGATCCACAACGCGTGGCCGGTTAACTTTAACATCCCCGTCGAGTCCTTCGACCCGCACATCCGCAGCGTCCGGAATATCGCGGACTTCGCAACCAATTCGACGAAACGGGTAGCCGTGGTGTTCATATCCTCGATCGGCACCGCAGACCACTGGGATACTAACAACGGTCCGGTTCCCGAAGCGCGACTCGAAGACCTCAAGATCGCCGGTGGTGGGTACGGCCGCAGCAAGATGGTCGGAAGTCTTATCCTCGAGGACGTCGCCAAAGTGGGCGATTTCCCCGCTGCGATCATCCGCGTCGGGCAAATCGCGGGTCCGGAGGCGGAAGCGGGTTGCTGGAACAAACACGAATGGCTGCCCTCCATCATCGCCAGCAGTCTGTACCTCGGGGCTCTGCCGGAACACCTCGGGATTATGGAGCGCGTGGACTGGACGCCTGCGGAGCGGATCGCGAAGCTCGTCCTCGAGGTCGCCGGGGTGGCACACAAGGTGCCCGCCGCGGAAATCAGTGGCTACTACCACGGCGTGAACCCGCGCGCGACGACGTGGGAGGAGCTGGCGCCGGCGATCCAGGAGTTCTACGGGAAGGACCGGATCCGCGAGCTGGTTAGCTTCGGGGAGTGGGTTGACCGGCTGGAGCAGAGCCAGAGTAGGGATACCCAAGCGCTAGATAAGAATCCCGGTATCAAGCTGATTGACTCGTATCGTGGCATGGCGAATGGGTATGAAGGGGGGCATGGGCCTGTGGTGTTTGATATGAAGAGGACGACGGAGCGTAGTGCGGCTATGAGGGATGCGGAGGCTGTCACACCGGAGATGATGAGGCATTGGTGTAAGCAATGGGGATTTTGAAGACGCTTAGTGGTTTGGAGTAGAGGTTGACTATCTTGACATTCTCAATTTTAGCAGGTTACGGATCCAGACTTACGATAATACGTTCCGTACGGTTAATGAGTGAATGTCGGCGCTGTGATACTATATTGTCATGTACGCGGAATAGAACGGTAAGCTGAGCTTGATCGGCCTACATACGCCTACGGTCAGACCATAAGTCGCGTGAAGGATCAGGATACGGGCTTCTGCCAACTTTCCGAACGTGTGCTATTACGGATCGCGTACGCTCGAAGGCCATTGGGGATATTTGAACTTCAACATGCACTTAGTCCTGGACCGGGCAGCCACGCGCTTGATAAGAGTAATTTCCTCCCAGTTGAGTTTATAACGTCTGTGTGTGCTGGTCTGCTCATAGCCGATAGAAACGGCGTCGTCCAGTTAGTCCACTCCACGGCGCAGGATTACTTCGAAGAAATAAAGAATGTATGGTTTCCGAGTGCAGAGACTTATATCACAGACATCCGCGCTAGTTAACTCTCATTCGATGTTTTTGCTGGTGGGTATTGCCAAACAGGCTATGAATTTGAGAAACAGAGCTATCTTTATCATCTTAAAGGTTACGCCGCTGAGAATTGGGGGCATCATGCTTGCGAAGCTTCAAGTTATAACCACAGAATCATCGACTTCCTCAGGAGTGGCTCTAAGGTCTCATCTTCCTCTAGGTAGGCCAAACTCCATACCTAAGTAGGGCGTTGGCCTTTTTGGCCCCTGTGCCGGTAAGGGGGGGAGGGGGGCGCTCTTCTCCTAGGATAGGGGCATTCATACAGGAGATACCTAAAGGATCAATATTGCATATGGATTTATAGATTTAGCTAAGTGGGAGTTGGGGTTCCTCGCGCACGCAACAACATAGTTGCTTCCTGGGCTTCTTTGCTTGTCTCGTGGATGTATAACGTGCTAGTAAGTAGAATCAACCGCCGTCAATCAGTTATCATGGATCTACTCACCCTGATAGGAAAGTTAAATAAGAATAATGTATACTATACTGCGCTTATATTAGTGCCATACACATATAGATGATCTGATAGAGTGACGCGGTTGAGTATTGTTGACTCAATCAGGATGCTTGATTGGCTATGAATTTTCGGTTGTCAGTCTCGGAGGGGGTTCGTTTAAAGTGTAGGTACGTACAGTACATGCTGTAAGTATCTCCGTGTCCTGCGGTAAGGAAGGACCTGTGGCGGCGTGATTAGGCAGGTGGGGTGAACTCTCCGGTATTTTGTGGCTAAGTAAGTGGTAGGGCGGTAGCTCGGTGGCTCATGCCTAGGTACTTGCCCCAGCTTACATACATGTATCTAGCAGTGCAAGTACACTAGCACACTAGGGAAAGTTTACAGTCCACCCTGAAATTTCGACCGGCGGGAAAAAAATAGGAATTTCTAAGTCGTCACAGAAAAATGAAAACTTAACCTCTCAACAAGCCTCAAGCCCACTTCACCGTCCCGCCGCAAAAATAATTTGCAAATACCAACAACAAGCGAATAGCTTTACGAAGCAGCCTCCCCCATCATTACGCCAATACCCCGGCCCAAGTATCTCCATGCTCTGCTACGAATAGTTCGTCTAATAAACAATTCTATTCTGCATTGACATCGACATCGACAATTCACAACCCACATTCATACACGTACATATCCACGGTTCACCTTTGATGTATGCACACCCACGAAACCTTGGTCCTTTCTTCCCGTTCGTTGCATGTGGCGACACTGACCTCGAGCGTAGCCGAGTTACTCCCTCCTCAAACCTGTCGAGATTTCCGAAGCTCTAGACACCCGCTCTGCCAATCCATTGTTACAGGTCCTACTCCGTGACAATGCCCTCAAACCTACCTTCGAGTTTCGCCTCAGCCGCTGCTGGACAGAACCCTAGTCGTGACGCGAGATCAGGATCTCGAAATGATAGTCGAGGAAACGCGAGTGGAGAATGGTATGTTGCTACTTCTCCTGTCCTCGACCACTGCATATCCGGAATTCACGTTACGCTACTTCGACCCCAAAGCTGACAGCCCTTGTTCTTCCCCTTTTCTAGGCCTCGTCCGGGTCGATCTACTAATGGTGGCACTCTCACTTTCCGTCGAACGTCGACTACACCTTCGAACCAATCGCTAAATCAGATGCATGCTTCTGAAGCGTTGCAGTCGGCTTCTGCTGACTCTGCTGTTCACTCTGCTATGCCTGTCGGCTCTACTAATGTTGATAGCCCTGGCTCGTTAAGATATTCGAGAGAACAGCTACTCGAGATATTCGATACGGCGAATGAGTCGAATTCCCAACCCTCTGATGCTTCCGCCTTGTTCTTGCCCGGATGGAACCCGGGACATACTAATGGTACTGCTGCTAGGGGCTGGGGCAAGACGGGCGACTCCCATGTTGCCCCTCAAGAACCGGATATATGCTGGGATACCCCCGGATCTACCAGAGCTATCGGGCTACAAGAGATGGACCCCGAAGAGAAGGAAGTGAGTGATACCATCGAGCTTCACTCTTTTTTTGTACACATTTCGTGGGCTGACCGACGTGAAACTAGCTATTCTCGTCCGACGTGAATTCTGCCATAAAGCCGCCGGTCCAGAATAAGGAAGGGAATCATCCAGGTGGAGGGATTAATGGTCGTAAAACGTCACTCTCGCAAGCTAGTTCAAACAATTTCGGACTTGCTTCACCTTCGACTGCGTCGAGGCCTGGCACGAGACGACGTGAGACCACCGACACGAATCCCTATTCCAGTGGTGGCGGCTTAACCTCCCCGACGTCCGCGACACGCCCGCCTCGAGACGATGCCTCCAGCTGGTTTGGTCGAAAGAATACAGACTCGAAGGATGCGACTTTCGAGGAACCCGAAGAAGATTCGAGTGCGCGTGATGCTCCTCCTAAACCTCTCTCGTTTGGTGGCCTAGTGCGAAATAACACGACTCCGGGTGGGTCAGGATTCGGAGGAGCATCTCCGTGGCAGACGTCCACCACGACTGCTTTGCCGGCCATGGGTGGTTTTGGAAACTTTGCGCATCCCGCTTCTACCATTGGGGAGAAGCGTCCTGGGAATCCACGAGGCGAAAGCCGCTTAGCGCATTTGATTCCTAAAGAGAGTTCTGACAACATCGGAGCCAAGGTGAACGAAGGTGGCGCGTCAGATTCTAATCGTCCTTGGCGTCCGCGACAGCGTACCGACACCGACCCCTTTGGCGAAGACAGTGTCTCGGGTAGTGCTGTGCTGGGAGGCGCCCAAGACACGAGTCCTCCCCCAATGTCGCACCCGCCTCTTCATTCATCGTATGATACCCCGGTGAAAGGCTCCACAGGGGATTTCGGAATGGCTAGCCTCAACTTGGGGGGTCATCCCGAACATGAACACACGCCCCTAAGCCCGTCAGAAACCAATCCTTTTCGAAGCCCTCCAGGTGAGCGGGGGGAGCACGAGGACATGGGTGAGAGACAACATGGTCCAGCCGGTATCTCTGATCATGTCTCCGGCTTCGGTGGAGGCCTGCAACGCACCTTTCCTCACGCGGCCTTCGACGGTAGTGACCGTAGCCAAACCTCTAGCGTCGGTGCGAAAGCCTATCCGTTAAGCAATCTGACCAGCTGGCCGTCGTCGAGTACCCCAGACCGTGAGCGGGCTCCTTTCTCGGGCTTCGGTGGGTCGCTATTCGGTCCCGTGGGCGACCTTCAATCTCCGGGTCTCGGTAATCTTGGTGGCGTCTTTGGCCCTGCGAGCACGACAGGTTTTGGCGGCACCGGATCGTTTGGTCGAGCCAGCAAGCTTGGCTCCTTGTTCCCCGCAGCTATGCAGGCGCAGATGCAGTCACAGGACAACGAGAATCTGAGTGATTCAGTGCCGGATCTTCGCCAGCCTAACCCGCTGGGTGCTATTGGTCGTACTGCCCCTGGCGATCCCGCTCGAGAAACCAATAGTCCCATGCGAGGAGGCAGGGGGATCTTCGCCGATATGTTTACTCAAGCCGAATCCAGTCGAACGCCGGTGAGCTCTGACGCCTTACATGGCGGCATCTCAACCCCTCCTCACGGTCAACCGTTCACGGCCGCTAGCGCCGCGCCGTCCTACGCTGCCAGTCAGGCATCAGACCCTCCTTCGGTTCAGTCGCGCACCATGGTCATGCCCGATCGAATGAGATGGGTGTACCTCGACCCGCAAGGCCATCAGCAAGGCCCGTTTACCGGGTTGGAGATGAATGACTGGTACAAGGCTAACTTCTTTACACCAGACTTGCGGGTTAAGAAGCTGGAAGACTCGGAATTCGAACCCTTGGGCCAATTGATAAGGCGTATTGGCAATTCTCGCGAGCCTTTTCTGGTTCCTCAGATTGGCATACCTCACGGCCCACCATCCCAGACCGGCCCGTTCTCTAACTCGGGCGGAGTGATCCAGCCACCCCTTGTGAATGCTTTTCCTAGTTTTGGTAGGACCTTAACGGCGGAGGAGCAGAACAATCTGGAGAGGCGCAAGCAGGAGGAACAGTATCTGATGGCTCGCCATCGAGAATTCTACGCTACCCAACAATCGATGGGTCGAGTTCCTATATCAGGCGTCCCGGGGTTGCACCACCATTCCAGCGCCCACAGTTTGCAGAGCCAGCCAAGCTTCGGTAGCATCACCTCGCCTATCACGATGCCCCCGCAGCCTCCCATTGGTGCCATCGGATCTACGGGTTCTTTTTTCGACACGCCAGCTACACATCCAACCGCCGTACAAGGTAGTTCCGGACAGGGCTTAGAGATGTTCCGGGAGGACGATCTCGCTCGTCTCTCTGGACCGGAACGCCAAATGTTGGCTGGCCTCCACGGTACGGGAGCGATAGGCGGCAACCTCCCACCACAGCCCATCGGCGCGCCAACTGCCGAAGCTGGCGTGCGCAGCCAGCTTCCAGGTTCCAGTGAACTTAGCGAGGATGCAGAGGGCTTTCGGGGACGGCTGCAGGAATTTGAGAAGCTCAGAGCACAGCACGATGCGGAAATGATGGAACGACAAGCCTCACCTCTCCGTGATATGGTTAATCAACAGGCGCCCGAAAGGAGCCCGCACGTACAGCCTGTCGACCCTGTATCTGCGTCGAAAGAAGCTCCCAGTGCCGAGACTACCCGTCGCCATCGCGAAGAAGACCAACACGTCTTAACCAAACAATATCAGCAAGCCCAAGCAGCTGCAGTCGCAGCCAAGATCAGCGGGCTCCCAATGCCTTTCCCGCCACCCCCTTCTGCTACGCCACTCCCCGCCCCTGCTCCTCAGCGGGTCAAATCCAACTTGCCAGAGCAGTATGCCACGAGCTCCCGATCCGGTACGCCCGACATCACACCCTCATCGGCTACTGCTCAACCACCACCGCTCGCCCCGTGGGCTAAGGACGGTGGAATAGAAGCTCATAAAGGACCCAGTCTCAAGGAAATCCAGCAGGCAGAAGCTCTCAAGGCCGCCAAAGCGGAGGAAGCTGCAGCGCTCGCTCGACGTGCTATGCTCGAGCAGGAGGCAGCTCGAGAGCGTGAAAAGGCCGCCGCGGCTGCTCCAGGTTTACCTACAAGTAGTACATGGGGAACCGCATCTCCTGTCAGCGCCGGACCTGCTAGCAGTCCCTGGGCGAAGCCAACACCCGGAAAGGCGCCCGCATCCGGACCCTCGGCTCAGATACAGGTGTCGGACAAGAAGAAGACACTGGCCGACATCCAACGCGAGGAGGAGGCCCGTAAGCAAAAGGCCAAGGAAACGTCCGTGCAGGCCGGGCTCGCGTCCGCCGCCGGAAAGCGATACGCAGACCTAGCCAGTAAGACAAACGCAGGCGTTCCTACGCCTACGCAAGCACCCAACGCTAGTACCTCGGGATGGGCCACCGTCGGGGCGGGTGGCAAGGTCAAGGCGCCCACCGGCCCTTCTTTCCAGGCGCGATCTAGTAGTGCCACCAAACCAGCATCTGCCGTTGCAGCTCCACCACGACCCGTCGTGAAACCTTCAAGTTCGTCAGCCGGACCCACCCATTCGGAAGCCATGGATGAGTTCAATAAGTGGCTTCACGGGCAGTTGGCTAAAGGAATCACGGGTGTTACGGACAGTAAGTTTGACGTCCTAATAACGCAGATGAAGACAGAACTAACCATGACATGCAACAGTCGAAGCCTTTGCCAACACGCTCATAGGGTTCCCACTTGTGGGCGATCTTATCTCTGATGCTATCTATGCCAACTCTAAGACGATGGACGGACGTCACTTCGCCGAGGAGTTTATTCGTCGCAAGAAGCTAGCCGACAGAGGCGTGGTAGAGAAGCAGCCCGCCAAGAGTCCGTCGGCAGACATGCAATCGACCACGGCAGGTGGCTGGAACGAAGTGGCCAAGAAGAGTACCCATAAGGAGCCTGGGAACGACACCAGCTCGATTCAAGGCGCCGGTTTCAAACTAGTTCCCGGACGCAAGAAGGGAAAGAAATGAACGAAGTCGCTCGTCGCTAGTTGTTAGCAGGTGAGACGAGATGCGATGTATGAGTACAATGTATCGATCAGAAACACGACCCGTGATGAGATTTCATGAATATAGACATGCGGCTTAAAGGCCGTATATATGCAACGATGAACGAATGGGGACGGCTTGTTACGGGATTGGTGTACGTAGGCATACGATGCTTGATGTAGTGATGTAAGAATGTGTGATGAGATTTTCGCTTATATCCGAACTTTCCATTTTGATCGCGGACGGGGTCAACTTTACATTGATGCGCTATCTGCTCCAGTGACTATATTCTACACCCAAGTGCTTGCTATAGGAATTCTATAGAGTAACCTTAGACCTCGGAAATGACGCACCAATATTTAAGTCCTCTGTACTACAAAATGGTTACATGTATATAGAGGTAAGTAGACGAGTTAAGGTACATAGTAGTGTTTGAAAATAGGGGAAAAGGGGGATGGCTTACCTAAGCAAAAGTGGACCATTTAAGTTGAAGAATTTCTGACTGTGCGTATAAGCCTGGAAACGCCAAGAAGAAAAAACTGAGATTGCCCCTCCCCCACCATCGTCATCCTCTTATTGAAGTAAAATCGGATTTTATATTCATCGTCGACGACCACGTGCAACTCACCCCCTTTTCTTCTACTATGATATTAGTATCTAGAATTACTTATAATGAGATGACTTCTTGATACCTTCATTACGGGATTTCATTTACTTTGACAAGTTCATGTTCGGGGTTCATAAATCTCTAGGCAGGCGGCGTAGATACTCCTCACTTGTCCTGAAAGGCAAATGCATCTAAGGATATGGTTCCCATCATGGCCAACAACGAGTTTTCACCCGCCATACTGGCTTCGATCGAGAAGTCTTTGGAGGAATCTTCGTACTTAGAACCATTTCATCATGAGCCATCGCAACGCATAGTAACTGAATTCGTCAAACACATAGTAACGCGGACATCTCAGGACGCGAATTACAGCGACACAGACGCGATTGATGGGTCCTACGATCGTACACAGACGATTCGGCTAGGCCTAGCTTCTCTGAGCGCCTTCTTGCAGGCCAACGTCACGGGTCCGGTACTAGAAGGTGTTGAGGCCGCTGAATCTATTTTCCTTTCAGCTTTCGTCGAGTTGAAATCTTCGGGTGAATCGAAGAATGGCGAAAGGTCATCTCATGCAGAGGCGCAACTAGCGTCTTTTAGGAGACTTTGCCTCAGATGGCTTGATGTAGATGGTGTTTCTCCGTACTCTTATATACCGCACATCGAGCTCTTCTGCTTGTCGCGGTACATCTTCACGTCGGGTGTCATACTGCCGATAGAGCTACCCGAGATCTGGTCGGATCCACGGCAATCTCTGTCCCTGCATCTTGCTTGGACTCGGTTCAGGATTCACCTTTGGCACTATAAACTCATCTCTCAGCCATCACTAGGCTCTGGGTCACTATTCACGAAAAGTGGTCGCTGGACAGACGTACCCACCCTCCAAGAACTCATTGAAAAGAGTCTTAGGGAAGCAGAGAGTTCTATCGCCGGCCCGGTCCGAACGGACGACGGATCGGAGCCGTCCCCGTGGTCTAGGGAGTCGCGCATTCAGTTTCGCTTAGAGGAAGTGGCTTGTCATATTCTTCTTGGGAATGACGTGAAGGCAAAACGAGCTCTCCGGTTAGCCACGGAGATCAGTCGCTTTTCTTATGCGCTATCCGGCGCACTGGGCAAACGCACGCGATTCCAGGAAAAAAACATCAGCCAGCTGGTAGTGCTCGCCAAGAGCCTTGCGCTGTCTCCTACAGAACCCGAACAACAACAAGCATCCTCCTCCGATGTGGCGCCAGTCTCGCTCCCCTTAAACGACGACACGCTCTTTGAGAACATCAAATTCGACAACAACGATGACACAGGCAAGGACAAAGAACCCTCATCCCTCGCGACCGAGCTTCAAGACATCAAGCCAGACGAACAGCCGCAACTTCTCCCTGAAGATCAAATTATCCTTCTAGCGGAAGCCACTATGCGAGACACATTCTCGCCAGCCGACTCCCTGACCTCGGAAGAAATCCTGCCCTTCGCCGTCCGCGTGATCGAGGACAAGTCAACAAACTGGCAAATTCACACCCAAGCCCTCCTCGTACGGTCTCGGATCGAACTGAATAGGAGTCGCACCGTGGAGCGCGCGGTCCTGCAGATGCAGGCCCTGGTTGATCAGGTTATTGTGGATACACAGGAGTCCAAGTCCAATCTCAAAGTTACTACCAACGGACGCAGTAACAGTCAAGACATCCCCACCATCAACATAACCCCCTCCAACGAAGCATACAGCAAAAAGCCCACGTCCTTCCTCCCCGCCCCGCAAGCCGGCGAATCCGCCCCCGCGGCCGAGCGCCTACGCTACGTCAACGCGCTGTCCTCGCCGCCACGCTGGCATCTCGAAGCCGAGCTCGCATACGCGTGGACGAGCGTCGGGTCGCTAGTCTCGGCGCTCGAAATATTCAAGCGGTTGCGCCTGTGGGCCGAAGTCGCGCTGTGTCTCGCGAGCAGCGGGGCTGCGGACGACCCGGATGGGAGAGGAAAAGGGGGCGAGGAGAAGGCTAGGGCAGTCGTGCGGTGGCGGTTGTTCCAGCGCACTAGTAGTGAGGATTCTACGGATAAGGGTACTGATGATGAAGACGAGGACGTGGACGTCTCGACGCTGAAGCCCGCCGATTTCTATGGAGTGGAACGTGATCCACCGCCGCCTAATGCGCCGCGGCTTTTCTGTATACTTGGTGATATCGAGGAAGATCCGGCGCACTACCGGCGCGCATGGGAGATCTCTAACCGGCGGTACGCACGGGCGCAGCGGTCTCTCGGCGAGCTGCACCTCCGGAAACAAGACTGGAGCTCCGCGCGCGAAGCGTACAAGCTAGCCGTCGGCGTGAACAGGTTGAGCCCTGAGATGTGGAGCCGACTGGGCGACATCGAATTACGGCTTGGGAACTTCGCTGATGCGGCAGAGGCTTATCAACGGGCGATCGCGACGGCGAATAATATGGTGGGCGGAGAGGACGCACGGACTTGGAGTAATATGGGGACTGCGCTGTTGAGTTGGTATCGGGAGGTCGGGAAGGAGAAGAAGGATCGCCAGGATAGGTTGAAGGAGGATGATGAGGATGACGCTGAGGATAAGGATGATGAGGACGATACGAGTATGGTGAACACGAAACGCGCGGCTGAGCTCGGGAAGCCTGCTAACAAGTTATTACACGACGCGCTGGCAGCCTTCAAACGCGGGGCTACGCTCGCGGACTCGAATTGGCGGATTTGGGATAACGTGATTACACTGGCCGCCAGTCTATCGCCAAAGCCCGACTTGGACGACGTAATTCTCGGCGTGAGAAATGTGCTCCGGATCCGTGGAACCGAAGACGCATTGGATGTAGAGATTCTAACGTTGTTAGTCCGGGAGGCGACTGCCACGGCGGTTCCCAGCACTACTGAATCCGGGGGGGGAGCAGAAATCTACACACCCACCAGAGGCACCATCGAGAGCAAGATCATCACGCTCTTCGAGGACGACATCGCGCCCCTCATCACGACGAACTCCGCATGCTGGTCCCTAATCTCGCGTCTCCGCGCCTGGAGACGAGATTGGAACGGAGCGTTGGACGCGGCGGAGAAAGCGTGGCGGACGGCGATCGGCGGAGTGGGAAGCGCGCTATCTGCGTCCAGCGGCGTGGATAGTCAAAAGGGGAACTGGTTAACAGACGTGGAGATGTGGGATGCGGTGGTGCAGCGGACGTCCGAGCTAGTAGCTGCGTATGAGAACTACGGGGCGCGCGTGGAGAGTATTGGGACGAGGTGGAAGGGCAAGGCCAGGAGCGCGGTGAGGAGTGTTATGGGAAAGGCGAAGGAGAGCTGGGAAGGGGATGAGAGATGGCGGATGTTGGAGGGTATGATGGAGGATTTGAAGCCGTAGGGAAGAACAGGCATCCTCTGCTACATATAAACCTTTCACGTATTGGTAGAGCATGGCGACGGAGTAGTGATTATAGCATATATTACTACTAAGTGCCAGGAGCCGTGAAAGACGAGTGGCAATGAAACAAGCAAATCGAATGGCAAAGTAAGCATACTATTGCGCGAAGACGCCATCTCCATCTAAGCTTCCAGATTTGTCTGTACCCCGTCATGCCCATCCATATCACCATTCTCCCATCCATTGTTCCCCCTTTACAAAATATGCGCCATAGATATGATTGATGATCCCTAGTATCCGATCCAATCCAATTCAAATGGTAGTAGTAAACCTGGTAGTAGCCAGAACCAACCAACCCAGCCCATTGATCTAAATTCCATGTTCCTGTTCCTGACACCGATCCGTACCCGATAAGTAAGAACTGTAAAGTGTACCGTAGTAAACACATCCGACGAGAATGCAATATTGTTCTGAGTGAGTTTAAGGCATTGGTCTAGCAAGAAAATCGAAATTGCAGATTGCAGAACGGAAAAAGAAAGATGTAAGATGTAAGAGGAAATGCGGGAATAACGAAGTAAATGTGCTAAAGTTACAAGAACGATGAGAATGAAAGAAAACGAAAAACGAAACGAAGCAGGGTATAAAACGCTCTAGAAAGTAAACGAATACCGAGCCGAAAGACCTCTCGCTTTCGTTGCTCTTTGCCCTTCGACATTCAGTGTTATGTCCCCGCCACCAAACAACAAACTCAACACGGTAAACTCCGTCCCCAAGACATACCACGACATGCTTGCTTCTGCGAACTGCTGAATGGATAAACACCGCCGAGAGGCAAGGCAGAGTTTCAATAGTAGATGAGATGATTACAAAAGGATAGATAGATGAATGGGTGGACCAAGTAAGTAGGAAAGGGGGTAATAGTAGCGATAGCGAAAGGCAATACACGCGCCAGACACTCCACTCCACTCCAAGCTCAAAGACGCCCGGTCGGAAAGACGAGAAGCAGGAAGTAGAGAGCAAACTGCATAGTGTATAATAGCGGCGTATTGTAGGTTCTTCGTGGAGGGATAATCGAGGTGGAACGGCCGGTTTCCTAACGATCCCCAGAGCTGGCTCCGAGGCAGGCGTGGAGCGAAGAGGCGGGGAATGAGTACGTCTCCCCAAGGAAGTCGGAGGATGGGTAGCCAGGCAGAATTACCAGGGTGCGATGAGAGGAAGCAGGCAGCCTTCGAATGGGGGGAAGGTCGAGTCATCCTAGGGTAGGGTATAGTGACTGGTATTCTCGCGGCTGGTTTACCTATTCATCAAACCCTCAGGCAAGCCATAGCGGAACCACCAGGTGGCCAAATTCGGTGAATACCAGGATAGTATGTGGGCGTGCGAGCCCTCGTCTCCTTGTCTAGCGCGCCTGTGGCCGAGTATCAGAGAATCGCCCCTTGTTACCCCAGTTGATAAATCGTATAAGATACTGCCGCCGTTACTGCTGCTCTTTGAGTCTGCTGACGAGTTATATGAATATGCATTGTGAGTGGATCATCTGCGCATTCATCTCGCGGAGATTTTCTGACCATGGGCGCAGACGTCTGTCGTGAAACCCTCGAGACCTCCTAGTACACGCGTGCGCAAGTAACAGCACCATCCATCATACAGGAGATCCAGACCTCAAGCTTCGAGGTGCGGAAGAAAGAAGTAGGTAGGTAGGTAGGTAGGCTCCCGATGATTAATGACCAGGGAAAGCGTAAGACGGTTACCCAGTTGAGGAAATCAGGGACGGCGTGACGCAGATGATATGCATATGCAGCGGCAGCGGCGCGCACCCGATAGACATACAGGTCAGACCTACACACCACATCCATGCTGCCCACATGGATGTGTCTGCAGTCAACGAGCTCGTGACCAATCAGTCATTAGCGACTAGGCATGCACGGTCGATCCTGGCCCCCAAGGCTGGCTGGCGTACTCGAACCCGGAATGAAAACGATACGCGACGACGATTTGCGCGTCTGTGTGGCGAAGCCGGGGGAGGAGAGCCGGTACTTGAGTAGGGCTGGGAAGTCTCGTCACGGGCGCGGCGAATTTCCATGGCGAAAATAGACCTGGGTTTGATGATGGCGGAAGATAAAAGCAGGAGGTTCGATGTTGGTGTCGTGCGAACAAGTTGGAGTACCGGGTAGAATCGTGATTGGTTGAAGCTCGTAACAGCTGACCCTGGCCGAACTCATGCCCTCTCCTCTTCCCCCCTTTTCCCCCCACACATCCTTAACATTATCGTTATACACACCATCTTTCGTAAGGCTCTTCAACCCCCACCAACCTTCAACGTGCTTGGCATATTCGTTATACCATATCAGATGTATTCTTTCCTTTCTTATCCTTTGGAGTAGAGCATGATCCCCGTCACGAACTACCACACACCCACATGTTCTCATTCTTGTTCTTGATCCCCAAGGACTGGACCAAGCACTCCAACCACAGAGTTAGCCATCTCCCGCTTCCCTCCCTCCCACCATGCGAAAATGAAGCGTAGTAAGAACCCACACACATCCCACAGCGTAGTGTATGTTCCGGGGGAACAGGCCAGTTTCGTTGGTACGGAAGCCCTCAGTGGACTCCGCGCTCCAGACCAGCCGTTTATCTCCCGTAGTTCTCTGCGCAGTGGATGAACGGCCTGGATGCTAATTATGCAACCCTCGCATTTACTCACTTGCTCGTACGACACACACATATACACATGCCTCGAGTAGTGAGTGTACCGTCCCACCCCATAAACCCATCCCAGTCCATGCCATCCCTACCTAGCGACAGGCATCACGTCGCCCTTTATTCCCGGTGACTGACATCACCGTACGCGGCGGAGCCGTACACATGACTCTGGTGATGCGTGTGGTGTCCTGACGCGTAGGCCGGTGTCGCAGCGTCAGGGTACGCGCTGGACACCGCGGACGCATCCCAGCGCGACTGCGGTAGGCCATAGGTTGGCGGCGCGGGGAGATGCTGCTGCGGCCGCGTGTCTGCGTGTCTATATGATGGGGGTAGGCTGGGGATGTGGATGCCCTGGGGCGAGTGCGACTTCATGCTTGGCGATATCGTGCGCCCCGGGTACGCGGACCAGCCGGAGGGCACGCCGGTGAGGGAGCGCGGCGACGGCATCGAGTGCGAGTCGTGGTGGGAGTAGCCGCCGTCGGAGACGGTGGGCGTGTGGGGTGGTCCGTAGAGGCCTGGGCTTGTGCTGCTAACGGGGGTAAGTAAGGTTGGCCCTGGGCCGGGAGGTAATGTTGAAGAGGGAGATGCAGACTAGAGTAAAAAGTCAGTATTATACGAATTCTTACGAGGGAGAAGATTGGGGGGAAAGAATGGGTTTAGCTTCTCCCCGTGTTGATGAGTTGCATTAGAACATATAGTAAAGAAGAAGAAAAAAAACCGAGAGAGGAAAGGGATTGGATTGAAATAAGTCGAAAACACCTCCTAAGAGCACAAACTCACATATTTAGAGATAATCTTCTTAAGCGCTGACCCCAAAATCTTCCAGGGGAACACCTTAACATCCTTCTCGATATTGCGGGGCTTGGGGGCGGGAAACCCCATGATGACCTTGAAGAACTCCTCGCTATCCGCCTTAGCCTTGCTGACAGTCAAAGGCCTGAAACCCTCAAGATTCCGGCGAATGCGATTCTTCTCTTCAACAGTAAATCTGCCAGGGGCGGCGACGAGCTGTTCGAGCAGCGAGATGGTATCTACGCTCGTAACAAAGCACTCGTCCTTCTCGGCCCAGTAGATGCAGCTGATGCAAATACTATTTGGCGGGCGCTCGTTGACCGTGACGGGCTTGAAGGATGTGGAAAGCGTTGAGCCCGACTGCTTCTTGCTGAACATGACGATGCGCCGGCGGTTGTCCCACTCCTCCTGCGACCACCCGGATGCCATGGCCTCCAGGTCTCCGTTGATCTTCAGCATGGCCTTGGTCGAGTAGAGCGCGTAGGGATTTAGTTGCCCGCCGCCTGATGAGCCGGAGGATTGCAGAGTACTCGTCCGTATTAACTGGGGTGCACTTGACGTTGGTATTGGTAACGTTGTAATACTGCTTGGTCGAGAGATTGTCGTATGTGTGAGGCCCGTGGCAGGGCTTCGAGAGAGAGCATGGCTGTAGGGGCTCCACGAAGGAGTTTTGAGCGGTGGCGGCGGCAGCGGACGGGGATAATCCACCGCGTAGGATGAGCGATGATACCCTAACATATTGTCGTTATTAGAGTAACCTGTGTCATAGCTGGATGCAACGGCTTGCTGTTGTGCGGTGGGAGCGTAGCCGTAAGTATTTGTAGCAGTATCCGTGGCCAGCTGGTCCGGGTCCTGTTGTTTTGTAGGGCTGTCCCTCTGCTCAGGTGATCTGGACCCCCCCTTGACCCGCGTGACGGACTCAGGCGCTCCCTCTGTAGTCACAGCCTGAGTGTCATGATATGTGAACGTGCCGACGTCAATAGTAGCCAAAGTTTGGCCCGTCGCGCTCTCGATGAGGAGTGATAAAGGCACGTTGGGGCTTGGACTCCTCGTGTCTTCGAGCTGTGGTGCGTCTCCGCTCACTGCGTAGCCAGAGCCGCTTGCGTCACTCGTCTCCCTGATAGCGTGTGCCGGGCTCTTGTGGGAGCCAAAGGCGAGGAAGCAGTGGCTCATGATCGAGCTCAGCTCGTACGGGACGGATAGCTTGACCATCACCTTGGTGCCGAACACGCCCGCCATCGGTTGGTACGAGATCACTGTGGCTACGATCGGGGCCATATACTGGCCTGCGGACCCGTTCGCCGCGAAGGCCAACTGGTTAAGCTGCGCAGCATTTTCGGGCTGTTGAGCCGCGTACTGCTGAGCGGAATATTGATATTGAGGATCTTGATATGATCTCGGTGAATCAAACGCTGGAATTTCAGATCAGGTCAGCCAACCGTTTCTTAGGGATCCCTCCAAACAGTATCGTCACCGTGAGTACTGGCATCACCACCCAACCTCTCGGCACCGGAAGTAAATTTCAAACAACTTATCGGAGGTACTTACCATGCATTTGGGGCGGTTGAGGTTTCGAATATGCGGGCATAGACAGGAGACCAGGCGGGGAATCCCCACGAAGGTCTCCTCCGTTCGCTCTAGCGGCTGCCTCTTCCTCGTACCTAAGGATCACCGTCTCAGGAGACTCGAGCGCGTCGGCGTCGACGATTATGGGCCTCTGAGGATGAAATTGAGGCTATCATGTTGTTTGGTCAGCATGCTTCCCGAGACCAGGCTGCTAGGTTAACTTGGCAACAAGTTTCTGCACAAGTTGCTTGCGGCTTACCTCGAAAAGCTTATAAGTTGGGTATTCAAACTTGACAGCAGACATTAAGCTGTCTGTTTCGAGCAAGTCTGGGAAACGGCGATAAGGGATTCGCTCTGAATAGAGCAAGCAAACACCTGTTTCGGGAGGGCGTTGCGGAAAGGTGAGGATCCCGGTGCGTTGAGACTCTGTGAAGCGTGCTTCCCCCTACGGATAACGTCCCTAGATGCTGGTGGAGGGTCACTGCCTAGTTACTGCCTAATTGCTGGCGCTCCGCCTGTCTTATGTGCTGCTGCCGGGTCCGTGGGAATATTCTGATGGACTGGTCCTCTGCTGACGGTACTGAAACAAACATCCGAGAAAAATCTGCGAGTAGAATGAAGAACGGCGGCAGTTACTGAAAAGGCAGAAACAGGCCACACACTTTGAGAGCTGACCACTTTTTGGATCTCAACAGACTAGAACCGCAGGATGCTCCGGTGACTGATTCGTGGGGGGATTAATATGAAAACCCCTTCTTTCTTCCTTCCGAACAGGTTTGAAAGTCTTTGACAACCTAGCTCGCAGGAGTAGATAGGACTCTAGAGCTGCTCATTGGTCGGGAACTGGCTGTTGGCAAACTGATTCTGAGTCGAGTCTCGGAAGATGGAAGCATCCAAAACCTTTTCCCCGCCTCAAAAAAGAGGATACTCAACTTCCCTGGCCACCTTGTTCGCTCCGGTTGCCTATAAGTTGCTTATACTAATCTTCTAGATTTGTTAGCTAAGAGAAGCAAAAAAAAGCTATCTAGCTAGAAAGATCCATCAACCACACAAGCTCTGGGGTTTATTCCGGGATAAAACTCCAGAGTAGAAAGTGACAGTTGACCTAGCATAAGTAAATTACAAAGGGTTATAACGTACGATCTACACCCGGATCGATGGAGTGTGGAGACCCAACTCGTTCGTATGCAGCCTGCCCGAACGTGTTCGCATGAAGAGGTGTTGGGAGAAGCTGCAATCAGAAGTAGGCAGGTATCCGGGAGGTTCGCGTGTCCCGCGTGGTTCGTGTCGTAACTTGAACCAAGGACACGAGTTGCCAACAACGAACAGGTAAACGGGCTAAAGAACTGCAAGTTGTCGGGAAACCTGTCAGCAAACGAACAGGAGTCAGAGTAAGAAAAAAAAAAGTCTCTGAGGATTATGTGTGTGTGAGACGTTGTTCCTCAAACTGGGACAGGAGGGGAAGAAGTTCTTCGAAGGGAACAGGAACTGATAAAGAGACGAAAAGAATAAGCTGCGAGACACATTTCTCGGATCGCCGTTGTGACTTTTGGATTCCTGTGTCGTGGCGGGCAGAGACCATTGCATTACACAGGATATACTATCGAAATGTACCTTTTTTTTTCTCGGTAGCTCATCCCAAGCCTCCCCTGCTTTACTTTTATTATTGTTATTTTTCTTCTTTCTTTTCTTGCTCCCGTTTCAATTTGTCCTCAAAAACAGGTCGAGTAGGCAGCCGTAGACTTCCAGTGCCTTCACGCCCTCTTGGATTTTACAAATTCCTCTTACCTTGGAATTTGTGGTGCAGGTGATGTTGAGTCGGGCAGTTGCTTGTGTATGCAGCAACGATGATGCCCACCCTGGTGGTGGTATAGATGGGTGGATAGGATACTAAGCAGGGATGCCGGCCGTTGAAAAATGCGAATTCCAATGTCTTAGAGGCTGCAAATCATGCAAGGGTCTGTGATCGGGGGGCAGAGAGGTGGGAGTAGGCACTTTGGGGTCGTGCCCCAGACTTAGGACCAGCTAGAGGATAGATATCAAGCCCCCACATCAGTCGAAAGGGATAGACTCCAGGTAGGCAACTGGAGGAAGACTTCTATGGTGGCTTCTAGTAGTACAAGCATGACAAAATAAAAAGAAAAAAGGAAAAAAGCACCGTGTACTAAGCAGGCGAGAGTGGTAAACCAGAAGAGCAATGAACTAATGGGAATGACAAGACAAGGATGGGCAGACCTACACACAGCTTAGAAGGGGGGTGTAGATGGAAGATGGCGCAATTCCGTATTAGTGTAAGTACGTAGTAGGGTGGACTGCACTACGTTGTATAGTTTAGGACTGGTATAGTTGGAATAGCTGGATATTGCTAGCTAAGAAGGTGGATTTCGAGACTTTAGGTCGTTAACTGGTGGGAGATGGCTAATATTGTAGGTACAGAAGTATTCCGCATGAGGTACCATATATGTGTACCATGTATGTGGGCAGGTGTGTTGATATGGAGGTAGGTAATGACCACCTGCATATAATAGGTACTTCTAACTCTCGCTGGAGTCGTTACTTGTAAGTCAGCTACAAAAATAACGGAATTAGACAAAAACATAGTCGGCGATGCGCTTGCAGGCGGTTACGGGTATAGGGTTCAGTAAGTCGGCGAAGCGGTTTGATAGTGATGAGAAAGCACTAAAGCTCTTTTGCAATATGGAGATGCTTTTTTTTCTCTTGGTAGAGTCGATCTGGTAATAGACGCCTTATTGTCTAAAGCTTGGAGATGAGACGCGTGTGTTAGTCGTGTGCGGATCGATGAAAAGGGTAGTAAGTGGGAGTTACCGGAAAGGGGAAAGAACCTGAGAATATACCATATAATTGGCCAGTCAATCCCATTCCACTAGCTCATGCAGCTATTGCCTATTGGACGATCTCCCCCAGACCAATGGACGATGCTCTAACCCGCTTGGGATGGGTGGGATGACCTGGGGGGGAAGCTCGCAGAGGGCCTGCTGCTCCTCCATATCCTCGTGAACTGATACTCCGTACCGGTGCTAGGTAGCTACGGGCCAACCGATATGTGTGCCACTCGGCGAGATTTGCTCATTTCATAGTGGCAGATTCTAAAATAGAAGGGAGAAGATGGACGGCGGCATCAGCCGCGCCTAGTGGAACCCCAACCCTCAACTTTGGGAGCCGGACCAGGGAGAATCATCAGGGGGTCGTATGTACAAAGGTACTTGCAGAGAAAAACAAATTGGGTGAGGCGTTTCCCCCCTTGTTCATCTTGGCAACATCCTTTTTTTCTTCTTCGCCCGTCAGTCCTATGTGAAGTATTACGAAGGGTATGTGGGTGTGAGTGGGTAAGTGGTAAGTGAATGCGAAGGGTTAGCAGTCGCCGAATATCTTGTAAGATATTCGGTCCTTTCATCCACAGGCAGGAATGCTAGCGACGATTGAACGGTATACAAAAGAAAAGTAGGTATCCATTCGACCCGAAGAAAAAGCAACATACCAGTGTGTGCCGAAGGAGACGTTACGGAGGGAGGCCAGCATATGACAACTTAAAATATTAAACTGACAAGTCATGAGAGAAGGAGAGTTATGCTGCAGCTTTTGGAATGATCCGATCACCTAGTAGTGATGCTCTTTTCCAGGCGCTGCCAGCATATAACGGGAGGTTAGCTCTGGTGTGTCATCCGGAGTTCTTACTCAGAATGCTAAGTTATGAAGGTATCAACTACGAAATTTATTCTACTCGATCAAGAAACGACGTCGTCATATATATATATATATATATATATATACCTACACATGAGTTGTTCAATGTGAATCAATACCGATATTTTGGTCAATAAATGGTGTGCCATGAAAGCTATGTCAGGACAGTGAGCGATGCGAAGCTGAGATGGCATCCATGCTATCCAAAAATCAATAGCAATACGTTGTGACCGGAAACCTCGAGTATAGTTGATGAAAGTCGTATCGGGAATCTATGTACAGTCTCGTCGAGTCCGGCTCATGCAATGTCATTTGCTGAATAGTAGATTGCGGAGGTGTCACAACGTGGAGGCGTCGGTCTTAACTTTCTAAGTGTCCTGTCAACGTTGGGACCGCACTCAAGAGCTTCCAAGAAGAAGCCATAATCAGTTGAGCTTCTATGCCATCTTTATTGAGGCGAAACTTGACAGCCGCCTGAAGAAATGCTACTCTCGCCTCGGCTCGAAGACACGCATGTACAGGACACTTACTCCACCGACAGGTTATTGGTTCTTCTTCTGACGCGTACGTATAGACAGTGTGTAAAATAGCATCATCATCAAAAAGGTTTCTATGCATTTTACGTGGGAAGAGCTTCGACTCAAGTGTATATAGGTACATACATGTATGTACATAGTATTTGCTAGTGACATGATACTTACACGAATGTCTATGTACTCTCGTATGATGATCGCCCTTGGCGGTGGGGGAAAGACATATTGCAGGGATGTCAATGATGATGGGGCGCATTTACAGTGGTGTGGGATGCAGTCATACGGTAAATATGTACTTGCAGAACTCATCCGCCTGGAGACTTAGAAAGGTATCAATGTCGTATAGGGCTTACTCCGATTTACATGTACCGTATGCTGCAGAGGTATACCGAGTATGTAATGTACATTATATGTATGTGTGTATGACTACATTCATGTGCTACTGTAACCTGAGAGTTACAGGATGCTATTTACAGGAGTCTCGTGCCGTCCAACCAACACTCAGCATCCTGACAAGTTATATATTTATTCTTTACCGTGTCGGCTAATATGTCCATAGACATGATCATGAGGCCCCCAAAACCGAGCCCGAAATTGACAGGTAAATTTGCACCACGACGATATATATCTCGTTTTCTTCCTCATGTTGAGCGCCTGACGTTAGTACTCATATTATAAGATTTAGAAAACGGACCCCTCTGAAATGAGAACCACTCACATTTACGCCGTATGAGTACAATACTAGGTACAGTACGGTATGGCACGTTACAACTTAGCGACACCCTCGCACCAGTCTCTCAATCTCATCAATCCTAGGCACGTCATGACCTAATCGTCACACCTTCACTTTAGATTTCTAATACGGCCGTATTTGGCTAGTATAGGAGAGCGAACATCTCCTCGCCGTAGAAGCCCAATTCACCGCTTAGCAATGCCTGCACGGAATCGTGCGAGCGCAATTCCAAGAGTCGTACGGAGCGCCACGAGGATACAATACAGCCTTGGCGCAAAGTTGAGAATAACTTCCTGTTGGTGTCCGGGGATATGGTAGAGCTATTCAGGGACTATGAAGCGCTTTGGCGTGCGTGATCACAATCCCGAGTATAACTCGATAAATGCCTCAGGGAGCGTCTATTACAATGCTACCTTATTAGTTTTAAGCCTAAGCAACCCAAGTCGTACGCCGGCTCTCCCAAGCAACATCTATTCGGGACCCAATAGCTCGGACTAAAGTCCGGTTGGTTCCATGTCTCGCACATGCTGGACGGTTATGAGCGTTCCCCGGTTGTCTCTACCTTACCAACCCAGCGCACCGTCTGCCAATAGCTTTAAAATCGAGGTTCCCGTATGTCGGGAACAGCTATCTAGCCTTGTCATACCCTAAGGCCTGTCGCAGATTCGCGATGGAAACCCCTTGTATATGTAGGTATGTAACACGTCCCTGTCTCCTGGGACCAAGATGCCTATCAAAGAGGTACGCGTGTGTAACTACTACAGTAGGCACTTGTACATGTACATACCTAAGTAGCTGATCACTGCTACCCAATCCCTTCCAAGGCGATGCAATCTTGATCACAAAGCGTTGTGTAGATGTTCGTTGAAGCAGCCGAACTCAGATTAGGATTAGACAATTCAGGCACGGGCACCTAGCTTCAATTATGTTCTGCAGGCACGACAATAGCAACGACATAGAGCCATGTAAGGGCGTTAGCCCTTGAACAATAGCGACGGGGACTATTATCTCCGATCTACATCTCCGCCAAGAGCTTCCCGTCCCTCCTCCGCACTTTTTCGTCTATGTAGTCAAGTCTCATGTACGTATATAATGCTCATCATCACCTACCTAAGGTTAAGGTTACATAGTGATCACCGAACCCCAATTCGATCCCGTGATGGCGATCAGCCGCTCTTCTTGACGTAAGCCTCGTCCGATCTTGACGGGGGAAATCGACGACCTGCAGTGGGTCGGAAAGAAAATGGGGTGTGGTAGTGTGTGGTAGTGTGTGGGAGAGGGCTCACCAGAAGGGCGTCAGAAAAAATGAAATTTTACCAAAATAACCCCCCTCCACATTCAGCCACAGCCACGCCTTACTAGCCACGAACTACGGCAACACGATTGTTTGAAATCGATTATCATAGGTGATTTAAGTTAAGATCAACCAAGATATCCATGGATATGTATGGTGTTGCGGCAAAATGTGGCTGGTGGGTGTAGGATTAAAGTGGAGGGGTTATTTCAATGAAATTTCATTTTTTCTGACGCCCTTCTGCTCACACAGGTAGTAGGGGATGGGCTTATTAGAGAACCATGGAACCTAGGGTATGATGGACCAGGATCTCACATTCGTGCATATGCAATCTACATACATGTATGTACTTATTGCGGGCTTCACTACGACGATTACCGCTCACATGCTCTGTCCTTAATGCATGGATGCAGCCACCTAAAACTGGAGGAACCCTCCCATTCGGCTCAGGCCGAGGATGGAGCAAGCCATAGTACCGGCAGGGTTTCAGAGCTTATTTGGCCGACCAGGGGAAAGGCCTTGGAGATCTCATCCCTCGTCTCGGCGCCCTACTCCACCTTTTTCGTTCGGTAATATGGCTGCTTGCTTGATACAGCATACGGCAAGATCTATCATATGCGGGAATGTTCGAGCAAGACCGGGGGCTAGCGCATTCCACTGATTCCCAGGGCCGGTTAAGATCTATTCCACCAAGTCTATGTTGTACGGGGACACTGCGAAGATCCGCGTAGCGTTCATGGGGGGTTGAACGAAAATCGATGATCAGGGCTCCCTCGAGGATCGCTTACTAGCCCTGTAGTGCCCTGGTACCCGTAGTGCTAGAGGGAAGATGCGTGTAAGTAGGTGCGCTTATGCTGTAAGTAGGCGACACCAGGGATATCAATCTCATTTATCGCCAACAGCAGCTTGGCCGAGAACAGTAACGAGAAACGAGGAACACGCTTAGGTGCGCAGAGATTATGCAGCGAGATATTGTTTCCTCCAGATCTCGCGCACTCCCTTCTTCTGGGTGCCCCGATCCTGGCGCTTGGGAAGATGTACTACTAGTAACACGGCGCTACATATGCTGTATAACTGGCACAGCAGGAGCCAGAATAGTCAGGACAGGATCTTGGGTCGCGATTCGCCCTGTAACGTAGATGAGAGTGAGCTGACGGCCTGACAAGTATCATCTATCTTTCTCATTCATCTAGATGAGCTTTTCCTAGTATCGTTCCCCAAACCAGGATAGATTTTTTCTGGCAAATTGAGGTTTCGCGCTTCACGTTACATTTTCCACGGTCTCCCCTAAGCGAATGCTGGGAACATAAGGCTAGCGGTATAGTATAGCTCATACGTTCAACCTATGACACGGCGAATTCTTCCCCAGTCGTGCCATTTACGGCGAGACTCGCATGATTTTGTTATTGATGCAGCGAGGAAGGACGTAGATCTGAGTAGCTGAGGAACACAATCAACACGTCAACACGTCAACATCTCCCTAATTTCAACGGCTTTGTCTTGCGCTTCGATCAGTAGGATGCGAATTATGAAGTTAAGACTAGGAATCCCGATGTGCTAGGTGTTATGAAGGATGTTTCGAGCCCTTGCAGCATCTGTTGTGCTGAGACTCGATAGATCATCTGTTTTGTACGTTACCAAAACATCCTTACAGAAACGTGGTGTTCCAAGCCACCAAGTACCCCGATGCGACTCTAATAAGTTGATGAAGGACAACCTTCATGATTTATCAGATAACCGAACCAACTATTCTTGCAGTAGACAGCCTCCCCGGCATGCTTATTTCTCCCGTACTCGGGACTTCATCGTACCGGGTGGAAAGCGTAGTTCTTCCGGTTCAATTCTTACGTTTCTCCTAACCACACATGTAGATAGTATGACCGCTCTGTGCCACGAGAAACATCACCGCGAGGCTTACATCCAGACCACGACGAACGCTTATGATATATTATGACAGACCATAAGGCCGGGAGCAGTGCCGCTTATTCGTAGATCATTTCTGTCCCGATGCGTCTCCTCGCCTACCAAATACTCGTGCAGCTTTAAGCGGCCTCGGTCTAAATGGCCGCACGTAGATTGGTCGCCGTGTCGAGATTGATGCAGCTTCACGTCAATATCAACCGCACGGAGCCACCGAGCGCTCCCTAAATCTGCAACTTGATGGTTATCGAAATCTCAAACCGCACCTATTGTATCCGCCACCGCCAACGTCACCTCGTAATGGACCAGTGACTTTATATGAAGGAGCTCCGAGTGGAATGTCGACGACATCTAACCTGGTCTAGAAAAATTAGGGCGCTGGCGGTGTAAGCAGCTATCCGTCCCTGGGTACCTCATCTCCGTGTGTCCCTCGATCCTGCAGAGATGCGTGTACTCCGACCAACCTCAGCGAGATTTACGCCCGTAAAACAGACGTGCGTGCTCTGCAGTGCCACAAACAGATGAGCTTATGCTCTATGTTCTATGTCTATAATGATGCGCTCGCATTACTCAACCTGTTGTTTCTTAAGAAGTTAAGATGCCCGTAATGGATGAATCCCTGAAAATGAGTACATGATAGAAATACAACAGCTGCCACTGTTCGAGCCACGAGGGGAATAACGGCTGTCTTCTATTTACATTCCGCAGATATATTAACAGACGACCAGGACCAATCTAGCCACGGTGAGCCCGGACAACATGTTCGGATCCAGTCGTTGTTGGTTCCTTCTTAGTCCCGGACTTGGACTTCGAATCCAAGGTGAAAATATATTGAGGCACTTCTGTTAGCGAGAACCACTGGGCCTGTATTCATGCCGATACAGTATGTCGCCGTAGGATGATGCATTCAGCCGGCGTGAGGACCAGTCACGATGAAAAGCTATTCCGACCTAGCTTGGAGACTCGCTAAGTATATGGACATTACATGACATGATTTAATTGCCCCCGTATAGAAAGTTGTGGCACCTTCTCATCTTCCCAGGAGGAAATCCGACCTGCCGGGCAAGGAAGGGAAAGACAACATCGGTCGTCCCAACAGGGGTCCAACAGATTGGGGAAGGGTACGTGACCCAATATGGCTTCGCCCGTGGAACTGTTACCAGACTACTGGGACCCAACAGCCTGTAACAACTCGTCGATTGCAAGGAGATGCGGCCTCCCGTCATCCTATGGGTCTGATGATACGGGAAAACCCAGTAGGTTGGTCAGATGGGGCCTCCGGTAATTTACAAGCACGACCGGTTTCTGCAGTGATAATGCTCATTAGTCGTGCGAAGAGAACGACGAGTACTAGGGGTTCGAGAGCAGCGAAATTTTTTTGGTTTGTGTTTGATGACTACGAGAGTTACCATACCGATGGATCTGGGTCGGGAAGGTCATCCGTCGTCACGCCTTGTGGCGATTGATTCTGTATCGTTGGGATACGTAATAAGCCACTGTCTCAGTTTTCCGTGAACGAGCCGCACGTGGGTTTTGTGTTCACCATCGTCATTTAGTTGCAGGACAGATCTCGCTGTCAACGTATTATGCTTCACTTACTGTTTCCCGGGAAGATCTTTATCTCATTCGGGTTGGTAACTCTGTCCGGACGCACTGTCACTGAAGCCGGTCCAGCCATAGGTGGTGCATTTCGAGGCTCCCGCGTAAAGATGAAATGAATGGATAGAGACCAACAGATGCAAAAGAATTCGTCTACGGTATGTTTCCAATTTATGCAAGTAGCCGCTGCTTGGACTCCTGGCCAGGGGGCCGCTGGATCTGGGACTAAGCACCGTACTGCCTGATCTCGAGCGAAGAAGCTTGAGGTTTCATTCATTCAAACACGCAGTCCCATTGACCATCCGTCTCCATTTAGCTGCACCTTTTCTGTAGTACCGGGATCTAGCATTGAGACAACTCCTCTGTGGAGGAGAAAAATAAGGCTTAGGTAGCTGAGAGAGCGAAAATTAGCGAGTAGAAAGGGGTTTGGTTCAAGGCAACACTGCTTTCACCCCTTTTGATTACGACCATGCTTCGATAACTGCACGCCTTCAAGTAAAGTAGTCCGCTCTATTCAGCCCCGACATACGGATAGTTTGCAGGGAATCCCTAGGCAAGTTCATAAATGGCTCGCTAAATGGATCTCTCGGTGAGAGTCCTCTTTGCTTCTTCCTGTCCGTTCTTGCCGGAGCGGCCTCCTCCTTGGACCCCTCCCAAATCTGCTCGGAGATGAGTTCGCCTATTAGAACATGACCACAGCCTCTCTCCATACTATCAAGAGAATCCCGGGCTAGTATTGGTTGCATACCTACCTTAGGTATGCTGGTGGCTTTGATCGTCATGCCGTTCGGGACGCCTCAACCACCAGGTGTGATTGACCGCCTCTTTTTTTCTGCTGCAAGTGCGCCGCGGCCGAGAGTGATTGAAATATTACCAACGTTCTAGATTGGATGTCGCCATAGCCAGGCTAGGTGAAAATTTTTACCGCAAGCTCCTATTTGCTGAGGCTCAAGGAATTCGCGCCCTACATATGTCTACACGATTGATAAGAATCTGTATAGTATTATTAATAACTACACTAATTAATTAGACGATTACTGTCGTAATTCTGAAAGTAGGCTAGATTATTTACTATACTACTTCGTAGCATGCTTTCCCGTTGCGCGGCCTTGTAATGGGCCATGCCTACATGTACGTGTAAACATCTATCGGGTACTCATTTGCATCTCAATGACACAAACAAGCCATCGGCTTTTGATCGGGCCTGGACTTGGCCTGAATAAGCCATGAGGCTACAATAGAGACCTACAACCTGGGATTGTCTTGTTGTTACACATATCATCATGAGTCTTGCTTCTCCATTACGTGCGGCGCATCGAAATCTTACGACCTTAAACAGTAGATTAGCGAGACGCCACGTAGTTTGGCGTCTTTGTACTTGAGATCCCTGCTGATAATATCCCATAATATTGGCAACGTAGGCATTATGAGGTAGGTACTTAGTAAATTTTTGTGGCTGAACAGTTACTCTCGATATGATATCCCCCCTTATAACGTGGTAAAAATCATGGTATCACACGACTGCCGTACAAAGCTTCCACACGAAAGCCCCGATAGACTCTTGGCTTGAATGTGGTTGCTTCGATACGAGCTGCATAGATCTTAGCCATCCCAAATTCGGCAAATCAAACAAATAATGTATAGTAATCAAGAATATGGGATTTTCTCAACCATTCTGCTTTCTTTGATGCTAGCCCGATGCTTTCTAGAAGCAGTATGACGAGTCTGGATGGAATCTATCAACAAATCAATATGTACTATCGTATCGTTATTATACTACTTCACTCTATGACCCAACTTTGTAATGATGGCTAGAGATATAGCTAAGTAAGTGGTCTATAGCTGGGCCCATTAACCGACCAATATCTTTATATGGCTAATGGAGGAGTCAGATTAGCGCTTCAGCTCCTGTTCAGCTCCGCTGCTCCTAGCTGTAAGTACCTAGCTATTATGCCACTACAAATAAAAGCGATATGTACTATGAACAATCCTTCTGATATAGTAGAACCCCTGCGTGATTGTTGTTATAGATGAGCGTTAAGGATACCATGGTTATATACCAGAAAGAATAAAAGTTCATCCAAGGCTACAAGAACTCACTTATCCTTATAGCAGCATCTACATTAGACACGTCGCCTCCCTGGCAATTCCTACGGATCAGGCCGAGAAATATCGTCAAATAGATTTCAGACTAGCGGTAGGTGAACATCGTGTCGTAATTGCCTCTACCGGGGTGAAGTTCGGAAGCTAATAACCAGACTCAAGCCGAGAATTCGTATACACGTCATGTTACGATGCTGACCAAGAAGCCGATCAGCAACTAGGCCACGACGCGAGGATCCTCAACCCTCTCTAGATAAGACAACGGACCTATATCGTGAGGTCATTTGTCGTCCCACGGGTATTCTTCTCCCGAGAGCAATACGAGAGAAAGCCCCCCCTACTCGGGACCAAGGAAAGCGGGAAGCCAACCCCCTACCGAAGCGCAAGACCTAATTTATAACATACAGCATGAGTACCTAGGAGACCACCTCGAACATGAATGAAGAAAACTATCCTCAATTGACACTGAGTCCATAAGTTGTCAGGCTCCCCCCCAGTTTTGTTGAGAGATGAATGACATCCTTGAACGCGGCGAGTCTCCTAGAAATCATGTCATACGCAACCCGTGGCCTTCTTCATAGACACATTATTGATCCTAGGCTGTCTATAGAGCAAGGCAAATATATGCTGCTAAGTAGCCTACGAATTTTCTCTCTCCACACCCACGTAGATGTTGACGGAGTCAAGCGACGGACACACATCTTATATTCGTCACATGTTTGTTCTCATCGGGATATAAATCAAGGAGCCTCTGAGTCACTGCGTTATTGCTGGAAGAACCTCGACTCGTCCTGGATGAGATTACAAACTTACACGATGTACGGGAAAAATTCCCATGACTACGCTCATTCTAGGAGAAATAGGAGCAAACCCTCTTATATGAGGCTGGAAAACTCGCGAAGTCAATCCTTCCTACCTAAAGCATTTATAAGCTGGGATGACACCCCTGGTTTTTTAGCCAAGGGGATATCTATTTACACTTATAAAGGGGATCGGAGTTGCCAGCAGAGCCATACGTGCCAAGTGGACCGACGGAATCTATCAGACGGTATAGCGAGTCGCGTGAGCTTTGACAGAGCCCGCTAACAGAAAGGGAAACGATGACGAGAGTAAAATGTACGGCGACTTAGGCGATCGTAGCCATAGAAACTAATAATCTTGCTATCTGTGGATCAGAGCAACTTGATAACCCAATTTCATTAAAACCCCGTATGAAGTGATGCCTAGAAGTAGAACCATGAGCTCTACGAAGAATTCACGAACGATAAGAGACTTGGTTGAAGAACCGATACCATTTCAAAGGTAGACACTGTGGTAAGATGTAGTGACCGATCCCGGACATACTCTGCCGATTTTGATAATATCCAAGACCGATATAATACACTCTGTTCTTGAAATGGCGTTGGCTGCCACCAAGTTAGTCCTTACACGAGATCGTAAGAGACCAGGGACAGGCTAGTAGCCTGTCATAAGTTGTCTCCTGAGGTCGATTTAACTGACCCGTACACTCTGCCAAACTGACATGCATCGCTCCATATGATAGGAGTTCTATCCATCCACGTTGGCGGCTCTCATGTGACAACACTAAAGCCAAACGACCCATCAAACACATCGATATCCTCAGGCCTCCTACCACCCCGCATAGCCATCAGCATATCCAACTCGGGCACCTTCCCCGCTTCGTAGAATGTCAGGAGGTTATCCATATCCTCGTCGGTAAGGCCGCACATCTCGTCCCAGGTATACGCATCGCTCACCCCCGTCATCCAGCGCATCCTCTTGGGGCCGTCCTTGGGGTCGGGGGCCAGTTGACGCAGCTTAGCGCGGAGCTCGCCAATCCGCTCGATAGCGTCGCCGACGCCGGCGGGTAGCTGGCCACCGATCCACTTGCGGATGCTGGCGGCCAACCGTGGCCCCTTACCATTCGTACTAACCATGATCTGCAGGGGTCCGTCACGGTGCACGCTGCCGAAGTAGAAGTCGCATTCGGGGGGTACGTCGGCGATATTCGCTGGGATGCGGTGCTGCTTGCATAGTTTCCAGATCTGGGTGGAGGCGGCGGGGTCGTCGATAGCGACGAGGGCCATGTCGGGGGCGGTGTTGCTTGGGGGGAGAGTCTCGAGGTCGGAGGGTTGGAAGACCCGGTCGACGTGTGTGACCTCGAGGTTCTCGACGCGGTGGCGGACTTCGGGGTTCAGGCCCGAGGACGGGCATACGACGGTGACGTGGGCGTCGGCGTTTAGGACGTTGAGGATGCGGCCAGCCGCGACCTGGTGAGATAGAAGTGTGAGTAAAGGGTAGTCATCTCTCTCCTATATATAGTATCTCGAACGCACCTCGCCACCGCCCACGACGAGGACATGTTTATTCTTGACCTGCCAGGCTAGAATTAAACTGCCCCCTCCCTGGACTTTGGGGAATTGATCGTTACTGCTGCTGGCCATTCTATTACTCAGCAAGCTTGAAGCTTCAATATGTATCCAATATAAAATTACTGCATCATGATCAAGTATAGACAGAGGTGTGGAAGCTAAGCTCGTAGATGGTAGAGTGAATACGAGAAATTACAAAGGAGGTTGCTATAAATTTAAGGCATGTTTGTTTTTGTTTTTAATTACCTACACGTTAGTCTCCGGAGAGGCTGGCATCGGGGAGGGAACGAATAGTGAGTGAGTATCAAAGATTTGATATTTGATACGATGTGATAAAAAATGTGATGACGAAAAAAAGGCTAGGATCTAAGCTCGGGAGCCTGTTAAGTTCTTGTATTATCAGCGAGTAGTGGTATAGCGGGGGCTAGCGATAAAGAGTAACATTGGATTTTCATATAATTGAGCGACAGACATTATTTTTATGTTCTGCGGAAGCTATAGCTGTCAAATGGTCATTTACTTAGTGGATATTAGCATCTAACATACGTCATATCAATTTTACTATGGTCAATTACTGTAATTACCATTATACTAGGTATCGCAGTTATATTGTGGCAGCTACCAGCAGCTACGGCACTATCTGTTGCTACATCAGGTTAGTAAATACCTGTGCTATACTTAGATAGCGCCGTGCCCCTCTCAACTAAATTAAGTCTAAACTTGTACCTATTGCTTGTTTCTGTCTTGCAACGTAACTCTCCAACTACAACATCGAGAAACTACGACTATGATACGATTGTCGAAGCTGTAAATGTGAGCTATGAGTCACGAACCACCGATACCTACTTAACGTACAAATTGGACCGTTGCTCTTCGTCGCGTTAGACTGTCTCGATCTGGATTTCAACTTCTAAAACGCGATAACATCTTTCCAGGGGTTCCGAAGGTGGCTGCCGGAATCCAAGTTGCTCATGGCTTTGAGGACTCAAGGGCGAAATCCTAGGAGAAGCCCAACATGTCCAGTCGCAGGCTTGGTGGTGGAAGGATATTAGGTAGCGGTAAAGGCCTTGCGCCTCCTGCGCCTCTAGCTATTCAGAGGGAGAGAGCTGCCAGCCCGTCCGCACCCTCCGACAGTACCTTATCCATCGGTTCTCCCGCCGCCTCCACGTCCCCCGGTACTCCGAGCCCCCTACCTGACTTTGCTCAGGATCTAACTTCCAATATTAGTCTGGGAGGGCCAAGCAATGGCGGCCAGCCAGGCTCCAAGCTTGTGTGTCCGATATGCGAGGAGGAGATGTTGACCCTGCTGCAGCTAAACCGCCATATCGATGATGTACACCAGGAGTTACCCGAATTCGAACAGGATGAGGTCAGGTCTTGGATAGACAAGCAGGTCCTCAAGGCTAAGAAATTCCAACCGCTCTCCCTTATCAACCAGAAACTTCGTGGTCTGGACGTCTTCGAGTCCAACGAATCGCCTCTACCTCCGCCTCCTTCCTCCGTCGCGGGACGGCCAAACAGGGTCCCTCTTCCCGATTCACCTCTGGATCCTGACGATATCATCACAAAATCTCATTGGCAGCGGCAAAGTCCGAATGATTTATGTACCGATCCGGCGTGCGGAAAGAGGTTGGGGGCCGTCAACGGCAGCGTAAACTGCAGGCAGTGCGGACGATTATTCTGCGAGGAACATACCATGTACCAGATGAAGCTATCGAGGTCGGCGTCGCACGAACCTGTGAGGGGCCATTGGTATCGCGTGTGTGAAACGTGTTACAAGTCAAGGGAAGGATACAACGATCACAATGGGCTGATAAGAGATCACATGCAACAATTTGCGGCAATACGTAGGAAGAAAGTGGATAGGCAAACGCTTGAGATATCGCGACTGGAAAAGAGACTTACCAAGTTGACCCAGTTACTTGCCAATCCGGTTGAAGAGGCGGGTGCGAGCGCCGGTGCAGGGTTACTGCCTCTGGCTACGCAGAGAAACCAGCGGAAAGCGATTGAACAGTCTGTAGTGACTTGGGAGGATGATGCGAAAGTTCCAAAATGTCCGTTTTGCCAGCAAGAATTTGCGTGGACATTTAGGAGGCACCATTGTCGGATATGCGGGCGAGTGGTTTGCGCAGATCCCCAAACTGGGTGTTCGTCGGAAGTAGGGCTGAACGTCACGAATTCGTCTGCCCCTACATCCGAGAAACCGGGAGGCGGCAGCGCAATCGGTGTAGATGTTCGCATGTGTCGGGATTGCAAGTTCACCATATTTTCTAAGCGAGATTTCATGGAATCGATCGTGCATAAACCCCCAGACCAACGGGCCTACGAAACACTTAAGCAATTCGAACGCGGTATCCAATTATTGCTACCCAGCTTCCAGAGAGCTCTCATACCATTGCAGGATGAGAATAACCCACCCGGCCATGCCCAGATCCAGGAGGCTTCCAAGATGAGGAAGCGGCTGACGGACAGCTTCACCAAATACGACGTAGCGGCCCGCCGGATCCGCGACATGAAGACGGAGAGCCCGACGCAGCGACAGCTGCAGAAGGCCATTCACCAGGCGGCGTCGTCGTTCCTACACATGCACATGCTCCCACTAAAGAACCTACCCCGAATGCTGAAGCACAACAGCTCTTCCTCCTCATCCTCTTCCAAGAACCGGCTCCTCCTCGGTACCAACGGGCACGTCGCGAGTCCGCTGCGCAACGGCAGCGATATCGGTCTCGAGACGGCCAGCCAGACGAGCGAGACCAGCACGGTGGTCTCGGCGCTCGAGACGGAAGAAAAAGACCTCCGTGAAAGACTGATCGTGCTTGAGGAACAGAAGTACATGGTGCAGAAGATGATCAGCGGCGCGCATGGCGCGCGGCGGTTCGAGGAGGTCAGCGCGCTGACGCGCAATGTAGAGGAGTTGGAGGCCGAGATCGAGAGTATAAGAGGTAAAGTCGCGGCTGTGGAGGAGAAGTGGCAGGGCTTGTATGCGGGTGGTGGATTGGGGGTGGTTTCGTAGGCGAGGTGAGTGAGACGGGAGGACAGGGGAAGTAAGGGGGGTATTGAGACGTAGACTCCGAAGCTTGAGAGAATGGCGGAGAGAGAAAGAAAGGGGAGAAAGAAGGGAGAGAGATTACATTAGGAAGCGGAGCGGACTTATTTGTATCAACTTACTCCAACTACTGGTTGCATGGCACGGCGTTGGTTGGGTATAGCAGGCTATGGCACTTGGTATCTATCTACCGATCTATTTATAAGAGCGCCGACATTTTTTTACGGGAGGAAAGACTTAAGGACTCGGGGTGAGGAAAACGCTTTAAGCGATGTTTACTGTTCCTATTGATATTTGGAGTCTGGATGTGCTTGTGTATGTGTAGAGGAACTATCGCGGAATGGACGTAGCAGGTATGATTACACGTATCTTCCAGGTTTCCGGGTCATGACTGTTATCATATGGAAGTATATATTCGTTTTGGGAGTAATAAAGTGAGCTCTAAAGCTGAAGAGCACATCAATTGAGGTGGGTATATACCCAAGTACATGAATACCGACGTATTCATATTTCGATTACCCTTATTTCCCGGTGTTCGTCCGTTCATGTACTCACACGAACCACCCTTGATCCGGCTTCCCGGGAGCGGCATATGCCCCAGAAGTGTATATCGTCATAAAATAATAGTAATTTAGTGGGGGAGGATATGGTAAACCCGATTTTGGGACATGGCAGATTTTATTTGAAGACATCCAATCTAGTAAACGGCGATAACCCGGGAGAGAGATTTGTGCAATGTAGGATATTACCGACCTTCGGAACACACACCGGTACGAGGAAGAAGATGAGGCGTTACAATTAATGTCAAAGTTCGGAAGAATCATGAACGGAAGGCTTAGCAAGGGAAATATAGTATGGGATAAGACTGTTAAGTGAATCATGTGACTTGACGGTATATGTAGTCATGGAAATGATCAAAGACTTTCGATAACTCTAGTTCAATAGCCTCTCCAGCTCTATATCCCACCAGGAAGCCTGCCCCAGCGTTTCCTAAGCCATACCACACCATAGCATATCATATAATACACCCCTCGCGACTCCCTTAGTTACTCCTAGCCGGCCTCTTCGGCGACCGAAATATCGCAGACCGCATATACCTCGCCATAACATCGCTCTTCTCGGGCCAAAGCTTGACGAGCCGGAACTCCACCGGCTGGTCCTCCCACCCCCACGGCAGCGCAACATGCGCGTCTCCGAACCGATCCCAGAACACCTCCTCGCGCGGCGTGACTTCCGCCAGGTCCCGGTCCCCGAGCTCCTGCCTATGCGCGTCCGCCAGGAGCAGCGGCAGCGCGGGTAGCGTCGTAAGGCTGGTGTCCCGGTCTTGGGCCCGGCTGTACGATATCAGGCCCCGCAGCGTCTCGTGCGTGTGCCTGAGGGTGGGCCAATCAGCCCGCGTCATACTGATGCATAGGTTTTGGTATGGGAGCTTGGACGGGAGGGGCGGCATTAATTGCGGGTCGAAAGTCCAACCATCGTCCTCACCAAACGGCGGCCACCCGCCGGCGGTCCTCCAGTTGATGTTGATGTTGATGTTGGTGTTCACATTGTCGATTGCCTCGAGCGTCTCCTCGAACGGCAAGTTGAAACTGCAGTTCTCGACCGAGAGGCACAGGATGTCCTGGGCGTGGACTTGTACCGTGCGATGTTCTAGAGGCTCGCTTGTCCGGCCTGCGGGAGCGCTTGCGCCGGTGCGTGGACCTGGTGGCGTGTTGGGAATATAGTTTGCTGGAGTCAGCCTGCGCAGCTGTCCGTCGGCGGCCCGGACAAATAAGCCCCTACGCGGGCGCGTGAGTACGATATCTGCCCTCTCTTCCTGTGGAATAGCGCATATGTCGCGGGCCTCGCGACACACGCTTCTCAGTATGTTCCGCGCGAGCCAGGCGGAGGGGTCATACTGCGCGACGTCGTCGTCGGTGTCCTCGATGGTCAGGCGACGCAGGTCAAGGTACAACCAATTAGGGGAGGTGCTCCGGTTGGCGCCTGGGTGGTCATTGGGGATGGCGTGCACGTTGAAGAAGTTGATACCTGGGGTTGGTACGGCGGCGCGCCATATTTGGTGGCGGAGTTCGGGGGGCAGGGACGAGAATTGTGGGAAGAGAGGACTGGAACTGGGACTTGGGGTGGTGGAGCTGGATGATGATGAGGAGGTTGAGGATGTTGATGAATTATCACGGATGCTGTGAGGTGGTGCCATTGGTATGGGTGTGGTTTTTATTACTCTTGGTACAGGATTGTCTGTCTGGATCTTGAAGAGCCATATACTACTTGGCTACTATGTATTAATGAAGTCTAGAATATGTATAAACATGAGTGAAGATTGAGGTGAAGTGAGAAGGGTTGAGATGACGTAGCGGTTAGCTAATGAAGATTATTGAAGGCAATCAATTAGCGATGCCCCGCTCTCAGCCGCAGTGTAACTAACCCCCACAAGTACGAAAATCCCCTGAAGGCCGGCGTAGCTCTGCATGATTAGCGCCAACTTACAGCAGCATCAACCCCCACTGCAACAATAAATATTTAGACTTCTACCACTTCAAGCCGAACCGTAAATCGTGGCAAACACCAATTATCATACACATACAATAGACCAAACCCCGTTGATTGCTCTGGGACAATTATATGACGCGTATCTCGTCTTGATCCACGCGCTATCTTCTCTAACAACTTCAATTGGCAACATATAACACGAATTACGATCGACGTAGCGGCATTCAGACGCGACGAAATCGCCCCCCTCGTACCACCATCGCAACAACACGCCATAGACTTAGAGGCACTTCATATAAGCCAACAAGTGCACATCCACACCAATGCCTCCACGAAGACGAAAGCGCAACGAAGCCACGGCCGAGACCCCCGCCGAACCAACCTCTCCCTCCCCAGAACCATCATCCCCAGGCTCCGCCGCACCCTCCGCCTCGCCGAGCGCCAACTCCTCTCACGCCGACACCGAACCGCTACGATTCTTCAACACGACATTCACCACATACCGGGTCTCCCCGCTGCACCTCGGCACACAACCGTTATCCCCCGCGCGTCTAGCACTCCTATCGCGAAGGCTGCGGGATACGCTCGTGGGCGACGTGGTGCGCGGCGTGCAGGTCGAGCTAGAGAGCGACGCGGCGCTAGGGCGCACGGGCGCGCTGATCGCGGTGGAATGGCGGTGGATTGGTGTTGGGCGGATTTTAGGGCCTGGGGCTGGGAATGGGGATAGGGAGAGTGGTGGACGGGATGGAAGTGTGGAGTTAGGTAACGACGACGATGATGATGCTGACGAAGTTGAGACTGGGGACAGGAGGAGAAGGAAGACGAGGCGCGTGTTGTCTATCGAGTTGCGGTATGAGAACGCGCGGTTCAGCGCGCTGCTCTTGCCTGATCTAGGCCGGGACTCTCAAACAGCTTCTTCCGATCCCAATCCCAATATCCAGCCGTCCTGGACGTGGCAGAACAGCGATCGGGCAAGCGACGCGGATTCAACGGCGTTTATGAACCTACCACTCCTTCTCTTCCGGATGCCCGCCCCCCTCAAAGCCGTGGTCATCGATTTCCTCTCCGCTACCTTCGACTGCCGCATCAACCCTCTTGCGCTCGGCACGCGGACACTAGTACATAGCTGGGAGGCGTGGCTCTCATACGCGAGCGCTGGGACCCGGCGGCGAGCGCTGAACCGAGATGTTCTCATTACGCTGGGTTTCCACATCGAGCCCCCCAGTCCAAAATCCAAGCCAATAGACCGGAGCACCACTGGCGGTAGTGACCCTGGCAAAGCGGCCCAAGTCGAAAGCAAGGCCCAGAACCAAGAGCCACCACAGCAGTTGGGCCTGAAAAGCATCGACGTCACGATTCCAGCAGTGGATATCCGGCGCTTTCTCCGCGTAGGCTC
Organism: Hypomontagnella submonticulosa; assembly: GCA_022984865.1. Taxonomy (NCBI): domain Eukaryota; kingdom Fungi; phylum Ascomycota; class Sordariomycetes; order Xylariales; family Hypoxylaceae; genus Hypomontagnella; species Hypomontagnella submonticulosa. The sequence goes on from JAJKLF010000011.1 coordinate 93,029, forward strand.
GGGCCTCACCAATAATCCCACAGCCGCAGCCGCGATAACGAAGAAGAGGAAAGCAGACACAACGACCACGTTATCCGATGCGCAGCAAAGCAGACGGCGGCGGAAGCTAGCGGGGGGTAGGGAGGAAGAGGGGTGGGCGTGGCGGAGCCAGAACGACGACTCCAACCGTAACGATACAAACGGGGACAGAGGCGCGGAGAAAGAAAAAGGGGGCGGAGAGAAGGACAAAGAAATCCAGCAGCCCTTCACCGAGGCCCTCGCCGCATACCTATGGCACCACCTCGGCCTCGACATGTTCCACCCGGGCGTGCGCGTGCATCGCGTCGCGTGCGACGGGTTCGCGCTGTCGGATGGGCGACTGAAGGTTTTCGCTCCTACCTCTCGCAGCCGAGGAAGCGAAAGTAGAGAGGCGGATGATGGCTCCGTGTGGAGACTGATGCGCGGTCTGGTCCGCAGAGCTCGGGGGAGGCCGGATTGGGGAGTTGACGCACTGGGGATGGGGATGGAAGGTGTGGTGCTGCGGTGATGTGTGATATCTGGACAAACCATGACTCGGGAGAAGAAGGGTGCCGAGAGGTAAGGGAAGTAGGAAATGCTACTTCTATACCCCAAACAGAAGGGAAAGGGGCATCACGGATACTTCAGAACAGGAACAGGAACAGGAACTTGCAACATGACAGCGCCCGGTTAGTATAAGTTGGTACAGGACTCGGGATACAGAGTCAATAATCAACTTTGAAGGCACGGAAGAGGAAATATTGAGGTGGGTAGGTGCGTGGGTTCATGGATCAACGGATAATGATGATACCCTTTGCTCAAGTACTAGGCTACCGAGTCCAATCACATGAGATTGGCTCAAACTTGACCGAGTCTTGAATGACTGTCGACCTCGTTGCCTTCTCTCATGTAGATCCATTTCGTGTTCGACTAGCAGACCATCCAGTCGTATGCTAATGAAAGCGCATGACAATCTTAAATATCAGCATATACCCGTACTTAGGGGGATAACTTAGCTTATCCTAGAGCAACCTCGATCCCAAGTCATGATCACAAATCACAAGTCACAGTTGCGAAGCGAATAGCAAATTCAGAATGCAGAGCGTTGTGATATTATATACCACACAAGCCTCAAAGCCGCAAAGCCTCAGCCCTAATGCACCAGTATCTGCACCCCCTATCCATCCCATCCTATTCCCGCGACCTACAGGGCTCGTTCGTTTTGTTATATACACACGGCCGCGGCGGATTGATTGATTGATGCTGGACGTAAAATCATTCGTCAATGACAATTGTGCACTGCTCCTTTGCCCCCCCCCTAAACCGATGGCCCAATGACTAAGTCAAGCCGGCAAGGTGCCCATAGGGGCCCAACGTCGAAAATACAAGTACACCATACGGAAACGCAACGCAGCGCGACTTGTTTGGTATGCCGAGCCTGTGTGTCCGTGTCAGTCATCCAACCTAAGCTGATGACTCCTTCGCCCCTCTCCCTACCTTACGTAGGTAGGTAAGATGCCCCAATACGGCAGCATTCAGTTACCAGGTATGAGTATAGATACTCGTGCCCTACTATTGCACAGCATCGACCCCATCCACACCCCCCAAGAACCGGCGTATCCTCCCAATCTCCAGCTCGCCCTTCTCGCTCTCAACCGCGCGCACGAGCCCATCGACCACGACGTCGACTTCGCTCTCGGTAACGCCGGTACACAGCGCCACCACACGGCGGTATTTGAGCTCGACGTCCTTGCTACGTCCTCGAAGAGCGCCGACGTTCTTCCGCGTAGCCTCGGTGCAGCCCTTGACCGCTTGTATGCGCGCGCGCAGGACGGCCGACGTAGGTAACAGAGCAGCATTAGGATTTGGCGCGTCACCACCTTCCCGGGTTTCGAGGATGTTCTTGAGTTCTGCTTCCCAAGAACTGCCCGGGTCCAGGCGTCCGTAGGTCTGCTCCAGCCACGCGATGCGCTTCTGCTCCTCGTCGCGGGCGCGGCTGAGGTTGCTGATTTTCTGGCGGGTGAGGGACTGGGATTTAGCTGCTGCTTGTAAGTTCTCGAGTTGGCGGCGGGCGTCGCCGAGTCGGGTGGATGTGGTGCGGAGGTTGGCGTGCAGGGAGTCAATATCTTGTTGTTTCTTTTTGAGCTCCGAGTGGAAGCTGGTGGAGGTTTCGTTGAGTAGATGCGTTATAGCTAAGACAGGTTAGAACCACTACAACATACAAGGTAAATAGTAAATGTTTAGTGGACTCACAGGTGATGATCTCGGCACTGCTCTCCCGAGTCTTCTGGAAGTTCCCGAGCGGGTTCGTCTTATCGGTCCCCGGTTGCTCACCATTGACACCCTCATCACCGATGTCACCACCAACTCCAAAGTCAACCGGTCGGAGACCTGCCTTGTTGGCAATACCGGGATCAGCGCCCACTTCCAGCAACTGCGATATGATACTCCTGTTGCCAATTCTGGCCGCAATATTCAGAGCAGTGTCGCCGGACTTGTCTTGCGCATTGACAATCTCGCTCATGAATCGACCGATGCCCATCTTCGGCTGACTCGCGGCACCATTAGCCGCCGTATTTTGGCTACTCGGTGCGCTCCCTTGTCTCACAACCCACTCGAGAAGACTCTCGAGATAGTACCGGCTGGAATGGCTCCTACCCTTCACAGCACTCGTAATGGCGATATGATGGAGAACGGTCCTACCGTTCTTATCTCGGACGTCGATGGTATGGCCCAGCACGTCAAGCAACTCCGGAAATGATATTTGATCGAAGTTGTTCGTGACGGCCGAGGCGCGCATCAGGGCCGTTTCGCCTAGAGCGTTGACGCGATAAGGGTTGGCTCCCGCCGATATTAAGGCGCGCAGCAGAGGCAGACGAGCCAATGTAGCAGCCCAGTGTAGAGCCGTGTGGCTTGTGTTATCTATAGGGAAGTCGAGGTCTAGAGGCGATAGGGTCTGCAGAGCTTCGTTTTGCGCGAGATCAGCAGCGGTTATGTAGGGGTCCAGGAAGAGGGTCATGATTAGGCCACGCCTTCGGTTTGCTTCGGGAGAGACATCAGTAGGCAAGGGAGGTAGAGGTGCAGAGTCGTTCTCGTGGATATCGATACCCGCCTGTGAATAGACAAAAGATTCGTTGGGTTCTGTTGGTGACCCAGGGAAATTGTTGGCATACATCTCCATACTTTGGGATGCATAACCAAAGCTATCTGCCGGTGTGAAGACTCTCTGGCGCTTTCGTGGGGGTTCGTCACCATTGAATGTCTGGGGGTTCATGTGTGTGTTTTGAGTGGAATAGGCCGAGTCGACATTTTGGCCATAGTCGGAGGTAAAGCTTTGCTGGGAGTTTCCGGGAAATTCCTCGTTGTTCTGCATCGACGACTGCCTACTAAAACTCGGAGGTCTCGTGGGGCCATTACGGCCTCTCGGCCCCGGTGAATCGAAACGAGCCTTGCTAATAGCAGCGACCGCGGTCGATGCCGTGCTCGAGATATTCTTGAAGAAGGTACCGGCTAAACCATTGGCGCGCCCCTCTTGACTTGCGGTATACATCCTCTTTCTTTGCGCCGCCATAGCCTGTTCCTTTGTGGGCGTGTTGAAGTCACCCCTACCGGCTATACCACCATCTTGACCCATATCGTAGGTCAAAAGGGGTCGGAGTATTTCTTCGACACCGTATTGGCGACATACTTCGACGCCTCGTTCAAACTTAATCCAAGTACCCTGGTATTTGCCATAGCCGCCCTGTACCTTTTCGTGTTCGCCAGTTTGAATCTCTTTCTCGAGTATCTTTGTCCTCTTCCCCTTGTCAATGTTGGCGACCTTGAGAATTTGAGTGGCATTCAGCCAGCTATCTTCCCTGCGCCGCATAACGGCAATACCATTCACTTCCATCTCGTATACGTCGGTGCCAGAATAGACAGCCTATGTGAGAAATTAGGTATTAGTCAACGCTCAATATAAAGCCAGCCTGGAAATTCTGGGAATTCTGGGTGTTAGGCTGGAGTAACTGACCGAGTATATTTGTGGTGCATCATGCTCGGGTCCGTGGCCATTACCCATCCTCATATTGGAATCGGAGAAATGCCTATAAGGTTGACTCGGCTGGCTCATGGTGAAAGATTGTTGTGAAGAGGGCTGCGATTGCGACATTTTGACGCTGTCTAAGGCAGCGCCTATGCCGCCGCTGGTGCTATCAAGGGATGGTGGGAATTGCGACGACGATGGTCTCGAGGCGGGGCGCGATTGGTGTTGAGAGGCTAGGAGTGTCTGACGAGAAGAGATAGATGGATCGACGGTGATCCTTTGAGCTTCGGGTTGATAATGTTGATGATGTGAGATAGCTGTTGTCGCCGAGGCCATTAGCGGGCCGAAGGTGGATGGCGTATTGTGGATTCGAGGCGCTTTTGCTTGCTGTAATATGCTGTAAAATACCGGGGCTCCAGCTCAACAATGATCTTGTTTAATTAAAAAAAAATATCTTGTGAACATCCAGGACATAAAATAGGTAATGCGCCGTAATGTCAAAGATACATTCGTTATGAATCTTTAGGTAGGACTTATGCAATTCGTCATCCGATTACTTGAATGAGGCACAGTAAAGGCGAAATAATAAGAGACAATATGTATGGGGTGTAAGTCGGAAGCGTGAGTCGAGTTGATAGCGTCGGTCAAGTAAATACTTAGGATGTACCTGACTGTGGCTTACAACAAGGAATTATAATAGAGCTTTGCGGCGCTAAACTCTGTATAATTCCGTATAATGAAATTGACATTAATAACGGTATTATCCCACTTGGTTCGAGTAGTTAAGAGTAATGTGTAATGGGTTTACGATGTGAGGGTATGCTGATATGCTTGAGAGACAGACGGATGCGAGATGCGATGCGAGAACACGGATCGGCTGATAGACGGTAGACGGTAGACGGTAGACGCGCTTTTCGCATGCAGGTTTCCCATGGATTTTGGGAATGGCACCGTCGCGACAAATCTTATTAATTCCCGTTCCAGTTCTTATTCGGAAGTACCAAACCTGGAATTCAATTAAAAGGTAAGAATTGGGAATGGTGTATTGCGTCGCGAATTGGGCCAGCATAAGAGGACGTGTCAGTTTCGTGTAGTCGTGAAGTCGTGACTTGTAGGTGTGGGCGTGGGCGTGGGCGTGGGCGTGGCAGAGGAATGGTTGTAAAAAAGTACCCCGTAGGCGAGACACGCGCCGTGGATTTGATTGATTAAACGGAGAATGGGAGAAAAAATGAATTAAAAAAAAAGAACGCGGTGCACAGACCGCTTCTTCATAATTAAAGTGAGGGGGAATTACCCAAATCGGATACACTAGCGAGAATAGCTGCGGAGCTTAACAAGGTGGAGTCAATAAGTACCGAGGTACATTGCATTACGGTATGTACATCAATGTATGCACGGACACAATGATGGATCGGATTGATCTTCACCCAGATCAACACCGATCTCACCGAGACATTAGACCAATCAATTGGCTCGTCTAGATATTTTACGCATATTTTGATTTGCAAGTGCATCTTCATAGGGATGAATTCAACAACTTCAATAAACCGACGATGCCCTTACAGATCCCTCACCCAAACACGCCACTCCACCTATATCGACACTTGCTACGAGAAGCTACATATCTTCTTCCTCTATGTCGACCATACATAACCCAACGGATCCAATCCCGCTTCCGTGAATGTCGCCGTAAACCAGACCCCAAACCATTTATTAAAGATGCCCACCACTACCTAAGATATCTTCGTTCCGCTAACGCCGGCCATGTCAAACGCATACTCCGTCTATGTTTCCTAGCAACAGGAAGAGTCGGAAAACGAAGTCGCCTTCTGGGCAAGTCCGAACTTTCCAACAATCCTGCCGCGAGCTCTACCGAGTTAGGCAAGAAAACGGAGCTCGACAATGGCAAGCAACGGCCCCTCGACTGGTTAGACAACTGGTCCGTACCAAAAATTATGGCCGTCGCCCAATCCCAGTCTCAGCAATCCGGTCCAGACTGGTCTTTTAACATGCGTCGTCTAATAAATCCAGATAAAGTTATACCCACCGAAGATATCTTCGGCCGCCCGCTGTCCAAGAAGTTGGCACGGAATAAGTTGAAGAAGCATTGGGTTTCGGTTCTTCGCCAGCTAGTGCCACCATTACCTCAGGGGGAGTGGGACCAACTAGGCGCCATGGTGCGAGGCGAAGCCGATGCTCAGCACTACGAGCTGCCCCCGAGGAGACCGGTCGCGCAATCGCTTTCTACGAGTTCAGACACCAAGAAGCCACAATGGACAGATTTCGTGACGAGGCCAGTACGCTCTATAGAGAGGGGTAGCTCCCGGAAGATGAAGAGTCTGACTGGGCGTGAAGATGAAGACCCCCGAGGGCATGGCCGACCTATTGGCCTCCGCGTACTAGGGCGAAGAAAGCTGCGTCGCGCTATATACAGTCGCGTATGGGAAGCATCTCCGTTACTCGTCGAGAATCCTCACTCCAAGAAATCGTCTGTCGTCTGGGGTAAATCCGAGCAAGCGGCCCCCCAGCCCACTAAGAAGGCTATGCGGTTCTTCCAGAGTACTTGACGCGGCTGGTCGATGCATATACAATACGTAGGCGGAGCGGCTACTACTAGGTCCTACGGGGGCCTTCGCTACGATGGATTCAAACTTTTACATTATTCTTGAGAGGGAGAACCATACGGGTCTTCCCAGGTAATACTGTTTAGTCCAGCAAGCTGGCCAACTTGGTCAATCCCTCGCGATCGACACGCATACCCACCCACTCGTTCATCATTTTGGCCCCGATCAACTCGTAGAACTTAATACTCGGCTCGTTCCACTTCAACACACTCCACTCGAGTCTGCCGCCGTTCGTCGCGACTACCTCCTTCGCCAACTCGACGAGCAACTTCTTCCCGTACCCCTTCTTCCGGTCCGTCGGGCGCACGAACAAGTCCTCCAGGTAGATGCCTGCTTTTGCTCGCCATGTACTATAGTTGTAGAAGTATAATGCCATGCCGGCCGGTTTGCCTTCTTCGTTGAAGAGGAGGAGACACCGTGCCGGTCTCGACGGGGATGTGGGCTCCGCATTAGGCGCAATAGATGTCGACTCGACATTGTCAGGGGCGAAGGCTATGGTAGAAAGAAGCGTGGTCTCGGTTGCTTCTACAGCATCGAGCTCGTGCTCGTAGTCGGCCAACTCCCGGATCATTTCGAGGATCGTTGGGACATCTATCAGCCTGTCAGCTCCTTGCTCTGGCAGTATATTCTAACTAGCCAGCATACCTTCTCGACGAGCATGTCGAACGTTGCAGGGTGCCATTGCCATTGTAAGCTTCAACTTGGAAGGGAAGTGTATTGGTATAGTCCAGTTTAACTCCTAGGACAAATCTCTATCTCTCAACGGCTGAATCTATAAATATTGCAGTGTATAAATTCATCAGACTACGCCCTTCATGTAGTGGGGGAGCAGATGCAAAGGCGCTACGGAGGGGTAAAAAGCTACTAGAGGCCCGAAATTCGGGAACCCGAACCCACTATGTTTGACGGCTTCCCCACGGCGCAGGTACGATATGCATGTGCGTCTGCACATGTGTTCAAGAAGGTGCGCCAAATAATAAGAATTCGACATGGAGGGCAACCGCTATACGCCTAATGATGAACTTTAAACTTTGAACCATTGTTCTATACCTAATACCCAATATGCGGATATCTCTTTCCTCGCACGTAAGTGCGGGGTTGGATTTAAGCCTTTGGATTTTGTTTCAATCAGAAACTTATTCAAGTTGAATTCTCACAACTACAACATCTCATTCCTAAGGTTGACAATACTAAACTAAAGTCATCTCACAACTCTATCACGTATATTTCCCTCCAATTAAGTGGAATCAACAACTCTACGACTTGTCTGAATACTCAAGAACGATATCATTTATCTTCACAACTCTATACATTTCAGCATCCCATATCAAGTATAAATACCATGGGAAATTCACTGCTTGTATCCATCCCTAGGTCTACGACCCAGGGGGTAATGGCGACAACGGCGACGGGGGCGGTGGCGGTGGCGGTGGGAATCCCAGCATTTGAGACACATATACACCACGCAAATCGACGCTAAGCTCCGGTCCATTAATCTATACCCTCAACACAACCCATACCGCAGGACACCCCAGACCAGCGGTCATAGACTCAGGGAGCAGTTATATTGTCTCAAGAAGCGCCGCCGCCATCCAAGCCGCCCGACCCATTCGAGAGTTGGAATTCTCCCTCGGCGGTGGCGGGGTTGCCAGACGCCTCTTAGAGGCCGGTCCGAGTCGCTTCGACGGCGATCAAACCGCCTCAAAAGACCGCCCGACCTGCCCGTCGACCTTCTCCCCGTCGATCGGTATCCCCTTCTTTTCCCGACCCCCCTCGGCCGTCCCAAGCAACGACCCATAAGGAATTAGATATAGAAATAGATGACTATTTCGAGGGCTGGGTGCCCGATCAGAAATAAGGTAACTCTATACCACCCCCCTTAACCCCCTTCTCTTCCCACTTATGGTGCAACTTCTCCACGCCACAACCAGTCGCAATGGTTTTGCCGGTTTCCTCAACATCTCTAACACATCTGCTCCCTGGGCCATACGATGCGGCGGCGAGAGGCTCCACCAGTTCTGCTGCCGACTCGTATTCGGCAGACAAGAACGGATCACATCTATTGGTGGGCCTATTCTCCTTCCATGGTTGGTTACATCATCAACCAGGTGAAGGACTGGATTGATGCCCCAATAAGAGAAGATGACATAGCACTCACGATCCAGAGAATCCCCTAACGACAAAGTTATGGATAGAAACGCTTAGCAGGATCAGGGATGTCATCATTGATGAGATTGAGGATATGGCATCAATGAAGCCACAGAAGGATTGACGGAAAAGGAAAACCAGGAGTCGATGGCCGATGCCGTGCGCACATTGACATTTCGTACATGTGGGAAGGAATCCAACCCTATCAGATATGGGTCAGTGTCGGAGATCGCACGATGGGGGCGTGTTATATCTAAGAGGCATGGTGCCGCATACCCAAAGTCATAACCTAAAAGATAATAGATAGAACCAATTACTTTGTCGGCTGAGCAATTCCAATGATGTCGAGAAGACTGGTGACAATCCCCATCCGTTGACTCCACAAGATATGGGATTAAGCAAGATATAATGTATCTAGCCAACCCAATCGGTCGAGCCGCAACGCAGAGAACGCCAGAGAATCTTATCTTTACCCTACTAGAGGGATCGTGACCGGCCCCCAGAAGAAGAGCGACAGATTGCCAGCAGAGAGGAGAGCCAATTAGACTGCATTACACGCAGCCTTTCTGAAACGATTCCCGCAGACATTAAGCTCAGATCAACCCCAGCTTACTGCTAAGACAGAGTATTTTGAGAGACGGAGGTCCCAGAAGTTGTCAGGCTATACTCGCAGAGCACGAAGCTAGCTGACCAGGCGGATGACGAACAAGTCGTCGCGTAGAGACCGTAGGTACAAGGTGTGTGAAGATGACAATGGGGCTTTATCTGCTAGGTTACTATCGTCTACCAGACCGTTGTCTGGCAGGCTTTCGTATTCGTTATTTTTTACATACACTATTGTCTGCTAAATAACTCTCCTCTAGATTACCGTTTCCGGATTTCCAACTGATCTCAATTGGATTGGCATTATGAGGTCTGGTCCTGCACCAACTCCCGGCGTGTCTGGGTTTTCTCCTGTTCAGCATTCAGTCCGTCAAACTTATCCATCATAGATATTCAGTCGTTCTATCTACCACAGGATATTTAAGAAATTCAAATATAAACGAAACATCGGCTTTAGCAACGAGCCCAAAATAATATGAACGGAATTTCCCGGAGAATGATGCTTTATTCTTCATTGATTCTAACTGAGCTAACTACATGTACCCATTACTATGTATTTCCAGGCAACGAATATGGGTGACCCCTTTGAGTCTTCCACAGTCTACAGAATATATTGTTAAGTCTAACTATACCTTTCATATCTATAATATCTATCAATATTTAACTTATAACAAATATACCTTCATTGCCGCGTACGGCGCATTGTTTAAACCCGTCGCCTCAGGTAGGCGCAGCCATTGGGGCCATTATCAGTTACTCATGTACAGTCGCAGCCAACACCAATATGCCCGGTAAGCACCAGAACCTCAGGTGGAGACTTCGCATTTCCGCAGCTATTCGAAATTTTGCCAACGTTATCCGTGGCTATGGAGGGTCAGCTGCGGTGGGCTTATTGGCCACTGGAAGACATGCGCGTTGAGAAGGCTAGTGAAGATACGCAGACGGCGGGCGTACTCGCGTTCAGAGGTTACTGCTAGATTAGTAGCTTCATCCCGGATGTTCTCTTGAATTCTCATTGGTGATTTCTATGGTCCTAAGGTCGCATAGCTGCGGTCACTCCATAAACTCGTTGCGCCACGAAGACAGGCTGTGATGTCGCCCAATATAAAAAGAAAGCAATAGGATCAGGATAGGGGGCTGCGCAACTGCCAGGCACCGACACCTCGCCAGCCTTGTGACTATACAAGGACGCACACATGTCTACACCTAGTTACTTTCTTTTCCTTCCTCCCTTTACTCATTCATCATCTATCCGCTGCGCATTTGGAAGCGAACCGTATTTTCAGGAGACCTTCGCCGTAACTTCTGAAATTTATTCCCAAAGCGCCAGTTATTTATCAACACCGCTAAATGTAAAAAGGTCAACCTTTGATATTTACGCTATCTTTTGGTCATGGGCGAACGCTCCCACTGGAAACCCTTCAAGAAGGAGGTCGCAACTTGCCAGGCATGTCTAGATCTTAGTGCTGAGAATTTACGTTGGCAATGGCGCAAAAGGAGCGATGGGAAAACCAACGCCGAAGACCGACACAGAGTCCCGCTGGCTGAACTGAAGAACTCAGCCAAGCAATGCTGTGGATGTCACATCATACATCAAGCGGCATTGGTGGTTTTGGAGCATCTTAATTCTCATGATGCCGACATAAGTCTGGAGTATCTCACCAACAAACCTTTGGAGGGGCTTTCTATACGGTTAGAGACCAATCTTGACGCGCATGATCAGAGCAAAGAAATAGAAGACGCACGAAATAAGGCCGGCTTCGACGTTAGTGAGGTGTTTCCTGAGAGGAGAGGAGAGAGCAGCGACTTTTACGAAGAAGGCCTAGACGCTCCCGTGCTAGAAGAGCGACCGGCTTGCACGGTCACAACGCCATTGTACGAAATATTCCTTTCTGGTGAGTCTCAACATTGAATCAAGCACAAGTCAAAAGAAGCCACGTACTGACCACGAACCTATAGAGAATGAGGATTGTCACAATAAGCCACCCACCTGGAGTGCAGTTCGTACTAGACCACTCCGGCACGAAGATACTTCATCTGCTTCATGGGCATTGGAAAAGCTGAGACAATGTGAAGGCCATGAAAAGTGCCGGCGTCGTGACGACGGGTGGACGCTTCCGAAGCGGGTCATAGATGTAGGAGACAATTCCAAGGCAAATATAAGGTTATACGAAACCAAAGACGGCGAACAAGCGAAATATGTCTGCCTCAGTCATTCCTGGGGAACGCCCGGCGGGGGCGAGCCGTTGAAGACAACACCCAAGACACTCAACGAGTACAAGATTGGCATAAAGTTTGAAGACCTACCGAAAACATTTCAAGATGCTGTAGATTTTACCCGAGGTCTCGGGATCCGCTATCTTTGGATAGATTCTCTCTGTATTGTCCAAGGAAAGGAGGGCGATTTCGTAACCGAAGCACCAAAGATGGCAGATATCTACCACAACGCAGAAATAAGTCTCGCCGCTGCTGATTCGCCGAATTGCCACGGCGGTCTCTTCAGATGCAAGAAGACAAGAGCCAGGGTTTGCGACTCGACTTGCTCAAGAGGACATCCGAGTGTCTACATTCAAGAACTCCTCTACATAAATTACCTAGTATATCCTCGCCCGTTTGATGGCCCGTACGAGTTCCGTTCACCAAAATCAATGTCGCCTCTCATAAAGCGTGCTTGGGTCCTCCAAGAGTTTTTACTCTCCCGAAGAGTATTGTTTTTCACTCCTCTTGAGCTCGTGTGGGAATGCCAGGAGTGCGCTATCTCTGAGTCTGGACACACTACAATCAGTCACAATGCCAAGAAGCAATTGGACGAAAGTGTCCAGGGTCAAGACAGGATTGAGCGTTTGAGACTTCGATGGCAAACAATCGTCCAAATTTTCAGTTACCTGGGTCTCACTTACAAAACGGATGCGCTACCGGCTATAGGAGGCCTAGCGAAGAGAATGCACGCAATCTTCGGAAGTGAATACGTCTTGGGCCTCTGGAAAGACACGTTCATGCAGAATCTATCGTGGAAACGAGAGATCGTGGATTCATATATTTGGGCTGACGGTCTCGATTTTGAGCACGACGACGTTTCTCTGGGTGTTCCCTCTTGGTCTTGGGCGAGTCAGGGTGGACCAATAACATACAACCTGGGTCCTAGTCTTGCAGTGTTTGGCTCCCTGGAGAAGATAATCTATAAGTCATCAGGGGACGAGTTTACCAATGTTAGCCACGGCCTTGCCGTGCTATCTGGCTATCTCATCCCATTGGAATTAAGAGATTCGGGATTTTTACAGATCAAACCCGAAAGAATCGTGCCATCTGGGATTGAAATAGAATTCGACAAGTTCTTGAGACCGGATGGAATGAAGGCATACATGGGTCGCACATTATTCGTACTCCCGCTCATAGCAATACCCGACCGGGCTCGACCAGAACCGAACACAAAACCTGTGAATATTTCATTCCTTGTTCTCGAGCCTATTGAAAACCGAAAGGTCCCCCATGGCCATATCTTTCGAAGAATTGGTATCATGCAGCTTGGTTTGTTTCAATGCCTGCCGCTTAGGTATTTCATCGAGAAAGACGAGCTCTTGATCGCAGCGTTGGAACGAGTGCTAAGATATATTGAGGTTTTGAAGATGACTCGGAAGGTGCGCGCACCTTTGTGCTCTGCCGTAGAGCAGATGTACTACTACAACATGGAAGAGGATTCTTATCACTCTGGACACGAGAAATGCGTAGGGATGCCTATACGTGAAATAGAGGAGCACTTGGGCAAGGAGAAAGAAAGAGTAGCCGAGTGGAATTTGCATCAAAAGAGAAATATGGAACGAAAGTACAAGAGAGTAGAGGTGGTTATTCAATAAAGAACAATCCGGTAAGTAGCATTTTGTTGCTATTCGTTAATACGATGGTGGATAGCGAAGAACAAAATCTGGTAGATAGCCGTCGAACCAAGCTTCCGACTTTCATATCGTTTGAATTGAATTTCCTATCCTCTCCCAGGAGATACCCAAAAGCTCAATTATAGACAGGTCGGGACTAATAATTGCCCCTGATTGTTGAAAAGAAGGGTTCGCTTCTCTGGGATTTCTAGCAGACGCGAAAGTCGTTGTCACGTCAGACAGGGTCAATATGTCGTGATCACCACATTAAAGGCCTCGCCAATCACGAAACTGGATCACCACGCAGACCCGGCTTGATCTCTTTGAAGTTGGTACTTACCTACTAGATATGCATAAGATTTAGAGATCTTAAATCAGATGCGACTATTATGATGCCATGGACCAGGGCCATGGATTGCATTCTAAGCTCCCATAGTTCCCTACTCCAATCAGCCAGAAGATGGAAGTCTTTCACCTTGCCTAACCATGCTACCATACTAAAAACACTGTCGATACTATTCATCCATTGGAACTTCTAATTGATATCACACTTCTGTACAATGGCTGAGAAGATAGTAGACGATGCTGGAGGCGGCTCTGGCGTATCTGACTCTGAGATCGCCACATCCACCATTAACGAAAGGTCCCTGCTGCGAAAACTAGATTTACGACTCCTACCCGCCGTCGGAGTTTTATATCTGCTATCTTTTCTCGACCGAAGCAATGGTATATTTGCGACTCCTTCCAAAAAATCTAGAATCAAGAACTTTTGCTAACGACGCCGCTGGATAGTCGGCAACGCCCGCATCGAAGGTCTTCTCACAGACCTAAACATAAGTACGCATAACCAACCACCTACTCGAAACTGGTCCCTAGAATCTTTCTCACTAATCCTGCACCGCAGCTGGAAACCAGTATCTAACAGGTCTGACGCTGTATTTCGTGGGATACGTGCTCTTCGAGGTAAGAAGACGCCAGGGAACACACAATCCCTCACGCGACATTCAGTTTAGTAATCTAATGGATGGCTAGATCCCTTGTAATATCGTACTCAAGCGCACAACACCACGAATCTGGCTGCCGACGTTGACGATAGTGTGGGGTGTCGTGGCGACGCTGATGGGCATCGTCCACAACTTGGCCGGGTTTCTGGTCAGCAGGTTCTTTCTCGGCGTTGGTGAGTAGCAATTCTCTAATAATCTCTACTTAATCGAAATGTGCTACTACTTTCTTTAGAAGGCTAACTTTCTCGCAGTACGTAATACATGTTTCGTTCTTTGAATCGTTTCTCCTGTCTCGGGAGGATAAAGCTGCAAACAGCCTGCGACTTGAAGCTTTGAGATTCCGTATGACGTACTAACGTGCAACAGGCTGAGAGCGGGTTATTCCCAGGAGTTGTGTTCTATTTCTCCATGTGGTATAAGAGGCGCGAGCGGCAATATCGGATATCCCTCTTCTTCAGTGCTGCGTCACTCGCCGGCGCATTTGGTGGTATTCTAGCCTATGTCTGTACACCCTGGACCCAGCTGAGGAATACCGGACCCGATTGCTAATTTGACAGTAGGGCATTGGGAGGATGAGAGGAATCGTCTGGGAGAACGGATGGCGTTGGATATTCATCTTGGTTGGTCACCTCACTTATACGTCCACGTATCACCAGCGCTTATAAGTCTATCTACTACACTAGGAAGGCATCCTCACGGTTCTGGTAGCTGCCGCGGCATACGGGTTCATCCACAACTACCCGGACACGTCGAAGTTTCTGAGCGAGGATGAACGGAAGTTCATCCATCAGCGCCTGGCAGCAGATTCTGATGCTACGCGCGACGAACGGTTTACTTGGGGGGCTGTAGTGGAAGCGCTGAGGGATCCGAACTGTTGGTTTTATGGGCTGGGTTTCCACACTATGAGCCTGCCTCTCTATACGTTATCCCTATTCTTGGTACGTGATGTCTTGACTGCGGTCATACGTACAAGCTAATTCTCCGTGCGGTAGCCAACTATTATAGCCAATCTTGGTTATTCAGCGGCAACAGCACAGCTGCTCACCGTGCCCCCTTACGCATTCGCGTTCATAACCACAGTCACAGTAGCTGTTCTTTCCGAGCGATTCGGCCAGAGAGCAATTTTCATCGGCGGCTCTGCTATCTTTGCTGCCATCGGTTATTCAATCCTGCTGGGGAATATTGATCCTGTAGGTAGGCCCGGTGTCTCATATGTCGGAGTGTTTTTCTCTGCGGGTGGCATATATCCGGCGACCGCTCTGGTCTTGTCGTGGCCCGCTATCAACGTGTCGGGCCAGACCAAGAGAGCTATCGCGAACGCGATGCAGATCAGCATCGGGAATCTTGGTGCTGTGTTGGGAACCCAGTTATACCGCGCCAACGATGGGCCAAGATTTATCGTAGGCCATTCCGTCGCGCTTGGGTATCTTCTGGCAAATGCGGTGGTCGTGACTATCCTGGGCATACGGTTGAAGAAAGAGAATGAGCGGCGTGAGGCTGTAGCCGAGGAAATCAAGCACGTCGGCGAGGTGGCGAATTGGCAGGGTGACTCGGACCCGAGATGGCGTTTTGAATATTAGTCGTGTTCGAGCATATAGCATAGTCAAGGTACGAGTTGCATGAGTAGAGTAGAGTTTACAACCTAGCTCAAGCTACCATGCACCTATATGAGTAACAGTCTATCCGTCCATATGCTGTACAGAGTTCTATAATACAACGTGAAATATTTGGCACCCCGTCGCGGATCATCATTTGCTGTCGAGACCCGCCAATCGTCTAAATGCTGTATTCGCTAGTATCGGGAACTCGCCTACCATCTGGATATCCTTCGCCACAAGCTGATCCTTATACCGCCCCATCGCCATCTCCGTCAGGAATCTACCCAGATCCTGCGTCGGGCTCCAAGACCCCGTGAACCCGCATCTGATAGCGGGCCCAACGACCGGCAGAAGAGTCCTGTAAAGCAGATTCGGGACCGGGATGTAAGGCTTTATAGCATCGTGACTGGCAGAGTCGATAAAAGCTGGGCGAACTGAGCTTGCGTGGAAAGATGGATTTGCTTTCCGCATTTCCGCCAACGCTAGCTCCGTCTCGCCTTTTACTCTTGCAAAGATGGCCGAAAAGCGGCCTGGCTGCGTCGTTGCGCCTTCGCCTGAGATATACACGAAATTAAATGGTTCCTGTTCCGAGCCTAGCGCCTGGAATGCTTCTGATGCTGCTAGGGTGTAGTCTTTGGTGATCTTCACATATTCCCTGAGTGAAATGTCAGTTATCTAAGATAAGAAAAGAACCAAAGGTGTCCCACGTCGCTCACTCTTTGCTCACTTGCGTCTGGCTGATTCCCAGAGCCCATACGCATCCCCTAGCCCCCTGAAGCTTGGAGATCAATTCGGAGTCGTACTTCTCGAAGTCCTTATGTATGATGACATTGATACGTGGGTCTTTGACGTCCTCGACCATCTGGACCGGCCGTCGACTGAGAATAGAAATTTTGCTGACGTCTCTCATTTTTATCATGGCGTCTAAGACGCCGGAGCCTACGAGGCCCGTCGCTCCTGTAAGTATAAGATGCATGATGAAAACAGGTCGAGTATTGGGGTGGTTAGGGTAATAAGAAGAGGTTATCTTAGGATTAGACGTCAGCTCTTGAGATACATGTACTGTCGTCTATGAGAGAGCGATCTGATTAATCTTGAGTCGCCTCAGGTCTACATAGCAAGCTTTTCGAATGCTAGCCATGCTTACGGAACCCATTACTTATAACGATAAACTCTGCACGAGGTAGTCAGGCTTAGAATGCCACAATTTTCACTCCTTTTAAGGCAACAAAGAGCTGACGCCAGCCCGGATGTGCGATAGTATGATGGCTTAGCAGGGCTATTCGGGGGTATCGCAACTAAATCACCTGGAAGTAAACGGATTTAATGCATTTCCAATGCTAAACTGCACTAAGTCCGGCGTAGAATACTGCGCTAGGAATTATGGGCATCAGGTAAATCCCGATGGGCCAATTTCTGACCCGAGACCGTGTCTTTTGCATACAAAATCGTAGATATAGAAGCGTTCGACAGTCGTGAACGCGAAGGCATTCTCAGTTCTAGCTAACCAATCGACAACTCGGCTGACATGATTATGGGCAGACAGACCGAACGCAGCTCTTGTGACCGCAAACTGGGCATGATTCTTTCCGTACTAATAATACTGCTCTTAGGCGATGTTCTATGCTATTAGGTGCGCGCTGCAATGGTGCAGAATGCTCGAAGTAGCTGAAACCGCCACGTTCCGGATCTTCATAGCCGAAAACATACTAATGTCGAGTGAAGGGGCAATAATGAACCTCATTAACCATAACGCAGTCCGATATACTTGCCAGCATCGCTCCCTTCGATAATCGACCGCGTACATCGCCGTCCATCACCATCAAGGTCATGAAAAGGAAGTCGCCCAAATACCATCGCTTCCGGGTTACTGGTCTCATCCTACACTAAGCTATGGCACGTCAAGGCGAAAAGCATCTCCGGACACTCACACAGTATTTCCGCGCCACACATCCGTGGGTAGTGGTAGTGGTAGCGGTATCAACTAACAGCTGCACGTCACCGCAATGACAAACAGAAAAGTGATCGATCTCGTCACTTTTAGCTACATCCGGCGATACTCGAAAGAATTTCTCCATTCGATAATTTATAGAGAGCCCAAATCAGCAGCAGCAAGCATCGATCGCGTGAGGCTCCAGCTTAGGCGTCTGTCGATCCTTTGAACTTTTGTTACGCCGTTGCATAACGAGGGAAGAGTAATACGGGGCAAGCAACAAACCGCGACCGGAAAGAATTACCAATCTTCAGCCCCAAACCTCAACGTTTCTCAAAAAAATGGCGCTGGTCCTTCGATAACCTACGTCGGTAGTGGTGGTGTCCACGGACGTGGTTACCGCGATAGGTAGCTAGGTAAGTAACAACGTAGCCTAAACCACTGCAGCTCCCAGCCTATGTTCAAAGAAGCGTGGCGCGTGTCTAGTAATGCAAGCTGAAGAGATATGGACATGCAGAAGCGCATCTGCGGCTGCTAATTCGCTTACCGGCGTGTGCAAGAATTGGTACATATGTAGTCTTACTACATGAGGTCGCAAGCTTCTGAGCACCGACTCTACGCGACTTATCTGAAACCTGTATTGCGTGACAGAAGACCGTGTGTTCTTATCAGCAAAATGGCCACTACCAAGTCAACTGGTATCCGATGCGCAGCAAAAGCGGATGTCGTAGAGTTCGGCGACGTCCAATTGCCAGTGGTTTTGCCTCCGCGTGGGCGCTTCAGCTCCGGATTCACAGATATCCTGCATGCAACTGTTGCGAGCACGAGAGAATAATTGGCCTTTCGTGTTTCCAGTTGAGACTATGGCGAACTGCCCGCATATTAACCAGGGCTGTACAATCTGGCACAGAGCCTTGCTCAATTTGAAGCATTGTGAGCTTCCTAACTGATATGTGTTCTACGCTTTATGGCGACCTTGTCGTTGGTTTCGAGCATTTCTTTTCGTGAGCTACCTGATACTCTCAGACGTCATCGACGAGTGGCTGGTTTGGGATATCCTCTAACTGGCTACCTAGTATGAATCGTAGGGCCAGATGAGGAATGTGTCAAGTAAGCAGCCAAGCGAAGGCGAGGCGCGATTACAGGTCCCTGACTAACTCTGTTGGACGGTAAGGCCAATTGATCTGCGTGACTTGGGGAAAATTGTGTAAAATTGTAGCACCAGCCTGCAGAACTTAGTAATTCTAGAAAGTCCAGTATATCCAATTCTCGGAGTTGGATGGGACGGTGTGATGTAAGTGAATGTTGGTTCCGTACCATTTACTACCTTGTCGAAATAGGGATGTGGTGGTGATGGGCTCCGGTTTGTTCCCATAAAGCGTGTTTTTCTCCTGCTCCATCCCTTTCCCGACTGCGGGACTTGTTCGTGAAAGGGAACCGGCAAGGTACGGTAGACAGACCCCCGAAGAGACAAGAACCTGGAAGGGAAACAATATAATAGGACTAATAGCTATCACGTGATACTATCTCCATCAAATAACCCTCACTTTCTCCAATATCAATACATGGTAAAACCCCTGACAAGCCTTAACCAACCGTGCGGGGCCAAGACAACTTCTGCCGACCCAACATTCCTCCAAAGACCCTCCAGAGAGACCCTCCGAGACCCTCCAAGACCCTCCCAAGACTCCACGACAACTCCCGGAGATTAAACATTGAACTTGGTAACATACTGTAGTAGAGAGACGCGCCTAGTCTTCTTCTACCTTTCGTCATATGTTCACGACATCTATGGCCTCCTTTTGTCTGCCGTGCTCCCATGTCGGATCGAATGGCGCCGAAGTCTGAACCTGATAGCCGGGAAGAGGAGCGTCTTGCCGCCTGCTTCAACTGCAAGAAATCCAAGCTCAAGTGTGTCCGCCCGAACGGATCCTCCACTTGTACTCGATGCACTCAGCGCTCCATTCAGTGTTCGGCACCTCTCTTTCATGTAGGTCGACATAAGGGCGTAAAGAAGTGAGTTGTTCTAATCATTTTCGGTACCCCGCGCGCAATTTAGCTAAGTGTCCTGCTAGCAAGCATTCGGGGTTAGAGAAGGCCGTCTTCCAGATAGAGCAGGCGTTGCGAAGGTCCAGCGCCGGCGCTCTCGATCAGGTGCAGACGGCGGAACAGGCTAACGAGTTACGATTTCTGCTCGAAAGAAGCAGAGAGCTGTTGAGCAATGATCACGGGTTTGGGCGGCGCATATCGGCGCCAAACGGGGTGGACCACGAGCAGACGTCTATGTCACCCCAGCAGACCTCGACGTCAATAGGGACGTCGCCGTCGCAGACATGTTCGCGTGACGACTCGGCGGTCCATACCAAAGTCGAGGATGATCAACTTAGTTTGGACGATGCGGAAAACCCGCTGCAACTGCTCGCCCGGACATCCGAATTACTATCCTCCATAACGCCACAGGGGCAAGGAACCGGCGCAGGCCGATTGCCCTCGAAATCCACCCCCAACCGTGGAATTGCCGGAGAAGGCGACGATTTACAGAAATTCTTTGGGCGTTTCCAAGCGCGCCTCGATGTTGGCGAAGACCTTGACCCCATCGAATTGGGACTTATCACTCTTACAGAAGCCGAGGAGTTATTTTCCTAGTATGATTTGCTTCTCATTTCCTGTATTAAAAATGTTCACCACTGAACTAACACGACTCTAGTTTCTACGAAAAACTCGCGCATACGCGCTGGGGCATCGATCCCGTTATACATACAGTAGACTTTATTCGGAATCGATCAGCCTTTCTACTAACCTCCATAGCCGCCGCGTCGGCACTTTTCATGCCATCTAAGGAAGCATTATACAAGCGGCTTTCGAATCACCGGCAAAAGCTCGCCAGTCTAGTTATGGCGAAGCGCTACAAATCCGTCGAGATCGTTCTAGCGTTCATGGTGAATATACCGTGGATCTCGGCGGGCGAGCACTGGGCTGATGACGAGACTTCAACTTACCTCTCGATGGCGCTCACGATCGCCTTAGACTTGTCGTTGAATAAGATAATTCAACCTTCGTCTGCGGAACCGCGGAGTCCACGAGATAGTATAGCCACGTCCGATTGCATATCTAGTCGGAAGGCACTGAGCATAGACGGGTTCGCCGATGTGGATCCCGATTCTCCCAAGGGCCGAAGACTACTTCGGAGGAGGGAACGGACTTGGTTGTCACTATTCGTCCTTGAAAGAGGGTAAGGAAATGTTAAGGCTTTATTTTAGTTATTTGACTAACCTGCCGTCTTTATGTATAGTGTATGCCTGGCGAGAGGAAGGAATTATGTTCTGCCAATGTCGCCACTCATCGAGAGCTGTGACCAGTGGCATCTCAGCGACATCGCAGATAGATGGGATGGCTCGATTGTCTCAGTTGCAGTTCTGAGAAGAGATTTGGTAATACTCATCCCTATTGATTTGTTACGAATAAGCTGACAAAGCGATTATAGGCGAACCTGATCGCGACAGTAAGAACGATATTAGACAGCTACGTCAACGGTAATAGCGAATCGTCTATTGTTGATAGGTACGTCCCCAAGCACCATTGGCTAAGAGTCGTGCTCAACCAACATGTCAATAGGGTTAAACACGAGATCACCCTCTTTTTCGATAGGTGGTACCAAACCTGGCCTTTACAAATAGGAGATCGTGAGCGTAAGTCTTCTACTCTGAATAGTCTACACGGATCACCCGGCTAAACCAATCTAGAACTATCGTTGCCGCCATATGTCGAGATCCTGGCATCTCATACCCGGCTATCTTTGTACAGCTCTGTTATTAACCATGGTACCGCACCTGTAGGAGCACGCCATTTCTTCCGCGCCGCCGGTCTTTCGTCCGCGTTGAACGTATTACGAGTCGCCGTTCAAGGCGAAGGGCAGCTACGCTCGATGCCCAATAACACCGCCATCATGATATCCTTCGCCGCGTGTTTCGCGCTCAGAGTAAGCACAGTCGCCGATGGTCGAGGTTCGAGCTTGGCCCCGAGTATCAGGGCTCTGATATCGGAGACTACGGACGTGCTAGAAAGGATAGGATCGAACCCAATCCAAAGGAAGGGTCTTTCCTGCCTATTCGCCGGCCAACTGAGACAAATCCTGAAGTACGCGTCTCGGGCCTCAGAAACATCTCAAACCGTGCCGGAGCCGAACGGGGACTTGACCAAGAACGCGTCTATTTATACCGACATGAACGCGGCGCACATGGTCAGCCACCAGCAAGGAATGATACAATTGCCGGTGCCGGCCACAAGTCTACCGCCGGACTACTTGTTATTCTCTACTATGTCCAACGAGAACCAGTTGGATGAGGCCATCCATAGTACCGACATTGGGCTCAACCCGTTCTGGGACGATTTCCAGTTCCAAAGCGCGGACCTGGACTGGATGGATTGGTCGACGTTCGGCACGTAGTACATGTACATACCTGTCTACCTACCTACCTACCTACATATTCTACGTTTTATCATTGGTAACGACGGCACGGCACTTGGGCGTTGGCGAGTTCAAAGGCTGGGGAGCAAGCATCGAGGTTTGGTGTTTGGACATAGGTTTGATTGATTGATTGAATGATAGGTCTTTGGTTTATCACACACAAGGTCTTTGGATAATTCCGGTTCAATGCAAATGCATTGTCTACTACATGCTTACAACCTTGACAATTCCAATGTGGCAAGATTATGTAGAGACGAGCGAGCTTCGCTCCGCCAGGACCCTTCGCGCAGGAGATGCATGCTACACAGGGTTGCAAGAGTATCTCGATTAAGAATAAAACAAATATCTCACACATACGACCTCGAGGTGGTTTACTAAGAAACTTGACACAACGCAGCGCTTAGTATAGTCTGTATCGACTTCTAGAACAGCGTTCGAAGGGCTGTCGCGATGCAGCCCAGAAGCAAGGCATAGTCTGTGCGACGGTATTGTGCTCGCGCGATGTAACGGGCACCGCCCTATCGCTGCCAACCTGTAGCGTGATCATTCAGGCCAAGCCAATATACCATCAAGACCCTGAAATTGTGAGATATGTAATCCGGGCAGATTATTGGCTAGCAGACACCACCATCGGCTCTCTCCCTGGCGTCGCGATGCCACACACATGCCGGAGCTTATCATGTGGTGACAGTGCAGTGACAAATAATACCCTTGATCGATACCCTTGGTCAGCCTCCCAACTGGGGGCTCGAACGCCCGTTTTTTTTACTCTGCCCATGCATGTTGGTCTAGTAAGGGGTCGGGCCTTGGAAGTCAGTTCGGGTAGGTAGGTCAAGTAAGTAGCACACTGTTAGGGTCAAGAAGCCATCGGTCGTATAACAAGCTCCGCACGTAATACAGCATTAGTGTTCCCCGCAGAAACCTCCGCGCTGCTAATGTTAAGCATCCCTGAGCTCGTAGTGAAGATCGCCGGCTTACTCTCTACCAAGAGTCCAAGACACAGCGCTAACCCCACACGCCAACACCAATTCAACAAGCTCGCCGCTCTACTTAGTCCCTGTAGCCCCAACTTCCAAGACGGACCGTACGAATGTAGTAATCTAAGTCCCCCGCAATCCGACTGGAGTGTTGTTTTTGGATTTACATTAACCAACAAGTTGGCAGCAACTTATTATACTTATCTGTGCCAATGCCAATGCCAATGCTCTGATTCTGGACTATATAGTCGTCGGCCACGGCGCTTTGAAAGTAAAGGTTTTGGGAGAAGAAGACCGGTGGTGCTCTCTCATTGTTTAACACAGGGATCAACGCCCCCAACTTTCTCCTACCGCCTGTTTTCCTAATTAGATCCCGAGATATCGAAAAGGAAAATAAGAGAGGGAAAGAAGAAGAAAAAGAATCGAAAAAGTCCCACAATGTCGTCCTCAGAATCCGGCGATGTGCACCAAAAGGCCACGGTGGAGGAGATCGAGAAGGGGGCCGCGGTGGAGGTTAGCTCTACGGACAAGCACTTGACGCGCAAAGTGCTGTGGAAGCTAGACACGAGGTTCGTTCGGGCGCCCCAAACCAAGCCATTTCCTTGACATTCATCCTGCTCTTCAGCTATTGAATGTAAATCTACGATATAGAAGCGCGCCACCAGATCTAACCATGAGAACAGAATCCTTCCCGTCCTCGCAGTCCTCTTCCTATGTTCGTTCCTAGACCGGACAAACGTAGGCAACGCGCGGCTGTACAACCTCGAGGGGGACCTAGGCATCACGGACCACCAGTACGACCAGGGGCTGGCCGTGTTCTACGCGACCTACATCCTCAGCGAGATCCCGAGCAACCTGATCCTGAAGAAGCTGACGCCGCAGGTCTGGCTGCCGTGCCTGACCTTCTTCTGGGGCGTGTCGGCCATGTGTCTCGGCTTCGTCCAGAACTTTGCGGGATTCGTGGGCGTGCGTGCGCTACTTGGGTGAGTTTATCCTTCCCACTTTCCTTACCTCCCAGATGATTACGCTGAGTGTGAAGACGCTCGTCTTTCTCTTTTCATTTGGCCTCGTTTTCCGACATATTTGAGCAAGTAGCTATCTGAGTAGCTAATTACTAACTGAACACATCATAGATTGACAGAAGGTGGTCTGCTGCCCGGAATTGTAAGTATTAGGGTGGCTTTCTTACCAACCAATCATGGCTCACATGGAATATAGGTTCTGTACTTATCAACCGTGTACACGAGGGGCGAGCTCGCCTTGCGAATCGGTATCTTCTACACGGCGGCCTCTCTATCTGGTGCATTCGGAGGTACGTATTCTCTCATGCTGGCTCGCAAAGCGTGCAACTGACAATGCCTAGGACTGCTGGCTCGCGGTATCGCTGAGATAGGCACCCGAGGCGGTCTCAACAAGTGGCGATGGATTTTTGTGATTGAGGGTCTATTTGTGAGTGGTCATCCATTTTAGTGACATGGTATCACTACTAACAACTCTGAAGACTGCCCTAGTCGGAATCGCCGCCTACTTCATCCTTCCCAATGGCGTCGGGTCCGCGAAGTTCCTTAGCCCTGAGGAGCGTCAGTTCGCCGTCAGTCGCTTGAATGCGGCTAGTCAGAGCGGTGGCGGTAACCGCGAGGGGTGCGTGTTTTTTTCGACCACTTGGTATTATGTTACATCCTGCTGATTGCATATCCAGAGAGGCTACCGAGAAGTTTGCCTGGTCCGAAGTGGTTCGTGGTATCTTCAGTATGCAGACATGGTTTACCGCTTCTGCGTATTTCGGTATTCTTAGTGGACTCTATAGCTTTGGTCTCTTCGTAAGTATACCGCTGCCCTCACCTCTACGCCTGGTGTCCTAACGCGTATTGTTAGCTCCCAACGATCATTTCAGGTTTGGGATACACGGCAGACGAGGCTCAACTGTGGTCTGTCATTCCCTATGCGGTTGCGTCCGTAATCACAGGTATGGGCGAACACATATTCCCATATCTTGACTGTGAAACTTATATGGGTCCCAGTGGTCACCGCGTTTTGCTCGGATCATTTCCGCATCCGAGGTGTCGTAATGCTCTGCTCGCTACCGCTGGCGATTATTGGATATGCCGTGATCGCAAACACCAACGACAACAAAGTCAAGTACGGCATGACATTCCTCATGGCTACTGGTCTTTACAGTAGTGTGCCGCCTGTCCTTGGTTGGCTCTCAAACGTAAGTCTCATGACGACTGCTCTCTCTGGGAGATAGACGACTTTCCCAACCCTTTCGATGCCTCAACGTTGATCCATACTCGAACATAATAATGTTCTGATGCTAATAATGGGCGGTATAGAACTCTGCCGGCCACTACAAGCGAGCCACAACCAGTGCCCTGCAGCTGGCAATCGCCAACTGCGGCGGATTCGTCGCCGTCTTCATATATCCCAAGTCGCAGGGGCCGGCGTACCATCAAGGCCACACCATTATCTTGGGACTGCTATGCGCCGGATGGGGCCTGTAAGTGATCCGACTGTGACCTACTCTATCATTAGGCCCCGTATTTCTGACAGATTGTTAGTATTGCCTGCAACGTGCTTTACTGCTGGAAGATCAACCGCGACAAGGCGAACGGCAAGTACGACAAGTACCGCGGCTTTGGCGATGACCGTGATCCTACTTTCAAGTTGGTGCTATAAGCTGTCAGCGCCTTATATGAGAACGAGGGAAAAGAAAAGAAAGGGAAGTTGGCGGACTTGTGTATTATCGGATGCGACTCTCGAAAGAGCTATGATGGAATCCAAATCGGGCAAACAAACTTACGAGTATGAAGTTATGGACGGTCCTTTTTTGCCCGTTCTTCGCAATGATCTTGGGGCCAACATCTTGAAAATGCTGTCAAACATGTTGTGCTGGGATATTCATGAAATATGTGTATAGGCTTTCTACAAGGATACTGGTATAGAACGGTGGAACGGGTTGTTCTGGCAGTCCTGATTACTTTCAGGTATTTAGGTAGCGACTAGAAAATGCAACTTTCGTATAGTCGCGATCCGTACGTTGTAAATAGCTTCATCACTGTTACACTGAGACATAATAGTATCGGAGGCGCTTATGTATATGTATTCTCATAATTCATAAATATCTTAAGGGAACCATACGAGGCTCTTATGAGCATGCGTAACTGGCGTCACAAATATTACCCGAGGACTAAAGTCCAGAAACAGGACCAATGGAAGAAATCTTTCCCTGAGGCACATGTATGACGGACGCCTTACAGGCTACAGCCCTTGTCCCTGAATTAGTGACCCGGCATAGTGGACTGCAAGTAAGACTAGCCGCTGTGGCTGGGGGATCCAGGCCTGTGCTGTCGGGGGTTCTTGAACCACCGAGTCCCTTTCTTCCAGGGATCACTGCCGCGGCATTCTCTCGGGAATGCCCTGGACGTAGCAACGAGCTCAGGTACCTAAAAATGCCCACCTACAGTCATTCGGGAGAGAATAGGTAGAATACTTAATTCACCAGTTAATGACGTCGGAGCCATCCGTGTTCGCTATACGCCGTTGAATAGCGAATGTGACGAAGGGAACTTACGATATTGTCGACAGACGGGTTATATTGCTTAAGGCGGAGAAGAATTGGAGTTAGGATTGTATAGCAACAGCTTCTCGCGCGACCTTCCTTATCGTCCCCTCATCTTCGATCTTCGTAGCCCTCGCGGCGGAAGAAAACATGTCGAAACTCTCAGAAGCCGTCAAAGCGCTCATCAACGCCAGCCATGCGAGACCGGGCTACACTCCGTCGTCGCCAGGCGTGCAGACGGCGCTGACGCGATTCGCGAGCGATGCAGCCGAGAAGAAAGTTGGGCTGCCGGCCTGGGTGACATTATCGGTAGGTGATGCTCTTGTCTTCCCTCTCGATTGCCAATTGCCCAGGATAGGATCAAGATGAACAGGGCGAAGATGAAGAAAAAGAAGCCGAGTAACTAAACCTCTATATTCTCCATTTTTAGACCGCCGTCTCAGCAACAATGAACTGCCCCGAAGCCATGACACAAATCTTCCACCTAGCAAACTCCACGTCCACACCCAACTCCCCTCCTCGCACCCCCGCGCAAAACGCCGAGCTCATCCGCGAAGTCGGCCTGAAATGCATATCCTTCAACGGCATCCCGCGCAGCATCAACACGCTCAACGCCTTCCGCGCCAGCCTCCCCGCCGACGTAGGCGCCGCCCTGAGCACAACGCCCACCCGCGAGCTCACGCCGGAGAACCTCGAGCTGCGCAAGCGTGACGGCCTCGCGCTCTGGGACTCCGTGTACCTGGGCTTCGAGCGCAAGCTGCTGGACAAGCTGGCGCAGTCGCACCCGGACCTGCCCGTGCACATCCTCAACGGGCACTACTCGAACCTGCTGTCGAACCCGCGGGGCGCGAATCCCCCGGTGAAAGTTGGCCGCGTGCTTACGTCGCTGGTGGCGATTGCGTGCTTGCGCGCGCAGACGGGGGTTGGGCCGCAGGTGGTTTCGCATATATTCGGGTTGCGCAAGGCGTATGAGAATGGGGATGCGAAGGCCGAGGGGGAGGAGCATGTTGAGGGCGGAGCTTGGCTGGCGACTGAGGATGGGAATATTTGGATGCTGGAGAGTATTGATAAGTTGGTTAATGTTATCGGCGGTGGTGAGGGGACCACGTTTGCGCCGGGACTAAGGGCGAAGCTGTGATGATAGATAGAGAGGGCTCTTGAAGACCGGTGAGGTGTTAAGATGGATGATGAATGAATGAGATGCACATACACATATTGCGTATAAATCCGTCGCGGGAGACGTGTCTTTGCCTATATCTCACATCATACTCGGACATATGAGAAAGAGAGTGAATATGTAATTTGGACTCCATGCGTCTACTAGATACCAGGTAGACAGACAATAACGCTAGATTTATCCATGATATATGCCATGTAAGAACACCCATATCCGTCTCTACGCGTAGTAGATGTGCTCAGTTCTATATACAATCAATGTACGCTCCCGGCGCAAGTCCCATCTCGTCTCATTTTCTAGATCTAGAACGTCTTAAGATCCTCCGCAACCACAAACTCCGCATCCGTCTTCCCCTTAACCGTCTCAACATCCACCCCCTCCGCAACCTCCGTAAGCGTCAAACCCCCCTTCACCCGATCGACCTGGAACACCGCCAGCTCCGTAATAATGGTACTCACGACGCCCTTCCCCGTAAGCGGCAGCCGGCAGTCCTGCACGATCTTGCTCCGGCCCTTCTTATCCGTGTGCTCCGTCGCGACCACAATCTTCGTATGGTCCGGGTTCGACACGAGATCCATAGCCCCTCCCATCCCCTTGAACACGCGGCCCGGAATCATGTAGTTCGCCAGGTCCCCCGACGCGGAGACCTGGAAGGCGCCCAAGATCGACACGTCCACGTGCCCGCCGCGGATCATCCCGAACGACTCCGCCGAGTCAAACGTCGAGGCCCCCGGGAGCAGGGTGACCGTCTCCTTGCCCGCGTTGATCAGGTCCGGGTCCGCGTCTGCTTCGCTCGCTGGGTACGGGCCCATCCCCAGGATCCCGTTCTCGGACTGCAGCCAGACCTTGGCGTCATCCGGGAGATACGAAGCCGCGAGCGTAGGGATACCGACGCCTAAGTTGACGTAAAAGCCGTCGTGCAGCTCCTTCGCCGCGCGCCGCGCGATGCGGTTGCGGGCGTCGAGCACGCTCGGCTTGCCGGAGGCTGCGTCCTCTTTGGGCGGCGCCACCTTGAGCACCTCGAAGTTCTTGGGCGCCGTGGCCGGTACAATGCGGTCGATGAAGATACCCGGGAGATCCACGGCGTCCGGGTCGATAGACCCGATGGGTACGATGTTTTCGGCTTCGACGATGGCGATGCGTGCTGCTTTGGCCATTAGGCCTGCGTAGGTCTTGGTTGTATATCTAGGAGGTGTGCACATGTTAATATCATATTACACGCAACTATACGATTTAAGATTCAGTGCGATGGAAGACTCACTTGAACACGCAGTTCCCCGCCTCATCCACCTTCCACGCGCGCAAGATCGCGACATCGCCCGGCAGCGCCGTCTCCATGATATACGACTTGCCATTAAAAATGCGCGTCTCCTTAGGCGTCCCCTTCTCCAGGATAGCCTCCGGCGTAAACCGTACCGGAATCTCCCCGGTTTCAATAAACGTCTTCCCGCCCGTCGCCGTGTAGAACGCGGGGATACCGGCCCCGGCCGCGCGCAGCTTCTCCGCTAGCGTGCCCTGCGGACACAGCTCGACGGCGATTTGGCCCGTCAGGTACTGCTGCTCGAGCTCCTTGTTGGAGCCGAGGTACGAAAGGATGATGCGGCTCAGGCGCCCGTCCCTCGTGAGGAGGGCCAGGCCGTGGTCGCCTTTACCCGCGTTGTTCGAGACAGCGGTCAGGTCCTTGAGGCCCTTCTTGTGGATGGCCTGGATGAGGGTTTCTGCGCGTGTACTAGGTCAGTTACTCAATCTCAATTCATTAGTATGGTTTGCCGCCATCGGCTAGATCCCGTTCCACTTACAAATATCCGTGAATTGATGGAAAATGGAAAGGTTCATGGACATTCATAGATACGTACCAGCGACACCGCACAACCCAAACCCAGCGCTCAATACCACATCGCCATCCTTCAGATCCGCGACCGCCTCGTCCGCAGACTTGAAAACCTTAGAGCCGCCCCTCACCACCGTTGCAGGTGCCTCGGTCGAGTAATACCGGTGCGCGCGCCGGAAACACGGCGCAAGTCCGGATCTGGCAGAAGAAGTTCCGGGAATAGAGGCAACGACACCGTATTGCCGCCGCAAATGAGGCGCCGCCCACCGATGTGAGAGTTGTGCGGTAGCCCTGAGAACTGCGTTCCGCTGTCGCGCCATCCTTTGAGAGAGGGGTCGACGGATATCTACCTGGTGGAGGGGTAGGTGTGTAGGACGAATCGCAAAACTCAAGATCCAAATCCAGAATCCCAAGCACCATCCACGTTTTGTGTGTAGGTATAGGTATCTACCAGCAATAGAAGGAAGCTTCAGTCACAGTCCGCTTACGGACTTACTTCCCTACTTGACCACCTACTTAAACGACTTCAGAAATGACTTATTGATTCATTAAACGACCGATCGGTTTGTTCATTCATAAATTCTATTTATTGAAGCGCGACGGAATACCGTTTAGGTGTTCGCCGAGGTTCGTTTTCGGTGTTCCCTGGCTAATTGCGCCGGGCGCTTTCATCGGCCATTAATCAATTCCCGCGGGCGTTCGTCACTCACTCCCTGACATAGACTTAGAAGTACCCTCCCGCTCTGCCGGGGCGTCGGGAAAGTGCCGCGCGAAGAGTGGAGATATGATCGATGGGATGGGATGGGATGGATGTCCCGCTTGCGGCTAACTTGTGGGTGATGTTGATTTTTTAATACCTACAGCATAGTGCATCATGTATGTAGATCTTGGGGTTAAGTTAGTTGTTAGTGAGCCTAGCTGAACATGCGATAACATCTGCGTAGGCTCAGCTTGGAGTCCAGGTTGAACCGTACTTATGTGGCTAAGTACAGATTAGCGAAGGGAATATAGTAATTCCTTAGATACGTCGGTGCTTCTAAAGTTCTGTCTGTATCACTAGAACCCTGGAACGTACCGACATGTGAATATTTGAAAATTTGCTATTGCTAAGTACCGGACTGCACCACGATAGCAACATCTAACTACCATATGTAGGTAATCTTCTTATTCAAAGCCAAAGCCATTCTATATCTCTCTTAAGACCTCTCTCGAAGAGAAGGCCACCGTTTCATTTCGTTATCACTTCATACAATCCCATAATGTAATAAGCTATCTACTCCCCTCCCCTCTCCTCTCCTCTCCTAGCCTTCAAACCAAAACGTAACAAAACCTAAAACAAAAAAGGGGATAATCAGAGTCTATGAAGGTATATCCAAGCCCATATGACAGCCGTAGACGATGACCCTATAAGAATAAAAATAAAAGGCTGCCCTAGAATACTTCCCCATCCACGATATGCAACGCCGCAATAAATCGGGTAAAACCAAGGGAAAAAAAGGAAGGCCATGCATACATGTAGGCACCTAGACAATTGAAAAAAACACAGCCTCTAGCAGAATAAACATAAATCCGGCACCTCTACCTAACGCCCCACGCTCTCCACGCGGATCCCCAACGGGGTCAACACCTTGGGATCAACGATGCCCTTGCCGTCGAATAACCACTTGGGCTTGCTCATGTGGTACGCGATTTTGCTCCAGTTCAGCCTCTCCTTGGGCCTTTCCTCGCCCGAGTTTCCGGCCGTGGAGTACCCGCTCGTCTTGATGAGGCCGCAGTCCGGGCAGTCGGCCTCGCAGGCGGGTTCCGGGTTGTACCGCCGTAAGGGGTCACTGTCAGGATAAGCTCCCGCGGGGGCGGCGCGGAGGAGGAACTTGTGAAGGGAGAGTATGTCTGTTTCTGAGGGCCCGTATGACAACGGACGAGGGTCAGCGGACCATGCTGGTTGTGAGGAGATGCTAGGTTTAGATTGCGATTCTGCCGCGTTGGTCCGGAACTCGTCGAACTCGGTCGTTATGAGAACCGCATGGCTGCCATTGCAGGCTTCATACGCGCTGGAGTAGATCTCGATGGGACCACCATCTTCCTTAAGCGCAGCTTGGCCCTTCAGCAAACCCCTGATCTCGGCCCGCACAACTACAGGATTACAACAGGGGTCGAATATAGCGATCTCCTTAGGACCCTCCTCGAGAAGCGTCTTGATGATCTCCAGCGCGGGCGATTCTCTCGTGTCTGAAGTATTAGCTTTGAAAGCGTAGCCGAGCAGAGTGAGTTTCTTGCCGACGAGAGTGTTATTCAGACACTTGATCACCCGTCTGGAGAATCGATCGCGCTGGTACTCGTTCATCTTAACCACCTGTCTCCAATACTCTCCCACTTCGTCTAAGCCGAGCGATTCGGCCAGGTACACCAGGCTGAGAATATCCTTCTTGAAGCAGCTACCGCCGAAACCGATACCCGCCTTCAAGAACTTATCTCCGATCCGAGGATCACAGCCAATAGACGCCGCGATCTCGTCCACGTTCGCCCCCGTCT
This sequence comes from Hypomontagnella submonticulosa, assembly GCA_022984865.1. Taxonomy (NCBI): domain Eukaryota; kingdom Fungi; phylum Ascomycota; class Sordariomycetes; order Xylariales; family Hypoxylaceae; genus Hypomontagnella; species Hypomontagnella submonticulosa. The sequence goes on from JAJKLF010000011.1 coordinate 125,376, forward strand.
TCTCGCAGATCGCGGAGATTGAGTTGATGCTACTGATGCGCTGAGCCAACATCGAGTTCGCTACGAGCTTGGACAACTCGGATGAGTACACATTGGTGGTGATGATGCGGGATCGTGGAACCCACGCCGCGTAGATACCCGCTAAGGCCTCCGCGGCCTTGCGACCGGACGTCGTCATCGAAGATCCGATGAGCACGCGATCGGGGTACATGAGATCTTTCATAGCCGTACCCGCGGCTAGGAATTCCGGGTTTGAGAGGACCTCATAATGAACGGCAGGACGGTGGACCGCCATCTATCGGAATTGTCAGTCAATCCAGGATTCGTCTCATTTGACAGCCATATAGACCAAAAAACAAAAAAGCAAACTCACCGTTTTCTGAACGAGCTCAGCCGTTCTACAAGGGACCGTAGATTTTTCCACAATTATGGTTCCTGGCCGCGCATTTTGCGCAACCTCGCTAGTCACAGCTTCGAAAGCCGTCATATCAGTAGCGCTTCCCGCGCCCGCGCCCCTCGACTTCGTCGGCGTGTTGACCGCGATCAGGACGACATCCGCGTCGCGAATGCTCTCCGCCACTTTAGTCGAGAAGAACAAGTTTGGCGTCCTGGGCGGCGCCGAAGTCCACGTATTATGGCGCGTACGCTCGGGATTACGTGAAATAGAGAGATACGGTGACTCATCGTCTACGCGCGCCGGGTTGTTGATGAAGTAGCACTGCCTTGAGCCGTCGCGGGCGATGCGGACGATGTCTCCTAAGCCGGGTTCGTAGATGGGCAGGTGCCGTGAGTTCCATCTTCGGATTCGCTTCTCATTCTTGTCCACGACAGTTACACGAAGATGCGGGTTTTGATATGCGATGACCGCAGCTGTCGGGCCGCCTATATTGGCTTTTAGTCTCACAGCCCGGCATTGTAAACGCGATGAGATAAGTGGTATATGAGTGAATTCGCGTAAAGGAGTCGTTGGGGAGAGGAAATAACTGACCAACATAACCGGCACCCACACAGCATATGTTTCGAATCGGTCGCGACATATCAGGTACGGGAGACAAGGCTGGCAAGCCAGTCCGCTCAAGGTCGGCAGCCAATTCAGGGTGGAGCATGGGACTAGATGATGAGCTGCCGTCCGGCGTAGTAGGAGCCGTCGAGGCGCCGTCGATGTAGGTGACAACGTCTTCAGGCTCAGAAAGAGGTGCCTGGACAGAACCCATATTTATCAAGTTCAGTATCAATATGGAGGGAAGCGTCCTCCAGAAATAAGTCCAATAGATCGAAACCCCAAGGATGATCTGATATCGCTCGTGGGACACACGGCCGCTTGTATGTATGCTCTGCCGGAAAACTTAAAGGGATGAGCGCTAGTGCCGATGAGAGATTGGCAAAGATCAATGCGACCACGAAATTTGCTTTTAAGCCTCTTAGAATTATAGGCAGATGAGGCACGAGCTGATTTCGCGCGACGGGACGAGCTTTGTGGTTATTTATTTGGCCGCGTAAGGTAAGGCAGGGCAAGGCTAGGCAAAGTGGAAGCAAGCAGGCAGGGAGATAACCGAGCAAGAAAGGGAGCGTGACTGCTTACTCAAGAGGTAAATAGGTATCGTGAGCAGCTGGAAGGGGAAAGGGTTAATGAACATGAGCAGGTGAGCTAGTAGTAGGTAGTTGCGAAGTCTGATCTAGATGAATGGGAGGATGAGATTTATGAGAGAAGGGGACTTCCTTAGATAAGAACCGGGTTCAGCACGACAACATCCAGACTCAGGTACCACCACAACGCCACTTGACTTTCTAGTAGAGACATGCAGCTCGAGAGCGACTAGTCCTCCCAAGAATGGAAATGTGGAAAATACAAGGCAAGGTACATGTATATTTCACATCTACCGGCCTTGGGTAGTAAAAGATGTGCGATCGCGCAAAGTTTCTATCGAAAACCCTTGCTACCATAACGCAGGTGGCGGATCTAGACGCGAGGCTCGGGAGCCAGTGTTCTGCTTAACGGTGTGCCACGAGCCATCTCTGTGTCAGGTTCGATGTAGATAGATGGGAGGGGAGAGAGGCAGAGGCAGATAGGAAATCCATGTATGGCTGGGCATGTCAAGTGCCAGCCTATTACCGTCAGCTAAAGTTCGACGAACGGTACGGCTACCACACGTACCGCGCCGTTAGTCTATCTATAGAGGAAGTATAGGTTATGCTTATACTACCTATCCGGTGATAGCGGTCCTACTCGGATGGGAAAGCCTGTATAGGTACATGTAAGGTTGTGTGCAGGATCCATTGGCAACTAGGTCGCAGTCTAGGTTTGATAGACTCGAATGCTCTGCACATATGTAAGGTACTTGCCAGCCTACTTGCCAACCTACTGCAGGTGGGAGTGAGACTGCGAGAGTTGCGTGCGGGAGCAGCAGCAGTAGCAGCCAGGCGGGAGACTTCCCATGGATCTGATGCCCAGTGCCAGGCAAGGCTATTGCGACTCCGTGGGTAGTAGGTGCTATATAATGTGCACATAACTCATATATATTCATATACTCCTGCTTACATTTGGAGCAGACGGAACCATAGTGAGTTGCTTAACACCTGTACATTCTTTCCAATATAGAAGAATAGCCAAAATCTACGTAGCAGGTACGTTACGTTGTTTGAGTACATATATGTATATGTAGATGACTCGTCTCGATGAAAACGAATAGCTGGCTAAATTAATAAGCAAGAGTAAAAGCGAGTACTTTTACATTGATAAGAGCTGCAAGTATAATATCGCGGCTCGGCGAAACTGCGTGTACTGTATGTATGGCATTATGTGCCACCGTATACGTACGGTATCGCAAGTATCGCAAGTACACGTGCTCCTACTAGTATAGGTAAGTCAACGTTATCAGAATAGCGTCAAGGGTTAACTCAGTAGCTGGTTCTCAAGACTTACAGTGAAAGGAAAGTTTGGGAGAAAAGACGCAAGAAAAAAAGACACATTCCTCTAGAGATGGTAGCGCGAATAGTTACATGTACTTAGAGATAGATAGCCAACAGATAAGCGTACCAGACACACGAGGGTCTAATCAGGGATGCTAATTCGTAAATGATGGGGGTCGTGCGACAATCTGGATAACCTCAGATAATGGCGAACGGTAGTGCATGTGACGTTCGCCGCCTAGAAATATCCTAGATATAGTACCATATGGGGTACCCTGGATTACCTTAGATACCCTAGGCTGGCTGCTAAAGGGTAAAGCTTCGTCCCGTCCCCTTGCAAAACGTATCTTGGAATGAACCCAATCACTTAAGCACGATACTGGGATTGCTTGCGGATCTACATACTGTACTATGTGGTATTTGTATATCTTATACATTATGACTGTAAGGTTTGTAGGACCCCGGATTCTAGCTACAGCTTGACAGGTCCCTGCTGTGGATCTAGAGGTCTCTTGGGGGTGTTCGGGGTGTTCTTATTGAGAAATGTGCTGCCATGGAAGAATCTGATTGGTGCGCTGATGCCTTCGCGTGTGCTTCCGCTTGAGCTTGTCATTGGGTCAGTTCTGGAAGAAGCGCAGACGGAAGGCCGAAAGGAGCCACAAAAGGAAATCTGCCAAGGTCCATCTCGAAACTTTGACTTGACTTGCATGTCCCTTTAGGTCCACGAGTCTAGGTCTAAATAATAACCAAAAACCGGCGTGCCGATTCATATTCGAGACGTCGAGGGCTTGTGTATTGTTTGCCCCTCAGAAGAGAAAAAAAATAATATCAGATACTACATCATGCTGATGGTATAAAAGGGTTCGACGGAATATTGTTAGAACGACGGTATAGTTCAGTCCCCCCATCATTAGGTTCATTATATTCTCCTACCCTTCCCGGGATTATAAGCTAGAAGCTTTAAAAGTGCGTGGTTTAAAGATTTAAATAGAAACTTTTCGTCTTGTGCCCATCTTGGGCGAAAAGGGGAAAATATTATTGAAGATGACCTCGAATAGCCAACCTTGTGAGCCACCTGCCAGATTACCGGTGATTACCTGATATCCATAACCATCAACCACTTAAAGTCCGGACAAAGTATACACAGATTCTATGTATGGGCTTCACAAGTCGAAGTTTATATCCAAGTTAAGCATTTACCATACATTTTTACACAGCCCATCGACCCAAGTCGTATTCTAGTCACGGGAGCTTTTCACGTTGTCGCCCTGCCTCTGGTGGGTGAAATACTGTCAGTATCAGCCACTCATGGTGGTTTATGTATGACACCTTTCGAGGTGCCTGACCTCATCTTTACAAACCACCATTATCTTCAATGTTCCTTACCCATCGCTTGGCCACATCACGCGCTTAATTTCCCCTTTCTCGAGTCTTTCTATTCTTCTAGACCTATCCAGCCTCATATGAAAATAGATTTCCATTTTCTTTCGAGCGCTTTGCAAGAGTTTTCTAGATTAGCTCCTTCAGCCGCAACTTTACGTTACAAGAAATTAATATACTTACACCAGAAACTCCAATAGCATGTAAGTGTATCGGTATCAGCTAAGACAACGCATACTAATAAGTTTAGCAATACCACAAGCGGTGAAGCCGTTCAAGCACGAGATTCGCTGCAATCGCCGGATCTGCAAGTTAGGCATCAAGAATTTGCATCTTTAATTTAGGGCGTCATTTACAACAGCATTGTTAGATCAGCAAGCATATCGACATATCAGTTCAAGCAAAGCAAGGACCCATAGACTGTCGCGATGAGTGCAGCACCTCACGACCTAGACGTCTTCCCCGACGGCCTGCGCGGGAAGCGCATCCTCCTATGCACCGAGAGTCTAGGCCCCGTAAACGGCGTGTCGCGCACGACCAAAATGCTAGTCGACCAACTGCGCTCCAACGGGGCCCTAGTCTCGGTCGTCGCGCCGCACAACCACACCAAAGTCAACACCTTCAACCCAATCAGCCCGCCACACACCACGGGCGCGGGCGCAGGCGTATTGTACCACGAAGAGGTGCGGCTGGCCGGGTACCCGCTGCCGTTCAACCCGGAGCTCTCGGTCACGTACCCGGTGCGCCTATCCGAGATCTACCGGCGCACCTTCAAGGGCCCGCCCGATCTCATCTACCTGGCGAGCCCCGCGTCGCTCGGCTTCCAAGTCATGCTGCAGGTGCGGCAGCACGCGCAGGAGCACCAAGTGCCCGTGATCTGCAACTTCCAGACGGACCTGGCGGGGTACTGCTCGGTGCTCTTCCCGTGGCCGCTGGGCGGGATCGCGAACCGGGTCTTCGGGGTCGTGCAGGGGTACCTGTTCCGGCACGCGTCGGTGAAGACGGTGTTCTACCCGAGCCTTTTCGTCAAGAAGTACCTGTGCGAGGTGGCCCACGTGCCGGCCGACAATATGGAGGTGCTGCGGCGGGGCGTGGACACGACGGGGTTCCACCCGGCGAAGCGGAGCGAGGAGCTGCGGGCGCGGTGGGCGCCGAAGGGCGAGCTCGTGCTGTTCACGTGCTCGCGGCTCGCGGGCGAGAAGGGGTACGGGTTCCTCGCGGACGCGGCCAAGGAGTTGGACAGGCGGGGCTTGGACTTCAAGCTTGTGATCGTGGGCGGGAACCGGAACCCGATTGTTGCGCAGGAAGTCAAGGAGATGTTTGGCTACCTAAATGAGAAGGGTAAAGTGACATTCGTGGGCTTCAAGGTGGGCGAGGAACTAATGGCGCACTACGCCTCGGCCGACGTCTTCCTGCACTGTTCCATCACGGAGACATTCGGACTGGTGGTCTTGGAAGCGATGGCAAGCGGTGTGCCCGTGATCGCCCGAGATGAGGGCGGGCCCAGCGATATCATCGAGCACGGCAAGACGGGATTTCTCGTCCCACCCGACGACCTGGAAGACTTCGTACAGAAAGTTTTCAAGATTGGCCACGACTCCACGGGCCGCAAACGGATGGCTGAGGCCGGCCGTGCGTTTGCTTGCGAGGCCACGTGGGAGCGCATCGGCAATAAGGTGGCCTGGCAGATGTTCGACACGATCGAGCGGTTCGAGCGGAACAAGACGAAGGGAAGCGCCCCGACGACGCAGCTACCCATTCTCAGCTGGCTGCTCCCGAGCGTTTCCCTGCAGCAGTTCCTCCTTCTGGGGATCATCAAGGCAAAGCTAGCGTTTGCGCTCTTCGTCATCGTCGGGTTCTGGGCCATCGTGGGGAGCTATCTAATATTTGCGGATGTCGGGCATCTAGCTAAGACGCGAGCCCCGTGGGCGTATACGCTGGTTAAGTCTATTACTCGGTCGTAAGACAACATCGAGTATCGGAATTAGGGAATCGCAACCCATCCGGTTCCCACTGGATTTTCTATAATCTTAGATCCCCCCGGACGTGTTTACTTTCTTTCCCCAGTTTACTTACTTTGATTCACGTACTTACCAAATGAGTCTCCAGCATATGTTGCGTCATCCGTTGCGCAAGGGACTGGGCGTACGGCGGCAACGGAGTAGGATAATGGTTCTACGTTACATAGAGGATACCAAGCCGCGCAGGGGCAATTCGTTGAATTACCGCTTACATGTAGTTTGCTTTCTCAGCGCGTATAGGCATATATCTAGATACCCTTTTGAGTAACTATAATAAAATTACCTATAGGTAGATAGCCGCGGATAGGTCATGTCATCCAAACACGTTGCGCAAAACGTCCCGTGTGTTCGCAACCTGGGCGAACTCCCCGTTCAAGCTTGACAGGTTCACCCTGTGCACGGTCCTGGCATCGAAATCCCCCTTCGCAAAGGTCGCGCAGGCGTCGCCGACGAGAACGATGTCACCTTCATCCAGTTCGCCGGTCGGGGTCGTGACGGACACGACCCTTAAATTGTTAGCCATCCGTGTCGTCGTACTGACGCAATGATCCGTAGTCAAGCCGACGATGACGAGTTGTCGGATCCCCTGGCTTCTAAGGTAGGCTTCCAGTTCAGTGCCGATGAAGGACGAATTGACGTTTTTGATGAAAACAGGTTCGCCTGGCTGCGGTCGTGCGAAGGGCTGTGGCTGTACCGCGTCGACGGATTTGCCATTGATTTCGATCTGAGCGTCGGGATGAAGCAGAGAATCTGGATAGATGCTATGGTGATGGACATGGCAAATCGCCACAGTGTTTGGCGCTTCTTTCGTGCCTTCACCCTGCCTCTTATTGTGTTCTCGAGCTTGGTTTAGCAGGAATGCGATGTTCCTCTCGCATTCTGGTGTGCTGCGACTTCTGCCCCAATGTGTCGGGTGTAAGAAGCCGTTCTGGATATCGATGAGGATTAAGGCGGTCTTTGCGGCGGTGACAGACTTCATTTTTCCTCAGAGTTTCACAATGAGTGCCGGCGTAAGACTATAACCAAAGAATATAACTCATAAATAAGAACTGTATCGCATCTATAGCACAAGTTACCTACCTCTCTCCTATGTTAAAGAATGGCGCAATTGGCTATGTGTTGGATTGACAAGGTCTGCTAGATCAGCAGGGATAAAGCTGTACAGCTAGGGTGAGGATTCATATTTGATGTATGTGTACGGAAGGTGCTTTCAAAAGTTTTTTCCATACTAGAAAACAATGCCAGCTGTCAGCCCAGCTGCCAGTCCGGTTACCAGCTGTTCAAAGAAATTATGAGAAAACACCACTAAAACTATATGACATCATTCTTAAATATCGCAACGATTATTTTATTTAATTAATTTCAAATTAATTGAGGCTATTCTAATACTTCTTATCCTAATCCTCATCAACCCAGATTGACTGTTTAGACCCCTGCTTTGGCACCGGCGGTGGGAGAGTAATCGCTCTTTTTCAAAAAATCAAGGAGACGCGGCAACGGATTGATTACCACTGCCAAACAGGTGTTATCAGCTGTCAAAGCTCACTTAGCCGGCTGGCAGGGAATATAGTATGGAAAAAACTTTTGAAGGCACCTTCCGTATTATTGATTATGATGAGAGAGAGACTATCTAATCTATGCTGTGGTGGTGGCTGATGCCTGGCCCGTGTCTAGCGCACGGACCATCCCACGTGACTACAGTCCCGACACTATGAGTCACGAAAACCTCAAATGACTAATTGTGTTTGGTATTAGTATGGTCGAGTTGACCACTGCAACGCCGTCGGCTTTGTCAGCATCTACGCGTATTCGCATCATACCTCTTTACATGTTGAACTCAAGTATACATGTAAGATATAAGCATCTTATAAAGATAGCCTCATCTTCCCGAATCTAGGTTAGTAAACACCGAATAATTTCATCCATATGAAGATGGCGATGTCAACGGATGCCTACATGCACTTAATATGGCACCGCCGAGTTGCCGATAACAGTAGGTGGCTGATTGAAGTGGTGACTGACTCCTTCAATTCAATTCAACTGTCTGTGCCTGATCTCTCACACACAAAGGATGAAGATTGTCTTGAAATACGAGCGTCACCTTTAGTAAACGGAGGATCAAACGGCCAACACGCCACGTCTGGGCAGTCCTCTTCATATATCCTTCATCTCCCAAAGAAGACTCAAACCATCGTCGGTCCCGCTGCCTACTAGTAAGTTTTGGAGTTTTAATTGATTGTTGGCAGTGAGAGATTGCGCTGTACGTTTCCGTATAAGGCGTCTAATCCTCCTTTTTTGAAAGGAGGGGGGAAATAATTAGTTGAAAGTTCAATCCAATCTGACATGCACCATCGTACGAGGAAGTAGAACCTTCTTATGATATAGGACGATCACGAGTAAAGATATTCTAATAATCGTCTTGCTTCTTTTCAGATTGCATCGTTGATATGAAGATGAATTGTATGTGGTGACGGCAAGATGCCGCATGAATAACAGTGTCATGGGTGCTAGTTCAACATAAAATTAAATTAAACTAATATGATAGGTCGAAATCGGGTCGTCCGATTAGAGGCCAACCAAAAATTCGTTCGTCAAAATTCGTCGGCAGCTAAACTCTGTTTCTTTGGTCCTCGACGCTTGGCTGCCGGAGACTGTGACACAAGAGCAGGGGAATGACAGGGAATGACAGGGAATCTGGGGGTTCTCGAGCCTCAAGATACTACAACAGGGGGACAAGGGGGGGGCCTATTAGGGGTCTCCTTGGTCCAATCTAATGTCCGGCACCAGCCCGTTTGCCCAATTGAGCCGTTGAAGACAAGGTATCGTGAAAGATGATTGGTCAAATTAGTCATAAGTCCCCATGCGCTTTGTCTCACAGCCGCCGGGTTCTCGAAACCTTTCCTCTCTTCATCGACGTCGCATCTTCAGGAGATCCGACATTGTCGGAAACTACCCAAGCGTCAGAGCACAACGTCCTGGTATCTGACCTGTATCATTTGGCCCAAATTGGTACTTCGATAGAGTTATACGATAATTAGCAGCCGCAATTTCGCGTATCACGTACGTTCCTTTCCTGGGCGCAGTGTATTCTACTATTTTGTATGGCAAAATGGCCCGTTATCGTTAGGCCTCTTATTGCCGGCTTAGGCTCATCTCGTACTTCATTCGCTCTCTTCGCGCCAGCACACCGCCAATGCTACACGCGCATCGATAGTCTCCACAATATACGGGTGCTTTGGTTTTCGAATACTTCGTTACCTCTGCGGTATTCTCGATGACGCCACTAGCTGCTTCTGAGTCCCTCCTCGACTCCTCGTTCCAGCATTTGTATCATGACCATGAGCCTCGTTTGTCACAGGCTCACGTATGGGGTATGATAATTGGCAAGGGCTACGACGCCGCCTCGTGTTCTAACACCTCCTGGCTGTCTTGGCCGACCCTACCAGATCTCCCAGACCTAGCTCGCCCAGCAGCCTAGCATCATGATCTGCTTAAACCGCCAAGCAAGAAGATCGCTGGACGACCCACCGTCAGGCCATCGACCGGTCTTAGAGCGTCGTCTTTGTGTGGGCCCCTGTCTCATAGTATTTTGAGATATCGAGCTGATATCCGAGTCTTTCCTCTTTTTCTTCTCCTTTTGTCTATTCTTATGCTAGTAGTTTTAGTAGTCGTTCGTCGAAACAAAACATAGCCGCCTTTCCCTCTTCCCAGTGGGCCGGTCCCTTTTTTTCTTCTTCTTTTCTACATACTCTCGCTAGATCTCTAATCTGATCGCCGCTCTTCGAGTCTCCGCTCACACAGCGAACCCGAACAGCTTCGACACGGACAGGTTCCACACGCTCTTTATAGATAACATCATCTTCTTCGAACCGCCGGCCGGCTTATTTGTGTCCCAAGGACAATATATACTATATTCGAATAATAATCAGAAGTGAAGGACATAGTCGTCAAGATGGTTTGGATAACTGCTGCTTTGGCATCGTTGCTTGCCTCGACGGCATTCGCTAGTGTGGACCCGGTGATGGGAGGCATGTTGGATCTTCGTGGAGTAATGTTGGACGATGCGGCTACCGATTACATACAACGACGACAGAACGACGCCCCGGCGACAGATGCCTCGCAAAGTAATATGACACAATGGAACACAGACACGCTGCAGGCCTGCACGGCGTCGTTATCCGCACTCAACGCCGCCTCCAACCCCTCAGGGACGGCTGTCTGCTATAATATTTTCTCGCTCGATACGAACGTCGGTACATTTATGGCGGATCTTCGACTCTTCCAAATCTCGTTACCTTTCGGGGAATTCCAAGGCATACCTCCAGAGGATATATCGGTTGGACTTCAATACAACGGAGCTTCCGTCTCCCCAGTCGGCCAGGGAATGCAGACTCCGACCCCGAACATCACCAGCCGAGCTACCAACCCTAAGCTTCTTCAGACCTACATGTTTGTAGGCCAAATAGACAAGGACCGCATGACTCAGCAGCCTATGGACACGTAAGTACCATAGCTTTTGCGTTGCGCCATACATCATATATGCTAACCGCTCAATAGGGGTGTACTAGAAGCTTTGGTAATGCCTATCGTCACTTTGACGGGGAAGAACGGTGTTCAACAGGTCAGCACGAACGTCTCCTCGAACGAGGCAGCCTTTGTGAACGGTATTTTCGCGGGCGAGGTCCCGCAGTCAGACTTCACGCGCGCCTCGATCGCAGTCAGCAACATCACCCTCCAAATGACCAACGGCACCGTCGCCTTCGTCCTTCCCGGAGTCAACATCCTGATCTTCCCTGTAGGCCTGGTCATCACCAGCATCTGGCTGGCGATCGGCCTCGGATTCTACGCGTTCGGCACCTACGAGCGATACAACTACCGCGACACGTATAGGCGAAGGAAGGCGAGGGCCGACGGAAAGCCTGCTTATGCCAGAATATAAGAAAGATAAATCATCTGTCTTCTCGACAGATCAATTATTTTGTTCGTAAGATCTGACTTCGTGTGCGCGGCGTTAAGCGAATCCGACGGGTTAATGTTTAAAGAACGGACTGGCTGGATTGATTGATTGATTTGGGCGGCGTGGTTTAGACTACATATACCGAACCCTTGGCTGGGTACTATTTGGTTCTTATTCGTGTCTATTTTAGCGGCAGATTGTCTGTTCGGCATTAACTACCTCAGTATATAAAAACAGTTAAATGATAAAATAAGATATCCTGAATCCTCCCGAATCGGTGTCTCGGACTTTATCGGTGGAGAGAAAACACTCGTACAGACTTAGGGCAGGGCTAATCCGGAAGCAGTGACGGCATCTTTACCGGGAGATTAACGCAGACCAGCCGAAGTGCAGAGAGGTGCGATCCTTCGGCGCCGCTCTGTTGGTCTGGATTATGAGTGGATGTGGATTGTAGGAGTAGATCCTTCTCGACTAACTAAGCTACACCGCGTTGTAGCTTACCAATGGGACGCCATAAAAACCAGAGACATAATTATATGTACCACCGATATACAAATGGCGACGTCTTGTTGGGCTCTTATAGGCACGTGGAAGATACAATATGGGTGAAGGCGTCGCCACAGAAACAGTTATCTACAGAACAGTTACGTCGACTCCGGGGATCTTGTAAAAACAGACATAAACACCACTTGGTTTGGCATGTTCGCTGCTAGGCCTCTGTATATTCGACGAAGACCTTCGTGAGTAGACGTAGACTTGTTAGACAATCTTGAGAGAGGGAAATCATTACACAGACTAGAAGGCTAGAAGATGGAACATTATATCCAATTAACGGCCATCTATATACAGAAATAGGATCATCTAATTTAAGGATCGCCTTGGACTAAGAGTTCAGCTGTCTTGGGAAATCCAATATAAGTCCACCGACCCAAGTAGTTACCCCAACCAATGTCCGGTTTGCGATGCAGGCTCGATGAGAACTCGGCTTGATAGACAGACGGACGTTCCCACTGTAACTTATTAGCTGAAGGCAGGATTTACGAGTCACTACCAGCAGTAATTATTCATATGCCCAGTTATGAAGTCGCATTAGCTATAAGCACTACCACAGCCATGTGCTGACCCTGCTCAGCCAAGGTTGTGTAATCAAGATGAAAAATCGAATAAACGCTGACCACCGCCATCCAGATCAGCCTCATTCTCACCACAGGCTTTTGAGATGAAACCAGGGCGGCGGGCTGAACAAGATGAAGACGACGCGAAGAAGGCCAACAGATTTACACTATGCCATTATTGTCACTATTCTTCAAATAGCAACAGCGTAAAGGAAGCTTATTCCAAAGGAGGGAACATGGGGCATAAAATCAAGCAGAAGGTGAAGTACCTAGGATATACTCATAATCTTGGCTATATAAATCTAGAAACTCGCTGCTCCTCGGTCGAATAAGCAGCTATAGAAAGTAAATGACAGAATATATCCATTGAGATACCATATCAGACGAGAAAGAAGCAACCCTAACATGAAACTCTTCACTCACATCTCCACGGCCCTGGCCTTCGTCGGCGCCGCAAGCGCAATGCCAGCCGAAGAGCCCGCTCTCCTACAAGCGAGGGCCTCGCTGCAGCAAGTAACCAACTTCGGCGTCAACCCCTCCAACACCAAGATGTACATCTACGTGCCCGACAAGCTAGCTACAAAGCCAGCTATCATCGTCGCCATCCACCACTGCGCGGGCACGGCGCAGATTTACTACGCCGGCACCCCTTACGCGCAGCTCGCCGACGAGAAGGGGTTTATCGTTATCTACCCCGAGTCGCCTTACAACTATACCTGCTGGGACGTCTCATCCGAGGCGGCGCTCACGCATGACGGTGATGGTGATAGCAACTCTATCGCTAATATGGTTCATTACACACTTGAGAAGTATAAGGGCGATCCGACGAAGGTGTTTGTTACTGGTTCGTCATCTGGTGCTATGATGACCGTAAGTCTTCCTGTATTCCAAGAGCCAGGACGACAGTTCCGCTGACATTGGCATAAACCCCCGTAGAACGTGATGGCGGCTACCTACCCAGAGCTCTTCGCCGCCGGCATCGTGTACTCGGGCGTAGCAGCGGGGTGCTTTGCCTCATCCACCGACGCCATCGCGGCATGGAATAGCACGTGCGCGACGGGCCAATCGCACGCAACGGCCGCACAATGGGCGCGGATCGCTAAGAACATGTACCCGGGATACAATGGCCCGCGGCCGCGGATGCAGATCTACCACGGCAGCGCCGACACGACGCTGTACCCGGCGAACTACAACGAGACCATCAAGCAGTGGTGCGGCGTGTTCGGTTACAATGATGCTAAGCCACGGAATACGAGCGTGAATTACCCCCAGAGCGGGTATACTACGTATGTGTTTGGTAACCATCTTACGGGTATTTATGCCGATGGAGTTGGTCATACTGTTCCTATTCGCGGAAGCGATGATATGGCTTTCTTCGGTCTATAGGGGAGGGAGGGAGAGTTGATATGGGGTCTCGGGTCTCGGGGGTGAAAAAAGGGGCTGGGTATGCTAGATGCGTAACGAATGTCTCTGGTCTATCATGGCTGGAAATATGCGATTGTCAATGTATAGCTAAACTTCAATGTAAATATTTTTTGCGAAGACTGAGTGTGTATCTACGATCTCGTCAGATCTTGAAGTCCGAGTGATCCTTCCCACAGAAAAGAGGTGATCAACGGGGATTGCTCACTTACGTACATGTACACAATAGAACCGCTTAGTCGGGAACATGAAAGATATCGATAATAAGCACTGGTTATGATATGAGCGCCTCCCTGTATAAGGGTATCGAACGTATCATGTTCCAAAGTCCAAAGGAATGACTAGTATAACAAGAAGCCATGTACCCAAGATCTGCAACCCTGTATGTACTCCCTTCTAAATCTCTACCCAAATATACGCTCATCCGACCTCCGCACCAAAACCCCCATGATGTCCTCCAGCTCATCCAACAGCTCCGCCGCAACCCCAATCCAATCCTGGAACGTAACCAGCTCGAACGTCAGCGTATCCCCATCTACAAACGCCTGCACCTTCCACTCGCGCAGGGGCTCGAAGTGCGGATACACGGTCTCGAGCCGACACCGAGCCCCTTCCCCTCCATTCCCTCCAACCCCAAACTCTAGGCTCTCGACATGGTACACATCCTGATGGACCACGGAATCGAACCAATCCGTGCCCGCCGGCCACCCGGGCGCACACTCCCGCGCGATCTCCTCCAACCCCATGCACTCGTGGCCCGCGCTGGCCACGTGCTGGTGCTGCACGTGCTGCAGCAGATCGATCGCCTTCCAGTCCTCGGCGAACTGCACGCGCACGGGGACGTACTGCCACGTGGGCCCCATGACGGCGTCGGCGCGCGGGAAGTCGATGTTGCGGCCGCTGACGACCTCGCCGAAGAGCACGTCGCGCAGCGCGAGGCGGCGCGCGAGACACAGGGCCCAGGCGGCGGTGGGGAGCGTCGCGACGGTGATGTCCCTCAGCCGCGCGGAGATGTCGACTGTGCGGGTGAGCGCGGCGGGGGTCTTGGAGGTGAGGGGGAGATCGGGGCGTAGGACTGTGAGGGAGCTGCCTTGGAGTAGGTCCCGCCAGTAGGGGATGCTGTGCGGGATGCCCTTGTTGACGACGTGGTACACGAAGGACGAGAAGGGGACGGAGTCCACGGTGGGCGTGCCGTCGTAGAGAGCGCCGAGCTGCCGGATGAGGGATGGGAGACAGACTTCGTCGTATTGCGCGTGGGAAATGCGGAGGACGAGACAGCTTTTATTGGCTTCGCCTTGGATGAACATGAACTTGACGAACGCGGAGCCGAGAGGCATCTTGGTCTGGACGTCGACGTCGCATAGCTTATGGACGAATGAGTCTAGGTCTCCCTCGATCTCGTATTGGTCGATTGCAACTTCGAGCTTCTCGAGGACGACGCCGAAACACTTCCCGGCACTCTCTACGAAGACTGTTCGTAGGATTTCGTTCCGAGAAACGAGATCTTGACAACTTGTAAAGAGCTTTTCTTTATTGATAATTCCGTCAAAGTGGAAGAGTTCGTATCGCGCGGAGTATCGAGGGAGCTGTGTCGTACCCCTGACTGCGACCTGTTGGAGTGGTCTAGCTGGAATGATATCCTTGATTATATGATTGCCTTGAGCGAGTTGTGGTTGGACCGTTTCGGTGATGAACGCTTCTACGTCTGGAACGTCAAGTAATGAGAACGGAGAGATAGGTGCCTCGTTTGATTCTGCCGTCGTCTGCTTCCCTTCTCTTAATATCTTTGCCATATCGTACAATGTTCTGTGTTTAAAGATTCCGGGCACCGTCAACTCCAATCCCTTAGCCCGAAGCTCCGATACGAGTTTCATAGCCCCGATCGAGTCACCGCCGAGCTGGAAGAAGCTGTCGTTTAAGCCGATATCATCCTCGTCGATGGCCAGGATCCGGCTCCAAGTTTGCTGTAGACTCTTCTGCTTTGCCGACGTGGCCGACACACGTTTTTGCTTTGCGCCAGCGGTAAGAGTCTTCGTAGTACTTGTTCGTTCAACTAACGTGATTTCGTTATTCGCACCGAATTTTGCAAGTTTGTGGGTTCTATACAATTGACCATCGCTATTTTGCTCGGCCCATTTAGGAGACGGCGCTACCTCTAGGTCAAGGGTGCCTGAGCATCGTATCAGGAGTTCACCGACCGCACCAGGAGGCAGTAACCGCTCGACATCGGCAGGGTCAACAATCCACGTCTCAGTGGCCTCGTGATCAGTCGGAAGAAGCGTAGCAATTGCTGGGCTTGTAGTGCTGGCACGACTTAGGGCAGTAAGCTCGGCCGTATCTGCTTCGGTTAGTAGCTGAAGCTCGCTGCATTTTATATCCGGATTCTCAATAAATTGCTGTGTAATCCGACCAAGCTGATGGAGCATCCTTTCCATCTGCGGACTCGTGACTGTCTTGGAGTCGAAGCTTGCCATAATCAAGAAGCCCCGGGGGTCCAGCGAGCATACCAGCATCAAAGCATACGTGTTAAATTTGAGCGCCTCTTCCGCTGCCTCGGCGTCGCCAGCGGGGACAAAGCCGTCAGCGGGTTGCCTTTCGTTGGAGAAGCCGGCATCATCGGTACTAGGATGTAATACCAGACCTGTTCTTAGTTCGCAGGCTTCCCGAGCGTCGGGACTTAGACGTCTAATATGCTGGAGGCCGAAATGTTCGTGAGGGATTCCTGCGACTGATTGGTCATGTATCTCTTGTAAATACTCTTTTACTGTTGTGTTAGGGTTCACAGCCACTCGAACTGGTATCGTAGCAATCATGGGGCCCTCGATTTGTTCCACCCCGGGTATCGAAGCGTTGCGTCCCGTGAGCGTCTCACCAAATACGACGTCATTCGATGCCATATACGTCGAGACTAAGAATGCCCAAGCTCCGCGGATTATGGTAGCGATAGTTATTCCAGAGTTGGGCTTCCCGGTATTCACATAGTGTTCTAGGAGTGAATCGGCCTGTTGCTGATAGCCAGAATACGGGAGGGGAGGAAATTGCTCGCCGTTGGCACCGTCCAGTCGTTCCCGCCAGTATGTCTCTGATTCCTTCCTATCCATGTTGCTAAGGTAGCTAATAAAGTGCTTGAACTCGGCTGGTCGCTCAGTCGGAAGGTTGTTATACGCTCGATTGACTCGTTCAACTACCAAAGGCATCGACCATCCATCGTAGAGAGCGTGGTGCATTGTTAGTACGAAATGACATTTCCCTGTAGGTTTCTCATTTACGACTACGCCGTACCTAACCAGCGGTCTGCCAAGTTGGACCGGATCACTTCGATCCTGGACTAGGTAATCGTTGAGGCTCTCGCCGAACAACCACTTGCAATTAAAGTCGTCCTTGACCACCGCTTGCACTAATCCATAACCTGGTACCTGAATAATTCTCGTACGCAGAATCAGACAATCTGCAGATGCGACCTCGAAAGCCTTCGCGAGGTTGCGCGCCGCCGCCTCGTCCGGCAGCTCGACCACACGCTGTGCGACGTAGGCTTCGCTGACCTTGGCAGACAAGGCCATGAGGCCCTCTTGTAACGGTGTACACGGATAAACATCCTCGATCCTCGATTCGTCGACGTCACACAGAGTAGCACAATCGCATCGAGCAGAATCTTCAGACCATTGTTCGCCAAGCAGAGAAAACGGTGGGACTTCGAGGGTTGTTTCGCTGGACCCGGGTCGAGCGACAAGGGCCATATCCGAGAGCACCGGATTCGCAAAAATACCGGCAACCGTGAGCGCAATATCTTGCGTTCGGGCCTGGGCTACTAGCTTCATCGCGCGAAGCGAGTCGCCTCCTAAGTTGAAGAAGTTGTCATGAGCACTGATATCAACTTCCTGTCCGAGGACTTGGGCCCATAACTGAGCGAGCTTCTTTTCTGTCGGAGTTGTCGGTTCTTTCCTAGGGACTGTAGCTGCTGCGAACCCGGCGATGTCCTTTCTACTTAGTGAATGTCCTAGTTCCCGGAGTCGTTTCCGATCTGTTTTGGCTGACACTAGCAGTGGCATGACCTGGAGCGGGATATATGCTGCCGGCACCATGTATATGGGGAGGTTTTCTGAAAGAGCCTTGTTCATATCCGCCAGAGAATCCAGGACTTGGGGAGATAATTTCCCTAGAAGAGGCTCCGATTCGGAGACAAGACCTGCTCGCTCTGCGATGAACGCAACCAGTGTCGGTTCGCCGGCAGGCCCGCCCGGTCTAATAACCTCCGCCGCGACACGAGTTCCCGGCGGTAGTTTGTCCCGCATGTTGTACTCGATTTCCGCGAGTTCGATTCGCTGGCCGCGCAGTTTTACCTGCTGATCGCCCCGGCCAACGAAAATGACTGTCCCGTCCGGATCATATCTCACAAGATCACCAGTCTTGTATAGCCGCCCGCTGCGGCCTTCGTGCTGTGGGCTCCCGGAAAGGAGCCATTTTGGATCGCTAATGAACGATATGGCCGTCCTCTCGGGATCGTTCAAGTATCCAGGCCCTACTATTGGACCTTCTACTAGAAGCTCGCCAACCGCGCCTATGGGCATGAGTCGGTGGTGGTTGGAAGGATCGACAATCCAGAGCGTTCCTCCCACTCCCCTACCAATACTGACATGCGGCTTTTGGCTTTCGGCACCGACGTCGCCATTCACGGCACAACCGACGGTACACTCCGAAGGCCCATACGCATTAATGACTTTTGTATTACGGCTCCAAGCAGCGGCGTCACCAGCAGAAATGGCTTCACCCCCTAACCCAAGCACCTCCAGCGAAGGAATAATATCCGGATCTAAGACACGGGCAACCGAGGGCGTCATATGCGCCATGTTGACATTCATCTTGCGAATAGCACCGCTAAGGTCGTTCACCCGGTCGGCGTCCGAGGGGATGCACAGACAACCCCCGACCGATAACGTGCACAGCATGCAGTCGATGCAGACGTCGAAGGCGTACGACGCGAAGTCGAGAACCCGCGAATGCGCTCGGTACCCGACTATATCCGCGCGCGGTATCGCGCCGCTAGAATAATTTGCGTGTGTTATCACGACGCCCTTCGGTTTGCCCGTGCTGCCAGATGTAAATTGTATGTAGAGATTTGCGCTCGCGGGCACAGAGGGCAGGCTCTGAGAGGTATCATAGCTGCTGAAGCTTTCGCTTGATAAGGTGACGCGCGTTGCGTCTGGCGCGATGCGACTGCCGAGATTTTCTTGCAGCTTCGACGTTATTATGGTCGAAGCACCTGTTTGTTCAACGATGGTGCGCAGCCTCCCTTCGGGCTGACTCGGATCCATCAGCGCGAACGCCGCGCCGGCTTTCATGACGGCCAACACGGCCACCACGGTCCATTTCGATTTCTCGAAACATAGCGGCACGATCGATCCTATCTTAACACCTAATGAGACGAGATGAGACGCGAACTCGTCTGATTTCGTGTTGACGTCTTGGTATGTAAATGCGCCGTCCCATGAGTAAACAGCCGGTCGGTTGGGATCTTTGTTGGCTTGTTCCGCCACCAGTTCATGCATACAAGTCTCCAAATTCGGGGGAACTGGCGAGTTCCAACTCCATATCTGCTCTAACTGCTCTGCGGTTAAGCCATCTTCTTCGAGGTCGGTTGGTGGAGTTGTTAAGTGACCACTTGAAATCCCTTCGTCCGTGTGGACGGAAGCTGTACACGAATTGTCTACGTCTTTCAGGGCCATTGTTGGCTGCGCGACGGCGACGGTTTCCCGTTCGATATCTAGGACTGGGAGTTGTTCTACAATGTTTCATGAGCCCAAGTAACAGACTCTCGCATACCTCACATGGGAGTGGACCCTAGGGACTTGTTAAGTGTCTTGCAAAGATGCAGAGAATCTGCTGATCGTGATTCCAAAAAATTCCAGACACCGAACGCCTAGAACGCTAAGCACATATGTAGGGAAAAGAGCGCAGCGAGCACATGATGGTTCCATACCTTTCTCCATTCTTGCCGACAACGGCAACTGATTCATCCACGATTCACTAGCACGGGTACGAGACGAATGGTGGGTGATGTGGCTCTCACTTGAAGCAACATTCCTTTTCCGCATTAGAACCGCCATTCGATGGGAGACCCGGCCGTTAGAACGGAACCAAGATGGCACCAACGCACGATTTCTCCACAGCGAACGGATCAGATAACTTTAAACGGATCTGATAACTCATAGTAATTTCAGAAACCTGGTTAAAGGCAAGCCTGGCAAGGAAGACCCAGGAGGGTCGCGTCTTGGCCGTATAATCGCCGTTGTAACGGTAGACCTTCTAGAGCTTTTTCCGGGTGGTATGTTTGAAAGAAGTCTATGGAGTCATGGGTTGAGAGATCTACGTACAGCTTACTGCTTTCAAGGTAAAGACTGCCAATCTGTTTCCTCTTTTGGTGACCTTACATCTGCCTCAACCTATATCTATGTGTGCCCTCTTATTCTACTGGAAGAACTAATTTGCTCCTTGTCATCCCACTCGAGCTACCTATGCGTTAGACGCTAATGAGGGCTATCCAGGGTTCCGTCAGTGAGCCGCTTAGCAGCTTTGCGGAACCCCACGCCAGGTACAATGAGGTATTAGCGTGAAGCGTAGGTGGAATCAACACGTCTAGACAGAGAATTCCAATTTCGTAATATTAAATGTTGGAATCCAATAAGATATCTCATGAGTTCCCAGTCCCTATCTGAGACGATCAGCTTAGCGAATTGAAGCACAATGCAAATCTTCGACTCAGGGGTGCCGCACAACTCGATGAGGGCAAACGCAGGTAAGTATCATGTCTTGTCTATTTCTCGCCTATAAAGACGGGACAAAATAGGTAAGTTGCGCGTGGGCGTCGCATCACGGGGGGTTTCCGCCTGGATGGAGTCTTGTCTCTGGTAAGTACCATCAGCCCGGGTTGGCCTCGGAAGCAACAGGATACCAGATCATCTGGGTGTTGCATGTGGTTGGCAAGCCTTTTGCACTAGAACCAGGTTCGCAATGTAGCTCGGTGCATTAGCCTACGTTAGTGGGTAAAAGTTTTGCATCTACAGCCAGCCAAGCTTGATCGTGGAGTAACTGTTCGTAATGCAAAGTGAGCGCCGAAAATGTAAGGGAGGGTTAATATGGGGGGTCAGCTCGCTTCGTACCTGATTTTAGCGAATACATCCGAGCGGCATAAGAAACCAATGATTTTATCCGATTTCGGACGCCACTTTACGAATGGGTGCTCAAAAAGTAGTTCGGTTATGTATTACTTAAATATGAGGTACCTCAACTGTGAGAAGATATATTTGTATTTGCGGGAAGAGAGAACGGGTGCTCTTTCACAAGAGCATCGAATCGGAATTGTGACTTCAACATTGTATTCGCTGCCATAGCGGTCGAAGACGTGTATGCGCACAAGTTCATTACACATTAATATACTAAACGATTTGATAACATATGAGCGCAATATATTCTACATGCACACATGCAGAATGAATAGTAGTGAGCCTTACTGGCTAATGCTTGCTCAGGTAGTAAGTTGTACGTAATGACACATTACTTATAACTTCGATTCGTTCAATATATTTGTTCGCCATTCGTAGGGCTATACAGTACCATGCGCATCTACCGGCGAATCAGATAGTATGAGGGAGTATAATATCTCCTCATGTTCGGTGAATACATGTCCTGGCTAGTCATATCCCGACAACTCGACCAAGCTCTAATTATACTCGTTTCCAAATGGTTGAATACAGTGAGTTTGAGATGTATGAGAAGTGCTGTAATATAACTCACCTGCTTAGGATTTAGCCACTATGTGACAGGTAACATGTATGTATGAATCGACGACTGATTGGTCTATGCTGCGTTGGCACGTCCCAAAGCATCATCGGAGGAAACGAACAAAATCCCATCCTCCATTTAGAATGAAATAAGAAGGACTACCAAACTTACATTCGCGATGGCATCGCTATAGCTATGTTATCACACTCGTTACCCAAAATCAAGCTAGCTACCTGTGAGAGGCCTGACACCGATTGTGACATAGATCTAGTCCTCAGAAACTGTACCGTAAAAGCCACTAAACGGTTTCAGAAACTAGAAACCGTCTGACAAAACAGTGCCCCTTCTCAGTACAGCAGCTTAGACGGCATAGCACAATGACTTTGATATCTACATTGTCATGGCACTTCACCAACTCGCAACTTTCTAATTCTATAACAACAATAATAGATGAGCGGTTGCCCCCATGCTATACCCGAATGCGGCCGCAGTCGATAACCACGGCCGCAGGCCTTCCTGACTTGACGCCTGCGCCATCGGGAGGATGGCATTCCGGTTCAGTGCTCCGTCCCGATCAATTCAGGGCCTATGGGAGGACAGGTGCGGCTGAGCAGCGCGCCTCGTTTTAGCTTTCGCAACACAGCAGCACAGCATTTACCTACCAAGTAGGTACTGATAGGTAACGGGCGCCGATCACTTCACACTTCCCACATCTCGGCCCCCCGCGCTTCTCCGCTTAGGAGGGAAAGTCGCAGTGCTGCAGAAATGAATGAGAAGAGGGACACTGCACGCAAGACGACTTACAGGTATGTACATGTAGGTACCGACCTACCTACCTAATGAATACATTATGTGGGGTAGTGCAAGTTGATAAATCTAAGCGCCAATACCGGCCTCACCACGGCGAAGCCGCACTCAGTCGTCAGAGGCTCTGTTTCACATCTGATTCTACACCTACCTACCTACAGTACCTACCCGATCGGCTAGACCTGTCTCAGGCTTCGACTAAGCTAGCACATCAACTACACTGACATTGGTTTCTTCTCTATCACACGGCGATAATGATTGTAGGATCGGAGTAAGACACATGCATCATTGATGGAGAATGGAGAAAGCCTACCGAAGTATACGACCATGTAGATAGCGCTGAATATTCTCCACGACTGGAGTTCCTTTCACAGATTGATGTGTAAGAGATCCGCACCACGGGTTGAAGATCGCTATGGCTTACGCTTCCTCGCATTGACAAAAGATAATCCTTCACGTTCACGCAGCACATGTCCCATCAAATTGGTCTCTGGTGTTGCAGTTGCGAATGATCCTCTCTAAAATGCGTAGGTAGGTATATACAGATATCATGTCAGGCCCGATGAATGCGACTTGGCCCCCAATACTTCTAAGTCTACTATATTCTGACAAATGCCCTCTTCTCGAATGAAATCCTCAAATAGTATGTACAGTTAAGGGCCTCGCCACCAGAAAGGAGGGTGTATGGATGGTGGCAGACGGTAGGCACATTTAGATATGCTGTGCAAATCCGAGTGAGTTATTGCCATTGTTGAAAGCGACGAAGTTACTCTTGAAGAAAATATCCCCGTAAACCTGTAGGCCAGCCGGCGTAGCTTGTAGACCACCGAAGCAAGCTGATTGACATTAGCGTCGCAGTCTTATAAATGATGTGAATTGATTGATAACTTACTCTGAGCGTCGACCTGGGCAAAGTTAATGTCTGAGCCCTTGACGGTGGCCATGTTACCGCCGACGTCTAACTGAAGATCGGGCAGTTCGGCGTTGCAGGGGAACGTAAAGCCTCCCTGCTGCTGGTCGTCCTGAGCGCCATCGACTTGCGAGTAGTACGCCTGTGCGACGGCAGGGTCGGCCAGGAGGAGAGTGGTGCCGGTGTCAGCAATGGCCTGCGCACCAGCCGTAGAAGTCTGGGGAGCACCACCGTCGATAGCAAACTTCTCGCTCGTGAACTGCCAGAAGCCGTCTGTAGTGTTGACAGGAACCCACGTCATATCGCCCGTAAACTTGCTTGTGTCGACACGTCCAAACTCATAGGCACCAGCTGCTTGTGCGCGGAGATCGGCAGTGAAAACAGGCTCAGCAAGTGACGATTTGACATTATCAAAGAACGTCTTCTGGGGGCCGGTTGCACGGTGTTGAGCGCGCTGAACGCTAGGCCAAGGAGACCGTTGTTGGCTGTATCATCGACAAAAGATCTCGAAACTGCGGTGGCCAATTCTACAGCCTGTTTGGTGACGGTGGCGCCGCCAACGTTAACAGTATCAGTGCCGACGTTGCCTGCGGCACCCGAGCCGTCGCCATAAGAGATTGAAAACGAGGCGCCCTGCATGAGAGCAAACGTCTTGGACTTTTCCGGGTCAAAGACTGTATGGCCCTGGGTTGCGGCCGCGCTAAGCTGCGTGTTGAAAACCCACAAGTCGGAGGAGCCAGAGTCGAAGTCGAGGTTCAAGGTCTGTCCGCCAATGTCCACAGGAGAGAGGTATTCGACATCGTTGGCCTCAGGCGTCGCGGTCACGAGACCGGTGCCGTTAGTGACGGCCGCACCTTGACCATTTGCGCCGGCCGCACCTCCCTTTTTACCACCATGACCCTTGCCCTTCTTGCGCTGTTGTCTTTTCGAGATCATTTCATTTTGCTGGGCGGCGGCGTTGGCAACGGAAGCTGGTATAGGCATCCGATACTTCCGGAGAGTCTTCAACAGAGCCCGAGGACCGTTGCGGCCAGTGTATTTCGGGTTGGGTACTCGTTCGACCTTGAATACGCCTCGCTTCTGAACTGGGGAAGCCGAGGCTAGGGCTAGGAGCCCAAAGACGAAGAGTAACTTCGCGAAGGAGTGCATCTTGCTCAAGATTCTCAAAAGAGAAGCAAAGAGTATACAGAATAAGAATGTAAGTATTACCACACCAGGTGGGTTAAACAAGAAAAACCAGAAGTGATGAGGAAGGAAGCCCAACCACAGCTGGTGGTTCGGTCTTGACAAGGTGGGTTATGAAGCGAAAGAATCTACAAAGAAAGAAGGCTATGAAGCCAAAGGGTACAATGGCAATGAAGGGAACGAATAGAAAAGTACCCTGAAATAAAGCAGCTGCAGAATGGAAGTTGTCTCAGACAACGAACTTCATGTAAGTTGAAGTATAGAAAAGAGAAGGGACGAGACCCGAACACAAGAAGCCAAGAGGCCTGCTTTTGAAGTCAAGCTTTACACAATAGAGAGTCAAGAGAAACGAAAAGGGGGTCGGTAGGGATCAACCCTCGTTAGCCATCATTCGATCTATGTGGGGATCAGAAACAAGCTCTAGCCAAGGTAGCCAAGGTCGATCATGGATGTGATGCGCAGCTTGTCTCGAGTGGCAGATGGTCGGCGGTGTCCTTGACTCGAATGGGATCTGCGTCGTCATGTTCCCCGTCGAGAGTCGAAACGAGGTCCACTAGGAATCTTCTAAGACGGATGGTGTGGCATGGCCGATGGGGGCCGTTAAAGAGGCTAGAATGATATCAGTGGACATGAAGATCCAGAAGCTAATGCAGGGGCCCCGAGCCGCGTAACGGATTTCTGGAGAAATGCGCTTCGAGGCGTGTGGCACAGACATCTACCGAAGGAGCGTCTAGAAAATGCCGAATATGTGTATCTACATGTACCTACTAACTAGGCTAACTAGGCCCTAGTGATGAAGATATTCTGCTTCTGGTTGAATAGAAGTAGAACCTCTATTTCGTAGCACATGAGTCGAATGCTGAAAAACTCGATTGAGTCTAGATATCTGGTCAATACGAAATCAACGTAGTAGATAAAACGTAGAAGACTCAGATTCTAACAAGGTCACCCATCGTCTATCGAGAACAATAGACCTAGAAGTCAGCTATATTATCAATGAGAGTACTCGAGGACTTGGTCGTAAACAGAGAGGGTTACATAGGACGTAGAATCCTCGACAAAGACCAGACAGAAAGACAGGGATACGCTCCAGTCTCGAATTTGTGAGGAACCAATCGCAGGGTTTTAAACGGAGAATCCAGAGTGTTTCAAGAGCGACGCAGGGTTCAACCTGGGAATAGGAGATCACGGATGCTAGAAGCATGGACGAAAAAGGATATGGTCAGATAAAATATGATGAGAAAAGACTGCATGATAGAAAATCATGACAAAAGTAGAAGGCGGAGTTCCCGCATAGTTTATACATAAGATATTTATCTGATATCCCACATGGATGGATATCTGCGCTAGAAAAAGGCTTGTTCATGACAAGACTTCAGCTGCGTTGAGACTGAAATGAAGATATTTGATTGGATTGTCTGATGATCGTACGTTAGTATTGTGTCTGAGCTGGTGTTGTTTTCTAATTCGTGGGGTTAAAAAAGACGGAAATAATGAAAAGGTCAAGTCGAAACGAGAAACCCCTCTATTGACAACCATTAAGCATCATTGCTATGTAAGCCCCCTATTACTAGTTAGACCTACTCTCACTGTCTGTTACCTGCATATACTTGCAATTCCAAGGTTATTACAGCAACAGCTATGTACTGCATTAGACAATAAATTGAGCAAGCCACATTCAAAGCACGTGACAGAGCTCAGTCCGGCCACCTCATTAATCCTTGACTGTCTCACCAATGCTGACTTGTCAACCGTTTGATACTGAACTTTTCAACCCCAACCTCGCATTTTCCCGTATTGATCTCACTTGGACCACACAATACCCGTACCCCGGAGGAGCTTCCAGGCGATAAGCACTCCTGCATCTTACTGAGGTCTATCCGTAGGAGCGATAACAGCTCTATATCCGTCTGAGCGAAACAAGCTCAATCCAAATCAGCTCCAATCGCCCAATCGTCCTAGTCGCCCAGTTTGCCCCTCCGGCATCCTGCAGCAAATCCCGCTGTCAGTCGTCAATCACGACGTCCACCACCGTCATCATGTCGGACGACGACGTCGAGGTTACTGCCACCCGGGCGCGCCGCAATGCCGACAGACGGACCCCGCGATTCAGCTGGAACTTGGCATACGAGGAGACATTCTTCAGGTCGCTATGCGAATCCATGCAGATGGGATATAAGGAGAACCACAGTTTTAAGTCTGGCGCATGGGAGCGCGCCGCCATCGCCCTGCGCGACAAGCATGGCGCCTATCCTGAAAAGAGTCATCTGATCAATAAGGCCGACAATGCGCGCAAGAAGTTTCGCATGTGGAGGGGTTTGAGGGAGGATCCTGAGTTTCTATACAACCCGACCACCCGGATGGTCACTGCGAGCGAGGAAGCCTGGAGGAGGCACTTTGAGGTAGGTTCATCGAGATCTATGAGAAAAAAAGATCTTTGTGGGGACTCATCTTTGTTAACCGTGATGACGTATAGAAAGAGCCCCTATCAAAAGCCTTAAGAGGCCGACCATTCGATCACGAAGAATACATGGAAATCCTCTTCCCCGACGTCGTCGGTTCCGGCGGCGCACCGAAGCGTATCATGAAGCCGAGGCGCAGGAACCCCGACGGCAGCTTGTCGGGTAGACCAAGCACCGCAGACCAGACCATCATCGACCCGTCCCTCGACGGAAGTATATACGCTCAGACACCCACGCAAAACACACCTCAGCAGACGCAACCATTGGGCCAGCCAGTGGCCCCCCCTCCCGTACCGCAGCCCATGCAGAGACCTTCATCCACCACGATTCCGCCCCGAACATCCATCAACGCAAACCCGAGCGCACTGACACCACCCGACGAGCACGTCCCCAACACCCAGGCGCAAAAACGACCGAATGCCAACCCGAGCCCCGGTTATCCAGAGAAGCGTCGCGGTAGGCCCTCGCGCTTCTCCACTAACTTCTACAACCAGCAGTCCACCGCCGCCGCGCCATCCTCCTCAACCGCTGTCCCCCCTGCTGTCACCCCCATGGCGTCGCAAGGACTCCATTCCTCCTTCAGCGCCGCCGGCGCCGTCGAGGACGGCTTCCTGAGTCTCGCTGAAGCGCTGCGCACCCGCAGCCCCCCGAAATGGCCCGAGCAGGCCGTCGAGATCTTCTTCCGCGAGTTTGCAGACGAGGACGCAGACTTGCAGCTTAAGATCGCGGAGAAGGCGCTCACGGATGATAATAAGGCTATGGTGTTCGTGAAGATGACGCCGGTGCTGCGGCGGCATTGGGTTGGGAGATTGAGGGAAGTGCATATGCGGAATCTAGGCGGTGGGCTTGGTTTGGGAGGAAGAGTCGGGGAAGAAAGCACTTAAGCCGATATTGAGGCCGAGGCAAAATGTTGAATGCGTTGAACGTTGCAGTGGAAGTCGCTAAGCGGACGGTGTTTGGAGCAAGGCGTTAAGGGGGTACTTTTTTTGGCGGAACCAAAGAAAGCTGTGGAAAGCAGACGTATATGTTGCTGGGGGCTGATGACCCCTAAGATAGGGGGCTCGGCCTTGAGCTCGAAAAAGGTAGCCAGCCATGTGGATGGGAGCTCTCACGAATTTGTAATCGAGGCGTTGGGTTTGGGAGGTCATGGCGGTCCCGATCGATCTTCTCAGTGGATCAGACTTCTACTTCACGATATGTTACGTTATGAGCGGGTATGGTATGGTGGACAGGGTCTGGCACGGGGACGTATATACTGCTTTATTTAAGCTTAATGATATCATCCAAAAGCTTGAGTTCTTGCTTCTTTCATGGGAAACGGTTCACTCTTTACATGGTTTTCGGTGCTATTCGTATTCGCCTTACAGAGAGCGTAGATTTTTGCCAACCCCTTACTTTCCTACCTTGGGTAGATACACCCTATGTAGGCGCTATATTCGTTAACAAAGTAGTAATCCGCTACAAGTATTATGCGATCCGACCACTAACCTCTTCAACGCTTCGGTCCGTGTATATGAAGTGTCCAGAATGCTTATTCCTTGTTCTCCCCCTTTCCAGGCACATTTCTTAGCAAAGCAGATTAGGTAAATAAGGGCAATCCCCTATTAGACGGCTAAGCATGTCTGTGTATACAGTTGAACAAACGCCGCATACCCAAGGATAGAGTGAAGTTTGGATCTGTGGCCCCCGCCGCGCCGAAGTCTCCAAATACCAATGGTATGAGGTATGTGTAAACTGTGGGATAGGGGGAACATGCTGTATATCAAAAAGCTACTGGGGAATACACCAGCGCGAGCTAAGCGCCGGGGAATATATGAAATAAGCAGCTCTATAGATAGATCTATCTTCATCTCCCTACTTTTAATATTTATGTTCCAGTTAGCTCTGCAGGAGTAGCGAGTCGTATGCATCACCGCCCACTACAAACGCATAATACCCCATACACTAAGCCTCAACACTTCAGTGATTACTTCTGCCACATTAAAAGCTGGCTCTCGTGCGCCCCCTGACACTCTATTGTTCCCACGCCCCATTAACACAGATCAGGACGCAAGGGAGACGCAAGTTGTGAGGACGATGGGTCCATTTACCTATCGTGAGGCTATCGAGGATGGTTTCGCCGGTCTGGAACAATCCCATTGTAAAATTCATCGTAATAATAGTCAACGAAGCCAAGGCCGCAGGGACGGCCCATGGAAGCATGCTTCCAAGCAGCGCATATTTCCATTTAGTCCGAGCCCTGGTGACATTCCCGCTTTTTGCCAGTATGCCTTCCGGGTTAGGCTATAGGGCTGGGGCGCCACCACAATGCGCACACAGAAACAGCAGCCGCGGAAGAGGCCGGGTGGGCGGTTCCAAAACGCGAGAAGGATAGCAGTCCAGCAAAGGAGATCCATCGTGAGCCCGGGGTGATCAACAAGAGTCGAAACCCGTTCCTGATCTTACCAAGGAGGACGGATCAGTTAACAATATCATCCGCGTCAGTTAGGGCACATGGGGTCTTAAAACAGTTGAATTAGTCGTATAAGTCCAGTTTCAAACTATTCCGTAAGGATATTTCAATACGTTACGCGGCACCGGTATAAATGTATCGTTCGAATAATAGAATCATACATTGACAGCAAAGTTTCTCTCAAGAATCAAAATCTAATGTCAGGAAGTAGCTTAAGAAACACTGCTCAGCTATTTTCTTGCAACACGACATATCAATATGAAGCGATGCCATTGTCACTGTATTATACCGAGGACGTGCAGGACATGTCGCTACAGTCTCCATTGCCACATAATACGACTTAAGAGCCTAACCATAGCCTCTTTACCACCTCCCACCCCTCAACTCTATCACTGCTGGCAAACTGAAAATTCATGCTTCGGCTTACAAACTTGGGATACATTAGTCTTTCGATATATTTACCCTACGCTACCTAAGACGGATCGCATCTGATATATGCCTAGATGGCAGATACACACAAAAGTCCTATGAAATTTCGCCCGATTTCATGATTTCAATATTACTGTATAGTTCTATTCCCGGCTTCAATGGATGTATAGCTTTGCTCTTTGCTAATTCATGAAGACCCTCATATTACGTATGAGTGGTATATTATAGATTTACCCGTTATCATGGTTTCTACATATGAGCAAGAGTGAGAAAGTGTAGAAGGCGATACTAAATATTCAATATCAGCCAATAACGACCAGATCCGTCTGCAAGAACCGGATAAAAGTATCAAACGAACTGCTAGGAACGATAGACCCCTAGCCAGACAGAGCAGCACCTTAAGACAAGTGTCTCCAGGCAATATATAACTCTAGCTTACATCTCTTAGTTGTTCTTTCGTAGATAACCGTCGACACACTCCGCGACCTGGCCTTGAACCTGTCTCCTCGGATGCTCTAGACCTGCGGTCTATGCTGGGACAAGCTTACCATACCGAATTCTGCCATAATGAGACGACCACACCGGAGGATAATATGGACCCTCATTACCTCATACACTTTCTCAGCGGGCATGATTAACAGACGGCTTACCCTATCAGACCCCACAGACCCTTCCTTGATAGCCTTGCTCGTTGCAATAATTACGCACTGCGCGACCATGGGTTCGCATTGATATTACTACATGGAGTTAGAATATTAGATATTTCTTTGATATCTGGTTCGGCTCTAGGAATAGTACTAGGCCTTATAGACTCCACAGATGCGGAGGGAATCATATTTCGAATCTTGCCTAGAACAATCTTAATCACATTGTCAGTCCGTTCCTGTATGCGAGGAATCTTCCAGCGGGGTTTATAGAGTCATGGAGAGATATGTTGAGACGACGATCACATAGTTTCTTAACTGGCCTTTAACAGAAGTCCCATGAAGAGACCCCTGATAGAAGAGAAGCATACAATTACCTATTATGTACCTACTGTGGTGTGTATACTTGCTTAGCTTGTATGTACGGATAATAATCCGTGGATGTCGCCGTTATGAGACCTCAGCTAACTCTGAACCCAATCAAGTCTCTTCTATCTCTTCCTATCTTCTGTAACATGGCCCTCATTTTTCCATCTCCATCTTCACCCCTCTCCCTTACGAAATAGAAAATACAGGCGTAGCCGGGGCTCCGCACCTAGCATCCATATGAGCCTCCGCCCGGCCACCTTTATAAAACTACACATATATGTGTGTACGTAGGCGGTAATGCCCGAAACCGGAATGACGTGAGAGTAAAACATTGTCTACGGTAAAAGAGTCATTATATCCATCTAGATGTATCGTACTCCGCGGCCCGTAAAGCGGATTTCGTGATATACGTAAAACATACCCAAGCCAGTGATACCAAGCGTTTCTAGCCATCATCCCCTCGCGAAAGTCGTTAGGGGGCAGAAATCCGTAAATCCCAAGCCAATACCAACACCAACCGCCACACCGTCGTAAGCATGAATTCATCTCAGAAGCCGTGAGGAAATCATTATACATCTAAGATCCGCCATCGCAGTTCCTCTCCTTCCCTCCATCGCTAGGAGCCGGCACTTACCACCCCTGCCCATGATGCCCATGCCCGTGATGTCCGTGGTGCCCATGGTGTCCATGCCCATGGTGCCCGCCCCCATAATACGAATCCCCATACGCCATCCCACCATGGTGACTGCCCCCATGATGTCCATGTCCATGTCCATGTCCATGTCCGTGACTTGATCCATGACTCGACGGCTTCGAATGCCTGCCCTCCAACTTCGACTCGATAAAATTCGCCGCGATCGCCCCCGCCGCGCTCCCGAGCACCGTCCCCAATTTCCCCTTCCCCAGCTTATGCCCGAGGAACCCGCCCGCGCCGCCGCCGAGCAAAGTAGCGCCTAGACCCCTCTCGCCGTCTTCCCCTTCCGGCCCGTTTTGCGATTGCCGCTCGTGCTGCTGCTGCGAGGCGTACGGGTCCGCGGAATGCGGCCGTGCGTACGGCGTCCCGTTGTCCGCACCGCTTGTGCGGGGATCGTTGGTTGTGTTCGGCCCGGATCCGTAGGCCGGCGGTGGGTACCCGATATCCGAGTGTGCGGACCCGGGGCGGGCGTACTGGGGCTGCTGCTGCGGGGGCGCGTAGGGGGTAAGGTAATTCTGCTGCTGCGGCGGGGCGGGGGATTGCGGGTACGGCGATTGCGAGGGGTACGGGGACTGCGACTGGGAGGGGTAAGGGGAGCCGCTGGGGGCGTACGTGGGTTGGGATGGGTACGGCGACTGTGAGGGTTGTGCGTACTGGGGTTGTTGGGGGTAGGGGGATTGGGATTGCGAATGGTTTTGGGGAGGCGGTGGGTAGGCGCCGTTGTTGCCCCCGTAGTATTCTGCGGCTGACATCGCGGGATAGATAAAAGTGCGCGGTTTGGAGTTTGGATTTGAACTTAGAAAGGCGGTCGCGGAGGAAATAGGCTAGCTATTAAGAGGAGCAAATACGGCTCAGCTCAGCTCGTCGCCTTTATAGTTCTCTTTGTTGATTGTCCGAGGGATACGTACGTAAGTACGCAAATAAGAAGACGGACAAGTGGGGGAATGAATATACGGAGAGCGGAAAAGAGAGCTTAAGAACAGGTCTAAGAATAAAGAGAGCACGCCAAACTTTAAATACCTACATGCAAATCACTTGTTATATGGACACATATCATATCATACAGTCATCTAAGAGTCAGCTAGTCACAGGTCCTCTAAGCACTAACGCAGGTCTCGTACATGAAGAAGCATAGAGCTGCTGCTGGCTGTTTGAGACTAGGGGGGATGGCACCAGGTATGGAGGGGCGCAGTCATTCCGCCTCGCAGCTGATGTACCGCTTTACGGTACCAAAGTAGAGACATGCGGCGAAAAGACGAAACTAGGGATCCGGTTGTACGGCGTGTTAGGATGGTTGGTTGCGGGGAACGGAGGTTGGTACTTTAGAAGCAGTGCTGCGGCTGTGGTTGTTTTAGTACTACCTTATACCTTAGCAAGCTTACTATTAAGGGACAGTGGCTTGCAGAAGAGAAACTTTCCATTTAGCCTTGGCGATCAAAACCGAGGTCATCTGGCAACAGAAGCTCAAAAAGAGGCGCCCTGTCAAAGGCGGTAAGGGTCGTCACCTGTGGCGGAGATGGGCGACGAATCTGCTGCGCCTCATTACCTAATCACACGTGCGGCTGTCTTCTGTTTCCCTGACCCCTTTTGAATAAAGAAACTACATACCTAGGTATGTAGTCACTTACATTGGTAGCTATCCAGCGCTATCTGACTTGCATGTACAGATATCCTCGGGGCAGCCGGCTTCCCCCCTATGTAAGACGGAATCTCTGTCCGCAGCAGTAAACCGACACGAACATGCGGGGAAATCTGTCAAAATATCAATATCTATCGAGGCTATTCACCTTTACGCTGCCCCGCGCTAATTTGAAGACATGGCTGACGTGCCAACGTTTGTTATACAAGCATCATCCTAGAAGCCTGAGCGCCAGTCCAGTAGTCAAAGGCTAGCTTTATCTTCATATATGCCGCATTGCCGGGTCGTTCGAGGTGAACACAAGTCGTTTTATGTCATAATCCCATCGACACGTGTACCATTATCAGAGACAGACGTGAAAAGAGAGAAAATAGGTAAGATGATGGCACAGTTTCGACACATGCAATTCAACTACTTTGATAACCCGCCTGCATCTTTGGAGAAGCCTACATGTAGGTAAGCTTAGTTAAAACACATCTCCCACTTAAACATATACAACCCAAAGAGATATCGATATCCGCCGCCCCCCCGTCATCATGCTCATAAATCTCCCGTAAATGCACATCCGATTTGCTCCTGACCTGAATCCCCAAATGTCAGCTCATGGAAAAAGCCCCGGTACGGCTTAGAGCCTAATGCAATCATGATCGTGAATGCGATATTGAAACGACGACAATTAGATCCGTCCTCGGACGGTACAGTCTTGGAAAATATATATATACGCGAGACAGCTAACGAAAACGTGTCAAACTCGGTCGCTGCGCACCGCAATGGTATCATAAGATGCCCGCCTTAAACGCCAACCACAGGACCGTTCGCTCTTCTGTTTTGTGGGAGGTGAATTTCCCCGTCCGAATCTGAGCTGTCATCGGCGGCCACCCGGTCGAGCATCCGCTCGATATCATTATCCCGCAGCGTTGTTCTCGGCCGGGATGGTCCGAGACC
Source organism: Hypomontagnella submonticulosa (assembly GCA_022984865.1). Classification (NCBI taxonomy): domain Eukaryota; kingdom Fungi; phylum Ascomycota; class Sordariomycetes; order Xylariales; family Hypoxylaceae; genus Hypomontagnella; species Hypomontagnella submonticulosa. Next base: position 159,496 of record JAJKLF010000011.1, read on the forward strand.
TGCGGGGATAGAGAGGGATGGCCGGGGGGCCGATCCGTTTGTTCGGCGGCGGGGCGTGCCTCGGCCGCGTGGGGACCCGTGCACATCGTCTATATCCATGGCACCGTAAGTGGCCGGCGATTTCTCAAACCCCACACGTTTACCCTGCGGGGCATGATGTTGCTGCGGCCGCGCCGTCGGTAAGCTCTTTCGTACCTGGCTGCCAGCCTCGACCCCTGATCCTAGCCGCGAGGTAGGAAGTGCTGTTCGTCCGCTGCCCCGCCCTTGCGGCGGCTGTAAGGGTTGCACGGGCTGCGACGACTGCGACGAGGGGAATGCGTGTTTAACGTTAGCCGAGTTCCCAGGGCTACTCATAAACATCAGTGTCTCCAGCGCCTCTTGCTCTCGTACGTTCTGGTGCGGCGAGAAAAGTATGGGATCCACATTAGGTGTCCTGGCGGTCCCTTGGCTTGGCGTCGTTTGTAATGGACTTGGCTGAGCGGGAGTATGGGGTGATGCATGATGTGACAGGTAAGCCGGCGCAAATCTGGCGTTGGAGCTGCGGCGAGGGTGGGCGGCCTGTCGCGGTTGTATAGGGGCAGGTGGAGCTAGAGTAGGCATCTGGGAGACGGGTGATGTCGAAGTGGACGCTTTCGCATTGACTTCTCTCCAAATTGGTTCGTAGGCGCGCCCTTGGGGAGGGTATTGTCCTATGGGACTAGTAGCGTTGCTGGAAGCTCTGTGGCGCATGGGGGCGATAGGGATTCGAGGGCTGGCGGATGTGCCGTGTCTGCCATGCAAAGTAGAGGTGCTGGAGGTAGGAGAAGCGGCTTGTGACGCGAGCGACTCGACCTCATCAATAGTGTTCCCTTGCCAGCCGTTGTTCACCTTGACCATAGCGTACGACAACTTTGTCCTTAGTTCAGCCGAGAGCTGTGCCTCTGTTAGCAAATGAATTAGTACGCGTCGTGGGGGTTTGAAGGTTACCTCTCCAATTCGGCTGGTAGTGGTAGAAGCTACGCTCACGGTGCTTGTGTTTCTAGAATGGGTAGCACGGATTGGCGACACACTCGAGCTGTTCCTCGTGTGCTTTACCACTCCGTCTGCCATTCTCTTCCTCGATTGACCGCCATTTACCTGCGACCCATCTACCTCGCTAATCTTTTGCTGTGCTGCAGCGAGTTGAGACAGCTGCAGAAGCTGTGACTCTTGACTCGACACATGACCATTCCTAACACCATTGCTACCCTCGCTATCACTTTCGGGAGGAGTGAAGACGCGATCGGTGTCATTCGAGACGGTAGTATCTTGTGAATCGTTACTGGAATAGTTGAGTGGTTGGGTCTGGCTGCCGGGAAGACTTTGGGGCTGTGACGAATGGCCCTGTCCCCTCGGGACAGTCGAGCTGTCAACTTGCGACATGATCCGACGTGTTCGCCGTGTTGGATTTAATGTTAGAACGAATGCTAAGACCCAGACACGAGACGGTCGCGTCAAGCTAGATTTGGATATGGTTTAGCTTGGAGATCAGAGTCAATCGCGTTTAATTGAAACAATGTCTTCGAAGTAGCTAGTTTCGAAGATAGATAGATGTTGAAAACGGCAAGGTTCCGCGTCCAGCCGGTAGAGGATATCCTTTGTGGGAGCCGATGTTGCTTAGCGAGGCATACGCGTCCAGATATCGCGGAATTATAAGATGTCAAAACCTATAAGACTCGAATATCGTGATCAATCGCGCCGAATCAAGTTAACAGCCAGTAATTAGCAACCCAGGTAAGTCTGAGACATAGATAAGCGGGAGTGACGATTATGATGCTGGTATGCGGTATGCGAAATGAGGGTGCAGCTCCAGAAAGAGGAGACAATGGTTAAGCTAGTTAATTCTATTAGATGTCGAATTGAAATCCAGATGGACGCGACACGAGTTGAAGATAGAGGTAATATGTCAGCTTGACTCCCGACATATACCCAACTTGCATATGCACGATTGTGTATATGTAAGTGGAAGGTATCGAAGATGGTGTCGAGGCGTTGGAGGCTGACGTTGACGTTGACGTTGACTTGGAACCCAAGGAAAGCAGGAACGAGTTGAACTCGGCCAAAGTAACGAATGACTAGGAGGGGAAGGAATAGTGGCAGGTCATTGGTCGTTTATTACGCGGTCAAGTCGCGCGACCCTTTTTGCGGTGATGCTTTTAGCTTATTAGGGTGCACGGATCAATCATTAGGGGAGATTTGGGGGGGATCATGTGCGCTAAGACTTTGAAGATTTACACTTCCAGGTTGGCCCCAGCGTCTCGCAGTGCCATCTTACAGGGGTCATTAGTACCTTCCCGTGCTACACTTTACCTGTCTAACCCTGTATTAGGTAGCTACGAGATCGATTACTTCTATTATGCGCGTCAATTTCAATATCCCTGCAGCATTTAAGCAAACTCTGTTTAACAATGGGGAATTGTATAACTTTATACGGTTGCCTAAGGTAAGGGGCGAGAATGCATGCAAAGCCGAACATACATGTAAGCATTAAATCTTAAGAGAGAAAATAGCCAAAGTAAATAAAACACGCAAAAAATACAGCGTGATCTCGCAACACAGGTCATTTCGCCGTCTCCGATGCATCGAGAATAAATCCTGGTAAAATAAGATCGACTTCCCCCCTGTCCGAGAAATGAAGATTGCAACGGAAAGGCGGGAGCAAAAAATGCAGGTGCAAAAAATGGCGCGCTTCTCGGCCTGGCTCGGCCTAGACCATCTCGGCAGCACTGGCCAACTTAACACGAAGTCACGTGCCGAACTTTAATCGCGAACGCCCCTCCCCCTTTTTTCTTCTTGGATAATACAACCCAACTCTATACCTATTGTCCCTATACCAGAGATGCTCTTCGCTTCTATCACGTTTTAACGCGTACCCAATATTCCATCCATGGATATTATTAATAATCATGATGGGCCTGTATTCCATCGATGCCCAAACCCTTTCATCATTACCATAGACCCCTTTGAGCGCAGCCATACCAATACCTAATCCCGACGCTGTAGAAATATGCCATTTATGTTCAAGCGTAGACTAAGTCTCGGAATATTCAGACCTACGAAGTGACCCGTTATAATAGTCATCTAAATAGTGTTGAGCTAATCTCCAGACTCCCCATATTGCGTGAAGCTTGGGCCGTCAAAGTTATGTGATGTATCAAGACTGAGCATCACCGTATCCTGGGTCTGGTCAGCCATCCAAGCTTCGAAGTCGAAATGGTCCGCCATGCTCAGGACACTCTGGTCTGTATCTTGGGGATACGTCGATGAGTCGCTGCGAAGACCTAGGTCTATATGTAGCGTATCTTCATTGTCCTCTTGCTGATTTGCTATCACCTCCGCATCAACGGACGGGTGATATGCCGGCTGGAACTCACTAGCCATCTCCTGACCTCCGCCGCTGTCTTCAGAACTAGCTGGTGTGAGCTGTCGCGTCGATGCTGCACTTCCCCGTTGCCGATTTGAGGACGACGTGTCTGAAAACGGCGTCGTGCTAGACAACGGGTTCGCCCACCACTGCTCGAACACCGAGTCAAGTCTATCAGCAACGACCCTGCGCACCTCTTCCATCATGGTGTTCTGGACTTCAGCCGCTACAAAGCCACTAGCTTGCAAGCCCTCAACCACGGCAGCTACTGCGCGGTCGTGCGAGTACTCCCGGTACGAGCACAGGTCTTCCGAGAACCCGAACTCTACGTACGCGGAGCCCGGCCGCTCGGACCCCGGGAAGAGTACGTCCCATATTGAAAACCACTGCTCTTCCTCCGAGTGCCTCGAGTTGGACTTACGAGATAGTCGTAGATGCTGTTGCCGCGAAACACCGTCCAGCAGTGAAGATGGCGTGCAGAAGAGTCCCGCGACATTCCCGACGTGTGCTTCAAGCCCGTCATGGTCCGGGAATATAGCCGAGCACCGGAAGCAGTAAAACTCGGGTGTATGTTTTCTGGCTAGATGCTGCTTCACATCCCGGATGCGGGACAGCTTTTTCGAGAAGCAGGCGTGATGTTTCCTCGGGTCGTTCTTGGCGAAGGGGCACGCTAGAGACCTCTGTCGGCCGCCCCTATTGCTTGGGGTTCGCTTTCTGGAAGGCGGTTGAAGAAACCCTTCATCGTCGGAACCACCATTGTTCTTTTGGACACGGCCTCTCTTTCTGCGCGGTGGGTGAGATCCATACGAAAGTAGACCTGAACTCGCCGCTTCAGATGACGTAGTTAGGGTGGGTTTACTTCTGCTAGAGGATTCCTTACCGGAACCAGCACTCGTGCGCTCTACGGTAAGACTATGAATGAGCGTGGCGAGTTCGAGGTCCGCCCTATCTTCGAGGCCCGAGTTTTTATCACGTTCATCGGAAGAGTCCGAAACGAATGGTGAGTCAGGCTCTGTGGAGTCATCTTCAAGTCCTCCGATATCAGGGTCATCCTCGTGGGAAGAATCCGGCATTAGTGTTTCTTCCGGTACCTCCACCTTTATATCGGCCTCTTGCTCTCTTGGTTCTTCGTGCTCCTCTGAGGCTGTGTCATACTCCGTCAGCTCCCAAATGGGTCCAATTACGCCGTGCTTCTTGAGGGGTTGAGTAAGCGGAACTCTTGGCAATCTCCGGGCGTGATGACTGGTATCCCACCACTTATCGGCTTGCGCTCTGATATGACGATCGAGTTCATAGGTTCCGCTGAATCTTTCACCACATATGCAAGCAATAGGCCGGTGCATCTCCTTCTTCGCGTGTGCCCAGAGCTCAGCATCGGTTTTGAAATGTCTAGAGCATTCGATGCAGCTAAATAGGGATGAGACCACCGGACTACTCGGCCGAGTTTTGGCTGTTTGTATGGATTCATCACCTATGCTTGTCAGCGCACTAGAACTCTAGGGCGAACCAAGACATTCGGATTCGCCTTACTCTCATGTGAAAGCGTCGAAAACGAAAAGGGTTGGCCATTAGCTAAATGGCTTCTAGGAGTGTTCTCTTCGGAAACGCCATATACGTTGCCAGCATACTCGACTACAGCGCTATTCAACAATTCGGATAACGCCGCGTCGAATTCAGCCCCGGAAGGACGTTTTTTCCAATTAAATCTATAGCCCGCGCGCGACTGGTCTAAGCGAGGTGGGAAGGACATCGAGTCCCCTACAGAGCCTAGGTACCTAGCACACATGGTGTTAGCTCGTACATTGGACTATAATTCGAGAATTCCCGATCATGTGCTACTCCCGTACACGTCGTACTATTGGTGGTTTGGATAGATGTAGCCAAGGCTAGAAACTAGGGGTGGTAATGTTTAAACAAGCTTCTACAGAGCTAGGGTCTAGGGTAGTATTGGGGTAAGGAGACCAAACAAACTTGCCTACCTAGATGGCCACAAGAACAACAAGAAGGTAGAACTATCGTCCTCTGGAATTATAAATTGCCAAAACCCCAACTTATGACGCTTAGTTGCCACACAGGTTCCAATTGCATGGCTGTAATAACAACTTGTCACAGGGGTGATTAGTGAAAATTAGAATCACGCTCACCGGTACACCTTGCAGCCTGGGAGGGGATAGGTACGTCACGGAGCCAGTCAGCCTCACGAAAGCACAGGTGTGCTATTGCATATTATGGGTTCGGATCTTGCCGGTGGCTTACGGCGGACTCACAGGACTGACCAATCAGATATTAAAGCACAATGGTGGTGATAGCTTCAATTGTGAACTTGTGGTATTTTTCACATTGCGACCGTGAATTGAAATGGTTCATCGTTGTGCTTTTGCTCGTCTTCTATCACCTCGATATCTTACATAGTTGATAGATAGAATGTATTCACAAAGATGGGTGCACCAGGAGTCAAAGCCAGATAGACCACTTTGTATATATGAAGCAGATTGAATCCACTTGAACATATCAATACATTTCTTCATCTACAAGTAAGAAAACTCAGATATCAACGTAAAAGAATTGATCATCCGACAGACTCTCTGAGAACGCCTCACAATTTCTTCACCATGTCAACCAGACCAAAGCCACCAGCAACAACTGCGAAAAGCTACCCGTAAGCCAACTTCAACCCATGAGTTACCATATGTGTTTACTGAAAATGGATAAGAACTACGAGTCAAAACCGCTCAGTCCCTCTTGAGGATTACCTTGCAAGCCCCCCAACTATTACCGAAAGGCTTGCTTTCCCGCTCTCAAACCAAGACGCGCAACATCACGCCACAACCAGAAAGAGCGAAATGAAAGAATCGCTTGATAGATGGCAGTCGTCATGGGATAGGGTGAAGTGACGCCGTCAATAATTTATTTCATTATTTCTATTCGGGACGGGACATGGGCTCGAGGTCTTCGAAGACTTCACATTCAATACTATGGGTAGGCTCTGGGTTAGTTTATATTAGATAGACAGATATCCAGACAGAGTTTCTAGGGTTATTTGGGAATTGGATTTTTGTTCTATCAATTCCCCTTGCCTTTATAGTTGAATATCCTAGGCCTTCGTACCGCATAGCCGTAGGCTGCTCTAGGTCATATCTACATACATAGTCACATTAACACGGAGTTCTCTATAAGGATTACCACACGTGAGAACAGAGTCGTAAGCAGACGACTAATGTCTTGACCAATGGGACTTTGCTATTCAGTGTAAACGTCGAAGAGACATGCATCGAAGCTAAATGATATCAATAACACAGAGGATTGACCTTTTTAAGACCTTAGACCAACCAATCTGCGGATACGAGGACCCTGCATAGTACTTCACTAACAAAACCAAACATCCATCCCATATACCAATTCTCTCAACCAGTATCGACTCACTTCCTCTCACGAATCGTCGTGACAACCAAAATCTTCATAATCCTCATTCATTCCCTAGTACGCCGCGCGGCGTAGTGGTGCCTGCCACCTGGAATGCTTCTCCCTGCACGACATCGGATACAACGCCCTCTCCTCTTCGTATCGGAGCGCACCCGGCCGACCGCGCTCTCAAAGAGAAAACTGTCATATAATAGCCGTTCTTGGACTTTGGTGATTGAGTGATACAACACCCGGCACCAAATGCTGATGCGTCTGAGTACATGTCAACAGGCTGATCAAGTACATGTCCATGCATTTCAACGGCGGTTGCAGCCTTCTCACGCAAGATCGCAAATGACAGTGCCTCAGCATCACCCCATTGCCATGGCACATCTCCAGCGAGACGGGTTAGCGTACGAGCAGTCTCGGAGCAGTTCTTTATCCATCGTCTGGTCAGCCCAAGTGCTCTGCAGTAGCGCGTCCTCCCCGCCCCAGGGGATTCCTTCTCGGTCAAGATCAAGGTGCTCTCGTCTCAGCCTGGTAATGCCGGAGTCGGAGCCACGCTGTAGCCATAACTTTGCGTAGGCTGATATAGCTGTGGCTGTGGAGGCTATTGTGGAGCGACTATATATCCCTGGATTTTAGTGATCTGTGGGAGCATTATGGTCGATCGGATTATACCTACAGGACCGCAGACTAGCCTCTTTGCGAGCGAGCCTAGGGAGAACCTGGGAGGGACCTTAGGGAGGGCTCTTAGGAGGAGTCCAAGGAGGGCTCGGGGGAGGAGGTGGAGTAGGACTCGGAGGAGGAGGAGTCGGGGGTGGTGGTGGTGGAGTATCTGGACGAGGACTTGGAGGAGCACCAGGAAGAGGATACTGGTTCATGGGGGCCGGAGCAGTAGGAGGGGACAGAGGATATAAATGCGCCGGTTGAGTGGAAGGAGGGCCACCAACTGACGGGAACCTCAAGAACGGGGAAGACTGCTCAATTGGATCCATGATTCAAGTGCTGTCTATATTTCCTATTGCCAATGCTAACAAGTAAGTTGGCATAAAAGATTGGTCTGATGGGTATATGGATGGTCCAGAGAGACGAGCCGACAAGATGGATGGATGACAGAGATGAACGGATGAAGGAGATATAAATACTCGGGAATGATTGGCCGTGGCTGAATGAATTGTATTCTCCAAGGAGCTAATCCAGCCATGTCGACGCTTAAATATGATAGAAAGGCCTCCTAGTAGAGCTGCGACTTCTGCTAATTGGAACTATCTCTGCGTCATTCAGAAATCGTTCCTCGCCTAATCGTGTTTGATTTTACAAATACTCAGACGATGAAATTTATCTCATATTTCTAAGATGACTCTCGGTATTATGAGTTTTGACTGTTGAACTTTTTCTGAGATTGAGTTACCAAACTGAATGCCATGTCACGGTGTAACCGTTACATCGTTTGGCAAATTGTATCAGAAGGCTGGATCCTGTGCGCCGAATAGGGGAGTCGTCCAAGAGACCTGTCCTGGGCAAGGAAAAGCTGTCCTCTGGGTCCTGCTGGCCTGGTACGCAGGACTCCCTTCCCGAGATAGGGGCGTCCATGGAACAAGAGGCCCTGGGATATACACCCATGGGCTTGGCTAGGCAGGAGTTGAAGCTTCTCGCGTAACAATGTTGTTGCTTCCCAGGCTTCTTGGTCCGGCTTGCGACAAAGTGGTTATTATTGGAGGGGATTTCTAACACATAATTTTGTTGTGGTCGTAATGACAACTGGCTAAGTTTTCGAAATTCCTAAACTTCAGTGACTATTGGGATGAAATTTTATGACTACATGTAGGTAAATACAGAGGAAATCAATAAGCATTGTAAGTGTCTTCATATAGCTACGAATCGTCATTCGGAAGATGTGGGAGTAGATTGATGATATAGTACAGGTAGTATCAATGATGTAGAAAGGGGTCGTAAAAGGGGTAACGCTTAGTAAGTCGCTGTTTATGTAAGCTATCCTGAATCGTACAGTATGTACTACGGTAGGTTATAGCTATTCAACTGTGACACCCCACCCACTTAACGCGTTGCCGCGTTACACAGCATTGACCTTTACAAACACTAGTCAAACGGGACGATAAGATAAACGAATTGGTCTGGTAATTGACGTCGCCGTCGCTTGCAGCGAAAACAAAACAAAAACACCAATTTCAATGCTCAAGGTCCAACTCGCAATTAAATACTACGAACTCCAATATCGTGCCAATGGGCTTGTATATAGCCATCCCTGACTCTGCGAGTCGCCATGGACGAATTTTCAGATGATGATTTCGACACTTTGAATGCGAATGCCCTCCAAGAGCTTGAAAACAATGCTATTCAATTCACCCAAGCCCAAAAGAAATTTCAATCTACGCAAGCTCAGCGTCAGCTCGAGGATGATTTTGAAGACGATGACTTAGACGATGCTGTTGTGCAGAATGAGGTGGGCGGGAACCCGGTGTTGCTAACGAACCAGACAGCTCAGTTACCTTCGAGGGTAACACCTCAGCAGAAAACATGGGGCGGCCCAGTGCCTATTCCCGCCAGCCGCTATCCTCCTCAGCCTGTTGTTAATCCTGCTCGACCTCTAACTGCTATTTCTGCGAACTCACGCCTGGCGCAAAACCCCGTTTCTCGCCCTGCTGCTCTACCATATAGCCAGTTCCGACCCCCGCCTCCACTACCTCCGCCTCCGAGATATCAAGCCTCGCAAGCTCAAAGGCCGAGTGCACCGTCAAACCATGAAATTGCCGCTCTACAAGCGCAAATACTAGATTTGAAAACAAGACTCACGACTAAAGATGGTGAGATAGGAATCGTCCGAAAACGTTTAGAGAAGTCGCGCGAGGACCACGAACGTGAGCTCCAAGCGTTAAAGAAACAAGCAGCAGAGCAAGTATCGAAACAGGAGAGGGCCCTTGAGGCCGCAAAAGCCGCCCAGCAGGCCGCAGCTACGGAGCTTGAGTTTACGAGGAGAGATCTCAAGGATGAACTAGATCGTGCGAAGCGCAAAGATGGACCCTCGACACCAAAGAAGAACGCTGCGGCGAAGTCGTGGGGGATCTCCGATGGGTTCGAGGATGTGGAGATGGCGGGAAGTCCGAGTAAAGGACGACGCGGCGGGAATGCCGGTGCTGTGGCGAGCGCCATGGCCGAACCCCCTGCGCGACCGGGAAGGACCCCAACGAAAGGAAAGAGGAAACGGCCCGCCGTTGACAGTCCAGTTGCGGCGCTGGAGACCCACTCGGAAGACGCTGTGATGATAGACGATGATAGGGCTAATAGTAGCAATAATGCCCCGATTGTGAACATAACACCAAGAACTGCCACATTGGATGTATGTTGATACCCCGAATCAATGAATGTGCTGTCGCCTGGATACTAACATTTACTAGTATTTGAGAGTGGTACTCAACCACAGCTCTGCGCACGGTCGTCCACTGGCTTTCGAGTACCTGGCTGAGTTAAGGCTTCCCTCGAGGCCCACGGAGAGCCTTGCTTCGATTCTCTTACAGAAGCTCGCGGTCATCGGAGATCCGCACGACCCTATGCGTTTACCGATAGAATTTTGTGAGCAACTGATTGAGCTGTGGCGGAGCTGTCGTAAGGAGAACTGCGTGAGTTGTCTTGCCCGGTCTCTCTATGATAATAGAGGGGTTATTTGACTAACTGCCTTGTACAGTTAGCGCCTATAATGGAACTGGTGTCTTTAATAACTCTAACTCTCCAGCTGTATACTGTCGCTGTAGCTCCGTATATCGCTCCCTCTCTCTTACCGGTTGCTATGGATTCGTGTTTTGAGGTTGGAATACCTCGCTTTTACCATGAGGGTCCTGGGGATCCACCGGATGAAAGTTGGAGGAACTTTAATACACATATATCGAGCACCGAGATTCTCTCTCTGCTGTATTTGACAGCTCTGGGTTGTGCGGCTTCGCCGCCTGTCGGAGGTGCTACGGACCCCGCAGTTGATTTCTGGAGTCAGGTCCAGGTGGAATTTGTCCTCCTACATTTGAGCCAGAAGCATCCCGTCGAGGACTACCTAATCATTTTGAGATGGTTGTGTACGTCTGTGTTCCCTGACAGCATCGGTCCCATTAGCCCTGACAGGACAGTGGAGGTGGTAGCTGGTGCATTGATCGAGCGGATCTCACATCAGCTTGTCGAAAAGCCACGTTGGGACCTTGACCAGTATAAACTTCGAAGCGTTCGAAACGCGGTGCTACGAACGCTAGTTGCCTTTGCTAGATCCTCGTTCGGCCTTGCGCAACTAGCTATCAACAACTACGCCATCCCACGCCTCGTTAGTCTGCTTGCTTCGTGTATAGATGAGCTCTACGATGGCGATATGCGATATGAATCAGCCGAGGAGGATGATTCGCAAAGGGAGCTACAGACATTGGTGGCGCGTACGGTGTTGCTTCTACATACGATTATTACGAACCCCTTAACTGCGGACTTGGTGAACGTGTCGGGAAAACTGGCGAAGCCGCCGGGGGCATCGCAGAAATATCTACTGAGTCTCGGAAGGCTTAATTTCTCGGAGGACTTGGTATCGGAGGAGACGGCGGAACTGGCGCACGAGCTCCTGGAATTGGCGGTGACACCGGAAGAGGGCGAGGAGTTGGGACGGTTCTTTGGGGGGTGAGCGCTTTGGTTATGCGTCTGAAGATACCTGCCTCAAGCAAATATGTATGAGCATTATAGCATTTAATGTTTACATGTATACGATCAAGTTTCGAAAGTACTAAGCATTCGTCTACTCTGGTTTCAATTAGTCCAGCGTGTGCAACCCAGGAGGTATCATTTAATCAGCTGATCAAAATATTCCATCACCAGTAGGATGTATTATGATAGATTTGCAAGTAGTCCTCAGTCTGACTGAAAAGTTGGAAGGTATCAGGATAAGGAGGTATCATTCAAACCAGGAAACGTAAAATAAGGGCCACCATGTGCAGGTCCAACAGATCATCTTAAAAACTTCCATCATAATTAATTAGAGTATATCTTACATTACTTTCCATAATATGGTGACATTTCATTCTACCTACAAGATTTGAAGATGAAATGAAAATGGGTGTTAAGAAGATCAATGACAAGTATCATATGGAAATGATAAGCTTCATCATGATATTTATCCATTGATGACATGTGAAGATTGATAAGGGTAAGGGGGACGGGATGACGACACCATTGGGTTTAGAATGCGGGAGTTAATGCGACTTACGGGTTCTACGCCACATTTAACTCCGGCTAAGCCACGACTTGACGTAGCCAAACATGCCTAATAAGCGCAAAGCGAGAGCTGAAGAAGCCTGCGCCCAAATCAGGAAAAATCAGACAAAAAAAGCAGTGAGAGCTTGCTGGGTTCGTGGTTGCGTCTCAACTACAACAACAGGATCCTGTAGGACCACAGCGACTAATAAGGAGGAAATTTTCAAAAATTTGTCTCTTACAGTCAGCATCACTTATTTTTTTTTACTAACCCAAAACCTACATATGTAGTTTGGGAATCAATTACCTAATACCTTCGCAAGGAAAACTTACGTGTCTAAGGCATCCACCCTGATCAGCCTTTCATTGAACCATCCATCCATCCGCTTCCGCCAACGCCAGCGCCAACGCCAACGCCGACTATCCGAACAGACCATCCCCACCCTCTCAACGCCTCATTCCAAGCCTCAACCCTTTGTTACACCATTTTTTTTCGGTTGGGAAGTTTCGGACGGAGATTCTTCCACAGTCTCTACCGCACAGGATCTTGATCAACTTAAACAGCCTCGTCTCGCCAGCTGCTCGTAGATCCTATACCAGTGCACGCTAACCCCGATTCGATTTGACTGACCGTTCGAACGTCCTCTAGACGCATACTGCAAGTCATTTACAGTCGACGAATACCCACTGAATACGTAATCATTATCGCGTTCACAATCCGATATATTGCTTCCTGACAATTCCGCACCGAGTCCCGCTTTGTCTACACAGACGAGTATACAACTAACCATGACGAAACCGCGTCGTGGAGTCCGGTTCCCCGGCCGAAATAATGGACATGCCTCTTCTGAGGGCAGGAGAGCTAGCTTCAGCGAGATGAGCGAGGATGGCTCGGGGTCACCCGTCAAGACGAAGAGCTCGCCGCAATTAGACGGTATTAGTGAAGTACGTCATGTATAGGCTGTTAAGCAACAAGCGATCCTCCTCCTCTGACAAGAACTTGTGTCTATTACCTCTGGATAAAACACCAAATCTTGTATTGCTGTATTGGCTTCTACCAACCGCGCTCCTGGCGCGAAGCGAGTGTCCCAAGCTAACGGTGTTATTGTCTGCAGAAAGGTCCTGAACCATCCGAGTATGAGAAGAAAAAGGCCAACTTCATTACGCGAGCCTTTTGGACATTCGTCATGATCGGTGGCTTCTTCACAGCCCTGTTTGCCGGCCACATCTATATCATCGCCTGTATTACCGCCGTTCAAATCGTCTCGTTCAAGGAAGTCATAGCCATCGCCAGCGTCCCTAGTCGAGCCCGCCAGCTTCGCCCTACCAAGAGCCTGAATTGGTATTGGCTGGCCACGACAATGTACTTCCTCTACGGCGAGACGGTGATCTACTACTTCAAGCATATCGTGTTGGTGGACAAGGTACTCCTCCCGCTTGCTACTCACCATAGGTTTATCAGCTTCGTCCTGTACGTCATCGGCTTCGTCTTCTTCGTCGCCAACCTCAAGGCCGGCCACCTCAAGTTCCAGTTCACCAACTTCGCCTGGACGCACATGGCGCTGTACCTGATCGTCGTCCAGGCCCACTTCGTCATGAACAACGTCTTCGAGGGCATGTTCTGGTTCTTCCTGCCCGCGTCGCTCGTCATAACCAATGACATCTTCGCCTATATCTGCGGTATCACCTTCGGCCGCACCCAGCTCATCAAACTCTCCCCCAAGAAGACCGTCGAGGGCTTCGTCGGCGCCTGGATTATGACCATCGGCTGGGCTGCCCTACTAACCAACGTCCTCATGCGCTCCAAGTACTTCATCTGCCCCGTCAACGACCTCGGCGCCAACATCTTCACCGGCCTCGAGTGCGACCCGAATCCCGTCTTCCTGCCACATACTTATACGCTCCCCCAGCTGTTCTTCCTCCCCGAAGGCTCCGGTTTCTCCTTCACGACGGAGCCCATGCAGTTCCACGCCATCGTGCTGGCCTCCTTCGCATCGCTAATCGCGCCCTTCGGCGGCTTCTTCGCCTCGGGCCTCAAGCGCACCTTCAAGATCAAGGATTTCGGCGACTCGATCCCCGGCCACGGCGGCATGACGGATCGCATGGATTGCCAGTTCATCATGGGCTTTTTCGCGTTCATTTACTACCAGACCTTTATTGCGCAGCACAAGGTAAACTTCGGCAATGTCATGGAGCTCGCCATCACGGGACTATCCGTAGACGAACAGATAGAGCTCGTGAGGGGTATGAGTCAGTATCTGGAGAACCAGGGGATCTGGGGCCCCGAGGTGAGTTTTGCTCTTTATGAGGTTCCCTATCTTCCCGTTTCCTCGCTCGAGCGTTGTCACTGCGGCTCCCCATTCCTGACGATATCACGCGTATAACTACTGCTACGATATTTACTACGAGTTGCACGGGTATCACTGGGATGCCTGCTATAACCACAAAATTCCTGCTTCGAACTCGATAGGCTGACTAGAGGGAATCAGGTACACGAGTGTATCGACCGCGTACTGCCCGCTCGCCGGTAGGGACGGGGTGGGGGGTACTCGTTCTGGTAGGCATGTATGCACGTGGGTTGCAGCTTAGCATGCTAAGTAAAGCAAGCAAGCATAGACGGAGGGCCGTTATACATGTTATACATGTGTGTATTAGCTACGCTATGCTGCGCGGGTTTAGGCAAGTAGTAGCTTATTAATGAATTGATGACGAAGAATCTTTTTTGTGTGTTTGTGTGCGAGGGGCCGGTATCCATTCATACATATACTCCCGTGCCTACTAGGGGTGAGCGGAAGCTGTATTGTGATTTTCTTTCTGTTTCGTCTGGTGAGCATCTATTTGGGAAGCACAGAAATGGGCGGTAAAAGGAGGGTATAGGTCTTAGAGGGGTTGGTACTTTGGTTCTTGGTTCTTGGTTCTTGGGATCGGCAGGAGGTAGAGGCAAGAAAAAATACTCTTCTCATCTGCGAATGTTTGAAATACGTATAGTTGTGTCTTTGCGCGTTATCTAAGTAGCAGCGTTTCAGCTGTCTAAGCATCATTGTGCTATTACGATCGTTTGTGTCTCTAGTGGATATGTGGAGGTGATGCTATTCCTGTCTCGCCGGTCATAGTGAGGGTGACGGCGCTGGTGGGGGTTGGTGAGTCCGGCGATCGAGTTGATATAGGGAGATCGAATCTGTCAGCATCGGGCGTCTCATCGTTCAGAGTCGAGACCGCCAGCTTATGTTTACGCGCTTTACTCTTCTAGATATTCGGGTAGACCGCGAGGCAGGCTGATAGGAATGAGGGAAGAAGGGAAGCAATGGGATCGTTACGAGAAGGAGGGTATGCGGACTACTTAGCTAGTCCGAAGTGATGAACTCCGTCTCACTTCGCCGATGACTTAGCCCAAAGCCGTAATATTGGAGCCAGAGCTGTCCGGCTTCATCATCTACTGCAACATTTTCATAGAAATGGTTTATCGACGCCCTTCTTAAAGTTAGACGCCAGAATGCCTACCCATTTAGGCAACTTGGTTGTTCGGATTGGGCAGAAAGCATGAATTGGGCTGAATCTCCATCTTGATAAGTGACAGTGAACCTCGCCGCTTACTACTGCCGAACAAGCTTACTTCCGAAATAGGGATCCAGCTCGGGTAGATATACACCGGCGAGAGATGCCAGACGCTGGATGCGGGAGGGGATCAACCTCGTGAGGGCTGCTGTGATACTTGCGCTCAATAGTTCCTCGCAGACCGGATGGCGGAGTCCAATGAGAGAGTGGTGTTTGGCGAGATGTGCACTTTTCGCCGGCTGCCGGCCGAACCTCGTTCGTAGCACGGGGTCCTCGGCCGGGCAAATAGCGTTAGGTGGTGTTCTTCAGGGGCGGCTAAGGCAGGGTAATGGTGTGTTCGTGTAGTCTGCGTCTGTGTCGTGCTGCCTAGTGCACGCCATGGCGCTTTTGACATTATGCTTATTATCACCCAATACAGTATGCTAAGGGTCAAATGCGGTTTAATTCCTATTGGCCTCGCGAGCAGGAAAGTGGGATATGTCCCTTTATTTTTGAGAGATGCGGCCTACCGGGAGGGCCAGGCAGAGGTTCGCGACACCCACGCCTTTGCGGCAATTATTCGCTAGGACTCTCCTCTCCACGCGGTAGATACCCGTAAGGCTTGAGGGGACATGGGGTCTGTGAAGCGCGAAAGTTACCACTTGGCCAAAACCCAGAAATGGGAATACGCTATACCAAAATAGGTAATAAAAGGCTGCGTTTAAGAGAAATTTAAGAGAAATATGAATATATTTGCAGAAAAATATGCATGTAACGGCTATATGCGATTTCTAAGGCATATAAATTCAGAGCTAGCATTGTTGGTACCTATCAGCCCAGCCAAATTTTCATACGTTGATAAGTATCTCATGATTTTTTTTTCCCTCTAGCAAAAAACGACCAAGTATGAAATCGTGATATCTGCTGGTTCAACTTTAACGATAATAACGTTGGCTCTACTCAATGATATCTCGCTCACAGCAGCGATGCATCATACGAAACGTATATACGTAGTTAGAATCAGCGATTTCGAAAATCGTCGACTATCAATTGAAGGCTGCTCTAGTTCTACAGTAAGTGGTGGTGGTGGTGGTGGTGTCAAAATGATTGAAAGCATAAGAAGTACTTATCAGGCCATACAAATTTGGCTGGGCTGATAGGTACCAACAATGTAAAGCTTATATTGATGTTTTCCCATATATGTATATATTCTCTTATGGACATGCCATATGTATAAAAGCATCTTACTTCTCATTTCGGCTAGCGTTTCTTTTCGAAATGGGGTTTTGGCCAAGTGGTAACTTTCGACCGCCGCGGGGTCCCACGTGTTTGTAAGCAAGATGTGAACCCACATCCATGGGTGTTGCAGCCGTCAACCATCTTGATGGCGTACATGGCTGGCTGATACATGTACATGAGTGGATGGGGATTTCGCGTAACCCTGATGCCCCTACCTTGTTTTTCTTCCGTGCCAGATGTAAGGTCTTAATATCGGATGGAATGATTTGGGTACCAACAATCCGACATCGTAGATTTACATCAAACATTTGGGTATGCGCGCCGGACCCCTATTTGCTACCAATATGCCGTCCCCTAGTCGATCTATCTGTCGATGTTCGATGTGGGACCAACGCGGGGACCAAACGGATTTGCTTTGCAATTCCACAGCAGTGGACATGTAACCTTGCCGGCCCTGTCGACTGTCCATGCCCATTGCCCGACAAGCTCGTTCTTCTCCAGGCTTTCCTAAGTCGATCTCGCGCATTAGTGCTGACCCAGGCTGTGGATTCACCCACACTTGCGCCACCCGGCCGGGAAGGACTCTTTTAATGCGATGGGATCCCGGATTCACGATTCGACAGCATTACTAAAGAAAAAACGGCATGGCTTTGGGGCGTTCCGGCCGAGTGAAAGAAACCGCAGGTATCCGAGAAGGTAGTTCAAGTGATCAATAAGTAATGCTTATCCAACGCTGACTTGAGCCGGACTATGGCGCCATCAAACAGCACATGCTGTTGGAATTCGGCATCGACGCTGACTGGATAAG
Source organism: Hypomontagnella submonticulosa (assembly GCA_022984865.1). Lineage (NCBI taxonomy): Eukaryota > Fungi > Ascomycota > Sordariomycetes > Xylariales > Hypoxylaceae > Hypomontagnella > Hypomontagnella submonticulosa. The sequence continues at coordinate 177,099 of JAJKLF010000011.1, forward strand.
CAGGACACCACCAACGGGTCCAGCGCCGTGGGAGTTCACCCACACGTAGACTAACTATGCTGATTGACGCTGTACTCCTGATCGTACCTATTACTTGCGAGATTAAGTTATGACGGCAAGTTTTAACGAGCTACCGATTGGACAACAAGTCCTTAGTCTCCTAGTATGGAGTGTATAAGAGGTAGGAGATATGTGTCTAAGTCATGGTAAGTTAATTTAGAATTCGTACTACGGGAATAAGGGTTGCAGGAAAGCAGCCCGGTTACGTAGGGCTCGATAGCAATATCATTTGGCGTGCAGTGCAGGGCAGATGATCTACGCCCATCCTTCTCGGCCTGTACGATCGCTCAAGTTCGGCGTTTGTCGGTAGCGCAGAACCGGCGGGCTGCATTGCGTCGCATCGAATTATGTATGCACGACAGTTTATAAGGACAATGGTGCAGGACAGGCGATTTTGATATTTGACAGCATCCTTAGCCGAGACGCTAGATATCAGGGTAAGTTCTGCTTAGCAGATGGTTTGAATGCCCTCGTCGGCGAATGATAGCGCGGCCTCTTCCGATACTTGCCTTCCGATACCCGATGGTCCAATGTAACCTTTCTAACTCCGGTCGTGCGAAACGAGCGCGAGGGATACTCGTGAGAACCGGTCAAAACAAAGGGCTCGCAGCCAAATCCAGGCTGAGTATACTAATTCGCACGTAAGTTTCGGTAGAGCGTGGATAACCTGTATCATGGTGTGACGATGGCTTGGCTTGTGCTCCTTCACTTATGTTGGTTGCGTTGAAAAGGGAAAAAGACCGTGGGGTTGCGCATTGAGACATTTTGATTCGGATCCATATGGATGTTGATGATTGCGTGTTCCCATCAACCGCATCAACTGGGGGGGATCATTTGTTTTACTTTTCCGGCGTGTTTCCATCGTAGTCGATACCAGACATACCCATCTTCATCACTACCCTACACTACTCTTTTACTTGCTGAAAAGTGGTCTGAGGACAAGGGATCCGGATCCGCGTCCGGCTCGAGTTCCATTCGTCAACGACTTTAGCTACGCAATATATATCTGATCACCTGAATGTATAATGCATAGTAGTCATCCTACAGGATGCGTTTTATCGAGGGTGTACACATCGGTGCGATCGTGTAATATGATGATTGTTTGTGATCAAATTGGCGGATGACTGATCGATTATAGTGAGTCAACTTTTGATCACAGGCACTGAGGTTTAGGTAGAAATGTAAAAGTAGAAGTATTGTAAGAAAATATATGATAATAAAAATAAAAATAATACCTATCTCAGTCATATTGGAGAACCCGGTCGGGTGGCTTAAAAGGGGGCGTAATGGGGGCTTAGGTGCTCACGTTACACGGACACGCCCGATTTCAGTGCGAGTATCACGTACCTAGGTACCTAGCCCTATGCTTAAGGTTAAGTGGAACTACAAGATCTCTTACTTTAATTGGCTGTTTGATCTTCAAAACAGGTTTATATCCCTTGGTGATTGGTTACCATCAGACTGGCACACATCTTCAGTGGATATCACTCCGTATGTGGTACAAATCTGTAGTAGAATAACCAATCATGTCGCTCGAATCCGTTCCCATCGCTTCGACAACCTTTTGACGATATCTCCACCATGACTTCTCTTACATGATACGAATTTGGTATCTTTAGGCTTAAAAGCCTCCTTCGTCAGGATGGGTGGTCCACACCAGAACGTTGTGACAAGTGTCCCGGACTCCTCACCGTTACCTATCATGTCGTGAGACATGTCATTCTTGTCCGCGTGGTAACACGGACTTGCCATGTGCCACTCATGACATGACCGGGAACCGATGAGATGCCTGATGGCGTTTGCTTTCCATTTTACATTTATAGTTCGCGTAGTTGTATTTAGGTTGCCCGTCCTGCCTATTTCTTATCCGATGGTTTGTTAAGCTCCCTTCCTACTTCTCTGTCCGTCACTAGCATCCTTGTGACACTCAGTTAATATGGCTGTTGGTAGTATCCAGTTGAAGGTCAAGTCCTTCTTCCGCCCAAGCTTAAAGAAGAGGAGAAGACCAAGCAACTCTTCTTCGGACTACGAGCACAAGAAACTCAAGAATGTTTCGACACCTGCGGTCCATAATGATGGCGGCGTTGGGCTTGACTTGCAGCTTGCCAGTCCCTTCTTCCGCGACCTCCCTATTGAAATCCGTAAGATGATATACGGTTTCGTCTGGGAAGGTCGCCACGATGATAAATATCATACCCCTCGCGGACGCCATATTCATTTCCAAAACGGCCACTGGCTCAACACAAGATGTGTCATGTACGAAGACGACGAGGATCTGGATCTCATCCAGAAGAATAGTAGGTATATTTCATTGCTATTCAAGAATTCTCACCCTATTATCTTCATAACGACGCCATTTTCTCTTAACAACTGCCGCTAACATCCTTCACCATAGTGGACATAATCCATGATTCAGGGAAAGGTGACCTAGTAATGTGGCAGAAGAGGTTAGCGTCGACTTGGGGTAGTCGCCATTGGAGATGCGAGGAAAGAATCGAGTATGGGAGGCAGAAGTCGGTGGATCATACTGATTTTATGTCTATGATGCTCGTCTGCAAGCGCATGTAAGTGACCTACCTCCCTGCTTGTTGCCGTGCTTCTCACCGGAAGCCATGGGGCTTGGCACTGTCGGACTAACCCATTGGTCTTCTAGGTTTCCCGAGGCCGTGGAATCGATTTTCGAGTCACATCAATTCCTATTCAACGATTTCTTCTCGGCGCATAGGTTCTTCGTCTATAACCCTTCGCCATATATCCCACATATGCGTCATCTTGACCTCTCACTTAGTCTTCCCTTCCATGAATACACTCCGTTCATCGTTAACGCACCTAAGAGCCGAGTCCGAGAGCTCTGGGAAGCAATCGGGCGCATTTCATGCCTACATAGCTTGCGCATCTCTTTGGATATCTACGACCGCGGCCCGTGGCGCAAAATCCCGGAGCGGGCTGTCGCAGTCCAACTGAAGGATCTCGAGGTGCTGAAGACATTCACCGTCGAGCTACCCCCGTCGCTGCCCATCAAGGTGCATCCTCCCAATATGCAACCCCTCGACCCTCAGGAGAAAACCCCATTCAAGGTTGTGCGCCGCCCTGCTTTGCGGTACTGGCAATTCAGCCCGGGCGAAGTGGAGCGCTTCAAGTGGGAGACGCATACGAAGGGCCAACAAACCCATTGCTTCATTTCCTTAGACGAAGGCGCGAGGAATATCCCGAATCCGTTCTTGCTGGATTTCTTTTGACGGATGCGAGGAACTGAAAACGGCGAGCAACGATACGCGCCTTGGTCGGACTTCGGTTGGTGCGGAAGCCTGCTTGGTGCTTTGACGCCGAATGTACGCAGGCATCCATCACATGCGGACATCGACATCAAATGATCTATAAAAATTAAGACGTCCTAAAAAAGGTGGATGATGGAGGTGCATTTTAATTAAGACGGTTTCCTATTGGTGTCCATCCTCTTAATCATATTGCTCCGTCACGATTTTTCGCAGGTAGTAGTGTATGGCTCCCCCTATTCTGCGCAGGTTACCATTTTCGCAATCCTTCGCTGTAAAACTGACCTACTAAAGAACATCACGACACCCCACGATTCCTTCCGGTGTAGTCGGCCATCTAAAACGCGGCACAGCATCGCATCGGATTGTTTCATAGGATTGGGGTATGTGTAACGAGGAAATAACTTGATCGTCCGCAATTTTTCCACATGTCAAGTACACCCCAGCGTTACAGTAGTTGGATCGTGCACAAGTCGGCGGAGGACCGAAGGTTGCATTGGTTATGGGGTCATAAGGCAGACATCGCGGTTCAGCTGCACGACTCCATGGCCCCCTGACCAATGAGCTACGAAACTACTTGGAGCTCACACCATTAGGGGAGCCCTCTTCGCACGATAAGCTTTATCAACATCCTCGTTAGAGCTCGCTCTCTCTTTCTCAGTTGGGGGCTAGCGACTATTGTCCAGTAAGAAATGAGGTGAACAAGGATCGCCGTTACATCGGGGATGATCATAAGCGCAGAGACGCCATGAGCCTGCATACGGCCTCCTTACCAAAGTACATATGAATGGCAAGGCTGCCATACATATAAGAGTGCGAATTCCTTATTGTCCGGAGAAATCGAGATTGTCTCTGTTACACCAAAAAGTGCCGAATCTTACACCAACAAGCGAACGGAGCCGGTCACAATGTCGCCAAAGTCGTCTGCTACAACGCCCAATGTGGCTCGCCTACGGGAGACGGCCCACCGTCAGTTCCGTTCGGTTCTCTTCGGGAGGCTACCACGAGAGATTCGGGAGATGATCTATATCGAATGCTGGAAAGCATCTGGAATTAAACAGCATGTATTCATCCGCAACGGCCGCCTAACTCACTCGCCCTGTCTTCTGGCATCCGATGAAACGGACGAGAGGCTCGAGGAGCTTCAGCGGGTATTGCACAAGCAGGGGTCCCCTCAGAGATGGCGGACTCGCTCGCTAGCCTTGGACAACAAATGGGCTGGAAGGTTTTCGTCCTCATGGCATGAGCATTGGATATGTGAGGAGGAAATGAAGGAGGTGACCGCCAACCACGGCGAGACACACCATTGTCACCAACGAACTATTTTCTTACCCATGATGCTGGCTTGCAAGAGAACGTGAGTGTTGGTTGCTCAACTCAACATCCCCTTAGCTAAATCTTCCCGGCATCATCACCTACCACATTCCGGACCACCGAGCTCCCACTATCAACCCACCAAACGCACAATCAAGCAAACTAACATCCCGACCAGATACCTCGAAGCGCGCCCTAGCCTCTACGCCACCACCACTCTGATCTTCACAGACCTGGCCGCCGCGCACGCATGTCTAGCGCTCTCCCCATCCACCACAGCATCACTACTCCACTCCCTCGCCTTCTCCCTCGTCCTCCCCTTCGAAACCCTGCACCAGCACCGACTCCGTCCATCCCCCGCTACCGCGGGCCCGTGGGCAGCTCTCTGCACCGCGCTCTCAGACCTCGTGCGTTTCGCCAACCTAAGAGACGTTACCATGCGCCTAGGCCTCGCGTCCTCCAGCGCGACACACTACGTAGACCGGCATGCGGGCAAAAGCTCAAGCTCCGGTAAGTATGGAAGCGGAAGCGGAAGCGAAGGCGAAGACAGCGAGGACGGAGCCCGAATCAACGCGCGCATCGTCGAGACCCGCCCGTGGCAAGAAGTCCGTGAGCGCTGGGCCCTGAGCGCGGTCCGGGGGATGCTCGCGCGGCGCCTGGTCCTGCAGCTTCCGCGCGCGGAGCCCACGCGCCGCCGCCCCGAGTGGGTCACGCCGTATAACTACCCCGAGGAGGACTGCGAAGGGAAGAGCGGGGGCGTGCCGTTTCTCCGGCTCGAGCGCTATGCGGCGCTGCCGCCTATGCAGTTCCGCGAGGATGGGCGCGTGGAGGCGCGTGTGGATGCGAGGCGCGAGAGGTCGGGTACGACTGTGTTTTCTATCTCGTTGGCGGAAGATGAGGGTCGTGGGGAAGGGGACAGGGATGGTGATAGAGATGAAGGTGGGATGAGGGAGACTAGGTTGCGGAAGGTGAGGAGAGGCGTTAAGGGCCTTATGACGGGGCTAAAAGTTAGCTGATGGGATTGTATGGGCCGAGTTTCGCTAACATGGGAAAGCAAGTGGCTAGGGGCGACGAGATCGGAATTCTAAAGACCTACATGTAACAAGTTTAAACGAGCGACCGACCATAAAGTCTAGAGTGAATCAAATACCAAGCCATGTAACGAAGTCACAAGCAATCTGTAGGTAGATATGTGAGCAACGAGAATAGGAGAATCCTCCAGGATGTGTTCGGTCTCGGGGTGGCTCGATATAAACCGATAAATATATGAGCAACTATGTAGTTGCGCGAAGAGCCTCGACTGTCGCTGGCTAAGACTACCGGCCTGTATACCATAAGAGCTTTATTTTCTCTTAATGTCCCTATCTCTTTCATCCAGAACCGAAGAGCTGAGAAGCCAAGCCCCCTACTCGGGATACAAGGTCCAGCGCCACGCGATCAGCCCCTGAACGTAGTGATTATCCTGCATCGGTGAGTGTCGAAGAAAATGTTGATAAACCCTTCATGCATGCGAACGGGCCATGAACGTAATCAGAAACAACCCAAGCCGGGTTCGACAGATAACGTCTTAAGAATCTAAACCGTTCGCATAGTCAATAAGTACACCTGACGTCGCACCACGGACCAAAAGCTTGTCGTGATGTCTTGACCTCGTATTATAGTAGCAATATGGCCCCATCGCCCTACCATATATGATTATTGCAGTAATGAAGTTCGAGATGGGTCGGAGGCATTCGATCGTGCGCCGTTCACACTTATAGACAAATGCTATTATGGCTAAGACTAGTGCTTGTGCGCCCGCAACTTACCACAACGCAGCGCTAAAATGGCAGAAAAAAAAGCCATAGCTTATATAAAATTAAATTGAGCAATCGAATGCCTTATCGATTGGGTTCTGATCAGGTCGAATTATTTTGTTGTAACCCATAAGGGTTGTAAACTCGGGCTCTTACATGTACGGTCACCGAAAGGGGGCCCTCCAGTTATATGCAAGGGTTTAATAAGCACAGATGTTGAGGAGGATAATGTAAAGAGCATTGCTGTTCGTGCAGTATGACTCTGGCTAGCCGTGCAGTATTTCCTAAAAAGGTGGGCAGTCAGCCGTTTTGCCAGGCATCTCCCTTGCCAAAACCATTCAAACCTTGAATTTCGACGAAAAGCTATATACCTTGGCATTACTGACTCTGCTCAATTGATAATTTGTATCATTAAAAAGCCCTCGTTCCAGCGATTCCGTCTATGTAAGTTTCATATCTTGCATCCCTAGCCTGGTGTGGCTATATGATGGCGAACCTGACGGCTTAGCTTCCTCCCGCGGCTATTCCCCGGTTATACTCATACTTAGTCATTTTGAAAATCGGTGGGATCGCCTCGCGGCGGTCGAAAGTTACCACTTGGCCAAAACCTCATTTCGAAAAGAAACGCTAGCCGAAACGAGAAGTAAAATGCTTTTATACATATGGCATGTCTATAAAAGAATCATACATATATACGAAACATTAATTACATAGCTGGTACATATCAGCCCAGCCAAATTTGTATGGCGTCATTAGTACCTCTCATGCTTTTAACCTTTTTGACACCACCACCACCGCCATTTTATTTCATTATAGCTGCAGCCTTCAATTGACAATCGACGATTTTCGAAATCGCTTAATACAGAGATTCTAATTATATATGTTTCATATGATGCATCGCTGTTTTGGGCGAGCGTTGTTGTCGTTGAACCAGCAGATATCACGATTTCATACTTGGTCTTTTTTGAGAATCGAAAAAAAGCATGAGAGATACTTATCAACCCATGAAAATTTGGCTGGGCTGATAGGTACCAGCAATGCTAGCTGGATTATTAATGCTTTGAAAATCGCATATAACCGTTAAGTGCATATTTTTCCGCAAATATATTCATATTCCTCTCAAATTTCTCTTAAACATATCCTCTTATTACCTATTTTAGTTTAGCGCATCCCTATTTCTGGGTTTTGGCCAAGTGGTAACTTTCGCGCTTCACACGCCTTATTATTCCATATAACGTTGCAAAGCCTGGGATGCAGCCCTTGATACATATATTGCTAGAATCGCTGAACTGAGGAGATTAATGCTATAGTAGTCATAGAGTCCTAAGACCCATGGATGCGAAGTTATTCGCGTTTTTGTTGAAATCTACATTTGATGGGGTATAGCCGCCGGATTTCCACCACCGCCTACCGCTTTTAGAAAATACTGCACGGCTAGCCAGAGCCATACTACATAGTATTATCTCAGGTGCCCTCATACCACATGTGAGGCTTGTACCTTTTTATGCGCTAGGGTTTTAGCCAATCAGAATTGAACAGTATTCCGTACACGAGAGAAAGTATTCCGTACACGAGAGAAATTAAGCCACCCATGTGATACTACCTCACAAATAGCTGTGCCCATTGAATTGAAAGGGCCCCACACGTTTGTTTCGAGTCTCGAGGTCCATTAATACAAATATTTCGTGGCTCATTAATATAAGTAGCAACTAATATCTGCGCTCACTGCTTTATACTATTGTATTTATAAGTTTGATCGCGCCTCAAACCTTGCGATAATTCCCTTTCACTTCGTTATCATTATGCTTGCTGCGTTTACGATGTCCTGTGTTTTTCGGATTTTAAGCGGTGTGTGTTCCTTAACGATTGCCACGGTGTTGATACTACTCCGCACACTCGATGATGTCTCTCGTACTGCTTGTATCGTGTAAGTATAAATCTAATCCTCATAATGTATTAATTGCGGTTATAATAAGCATCTAAGTACTGACATATCTCGTTAAGTGCATACGTCATATGGGGGTTATGCTTCTTGGTATTCTTTTGGCTCCAGCTAAAACTCGTTCCAAGTCGGCTTACTCACCGGAAGAAACTGTTAGCCTCCCTCCTAATATTGACTTACTCACTAGCTTACGACGTTGTAGGTACATATTCAGTGTGGTTATGGCGGCCATCCATTTTTCCATTGCAATATCGCAGAATACCGAAAATGTCCTCGACGGTTTCACAACATATGCCCCCCTCGTTCTCACTGTATGCAGCTGTCTTATGTCACTCCTTTTTGCGGGATATGGCACTGGAGAAGGCATACCGATAGAATTAGCCGCAATGTAGGGAATATGAGGTTTATATATCGTGAAATTGTTGAATCCTCAGTTGGTAAGGGCTCCAGTTCGCATGGGTGTATTTACAAGAGAATTCGGATGCATAGACTTGGTCTTGTTCATGTCGCATTTTTGAAGTATCGGAGGGTCCTGGTTTAAAAACAGCCTTCAATGTTTGACGAAGTATAATGAATGCGAGATACAGCTATTTGCATGCCTATTTAAACTCCCGAAACGTTGGCATTTAAGATTTGGAGATGAGTTAGTTACCAAAGACTGGTACTGGTATCATCGATCCGTAGTAACTAGTGATATGTACTGTATTATTATAAGAGTGTATTAATACATAGTATGATACGAAATGTGAATCTTTTCTGTTACTTAATAATCCCTTGTATAATGATATAAGGGGACTAAAAGAGAAAAATCCATGCATGTGAATATGTGCGTCACTTGGTGTGTCCGATGAGTTGTGCATTAGCTGCAATAGGATCCAAGGTTCCCCTAATTATTTACATATGTACATGTACATAGTGAATAAAAGAATCCAAATAAATAATTATCATGATATTTGACCAATTTGACGAAATACTTATGATTTAAGTATTAACGGCAAACGCCGCATACTACTTCGTACGTACCGCCTTTCCAAAGATCTACCCAATGCTAAGGAGACACCAAACATTTCAGGTGAGATTCCCACCAAACCCACAATCGCCCAGCCTGCTATTTCGCCGTTGCATCATGCCGGCGCACCCCACGATGTTACATGAGTAGTATACGTCTCTAAACACATGTGCACATCGTACAGAGTGTATAAGTATCTTTGTAAGTATGCCATATTCCAACAACCGATTCTTAAGCCTTGAACACAATCGCTAGGAGGTATAATTATACCAACATCGTGCTATGGTACGATATCGCTGCAACATTTCGACTAAATTAACTACTTCGAATAGCACTAATAATACTTTCGACTGCCACCATGTCAGCCACCCAGCGGTAGCAACTCCCGAGTACTCTTCACCATAGCCGTATGACTCCCTAACGCCAAACACGATAACAATACTGGTCATATACCAACAGAGAACTCGTAACCAGAAATTTGCTCTACTTGTCACCTTTTTTTCTCGGCTTCCCCCGCGGTCACCATCTCTGCCTCGTTGATTCGATATAAGCCCCTTCGTCTTGCAACCAGTATGGGCTCTGCAACAAGTGTAGTGACAGTGATTCCGCTTCGTACAGGCACTGAAATTCCTGGTAGGGCTTGGATCATGTAAGCATATACAGCAGCCTCAAATATTATATCGATATTTTAACTGCTGACGAACGCCTTAAAGTATGTATGCATTACGGGTAACGCTTTTCTTGCCATACCTGTGGCTACATGCTAAACTTGTTGGAACCAGGCATAATCAGCAAGAGCGGTTAGTTGTTTCCTTGATGAGATGCTAGGTTAACTGACGGCTCTCAGATACCTCTTTCTCCTTACTATCGTTGCCATACACTTCACGATGGGCTTGCTTCATACAGGTGAAACCGTTCTTGACAGCCTCACGATATATGGCCCCATCGTTCTTACAATCTGCGTTTATCTTGCGTTCTGGACTATATCAATAGTATACAGGAGCTACGATGCGCCGCAAGGTACACAGTTAGAGCTAGCTGTCAATGTAATCGGTGGGGCACAAACAGCTGCTGGAGCGTGAGGCATGATTATTAGGCGTACTGGCCATCTGTAGTACTATTGACGAATCATGATTTAGAGATGGCATTTTAAAGCAACTGGGAGGTTGGGGGGTTCGGGGTTAGGTTAGGTTCCATGATTCAATAGGGGGTAGCACACGAGATTCCCCGAGACGTTTGCATAGAGAAGCAAGGACATTTGCAGACATATACGGGCTCACTTACGCGCCCAATGTACTACTAGTGAGCTAGAAAGAATATTTCCCAATTGCCTCTAACTATTAGGAAGTTGACCATTTTCTATCCTAGACAGTTGGTCGGATTCTTTCTCGAGATAAGCTCCCACCCCTATCGATGTTTGCAGCAATCGGCGGTCTGCTCAAAATCTAGCCGCAAACGTTTGAAGATGCCGCCAGCTTGCTATTCAAAATACGCTACGATGGTCCTTTCATAGGACATTATCAGACATTCCATAGCCGGAATCCACACTCGACCGGCCTCAGAACCCCCGACTCCTCCAATTTTGCCACCAGTCTAAGAAGCGCTTCGTCCTCACCGCGCGGCGCCAGAAGCGACATGGCCACAGGTAAGTACTCCTCCTTCTGTGTGATTTTGGAGTTAAATCTGACCTCCCTTACTGGTATCGTGATATCGGGACATCCCGAGCAGTGGCTGATTGAGTACACAGAAAAGCCGCTCTAGAAGATACCCTTATCGTCTTTACGCTTCGTGATTTCGTCTCTGTAGTTGGGTACGCCTCGGCTTTGGGAAATATATCAGTAAGGGAATTGTTGTAACCTCCGTATTTGACGTGGAGAGGGAGGAGGTAGCAGTACTTCATTGATCCAGGTCCCATACGTCTTCAGCGCCGCCACTGATATATCATAGTTTGCTTTAGAAACCTGCGAGCCATAGTCGAGACGAGCTCTTGCTATCGCCTCGATGTAGGGCATCTGGCCGGAATGAGTTGCGTGGTATTCTCGCAGAAATAGCCCGACGGCATTGTGCCATATTTCGTAGTACACGACGTTCTAGTAGATCGTGCTTGTCGCTTCAACGAGGCTCTCGGGGGCTCGTGTGTCTCTCCATAAGTCGTATACACAAACTTCACGCCGTTTGCATCGGAGCTACCTTTCAAGTTTGGTCACAAACTCCTCTAAAATCGTGTCGGCCGGTGTTCTAGGCCCATTGCCGCTTCCTTCGCAGGTAAAGAACTTCGCCGCCGCGGCGGGTTCTAGGGTGTTGGGCTCGACGGCATAGATGATCTTATACCGTACGTTGTCTGGGTCTGGAATAGAACGCATCATTGGACTACGTGATATGACCCTCATCACAGCTCTAGTAATAGCGGCAGATCGCGCGAAGACGCCTGGCGTATCCAAATATTGGGAACATACAAGGCCGGAGCTACTGACGCCCCCGTGGGATGGCCTTACTCCATAGAGGCCATTGACATCAGTCGGATGTCTAATTGAGCCTCCAGTATCAGTACCGATGGTGAAATCTAACCACGGATAGCTTGCGGCACCACTCACTGAGCCCGAACTTGATGATGATAGCTTTTAGAAGGCATCATCTCTTAGATTCGTTGGGGAAACCTCTTCAAGTCTGTGAATGTAGTTAGTTGGGACATTGAATTAGTAATTGAATTGAAGGGACAAACAGTTGAGAGGATCCTGGCCGTCGCACCACTGAGTGCAGCGCATCTTGCCAACCATAGCTGCCCCAGCTGATATCAACTGATTGATGAACTCGGCGCTGGTGGCTTTAGCTGGATACGAGGAATGGTATATTTACTCCCACGTCCAGTCTCCAAGCCCGCAATGTCGATAGAATCTTTCATCCCAAACCGCATACCCGATAGAGGTAAAAAGTCACTCGGTCATCTGTAACCCAATTTAGATGGTACGGGTATCCGCTGTAGCAAGTTGGTTCACATTCGATGAGAAGAGGTTTTGATGGTAAAGAAAGCATGTACATTGAAACCAGTAAACCACTTATATCGACCCGCCCCAAACCTAGGAATCGTTCCCCTGACAAAAGCATTGCTCGTATCCTCGAATAATTTGAAGCCTCCGTAGATTCTACCTGTTTGACTATCAACCACATAAGGTCTCATCGGATCCTTCTTCCCTCCACCCCTCAGCAGCACAACTCCATCCATAATATTGCTAGCGATAGTAATGTGAAGAGAGCACTGTAGAATAACAACTAGATGTTCTTGTTAGCATAGTCCTTAACTTGAATATGCATTGTAAACTTACGATCAAAACCCGCGTCTATATATCATCTCCCCCAAACTCCCTGCACAATTCCTCCAACTCCTCATCCCCAATGTATGTCGTGTCGTCATCAATATCCAGCACCGTCGCAGCCATAAACTGCTCCGGTCTCTTAGCGGCTCAACGCTGGCGTGAGTTGGGGACTGCAATATGAAATCGCAGCCCCCGATGTGTATTGTGACCATCATGTTAGCACAGTTCATGACACTATGTTCATTGATTAGAGGGGATTACTTACGTGGGCGGTATCACCCTGTATACCCCAAGAACTGAGCGGAGTGTCGTGGGATCGTAGCCCAAACCTTGATGTTAGTGCCGGGAATGCATGCGGTGATCCATAAGGAAACACTAGGGACCTGTTAGCTTGCTTCTTCGGATGGACGGTTCCAGTGTGGCTGTTGCTTACCCTCCAGGTCGTATTGACCGGTTTTGTCCAGGGCGACCTGCCTCCCTCCCCACCACGGTCGCCCCTATCCCCTATCTCCTCCCCCTTCCATCCCACCCCTTAACCCTTTTTTTTTTTTTTTTTTTTTTTTTTTTTTTTGGTTTTGGTTTTGTTGTTTTGTTTTTTTCGTTTTGCTTTTCATTTTATGTATGATTTTTTTATTTGTATTATGCCTTATGTCTTAGGATTTCTTCGCTGTTTTGTTTTGTTTTGTTCTGTTTCGTTTTTGTATTGTCGTAGCCTGAGGGTCCCGAGAAGCCACTCCCTAGATGACTCCTGAGTGACGGAATGCCCTGAAAGTATTGGGACTCTCGATTGTCCAGATGGTGTTTGCATTGAGTCCGTAGGTATGATGACTTATGCGGACCATCTGTTGAATCATCTAAGGAGGGCCAGGCTTTTTTGTAGAGTGTTTGGTAGATGTTCCCGGGACCCTCATCGAGGCCTCATCTGTGTCGTACCACCAGAGAGCGTAACCGTACTCTCTCCTCAAGTCCATAAGAACGCATGTCTCCCAACAGGTGAAGTGCCGCGCATCGAATACGACTACGCGTTCCCCAAGTAGAACTCGACTTCGGAATCGCCTTCAGCGTTTTTGGACGTTCTCCTCGGGGTTCAACGCTGCGTTCCAACTCTTTCCCGCCTTTCTCTAGCAGTTTTCTTACTGCAGTTATTTTTAGGTTTTCTTTTCTTTTTTTTATTCTTTGGCTTTTTGCCTCTTTTATTTTATTTTATTTATTTTGGTTTATTTCTTTTCTTTTTCTGTTCATTTCTTCGTTCCGCGCCTCCGGTCAACTAATTCCTGTTAGCTTTAGGTTCTTGTATTTGCGCTGGTGATCCGTCAATTACCTTGGATGCGGCCCAATTCCTAGGTGGGAACTCTCGGGACGACTTCTTGTCTTCCCGGCCGAAGCTGCAGAGGGTCGAGTCGAACGCCAGTACATGTAATTCTTCGTCGAGGTCGCTCGCTCGGTTCTTTTCGCGGGAGGTACTCTGCAGCAGCCCAGCGGCAATAGGCTCGTCCGCGGTAGGCTTGGCGGTTCTCGGTTCTCTCCTCGATGGCTTTATCGATCTCGGCCGCCCTTTCGACGTGGGCCGCGTTGGCTACGACAGTCTCTATTGACCTGATGTCGAGCTCCTCGTCGGCTTCTCCAATGTATGCTCTCTTCCCGCCGCGATCGTTTGCTTCTTCACTTGGGCATGGTTTGTAAAGGCGCTTGGTGAATGGCATCTCTACGTATCCAGGGAACGTCTCTAGGCGGTTTTTGAGATCTCCCACTCGTACTAGGGACGTAGGCCTAGGGCATCCTTGAAGCGTATGAATGCATCCCTTGGCAGCGGCTTCGTGAGGCCGTCAGCCACCATTTGAGCCGTAGGAGTGTAGTGAAAATCGACCTCCTCGGACGCTTGCTTTTCCCTTGCGAAATACACGTCAACCTCGATATGTTTCGTACGGCCGTGAAACTGGGGATTCTTAGCTAATGCCAGGGCTCCCTGGTTATCTCCGTAGATTATCGTGGCTGTTGCTTGATTCTTATTGGCGTTTAGTTCCTCCAGTAGCCGCCGTAGCCAGATCGCTTCTTTGGTCGCGTTTGCCATGCCTCGAAATTCAGCCTCGCAGGTTGACGTAGCTACCACTGGTTGCCTTTTGGATGACCAGCTGATCGCTCCGCTGCCAATGTTGAAGACATACCCTGAAGTGGATCGTCGAGATTGTCCACATCCTGCAGGTAGCCTCTGGCCTTACACGCCTTCAGAGTCTTTTCTCCCCCTTTTACATTTCTCTCTCACTCTCACTCTCTCTCTTTTTCGTGTGTTTTTTCTTTTTTCTTTTTTTTTCTTTTTTTTCTAGTTTTTTTATTATTAATTTTTTTCAATCTCGTCGTCACCAACTCTTCTAGAAACTCATTAGCATTCCAGTAGGCTTTGAAGTATAGCGGACGTCATACTTACTTATAGGGGTAACTGACTCCAACTGCGCCCTGGGCGACTCAAGCAACCGGCCATATGGGAAAGAATTAAACGGACTTCACCCCCTATCGGCTGGCTGGTCTAGCGTGCTTGGCATTCCATGGTAGGTCCGGAGCATTGAGGGAGCTGCTCCTGGGTTTCCTCTATGTCGTATATCGTGGTATCGCGTCTGGGCCGGCGGTCCGTATTGATTATAACCCTCCCCTGTCCCGTAGTTTACCGCCGGCTCCTGACTGGATAGTCGTAATAGGATAACAATCATGGAATTTCATCGCGTCCAGGAAAGCAGAAAACTATTTATCGACTCGTACAAAAAAACAACAACATGGTTGCTGGCGCTGTCAACAACTCTCCTAAAGTATCGTTAGTATTTTCGGAGACTCGTGAGCTGGGAGTTACTTACTCATCTAGGTGGCGAGCCTATCTGTTATGCTGGACCGGGCGCAACGGATTCGCTGGCTGCTTGTTTTGCTGCCTCCTCAGAAACGCCTCGGCCTCCCTCTTCTTCTTTTCCTCGAAGCGCTTTTTGATCTCCTCCTTCGTCTTGGCTTCGATCTCGGCATTGAACTTCTCCCCAGCGGCGCGGCTTTCGTTATCCCTCTCGTCCACTATCCTCATCGTGTTGGCCAACCTGATGGGGTCCACGGGGGGCAGGGGCGCAGTGAGCGCGGGGGGCTCCTTATGCTTATAGTCATCAACGAAGAAGCCGCGCGGGATCGCTTCTCGCGACGCTTGCATGTCCAGAGCTCTTTGCTCACCACCCCTCTCGAACGAGAAGTCGAAGATTATCTTTTGTCCCTCTTTCTTCTCCGGCGCGGCAAAATTAAAATTTTGTTCAGAAGGCATTGCCTTCTTGCCGTCCTTCGTCTTCGAGGGCAACAGCCAGTGCTTCGGGATGTCTTCGAATTTCGGCGCGGATTCTTCTGGCATTGGGAGGCCGGCATTCTTCGGAGCAGAGTTCTGATTGGTGTCGACCTCCATATCAGCGCTCAAGGCCGTTGGCACCGATGAGGGTGCGGGCATGACAACCGGGTCGCTCGAAGACGGTTGACTGTAACAATAAAGGTTAGTAATTGCTTAATAGCATAGGGCATTTCTCGGTTTCATATATATTTCGGGAATGATTGAACTGGAATGATACCAGAGTGGGGAATGAAGAACTCTTGAAGAAACTTACTTGATCGGCTGGACTTCCGATATGCTTGACGGCATCACGGGAGCAGCGGGGGTCTGTGGCAGAGGCTTCGCCGGGAAAGTCAGCCCGTTGATGATCACGGCCTCCTGCTGGGCACCGGGGACGGGAACATCCGGTTTTGGCTTGGCCGGCTGGGTTGGCTCTTGGACAACGGGCGGCGGCTCCTGGACGACTTGTTGCTGCTCTTGGGTAGCTACCGGCGGGGCTAGCTTGCTCAGCTCCTTGATATCTTTAAGGTGAGCAGTGAACTGCTCCCCGGTGACCCCGTCGAACATGCCCGAGAAAGTGCTGTCAACTTGGTCCTGCAGAGCTTTCATGTCCATTGCCGATGTCTCGCCTCCCGGGGCACCCACCAAGCTGCCCGGACCTTGGTTCATCGGGAGAATGGCACTCGGGAGCCAAGTGGACTGCCCCTGAACAGTCGTGTGGGAGGGACCGGCTACCGTGGGCATATCGTACGGGCTGGTCATAAGCCCTCCGCCTGGCTGCTGATTGAGGGAGCTACCCGAGAACGGCGAGGCATTCACGTTGGACACGAACTGGTCCAAGTTGACCTCTGCGTCTCGGAAATCGAAGGCCAGCTCATCATCCTCATCGCTGTCGTCCGAGTCGTCATCGCCCGAGTCGCCGCCTGCGAAGAGGTACTCCAAGTCATCATCTGCGGCTACTGGAGCTGTCCCGGCTTCCTCCATGTCGACATTGGACGCCACGTCGACAACGGACTCCATGTCGACATTGGAATCTTGGTCTTCGGCCGCGACGTTGGACTCCATGTCGACGTCGGGATCCACATCTTCCTGAGCGAAGTTGGACTCCATGTCGACATTGGAGTCCACGTCTTGGTCCGCGACATTGGCGTTCATGTCGACGTCCGAGTCCGCGTCACTGGCATCCATGTCCTCGTCCGAGTCATAGGGACGCCCTTGGCTTGCGACCTGTGCCTCATTTGGCTCGGTCGACGGCGCCCCTACTTCCTCTTCATCCGAGACCTCCACGTCCATGGCTGAGCCTCCATACGCACCGATGGTGGGCTGTACCTCCTGGTGGCCATTGGATAGCTGGCCCATTATAACGGCCGGAGCACCGAAGGAGAACACGTCGTTCGCAGAGAGGCTTGGGCTTGTCGAGAAGGCGTTGCTCAGATTCACCTGGTACTGCCAGCTGCCCAGGGTGGCCGTCTGCGAGTGGGCCGAAGGAGGTTGGTGGGGGGCGGCGTTTAAGAAGCCAAGCGTGGCCTGCTGCTGCTGCTGGTGCTGCTCCTGGAAGTTGAAATCTTGGGCAGGGGCGACATGGCTGGGGAACTGGTGCTGATGGAACTGCTCCATAGGCAGATCCATCGTGAACTCCATTTCCCCGCTGGGTGCGACCCCGGCAGCAACATCCTCCTCCGGGACGGCGACGACTTGCTCAGGAACAACAACCTGCTCCGGGAAATCATGCTCCGTGATAATAAGCTCCGGGACAACGAACTCCGGGACAACGAACTCCGGGACAACGAACTCCGGGACGGCTACCGCATCTTCCATCACAGCGGCTTCCTCAAAAGGAGCGACCTCTTGAACTCCGGGCCATTCCGTGTAGGCCACGGTTCCGGGGACAAAAACATTCTCCACAAAAGCACCTCCGTCGGGAATGTCCAAGCCGTCCGCGACGACGACTTGCTCCGGTACTACCATGTCGCTAGTGACAATGGGTTCCTCAAGAGTGGTGACTTCCTGGGCCTCGACCGGTCCCTCCGTGATAAACACAGGCTCGGGAGTAACGGCGTCTTGGGCGGCGACGATAGGCTCTTCGAGAGCAACAACTTCTTCCACGGCAACAGGTTCCTCCACAAAAACAGGTTCCTCCACGGCAGCGCCTTCCTCCGGAATGACCACACCGTCCCAGACAGCGACGTCTTCGGGTACGGCGGACTCCCCGAGGACAGCGACTTCCTCGGGGGCGACGGCTTCTTCCAAGAGGTCGGCACTGGCCGCTTCGGTGACTTCTCCGGCCTCTGCTACCTCGGGGATGACGATGGGCTCCTCTTGCATCGGCGGGTGCTCGGCCTTGGGGGGTTCCTCAACCTTCTCCTCAACGGTCAAGGGTTCCTCGATGACCTTCTCCTCATTCAAGGGTTCCTCGGTCTTCTCTTCTACCACGAGCGGTTCCTCGACCTTCTCCCCATTAAGAGGTTCCTCGGCCTTCACCTCCACCTTAGGCGGGTCCTCGACTTTCTCCTCATGAAGAGGTTCCTGGGTCTTTGAGGGTTCCTCAACCTTGGCGGTTTGCTCCTCGCTTGCCTGGGCTTCGGTACACAACTAGTTTTTGTTAGCCTCGATTCGTTATATGTAGAATGATTTGTCAATTACCTTGGAAGCAGCCCACTTCCCGCGTAGGAACTCTCGGGATGACACCTTCCCCTCGCAGCTACAGTCGTCCTGGACCGAGTCGAAAAACGGCTTGATTGAAGATTGGAGCCAGAACTCGCGCCTCTTCTGGGCCCAAGAGGGCTTTCGGGGCTCCTCTGCGACAGTCGGCGGGATATCGGCCACGACCGTGATCTCGGAGAAGGTCAACTTGGGCGGCTCTGGCGGAGACTCTGTCTGGGTACCGGCGTCGACCATCTTGGGGGGCGCGAAGTATCGACCGACTCCCTTCAGGAATAATCCGGCTGCGCGATAGGCAAGCACGGGAGCCCGGAAGATTCCGTAGAGGAGCCGGAAGATGCGGGCGAGAAGGCGGAGAGGGACGGAGAGGAGGAAGGGAAAGAGAGGGGAGAGGCAAGTATATGCCTGCGAGAGAATCTGCACCGTCGGCAATAGGTGGGTGCAAGCCACGATCACAAGGTCGAAGAGGCATAGACGGGGCTCATCGATCAAGAGTTTATGAACCACCATTGTGGCCGAGATAACGTAGGTAGAGGGGTGTGACGGGCCCCAGAGATCGCGACATACTGCCATGACGCCGGCGGCGTAGAGCTCTTGGAAGTAGCCGCCACCGAAGATGTGCTGTACGCACACCGACGCCACGAAGTTGACGCAGAGAGAGAAAAAGAAGCCGGCGTAGTCATATTCTTTGGCCGGGGGGAGACAAAGGATCATAAGCGCACCGAGGATGGCGCCGATAGGAACGGCAGCCACGGCATCGATGGCCAGGAAGAAGGGGATCAGAACGGTCATTGCATACATCTTGAATGATGGCGCCGAGCCGTAACGAAAAAGTAAAGAGAGGGAATGGTAGGTGTCGCGAAGGTGATGGATGAAAATCCGTAAAGTAAGGTTGCAATTGCAAGGAATGAATCCGAAGAGAAAAGATTATTGCAGTTGCAAAAGTAAAGTTCAGTTGCTTTGGGTTGAGAACAGCAAGATGTGTTGTCAATGAGAAAACAGCTGAGCTTGAAAAGGTTGGGAGAAGAAGAGTCAGAAAAAAAGCTTCAGGTCGATGGGGTATGGGGTTATATAAATTTCGGATGCGCAGTTCGAATCAGCCACAGTAGTAACTTGGGACAATGCGTAAACTGAGGAAGGCACTGTTCATACTAGTGTTCTATTCAATTTATTTAACTGTTGCAGTACACACTGTTTTGCCCATTGTATGGTGTGCATTATCACTGTTTGCCTGGGTGATTACGCGATGGGGTTTGCATCATACCTAAAGGTACCAACGTATGTACTACATATTACCTAGTTTTCCGTGACAACATCTCAATAAACTTTAATAAAACCACAGTATAATAGGTATCGAATGGCCTAAATAGGAAAAGCATAAGTACTTAGTACTCTAGATATCGTACACTGTCTATTTAGATATCACCTGGCTCAAGATCACACGCCTACAACCACCCTATTGAGGATCAGCAGATTACCGTTTACACTGTTAAATCAGGGCACTGTACCAAAAGAGATGAGAAAATAGCAATAGAGTTCTACTATCTTTCATCACTAAATTACATGATGACCACATTGAGTAAATTAATTCACCCAGTTACTGATTTCAGTCTCGTTCCTCCCCTCGGTATTTAGTTACTGGTAACCCTAATAGGCTGGAAGACAATAATACCACAAACTTGGATTGGTTCAAAATTTCGCCCCCCTTCCTCATTATGATAATGCATGTAATCAGACAAGATTTATTATACCATCACAAAAAGACTTTCCCCCCAAAATCAGCCAGCAGCGAACCTACGGTACTGCTAGGCTGCAATTTTATATTCAGATCTTGAGACACTGCATATTAAAGATAATACACTACTCTGTATGAATTTTCAAGTCAGTCAAAGAGCTAGAAACCACACAAGACGGAAAATATTAAAACGTATAGTTAGTATACTTGCAGGCTTTGATTACGGGCATTTAAAAACGGACAGTACAGTATCCAAAGTATCCTGGCTGCGAGGCCGGAAATATTCACGATCAGTAGAAGTGAATGGCGGAAATCGAATGTTGAAATACTAAATTACGATTGGTCGTCTGAAGTTGAAAATGAATTTTAGGACTATGAAGACTGATCGAAAAGATCGAAGAGGTTGAAGTAAACGCAGGTACCCTTGCCACTAAGTTATGATTGGTCGATAGCAGGGCCCACTTCCCGAATCGAGTATTTTGATCAAAGCTATTATTAGGCAGGTACCCCGGATTAAATCAACAGCCAATGCATTATCTAATCAATCTAGATCACAACCTTGGCTTGGACTTTGGAAAGCACGGTACATGTACATGTACATCAATCATTCAATGTTCGGTACACTGCACATGTACATGTAGCGGCATTATCGCTGACCTTATTGGCTGGCCGTGGGATGATTGTATTCACTATTAGACTTTAATCGTACTCCTCGGCGGGCAGGCACGAATGATTCAATTTGAATCATTTATGGATAACCGGATCAATCCCTGCCACCTTCGATTTTGTGCGCGTTGTATTCACTACTATGTAACTAGTACTATGTACCTTTGTCATCTCTAGCGTGCAGGAACGCTGCCAAGCCTCTAGATAGAGAACATACCGCCATGACCTCAACGTGTGCACTGTACCAGTATGATATCCATGAGCCAGAATTGATATGTAACTTGTGCCGTAGAGGCTGCGATTTTTGTGGCCAACAGGTAGATGCAGTAGATGCACCACGCGAGGTTCAGCCCTAATTATCATAACCTTGAGAGTTTCTCTCCAGGCGTCATCTCCATTGCTCGGTGCGAAAATAAAATAAATTACGAAATATACTGCTGGGTACCAGGCTCAAACCAGTGTCTCCTCTACTGCTACTCTATCATCTGCTTGTATCTCATAGCTGTGTACATTTTGACAACACATCCACCGCGAGACTGCTCGACAGGAACCACACACCCAAAGAGGCCCTCTCGATGGGCTTGTTCAGCGGCCTATACTGTTGGGATATGTATCGATATTTATCAGAGGCAATTTCGCCTATGGGCGCATCCGCCGAAGCAATCCGCTCTAGTAATATTTAGAAACCTATTTTGGTACATACATGTAGCCTTTGCTTTGGTGAAGCTGGGAAAGATCTGGTAGATTTAGGCAAGTTGTTATTACCTAGTAGTGTAGGCTGTCATCGAACGTCTCGCTGGTCCTGTTATCACTACTTCACTGCCGTTACTCGGCACGCGAAACGTTGAATAGAGAGTTATCCTAGGAATAGCGAAACGCTGTCATCGAATCCGTGAAAATGCCAATCCGGGGCTCTGCACTCCAGACTTTAGAGAAGCCTTGCGTTAATAGTTATCCCATTCCACGTCCTACCTAACGAATAACCAGTGGCAAGTCGTAAGATAGTATATATCACCCTGGGTATAAACCTCATGCTTTACTACGGATTATCACATCTAAGCCTCAAGTGCTATACTTCATGTGCCTATCTATACTGGCCCTTATCAAACTATGGGACCTTATAAGTAGCATATGTCGAGACATCTTCTCTTATGGAAGAGAAAATACAAGATACCATTCTTTCCTCGTTTGGATCTGATCCCCAACACAACAATGTAGGACAGATATCACTAGCAACTTACGATTTCCCAAATTGAAGAAATACAAAATCACCATGGAATCTAATACGCTTAAGACGACATTGACCTAGTTGTGCAGCTAAACCAAGCTTAAGAGGCCTCATTATTCATCTATAATACAATCTATCTGTTACATATCTACATAGGAAAAAAAAATAGTCTACCTGCGGCCCTGTTCTATATCCTCTATCTGTATCTCGGGACTGCTATTTACCTGAACGCCATGATTGCCCTCAGACACGATGATCTCGGGGGCAGAATCCCTTTCCGAAATTTCTTGCTTTTCTTCCTCGGGGGATGTCTTCTTATTCCTCCTCCACATCCTGCTGAAGACACTCCAAATCTTAGAGAATATCCTAGCTATGAACTTGTATACGGCAACGAATGGCGCGCCGACGACCTCGGCAATCCTAGCAAACCAAGCATCGGGGAACAACCGCACAAGGACAGCCCAAGGCAGCGAAACCGCAGCCGCAACGACGCAAATAGCCCACTGCGTGCCATTAATAGCCGTGATCTCGAACGCGGCGCCTCCCACGAAAATAATAGCGATCTGTGCGCCGATCATGATGAAATTAATCGCGATAAAGAACTTGTTGCGATGCACGCCCTCGAGGATGTTGAACTTGTTGTCAAGGCGGCGGTTGTTGAACTCGTTGAAGATCTGCATCCACACGAAGGTGTTGAAGACCATGGTGTTGAGCTCCGTCTTCTGGAGCTGGTTGTTGGGGTCGTAGCCTAGGATCTGAGCGCCGGCGAAGTGCAGGACGAATGTCACGACGAGCTGGAAGATGGCCTGCCCGATGATCATTTTCCACATATTTGTTGTGATTAGGGGTGCGCTTTTCGGCTGGGGTTTGCGGTCAAGGACACTTTCGGTAGGAGGGTCCGTTGCTAGCGCGAGGGCTGCGAAGGTGTCCATGATGAGGTTTACCCAAAGGAGTTGTACGGCGGTGAGCACGGAGTGCATCTGGGGATCGGCGACTGCGGATACGAAGGCAAGGAGAACAGCAGTAATGTTGACGGTGATTTGGAACTGCTCGCGTATTAGTACTCATTCTGATTAATTTGTGTTAATTCGCCTTGAACTTACCTGAAGGAACTTCTGGACGGAATCATTTACTGCCCGTCCCCATTTGAGGGCAGTGAGGATGGAAGCGAAGTTGTCGTCCATCAGTACAATCTCTGAAGCCTCCTTAGCGACTTCAGTTCCGCAGATTCCCATCGAGAACCCGACGTCAGCAGTTTTCAGAGCTGGCGCGTCGTTGGTACCATCGCCTGTAACGGCCACGGTTTCGCCGAGAGCCTTGAGTCTCGCAACTAAAATCCTCTTGTCCTCGGGCGATGATCGTGCGAGCACTTGCAGCTTTGGCAGCTTCGCATCCATTTCCGCCTCGCTAAGCCTCCTGAAGTCAGGGCCTTCCATAATAAGCCCGTCCGTATAAATACCACATTCGGTGGCTATGGCTTGCGCAGTAATAGCATTATCTCCGGTAACCATGCGGACGACAACACCGGCATCTTGGGCCTTACGCACTGCTTCGGGAACACCAGGCCTGACAGGGTCTTGGATACCGACCAATCCGAGCCAAACAAGGTCTTCCAATACTGAAGCGAATTGCACATGGCCGTCCTCCACCTCCGCGTAGGCGGGGGGCCATTCGGGAAAATCCTTATACACAATTCCAATAGTTCTAAGCGACCCCTTCGCATAGGAATCAATAATTGCCGTCAATTCACTGCGATCGGTACCAGTCAGTGGGCTTGTAGCAAGAGACTGATCTGCTTTCTCGCTGCAATAGTTTAGGAGAATTTCTGAAGCTCCTTTGACAAGCAGCCTGAATCCGGATTGGTCCCGTAGCTTGATAACTGCACCCATGCACTTCTTCGCTGAGTCGAAGGGCATCATCTGGATCACTTGCTCATTCGCTCGGACCTCAGCCAATGATTGCATGCCCAGATACTCCTTGGCCAATTGGAGGAGTGCCGTCTCAGTTTTGGAACCAATAAACGTGAACTGGCCAGCTTCCTCGCCCTCAAATGCCGTAGAGTTGATAGCCACTGATTGGACGATAGCATCCTTAGTCTCCTGGGGAAGCTCGGCCGCCCATTGGGCAACAGTCTGGATGCCTGACTTCTCATTTTCGGATTTCGCAAAGCTCGACTGGCCAAAGGTAGCCGCCACAACCGTCATCTTGTTGGTTGTCAAAGTGCCCGTTTTGTCGGAGCAGATGGCGGTGGCGTTGCCCATCGTTTCGCAAGCGCGTAGTACGCGTACAAGGTTGTTCTCCTTCAACAGTCGGGTGGTGGCGAAGGCCAGCGCTAAGGTCACGGCCAGGGGCAAACCTTCCGGCACAGCCACAACGATGATGGTTACGGCCACAATCAGGATGTCCAAGAAGGCGGAGGCCTTCTGCGGGCTGGCGCGCGTATCCGTTTGAAGACCACCGATGAAACGGAATAGTAGGACAAAGAAGAGAATGCCGGCTGCAGCGCCACCGAGTTTGGCGATGGCGACCGCGAGTCTTTCCAGTTTCTTCTGGAGAGGAGTAGCTTCGATTTCGGTTCGGACGGACATCATGATCTTTCCAAAGCTGGAGTGCACACCAACCGAAGTGCAGAGGAACGTTCCGACGCCTTCAAGCACCTTGGAGCCTGAAATAATGAAAGGGTCGAGGCCTTTGGGATTTGCGCCGGAGCCTAGGAGTGCCATAACTTGATCGCCTGGTGTCTTTTTGATGGCATCGGATTCTCCTGTTGCCGAAGACTCGTCGCACTTTAGATCATGGCCGCTGATGAAAATCCCGTCAACCGGGACTAGATCGCCAGGTTCGAGGTGCAGGACATCTCCGGCCAGGATATCGTGGACGTTGATCATAAATGACTTCCCTGATCGAACGACTTTAATCTCCCGGTCTTCCTTCTTAGCGTTCAATCTGACAAAAGCCCGTTCCTTTTGCCAATCATTTAGTGATCCCACGAGTGTTACAATGAGGATAGCAATTATGATGGCGACGCCTTCAACCCAGTCCACAGAAGGAGGCCCGCCGGGCTCAGGGGTTGTCCCAAATGTCTCGTAGAGGCCGAGAGCTAGTGATATAATTGCTGCTACGGTTAATAAGATAATGACTTTGTCATTATAAGCACCCCACATGAGTTTCCATATTGGTGTCGCCTTTTTCGCCGGCAAGACATTCTTCCCGAAGACTCTGATTCTATCCACGAATGAGCCGGGTCCAGAATTTGGTGTCAGATCTGGTGTCTCGAAAAATTTATCCGATGTTCTCCTAACGGCTTGTTCGAACGTGATAGATGTCCGTACCGTAGTTTCGTCGACGCTTAGGCCTGCATTAATATCGGTTTGCAGCCCGCGCGCTATCCCGGAGAGCCCGCCTAGTGACCTAAATGCAGGTAACGATTTCGGATTCTGAAGTTTATTTAGCTGGCCGGGGCTAAAAGCAAACGGGTTATTTTCGACCTGGAAGTCGGCTTCGGTGCCGGGATCCGGGCAGAGAGGGTCCACCGATAATACACTTCCGTGGACCGATTGCGCTGGTGTTAAGAAGGGATTAGAATGAGCCGGCGTTAAAAACGGATTTGATACATTCGACACATTCGACATATTCGACATATTCGATGTATGCGAGACGAATGATCCCGGAGTGAGCGCTCTAGTCTCATTTGTATCACTCCTCGGTCGCGTATGTGTGTCGATCGCCAACGTTGGCGGCGCCAGGCTATTGTTTGCCATGATCATAAAAGTGCGATAATGCTGCTATTACTTAGTTTTTGGGATGAGATGATAGTAAGGTAGTGGATAATAGAACAATATGATAGCGAGTATTACTTCTAAGAATATAATGAAGGAGGACCATGTCAATATTTTTGGTGAAAGAGTATCATATAAGGGGACAATAAATCGAAAGGGTCGTGATAAAGCCTAGAGGAGGCACATGCTGACGTCGAGCCTTACCTTGATTTTCCACTTTCGCCGAGGCTTTGGCAATGAAAGGGAGCGCAAATTACGCCAACTTCAAATGCCTAGACGGCTTGCCTAGAGTGATGGTTACTCTTGGTAGAGGCAGTGCAGGGGAATTTTGAAGGCGACTGTGCCAAGCTAGGAAAATCAATGAACTGTAGGCTAGATGGTGGACCCGAGAGTGGTAATGCAGACGGTGATCAATCGTTTTGTGTTGCGACTTGGTTGCCTCACGGATAATGCTCAATAGCAGACAAGATAAATAGAAGAGGGCGATCGAACTTTAAGAATGTGTTGAACGTCACCTGGCTATGGGCGCAGTCGAGAGCGTACGTGTCTTAGGAGGAGGTAGGCTGTGTTCAAGGCAAATCTTACTACGAAATACGTGGGAGGCGAACGTCGGAGGCCCATCCGCGAAGTGATAAAAAGGCTCCGTCACCTCATCGTGTTTGCGTAGGATATATATGTTGTTTAGTGACTGGAGCTAGTATGGAGGCGGAGGAGACCATGGCAAAGCCCAGATCCCAGCACCCAACAAATGGTTCGGAATAGTTAAACGATATCTGCTCTTCTCGGCCAACATAATACCAGTAGAGCGGATTGAAGGATTAGGGTAAATCTCTGAGGTTACTCCCTCACGCCAAGAAGGGGGGTCAATGAGGCTGTGTAGATGCCGCATGAGCCAATCAGAGGCCTTGGCGTATCGCGACTTGGACAAAGCTCCTATATTCGATAATCCAGATCCCTGATGTAACTCAGAAAACTGGATCTATCGTAAACATTTAAAACATTATCGCAACCGATAGCGAAACTCGCTTCAACTACCTAATCACATGCCGAAGTTATACTACGAGGTCTCAAGCGACTATAGAGAATATACCGAAGCGGTGCACCTTCCCATATGGACGCTAACCTCCGGGGCACGGAGCCGAGAAGAGAAAAACCGGTGGATGGGTCCGGCGCCAATTTTTTCTTCCGATCGAAACTATCGACGAACGATCTAAAGTGCCCACTAAGTACTGTGCCGGGCCAAGTCAACTTACATGGAGATGCCACAATGCCCAGCTCTAGACCGATCATATAGCTTGCCAATTTTCCGCCGAGCATATTTTCACTACTTGGCCGATAGCTCCATGACAGACATAATTTTGCATAGGTGACTTGCGAGCAAAAACCCCTCACATGATTTCGCGTTTCGTCATGGTCGTGGCTGTTTGTCTGACCAGCACCTTGGCAATCATTCAATATCTTCAGATTCTTAGATCTCTTTAAAGTGAGTGAACTCTATATCCATACCTCGTGTCTGAATAAGTACATGCGTGAGTTTATAGTTCAAGGCTTAGGCGTGACGTATTACCAGTACGTAACCTTTAGCATATAGCAGTGAGTCTCATCGTCAAACTCCCTAGGTCGCTTAGACTCCGAGCTGAGTCGAACGGACAGACCAAGAGTGGCTATGCCTTGTGCCTCAAAGTCAAATTGCTCGGACCATAGGTTATCCGTTGCCAGTTTTCCACGGGCAACTCGTCAGCGCTAGTCGCAAAGAGTTCAATCTTCACTTAGCACATATGAAGCTGATACATTGATCTCACGATAGCTCCAGGGGATCATTATTTCCCATGGCGGTGAAATTGCTTGGGCGAGCTCAACGCATGGCAGTACAGCAATCTCCCAGAATAGATATGCGGTCGGACAGGCACATAACTAGTAGCTCATAGACACAGGAAAGGCCGAGCCTTGCATCGAGACACTATCACAGTAGCATTGTCTTCGCAAGGCTGACTTGGAGGCATAAACGTTTGAAGCGAGAACCGCTCTTGAGAGTTGGATGAGCCGTCACTTCTGAGACCTCGGACTAACTTAATATCTTAAGCCGGATTATAGATCCGTTCTTGGTATTATCTCCTTAGAGGTGCCATCATTCGGGACAACAAGATTATTCACGTCAAGGAGTGAAATGGCACAGTCCACAGCATCGAGGCGACGAGGTTCCTTTATGACAATTACGCCATTTGTTCACATTAAGATTGTTATCGACTGTGGTACAATCAGTATTGATACATTGGATAATTACGAGCACATTGAGACTCTTGATTGGTACGTCACTATAGCTTCAGACTCAAGCAAATCAAGATAACACCAGTCTTGATATACTCATTCCTATAGTAGATACTCAAAAGCGTAGAGTACTTCGATGACTCGGGCTTAGTATTTGACTCGAGGCAATTTCATGCCAGGGCGGGAATGCTGGGGTGGTTCCCCAAAAATGCACCATGGACGACTCCTGTTGCCGCGCTACGATACACAGCCTCCTTCTATACTCGAATCGGCATCCCGGGGCGGGGATAGAGTGGAGGGTAGGAAAACCCGACATAGCGTGATTTTTGCTTTTGGGATAGAATGGGCAGAATGAAATGAATATAGGTTTCCGAGTGAGCCTTGGGTCACTACATGAGTATCATTCTACAGCATAACGCTTTCACCATACGAAGATTGCGTTCAATCAGACCGGCTTCGAAATAAGTACATATAAGGCTCGCTGATTCCTACCCACGCCATCATATCGCGTCATGTTTACAGCTTAAGAAAATGGCTCCCTTTATTGTCACACCGAAGTCACATTGGGGGTGTGGCTATGCTGCCGACGGAAAGCTGCAAATTACTAAATGATCTGATGTACTCCATAAGAACTCAACGGGGATGAGGAATTAGATATATATGTAGATTCGGAAGTAGATTCCTCGGTCTGAAGAAATCAATAAAACATTCATAACCTGCGGGCTGTAGTGAGAGATAGTTCGACCGCGATTGCTTTATCTCGAATGAAAATGAACCCTCACGAACACCATTTATGATCCACAATATCTAATCCTCATTAAGACCGGCTCTCACTCTCCAGGTAAACTTATGTAGACTCGGACTTATCGAGCTAGGGGCTTGTTCGGACTGGCTTTTCCTCCCTTTAAAAATTCTAAGCGGAGAGCTGGAAGGCCCCCCGAGACTCTAGCAACGTTCAATTATTCCATTAAAATACTTCCCATTTTGTATCATATTCTAAATCAATGACATACAGTGATGTTGGGAATCTATTCCTCTCTAGCGTCATCCTTTGCAGCCGTCAATCCTTTCTATCCTCGTCCTATAATCCATGCCAGACGGCGCACGACTTTCCTGATATCCCGACACTGCCTCAAAAGCCAGTACCATACCAAGCCATTCGCTTTCCCTGAATCATAGGCAATTCTCCAGAAGGTACAAGCGAGCAAGCAATCAAAATCTGCAGACCAAGGAAACACTGTCCATAGCCGCGAAAAGTGGTTCTCGCGTCCAATGGCTCGGGGCGTCTACCCATAAAACCTCTCATCGTATTCGCGATTCATACGTAGCACCGCTTCATAGGCGCGCAAATTTGATACTCCATATGGTTAAGACTTCTCACAGATCTCCTTTTGTTTTGTCGAAGAGAGCCAGCGACAGGTCTTTTAGTATCTTATAGAGGTACTTATTCATACGAGCCACGCATGATATATCCAATAATGGCCCTAGCTTTATGGCGATATAGGGATATTTATATTCCGTACAGTCTTGGTCTATTGGCGTAATCTCGTATCCTTAAGAATTCAATAATAAGGCTGAAAGATTATATAACTATTGCTAAAGAAATATTTCATCGTATGTCAAAGAAACGAGGACTCAATCAATTTCTGGATTGGAGCCCCTGTTTGTAACATATTGGGTAAGAGGAGGCAATGTACGCCCGTATATACTCTCAACTGTGCCAATATCCAAAGAGGGAGTAGTGCGTCTATCGACGACTTGAAGAGGTCAGCGTGACTCGTCGTTAGAGAGGGCGGTGTTTAGGGTTACTTAGCCTTGATACTTTGTTTCTCGCTCGCGATCCTCATGGAGAGTTGTGTATTGCATAGTATCTATAGGATAAAAAGGGTAAACACTGCCAGGGACGAGAAGTACGCCTCAGTGACAGTAAGCATTTGATTTAAGTATCAACTGATTGTTGCCAGATGATCTGGTGGGATAGGCGCTTCGACTGTGTACTTCACAGTATCAAGATATATCAGTATAACTTCATATAGACTCCTAAGTACAGTATTGTCAAATTTGCGTCAAGATAGAGGGTTGAATTTGCTTGACAACAGCTACCATATCCCATCCCAATAGATTTTAGTTTTCTAGCCTAGCAACTCGAGCCAACCTGTGCATAGTGGCCTGTCGCATTTTAGGCCATTGAAATCGCGTTGTGACCCTCAACAACATTGCCAAGAGACCAAGCAACCCGAGGCTCCCGGAAACGTACTGGAAGCAGAGGTGTACCTAGGCGACGAGTGTCACTTATCATAGCCCTGGAAATGTTTGATTACAAACGTGGCGCAATGCAATAAAGGACGTCGCCCTTACGGCAACAATCCTAATCCCGATGGCCACAGGTAATATACGGGCCTGCTGTGCTGTGAACCTACCTGAGTGTGCATGCGTACACAGTCATGGCGCAGCCTGAATAAACAGGCAACATCGCAGATCTAGGCGTAGCTATATGTCTCGCGCTATTTAGAGGTCAAATTACTGGGGTAACACTTGTTACCAACAAACGCATGTATATCTTCTTCATGATGAGGCCGAGCGCAGATGCGCGACGAGACTAGGAGTGGGCCTTGGCGGTTATGGGTGCATCATATAACTAGACTGCCCACGCACGAGGCAGACTTGCGTGGAGTGGGAGGCTGAATCTGATATTATCTAATATCAGGAGCCGCCTGACCGGAACCCTTCGATGTCAGGGGTTCATTACCGAACCACGTGCAGGCACTAATAGCCCATAAGAACCCGAGATTATATGCGTCATATCACAAAAACTCCATCGGTCTTTGAAAGTTCTTCTAGAATTATTCTTCGAACCCTACGCCCTAAGTATTAGCTGATTCTAACAAATTGCTGAAGAATCGGAAGTAATCTGCGCAAATCGCACTTCCGATGGGGATGACTTGTGCTCAGCCACGGTCATAAGCCGCTCACTATAGGGGTGCACGGCCAGGTACATAGTACCTACTATGTACTAGCACTGCTTACATAATACCCCTAAAACAAGGGCGATCTTTCGTTAATTGAAGCTGAACCGGCATGCACGAGAAAATAGATCTCATATGGTGAGAAGAATAATTTGCTCATAGGGAACGCTGGCATCTGCTATAATAGGCATTAGTCCATTGCGATGACAGGAGTCTAGAAGGAGGCAAGGCAGCAACGAAATCGCAAGGTTCCGAAATATTATATCGCGATAAAGATGTAAAGAACGAAAATGTCACAAATCACTTCAAAATATTGATGACATTTTTCAGATTATTCAACCTGAAATCTCAAACGGTAAAAGACCAAAATTTTAAGTAAACGGCTTGCTCCCGTGGGTTATCACATGATCTCTTGGTATCACATGATTTATCACCACCTGACTTAGATGGCATAAACCTCAACTGATAGCATAAAATATGCATATCGATATAACAATATGTTATCTCATAGAAACGTTCTAAAGACTGACATCGGACGATGGCATAGCGGACTCTTTTCAGCACAGAGACTATTCTTAAGCCATCCGCACATATGTCTGTTGCAATGTCGTTAACTAGCTCACACGTTACAATGAGAACATCAACTGCCCAAAATGCCCGTTTTTCATATATAACCGGCGTCTGATGGACGGGTAGACGTGGAATGATGATGCAGCTGCAGAAATACGTTGAGGCTAAATACCGACTACATGAACACCGGCTAGAGCATTCGGCGAACCGACTTTCGTGTCAACCGCGGTGGGCCAGCATGTATATTAATTGAAGCTTGATCTCAAACCTGGCGTTTGTCGGCCTCTGGGCTTGAGATCACGACTAGTCGGATAACATGATCTTGCGCGCAAAAATGAAGGCAACAGCAACAGCAGCCATCATAATCGCATCGCTGCCATGGCAGTCCGCATCAGTGCCAACATCCTCTCTCACACCTAATTCCGATCCGGCGGACGCATACCCAGCATGCGTGCAAGACGGGTATTTCAAGGAATTCCTGGTGCGCAACTGGCACAGCACGACCTACGCCAACAGCACCGAAGTCTTCGCCTTCACCATGTACGCCAACTTCAGCGGGTACTTCTCGCACTGCAGCGGGGTGCGCAGCGGCGACGCGAGCAGCGGGTGGACGGCGTGCGAGTCCTCTTACGCTTCTCCCTCTTCCTCCTTGTCGCCGTCTTCGTCGGGCTGGAAGTTCGCGACCTGGTTCGACTTCTCGAGCAACGACTACATCACCTTCAACCACACGTACATCTGCGACCGGGGTGCCGACGAGAAGGACCCGCACAACCGCCTAGCCAACGTCCTCACAACCGGCGACGGCCGGCTGCCCATCGGCCTGGTGGACACGCCGGAGGGCCACTACACGGGGACCGTGGGGGACAACATGACGATCGCAGCCTACGCCGAAGTAGCGCACCGCCTGCCCCTTTTAGACTGCAGCGCCGCCTCACAGAACACATCCTGGGAAGTCCGCACGTTCCAATACTCGTCGGGCCTCTCAACCGGCAACCCGTGGGTCATCCCCGCGACGACGGCGTCCATAAACTATGACCTGTACAACCCGGCGCTGGACTGGCTGATCAACTGCCAGGGCGTGAACAGCAGCATCGTCACGCCGGCCGACGACCCGATGATCATCGACCCCGAGGTCGTGATCCCGTGCCCGATTAGCTGGCGCGACGACTTGCTGCCGCCGGAGGCGTACCCTCTGACCGGGTTCCGGTTCGATCGGCGGGAGAACAAGTTGGCGATCACGCAGCAGTGGAAGTGTGAGGGTGAGGGGGGTAGGACGTGAGTACATACTTACTTAACAGTTATCTAGCCCACTCTATTACCTGCTCTGCCACTAGTAAAAAGGGTCGAGCCGCCCGCTCTGGTTGCTACGGCTGCTAATCCGGTAACCCGCAGGGAAAATTTCAACGGCATAGGAAGCATAGTCCTACCGCTGAAATGCGTCACGACCCCGACCGATACGGAGGGCGCGATTCCTACAAGGGTGGCCTGCGACCCCGTGAGCGCGACTGTGAGAGCGGAGATAGTCAACTAAGAGATACGATGAGTTACATAGTGGCGGCGTGTTTAGCTGCGGTTGCAAGGCTATTGTTGTCCACGCCTAGGAACTCTGTCAGTAAATCGCGGGATTCACTTACCGAGTATAATACACCATTTCAGCGGGGGCCGTATTTACGATCGCATTAGTGATTTCCACGATCAGGCTCACGATTGGATACGTGCTGTTCGATACTGACGCAAAATGCCAAATGGGATTCTAGTAATGCTCTTTCTTTCTATGAATCCGAATACCCCCAAAACGCCATTCTTTTGAATGCCCCTAGTGCTATGCTGTGTTTCTATTTTCGAACGACTTTAGCCAGCTTGATGATTTGCCTGCTTCTAGATCGGAACGGTACCGTGACTGAACAACCTATGGTATCAGCTGCTTGCATATGATAAGGGGCCTGGACCCTGTGTTGGGGGACGCATCTCCAAAAAGGGGGGTGTTCCTAACTCCACCTATGCCGGGCCCACACTGTCGCGACTTTCCAGTGGGTGGCGAATGATAGCTGGTAGGCTAGGACCCATGGGTTTCTGTAGTACGATCGTCGATCCAATGCATGTACATGTCAAATCGCAGGGTGGGCCAAGCTTCAGCCCTATTCCTCCAAATGTATTGCCTAGGAGAGCTCGTCACTGGCCGCTGCGCAAGCCCCAGTTTCTTCGAAGTCTTCCGTCTCCGTCATACGCAAGGCGTCCTTCACGTCATCGACGAATCGACGCTTACCGCCGACGAGTTCCACAATACCACTGCGCTCCATTAACTGCCACACTTGGTTCTGCCGACTGACGGGCCGGCTGAAGAACACCCTGACTCCTCGGTCGCGATAGTTACGCACGATTTCCTCAAGGACCTGTGTTCCGGACCCATCCATTGATGTGACGCCATGAATATCGAAAATGACGTTCTTATTGCTAGCCTGCGGGCGAAGACGTGGTAGGGCTGGGTGCGCGTTTCCTGTCCCATACAGCTCTAGCCGTCGCAGCCGATTTTTAAGTTCGCCCGTATTTGCGAATGTCAGGGGTTCCGGTATCTTCACAATCAGACAGCCCTCCACAAACTCGAGATCCTCGGGGTGCTCTTCGGCATTAGCGAAGCGATCACTACTGGGAATCCTGCCGAGAATTTGTATCCGGGGACGTGTCGCATGACGGATGACTTGCAGTAGTGACAAGCCAATACCGATTGCGATGCCTAGATTGAGAGAAAAGAAAATCGTAACGAGCAGAATAACGGCCATGAGAGAAAGTTCAGTCCAGCCTTTAATTCGCAGAAAGAATCTTATGTCGTGTGGCGCTTCTTCAATCAGAGACCAGGCTACAGCCATGATTAATGCAGATAAGACGGGTTTCTAGTGCACCATTAGTATATGATATTCTAAACCGGGGGCGCCTTTGGAGGGTGAAGGTGTTCAAAACATTAGAGACGGAAAGCAAATATCACATACAGGTATATAGTAGAACCACGGGAGCAAGAACACGATGCATATGACCGTGATAATACTGAGTAGCAGAGAGCTCATAGGGCTCTTCCCGCCGGTGCTCTTGTTGACCTTACTTCGACCGTACCCGCCAAAGGCCGGGATTGCCATGAAGCATGCGCCGACGAGATTAGCAGCTCCGAGCGCCACCAGTTCTCGGTTGGGACTCAGCTGCATCCCTTCAACGACTTCTTCGCCGCCAAGACTCTTGGCAGCTACCGAAGATTCAAAGAAACCCAGCATGCCGATCAAAAAAGATGTACCCATGGCATTTCGAATGTGGGTCATATGTGACAACTGGAAGGGATTGCGAAATTGGAAAATGTGACCGGATGCTGCCTCAACCTTGCCTAGAATAGGAACGCCGTGGTGTTCCCAATCTAGCTGATATGTCAGGATCGCGGACACCACGACAATCAAAAGACGATCAGGGAAGTATGCCACTCCTGGGTAGCGGGGCTGCAGTCGCCTCTTGATTTCTCTGTGCATAAAAATGAGTCGGCGTGCCATTTCGAGAGATGGTTTTGTACTTACCGAAGCACCATAATGACAACAAATCCAACGACACCGAAGATAGCGGTAAGCTTGTGCCCATCGGTAAGATGGGTTACGACAAACTCAAGCTTGTCCATTGTACTCCCGTGCGTAATGCCCGGCGTGACCTTCGCGACACGGTGAAGTCCCAAAACTGGAATTAACTGATCAATAAAGATAACAATACCAATAGCAGAGATGAAGCCACGCAAAAAGGGTCGGCTCAAGACGCTATCGAGGAAGCCCAGGCGAAATACGCCCATGATGAAGACAGTAGCACCAGCTATGCCAACAGCTACACCGGCCACCTTCGCTTGCAAGACGGCGTTATCGTCTTCGCCGTTCCCGAGGTCGATGCTGTCCTTAACAATGGATCCAATCAGTAGGGAGCCGGCCGCCTCAGGCCCAACAACCATTAGTGGGCAACTTCCCAATAGTGCGTATACGAAGGGGTTGATCGCGAAGGCATATAACCCATTAATGGGAGGTACATGCGCCAGATTGTCGGCGTACGAGAGTGCCATGGGTAGGTACATGGACGCGATCGTAATGGCAGCAGTAAGGTCGCCTTTCAGCCACGACCACCTGTACTGCTTGACCCATATGAGGAATGGTATGTAGTAGGATAGATACATCCACCACGAATCTTCGACGCCGTGTTGTTGTGCCAGGGTACTCGAATCTGTCATTTTCTTGCTCTTGACCCTGCTCGAGAAAGTCTTCTTCCAACTTCCCTTGAGTAACGTCTCACTAGATGGTGCAGAGCTATCTGAGCCTGCTACCGACCCCGCCTCCGCGTCGAGTATACCAGGTCTAGATGTCGGACTAGATACGCGGGGGGAGAAGGTGCCGTGATCGCAAGGGCCATCGTGTACGCGTTCGTGATTGGCAAGGAGGGATGTAGTTTCGTCGGTGTCGTCGTTCGAGAGATCGTGTCGCGTACTGGGACCAGCAGGTTCTCTCGTCGTATCATCGCTCATAGAGGAGGACGAGACAGTGCGACTCTGGCGAAGGCCGCTCGGGGTTAGTGGAGCGTGATCGTGAGGATACGGCCGAGAACCAGTCGGATTAGAGGGGTGATTTGACGACGACATCTTCTAGAATACTAGGAAAATCGAGCTAGAAGTGAGATAGCCGGTAGCCAGCAATTTTTAAATCGCCTTTCCAAGTTCGATGCATGAGTGAGGAAACCGGATTTTCCTCGGCAAGGTTACCGACGATACTTCGCTAGTGTATTCCTGCGATGCAGCAGAGCACAGGCAGAAGTTGTCACTTGAAGAAGCTGATCGACTCAGGAGACCCAGAGTGGTAGCAATTATGGAAGTGTGTTGATCAGAAGACAAGACTTGGGCTATCTACATCGTGTATATGTTGGTAAGCATATACAGTCGTACAAAACTTAGACTAGAACTGGAAGTTCTGAGATTTGAAAATTGGAGAGGATTGGAGAGATTTTGGGCGATTGACGATTGATGATATGCAAGATGAAGTTGTAGAGAGGGAGCAATACCGTCTATTTAATTGGTTGGTGAATTAAAGAATGGCTGCAAGTCCTTCGTACTATTGCAAGGGTCCATGGGGACAAAAGTGGGGACAACATGGAGTTCCCTTGGAATGGTGCGTTCTCCTATTATTCATATTTTGTGATTCTGTGAAGGCTGTGACTTCCTCAACGGTGATACAACACATGACGATCTCTAAAGAGTTTGCAGATCTCAGGAAACACAGTTCATAGACATCCTGGGTAATTTCACTTTATGCTTTTGAGAAAACGAAAGTGGTTGGTTATTTGCATATGTCACATATGTACATATGTACTTACCTTGCAAAAGCAACTTCAGAACATTGAAGTTGAGGTAAAACTTTAAGCGGCTATCCGCCTGCGCAAGCCTGCACCCCGCTAAAAATGTTAGATCCAATCCCCAATCCCCAAATCCCCGCACAGTGAAAGCTTTACGTTGTCGCACAAGTCAGAACGGCTGGAACGGCAGCAAGATATGAACCCCACCAACCCAACCAAACCGTTATTGCTTCAACGGTGTGACTTTGACTAAAAGCCAAGAATGGTCACAGTATGACAGATCTTGGGTGTTCTTGGTACTTTAGGCATCCTCGGGAATCACAACTACTAGGTAAACATACGATCAGCAAAGAAGCAGAATAAACGTGTAAAGCAAGAGTGTTTTTGTTGGTTGCTTTAACTACCTATCTAATTGCATCAATCATGCCTTGCTATGAAGCGATTCCGAGAAATCAAGTATCATATGCAACGTCGATGAGATTCATTAGATATACCATCCCCCATAAAAAGAAAGCCCGCGCAAACCGATAACTATTAATAGTTCAAAGCCCTTTTCTGACGACCAACCTCATGTCCAGAGGGAATGAGAATCAAGTGCCATCTGTGGTGTAATCCCAGAATGAAAAAACGTGAAAACCATGTGTGCATGAACGGTGTGAAGTAGAAATCTGAGTCGATATGATGTTTCGGAAAGCTAAGCGTTTTTTTATCCGCCGCCAAGGCATTAGGATGACCAGCCTCCGGCTAAGCTTAGCCGACCAAGGTAGAATCGAAGCCGACTAGTTGAATGATGCAAAAGACAATGTTGAGACTTGTGGTAAGTTTAGGCTTCACCATCGACGTCATCCTCGATCTTGCTCTTCGTATCCTCATCCTCGATGCCGGCCTTGAGATCAGCCTTGATCTTAGCATTGACTGTGTCCTCATCGTCATCCTCCTCGAAGCTAGTCATGTCTTTGCCAGATCGCTTGGCCTTCTTGCAAGAAGCTGTCTTCTCAGCGGTAGCCTTACGCTTCCCGCCGGACTTGGTGGGAGTGCTAGGCTCGACCTGAGCTACCTTGTGGAGCTTCTTCTTGATGGTTCCGAAGCAGACGCGGGCAGTCTCGGCATTCTTGAAATGCGCAACGTCTGCAAGCTTCTGCCAGTTGATCTAGGGGGCCGAGTTAGTATAATTATCTCCAAGCATGGCTATTGCGATACAATGTAACTACCAGAAGATGACGACAATGTAAAACACGTAATGAACAATGATTGCGAACCCAAAACATAATTGAAAAGCAGCACTGCATAAAGCCAAATGACATAAAAGAACAGATATTAACTTACCTTGGGCTGGCCATCAAAGCACTGCCAAGACTTAGCCAGAACCTCCATGTCGCGGGCTGTGAGCTGGATCTCCTTGGCAGGAGGTGTGGTCGGCGCTGTTTTCGGAGCCATTGTGTCGGATAGTGGTGCAGAAGGTCCGAAAAGTATGAAGGAATAGCGATGTCAGTGTGTGCAGGAAAGTTGTAACCGAGGACGATACCTATGCTGTGTTGTTGTTGTAGTTGTGTTGATAAATAGATGTTATGAATAGGTTTTTGGATAGATTTTGTGAATAGGTGGTGTCGATGTGCTGGTAATCAAGCGTTGTAGTCACAAGCTCAGAAAGTGAAGAAGTAGACTGGCAGCAGGTTCGGCACCGGTTATCAGTAGGTGCAACTGGTAGTATGGTTGGATATTGGATGTATGGAAACTACGAGTTATGCGGTAGCTTTGAATATTCAGTTGAATGAACAGGCGACGGGGAAGGAAGTGTCGGTTATGAAGGAAGGTATAGTGTGGTCGATTCTTCCGTAGAAGAAAAGAAGGAACGTCGAAAACTTGCAGATGCCTGCGGAAAAATTTCACTCTAAAAAGCTAACACCGGGTTCCAAACTGAGTCGGAGTAGAAAAGATTAGGAAAGTACATGGCGGTATCTAAAGTACTGGTTGTGATAAAATGCACTTTCATTCACACAAATCCGGCGGTTGCCTGTGATTTTTAAACCCATGTTTACCTACATACCTAGTACCGTCAACACCTGCAGATAGCAACTGTTTGCCAAGGCAACACCCTAATTGTGAAGCATTCAACACTCTACATAAGTACTTCCCCCATCACTAAAAACACCCTTCGCCTTCCTTACGGCGTGGGTATAACAATATCGGTACCTAGCATATATGTGTTCCATTCAAATAACAACGATAAAAGGGGAAGGCGCCGTTACCTCGCTGGCTGTTCCCCTTAACTTTCGAATAGGGACGCTTCCGTAAATACATACATTTATGTACATACTCAATCGATTCTTATATCGATTGGTGATCTAGGTGCATTCAAAATACTCTATATCGCCTCGCTCTTTCATGATGATATTATGGTACCTTCATAACCATACTATAGTAGCCAACCAACACTGCCCCTGTGAACCAATATGATTGATGGAGTGGTAGCTCTGAGCAGCAACCTACTCGTGTTGAATATCCTCAAGCCCATAGTGTACGTAAACTAAGGTTAGAATAATGTGTTAAATTTATTATTAGTGGGAATGCGGAAGAAGCTATCTAGGTACCTAATAACAACGGAGGAAGTCTAGGGCTCTCCTGAAAAGGGAACGACGTTGGGCTTTGGGGGCAGGAGGCTCCGATAGCTGTCTATCAGGAGTTGATAACTATTGCCCAGGGGAATGTTCCTTGGGACCCGGTCGCCGCTCAGAGATCGGAATAGATGACGTGGAGTCAAGGGAGCTTGAGTGCTCCTATGGCTCTATCAAGAGCGCATTGTTCGCGCTGGGAGGCGACCATAACATGATGAGTGTTATGGTGAAGCTGCCACCCTCCCGTCCAATCTCCATCACCCTGCCATCTTGTACAAAAACGAATGGCGTTCCGGACTGGCAATCCAGTGTGTGGGTCTCGGAATACTAAGAATCGTTGCCAGGGGAATTTATCAGCGCAGTCGTGGAGAATCTTACGACTACCATTACTGCAGGCACATTGATAATTCAGTTTCTTGGAGTGTGTAGAGAATTCTCGTCGGATGCACAGTCCTTGAAGGCTCGCTTCGAGTGAAATCTCAGGGCACTAAAACAAGTCTAGAATGGGTTGGAAGAAAGACAGGTAGAGCATTGCGTCCAACGCTGACGGCTGAAGATGCCGCCCTTATGAAGCAAACATCAGAGTGCCTCAACACCTTGTGAACTGGTTCAATAAAAATCTAATGAGAATCGAGCGAAAAGGGTGGTCATACACCACCAGCAACATGAGCACATGGGTAGCAAGGCGGTCCCAGAGACAAGATATGGAAAGAGAGATCTATGAGTGGACAGAACGTTTTAATTTGCGGATGGAGAGCCCTGCTAAGGAAACTAACAATCATACCTGCGTGTCTCGATCCAAGCGGCAATGATCGGTCCTCGGTCGTCCTAAGAAACAACAACAAACTATCACAAGCTAACAAGATGTTACCGGAGAATCCAGAAGAAGTCATATCAAATGCAGAACGCCTTGGTCTAGGACTTAAAAGCTAGAAGGATAAATCACTACCTAGGGCATAGGCTGGGAGAGCCCTGCCCCTTATTGCATCCGAGATAAAGAAGATCATGGGAAAACTTGACCAAGAAGATTTGTGATCTTTCATGTAACGAAGCCTTGCCAGCGGCAGTTGTAATTCATAGAGAACATCATAACGGGCGTAGCTTGACTTCTATTGGTTGCTTAATTAACTTTGCCACTAGTATAGCCTATTCAATACCGCTCCCATGA
Organism: Hypomontagnella submonticulosa; assembly: GCA_022984865.1. Taxonomy (NCBI): domain Eukaryota; kingdom Fungi; phylum Ascomycota; class Sordariomycetes; order Xylariales; family Hypoxylaceae; genus Hypomontagnella; species Hypomontagnella submonticulosa. The sequence goes on from JAJKLF010000011.1 coordinate 218,166, forward strand.
GACTTCAGTCTTGGTCAGCTTATTCCCAACCACACAACTCGTATTCCAAGGCGTCTCACGCCTATGTTCGATTATATCTTGCCGATTCATCACTCAATATCGCATCATGACACTGAACAGGATATATGTAATGGTGAGAATTTGTTTTAGAAGCTACGCTCGTGATGGCGTCGTAAGTTGATTGGTATGTGCAACAGTGAGAATTTGGCTTGAAAGCTACACCGTAAGTTGATTGGAGTATGGATTATAGAATTCAGATGACGATACTCTAGAGATCTAAAAGCAAAAAAGAGTCCTATTTTGGAGTCATTGAGCGGCAGCTCTATTGTTCGTTTAGTATATTAGGTAGCCCTTCAGCACTATTCTTCGTACTTCACCAAGAGCAATTCAACCTCAACCTCTATTCTCGACAACGAATAACTTGACAGCATAAATTCCCATCACTACATTTCAGCCAGGATGCAGTTCAAATCAGTTCGTATCTTCTTAGCCTCACCAACCGTTCTACGGAAGTTTGCTTACCATTGATTCTACGTAGATTCTCGCCGTGGGCTTCACCGTTGCCGCCACGGCCAACGCGGCTTACGTTAACTTCTTCGGCGGCGAGGATTGCGCCAACTATTTCCAGACCGTCAACATTCCGACCGGATGTTCCAATCTCAACTCCCCTGCGCTGGCATGGGAGATCTACGAGAGCAGTAGCTGCACTGTCACCGTCTACCAGAATGCGAACTGCCAAGGCGCATTGTCGCCATCCCAGACCAGGTATGTTGTGCTGAAGCTTCCGTCTGAAACAGTCCGGAATGGACCGGGAAACTGGGAATTGTATAGCTAATTGCATCTACCAATATCAGGCCTAACTTGTGCTACGACTCTCCTGTATGTTTCATCAGATTCCTGCTACAATGCGACGACATGCTGACCAGATTGAACTGCAGGTCCAGATCAAGAGCGTCAAGGCTACATGCTAAGGCCTCATGAACCACGCACATAGTGTCTCCGACTTGGAGACATACGCAAGCAACATTTGGGTTAGACCTTGATGCCGCCGTCGCAGCTCCTACCCTCTTCACTTTCGCTCTTTTCCCTGAAGTGGTTTAGTCTCTCCTGGGAGAGACCGGGTGCATCTTTAAGATAACAATCTCTTAATACATGGCCATGTATACACAGTTCCGAAGCTCCTCGTGGTGACGAACATTTCCGTTTACTGCCAATATGTGAAGCTGTGTCCTTACCCCTTAACGCACATAATCTTTTCAACTTAACCTTGAGTCTCGATCGACTTTGTAAACACAATACGGCCATTAATACTCTATAACACTAAGGTGGTCAATTAGTGTGCCTTATATTGCCCGAATAATGTGTAAAGTAAGCTCTGAAATAGAAAGACGTAATCGATATTTGCAATATGCTAGTAGGTGAGAGCTATCGGACCCCGCTGCAATCCGGACAAGGGGCCAAGAGCACGGGAGGCGGCCGGGGCGGGTGGAGCCCGGAAATGGGGTAGGCGGGTCCGCGCACGGCCAAGACGAGCCAACAGGCGAGACCGTGCTGCATGTTCGATATTGTGTATTACTAAGGTAACATGAGAGGATATTTGATCGGGGTTTTAGGCATCATTGGTTAGTTTTGTCTTCAGGACCGGAGATGCAGTGAGGGTCGCTGAATAGAAACTTCTCGGGCTGAACAATCCAGGTTCAAAAGGTTATTCATTTTGGCATTAACCCCTGCAGATATCACAATTCCTTGCCTTTATTTCTAAGAAGATATTTATTCCATAAATAAATAACTTTCGGTTTAAGTATCTCAAGTCTCATATGATTGGTCCTGGAGACAATTATGCCTGGGTGTGTGATACACCAGACATCGGTAAGGCAAGTTTTGGCTTCGGCGTTGACGTCATCCCGAGTAAACCTTCAGCCATCAACTTGTCTATGCCCTGTTTTGCGGCCGATCAGTGATGAATTCCTGAGATAATCGGAATATCAACATGTATTTTCCCTAAAATGAATTGCATTTCTTAAATATTTATACAATTGCATGTTTTGATCCCATTTTCAATTGAATCCGTGAAAGTTATGGAATTCAACATCCCCCGCATCGTCAACGCCGCCATGCCGGACCGCGGAGACAGGAACGTCGGGATCATCTCGTCGAGTAGTGGTCCCGGTCATAACGACCCCGGCTTTCTGTCGAATGATTTTCCCAGATCGCCTCCGAAGCTGTATATTACCTCCGAAGATGAAGAATTTGATCTAGTGACGCTTGCAGAGTGGAGAGATGAGGGCTTTGAAGTCGAATATGTCCCCATGGGTGCGGGTGGCAATGAATACAAGATGAAGATAGAATCGCTGAGCAGGGCTAAGTTGGGTCCCTGCGAAACGTTCGGCATTGTTGGTATGTTCGCAATCTCGACGAACCGAAATGCCCTGAGAATCTTCAGGTGTTTCCCACAAAATGACGGATCATGTGCCATATGCTAATATGACCCTAGCCTACGGCGACGCAGCCGCTTTCTGCTTGGAACATTTCCACATAATGGATAACAATCCCGAGTTCAAGCTATGCTGCCTCATAGCGTACTACCCCACGCGCATCCCTGATCCGCGCACAAAGTTTCCGGGGGGCATTAACGTTCTCGTCCACCTTGCCAGTGGGGAAGAGGTCGGCATCGTGAAGCAGACGCAGATGGTGGGGATCCAGGGGAAGAAGAGAACGACCAGACAGACGATCGACCGTGGGATGGGCGCTGGTGGGACGTTGCAGATGGCTTATCCGAGCTACACTTATGACGCGACACCCGGATTCGCAGAGCACGATTTGGATGAGTTCGATAGGGTCAGCGCGGAGCTTAGCTGGAGCAGGAGTCTGGCTATGGCGCGAAGAGCGTTTAGGAAAGATGTCGACTTGGAGAGGGTGTTCGAGGAGAATGTTAACGGTAAGTATATTTAACCACCGCCCCTCACTTGAAGGGTGATGGGGTAGATTGATTTACAGTTATTGACAATATGCAGGCAAGTTCTACACGCGCAAACTTCAACCAACAATGTCTACGTATTCAGCCCACAAGAGTCCTCATGTCACGTATATCCCTACGCTGACGGGCGGCATCGGTACCGAAGAACTTCAGAGATTCTACTCCGAATTCTTCATTGACCGGAACCCCCCATCCATGAAGCTCACTTTGCTTTCTCGCACCATCGGCGCTGATCGCGTTGTGGACGAGTTGCATGTCTCGTTCAAGCACACCCAAGAAATGCCATGGGTACTCCCGGGAGTACCGCCTACCAATAAGAGAGTCGAGATCCTCATGGTGAGCATCGTAGCTCTGCGCGGAGGAAGGCTGTATCATGAGCATGTCTATTGGGACCAGGCCAGTGTGCTGGTGCAAACGGGCTTATTAGACCCGAAAGTCGTGCCAAAGCAAGCTAGCGAGAAAGGAGTGAAGCGGCTACCCGTTGTGGGGAGGCAGGCGGCTAGGCGCGTTCTACGGGGTTACGATGAGGGAGATGAGGGCGAGGCGACGAATGAGTTAATAGCAGAGTGGGACGACGATCTTGACGATGAGGACGACGCCGCTAATGGTGATAGAGACGAGGGCGGTAAGAAAGAGGATGCCAATGGCCAAGCCAGGGGCCAACAGGGAGGAAAAGACGAGGAGAAGCCAAGGAATGGCCTGGAAGATAAGAAACCCGAATCTCAGCCGCTGAATCAGGCACAGGTTAAGGACGAAACAACGCAAGATGGTAAAGAATGATTGTATGTATGTATGAGCGAGACTGGCTCATGAAACTGCGGACTTCATTCATTAGCTATATCTGTACCTAGTAAGCATTTAATGTTAATTCGACTCATTGGCAAGTTCCATTACTGGGCGGGCTTCGAACCTATCCTAACCCATCCAAGTTTAAAGTGCCTCGAGAGCTATACGGAGTTCATTGGACGCCACTCGCTATGACATATCGATCGCCCGGCTTAAGAAAACCTTTTGGATGCCATATCGCAATCACTAAGAGGTTAAGATCGCTGTTAAGAAATCCGATGTCCGATGATAGATATCTATCGGTTTGAATGTAAGCCACCATGTCGCAAAGAATATTAATAGCTGGCTGTTCATGTAATACTGCGCGGTTGGACACGTTACAGTAGGAAAGAAACCAAGCTTGCGTTCTTGAAAAGGGGTGCACATACGGATCTGAAACAAAAGCCATCAGGCCAAGCAAACAGTCCTAAAATTCGTTCTCGGTGACTGTCATCTCATAATTATCGTCATTCCTTCTCAAAGACCAATTACTTCGTGATCATTAATTCGCTTCGGCACTCCATCATGTTTCGTTTCAAGCCACAGGCGCCTGCCATGAAGCCGTCGGGACGTTCTAGAATGTCGGAGCATTTTTGTTCTGGGGTACCTAATTATAGTGGGGGATGGCCTATCTACAGGGGAAGTATAGGCGAAACATCCGCTGCTATGGCATAACGGAGCCTGACAGGGCTGATGCCAGATGCTCATGCTGCAAAGCCATTTTATTGCTTCGGTGAATGTGTAGAGGTAAACCTCAACGTGGATAAATGAAACTGACATAAATTCCCTATAAAAATTTGAAGTATTTAGGTGCATATATCGGTAGGTATGTTATTTACTAATACATTGAATATGGATAGTAACCATCCCCTTCAAAATAGACATAAAACGTTCCGCGTGGTACACAGACACGAGAACGGCTCACCAATTACAATTGGCGAGCCATAATGTGATAAGGGGTAGCCACAAGCCGTCATCGTCGATTTATTCGGAGATCGGTGCTCACCCCGACCGAATTATTTCAACTTCACGGTTTACAAGATATCCATACTTACGTCGAGTAAACGGAACGGAATAGCGAGAGCGAGCACCGAATTCGTAAGCAGACGTTAGGTAATATACGACAGGCAAGCGGGCCACAAAACGCGGCGCGTTTTCAGATTCTTACAGGTGCTTTAGTGCATCTATCTACATGGCAAGGGCCAGTCGACTAGTATAGCCAAACACGTACCTCACCGTTGCCCCCAAGATCCCGATATGGCGTTTGACGAAACAAATACAGAAATTTCGTACGACACACAATTTGCACAAGCCCAGGAGTTCGAGCAACTACCGTGATGATTCGAGCCGGATCGGCAGGCTTGGCGGGTTTCCAACCGAGTGGTGGAAGGGTTCTTGTTTTACAATCCTGGTGATCCGCACGACTCGGTCCCGTCGCCGTTGTTAGGTACCTACAGTACCTCTTGAGACGTAGACGTCAATTGGTACACCAACGAGACGGAACGCGCAAAAGTGGAAGATCAATCAATCAATCCATCGATCGCAACCGCGTTGGCCCCGTACACATAGGAGAGTCGAATCGTAATATTCCCCGGCATCTCCACCGGCTCAATGTCTTTCGACGGGATTACATTACAAACGCTGTGGCTTGCTTAACCCTTTCTTGATATAGATACCTGCTAGTCAGTAGCCCCATCAACATTGGACACACTACTCAACGAGCGAAACAACACCACGACACCCCCGGTCCTGCGACATCTTCATGCTGTCCGTCCGTCCGTCCCACAGGGCGTCTATCGGACGACGATCGACTTGCTTGATACATGTACTTAGACAGCTTGGATGATCTGCCATCGTGGACAGAGAGACAGCCCATTATACTTACCAATCGGCATCCCTGTGGATAATAATAATGATCCTCGCAGAGATCTCTCGCTCGAAGATAATAAGTATTATATTCCCCGTGATATCTCAATGGGTTCGACAACTCGAGAGCCTATTTCCTCTTGTACATACATAGGCAGGACCTTCTCTTTCTCTGTATTCTTTCTCTTGTTTTTTTTTTCTCCTTTCCTTCTTCGCCCCGTCCGACCAGACACTGCAGGCAGTGTCATACCTTCCATCGTTTCCATTTCACTAGTTCCGCTTCTTTTTCTCTTGGTGTGTTAAATAAAGTCTTATTTTCTTTTCTCCTCGCGTTCTTCCCCCGTTCCTATTTTACCTAGGTAGTTAGTTCTCTTCTTTCCCCGTTCTTTCAATATACATTATAATGGGTATCGGCGTACTCGAGGACAGGCACCTGGACAGGCCTCCGGGAACCTCGAAGCTTGGCGAGGAGCAGGGTCCGTCTTTCGATGCAGGTTAGTTGATGATGATGAGGGCGGCCGCTCGTTTACTGTCGTCTGGGATAACTGATTATCGGTCTTTAGCGAGCACCAGTGACTTGAAGAGAGATGGCGATATCATCCTGGTTCCGCAGCCGAGCGATTCGCCGAATGACCCTCTTAACGTTGGTATCCCCGGTACGTGATGCAGAAGACCGGTAACTAACACGGGGGGTCTAGTGGTCGATGATCCAGAAGAATTCCATCATGCTCATCCTCGCGTTCAGCTCCGGCGTCACAACCGCGTAAGTCGATCTATCAGGAGACCCTTAAGCTATGCGGAAGACCTAACGCATGTAGTCTCGGTCCGATGATCTCCCCAGGCTTGGTGCTCATCAGCATGCAGTTCGGCGTCGACTTGGATACAGTCTCTACTTTTATGGTCGGCGCGATTCTTCTTTTTACTGGGGCAGTCACGTTCTTCACGGCTTCTGGGGCAAATATTTGGGGCAAGAGACCGTTCTTCGTGATCTCCACGATATTGCTGTTAATGTCCAACGTCTGGGGCACTTTTGCGGATGTGAGCTGAGTCGCGGTACCCTGTTCTCCAGCTATACTAAGTGATACGGCAGTCTTTTCCTTCGCTGGCTGCGATGCGAATTTTCCAGGGCATAGTATCGGCGCCGTTGGAAACTCTGGTCACGTCTACCGTCTCCGATCTGTTCTTCGTCCACCAAAGGGGGTTCCGCCTCTCGCTATGGGGCGTGATGCTCGGCACCGGCGTGCTGCTCGGGCAGATCATCTCTGGGTTCATCATCCAGTCCATGGGCATTCCGGGGACCTTCGCCATCAGCGCGCTCATCTTCTGCCTCATCCTGCCCCTGATGTACTTCGTTGTCGTCGAAACCACTTACACGAAGCCCCGCGCCCCCAGCAGGGCCGACGAGAAGCGCCCAGAGACCCCCGGTTCGTCGACCGACTCCACCGACCTAAAAGGAGACGTCATCATCACGGAGCCCAAGGAGAGCTACAAGAACCAGCTCCGCCTCTACCGCGGCCGGCTCTCCGACGAGTCCTTCTGGAAGGGCGTCATCAAGCCCTTCCCCCTGGTCTGCTTCCCCGCCGTCATCTTCTCCACCCTCGTCTACGCGTCCTTCTTCTGCTGGCTCCTCATGATCGGCGTCCTCTCCGTCACCATCTTCTCCGCGCCCCCGTACAATCTCAACCCGGCGCAGATCGGCCTGACCAACATCCCCCTCGCCATCGGCGCCCTCGTCTTCTCCCCGCTCTCGGGCTGGATGGCCGACGCGATCCCCGTCTGGATGGCTAAGCGCAACGGCGGCATCTTCGAGCCCGAGTTCCGGCTCGTCCTCATGCTCATCGCCGTCCCCTTCTCCACCGCCGGCTTCATCGGCTTCGGCATCTCCGCGTCGGAGGGGTTACCCCTAGCCTGGTGTCTGGTCTGGATCACGATGCACTCCATCGCAGTACCCTTCGCGTCGCAGGCCTCCATCAGCTACGTCATCGACTGCCACACCAAAGACGCCAACCAGGCCTTCGTCACCATCAACTTCGCCAAAGCGCTCCTCAGCTTCGCCGCGTCCACCGTCGGCAACGGCCTGCTGGCCAAGTTCGGCCCCCGCACCCTGTTCACGGGCATCGCCATCTTGAATCTGAGTATCAGTCTCTTGACCATTCCAAGCTATATCTACGGCAAGAGGCTCCGGAGTTGGGTCGCGCGGAGCGAGTGGGCGAAGAAGATTTAGCGATTGCGAGACGATACTCTGACGGCGAAAGAATGGGTGGTTCGGTGCCAGGATGAAAGCTTGATGACTGACGAAGGACTGAAGAATCTTGTATCCGGGGGGTCAAATCGGAAGGGTTGACACGTACACTCGCTCGAGACGGAACCAGTGTGCTCCATCCATCCCACGCTGTTTGTATCTATATCGGCATGCATTACCTAGTAGGTAAAGATCCAACGTCCGCTATCCATGATTAACGTTTTACTGGGCATCGATCGCACCTACGCGCCCCCCACTACTTTCCATCGTAGAACAGGTGAGTAAGTAAGTTTGTTGGTTATTCTATTATGAGACGGCGACATTTCAGATACTCTTACGACTTTACTAGACTCGCCTGGACTACTCCTCGTCTCTGCCTAGGTAAGCATTCATAAGATAATCAGTATCGCATGATACGAAGACGACGCGAAAGATGAGGCTTATCACATGTCATTCCGAGATAACGGAGCATATACTTTAATCGTTAATCAGAACAGTGTGGATGCCTACATCGTATTATTCAATACCAATCAGGCGATTGCCAATAGGAGCGTATAGACTAGACTACAGCAAGCCAAGCAATCTATAGGATACACGCATGGAATTTCTCTTGTTGCTTGGGGAGAGCTGGGACGGCCTACTCCAGCTTTTGCTACCGAGCATCCAACACTCCCTCACCAATCGTTCCTCCTTGGCCTCGACATGGGCTCATAGCAGTGGATCTCAACATCCAGCAATAATCAGAGCGGGAGAAAGGCGACTTTGTTGGGTTAGGTAGCCGGTATCCAATAACGATTGCACGCCGACGGCACTGCTTACGCAGAATTTGCGCGGTAACCCAGCTCACGTGACCAGCGTTCCGGCCGATCGAAGATAGGTCTTGGCGATTGGTAAGTAGACCTCGAGATTCGGCGAGGGCATCGGGCTCCGGACGCGTGAGCAAGAGGGCATTATTGACGCCCAGGGTAATTGCCGAAGCTGGCAGGCATGTCCACTTGGCTGTCCCTCGATGATGGATGATAGATTGGCCGAATTCGAGCAACTGACAAACTTCGCTACCGCTTGGCCACGAACCAGCACCGTTATCCGAAGTTTTGTGGAGGCTGCTAGACAGCGCAACCTCCCGTGCTTCTACCTGAAGAACTCCCATTCAGTCAAACCTGGCGTCGGTTTATCAATCGAGAGGGCAACGCCTCCGAGTTCGAGGGAGACTATGTCCAGGTCGAACAGCCAACAAGTCCAGCTCTCCTAGTATGGGGATCAACAGAAGGACGTCGTCCAAAAAACAAGCATAGGATAGGATAGGCGGCTTGAAACTCCTCCCATGCTGTCGGCATCTCCGATAGTGAAGTTCGTGATAACTCATAAATGAAGAGTATGCAGATCAAATGGGCCGGCGCAGGTCTGGGTCCCATGCCGTGAAGGTAGTTGCTAGAATAGACAGGGCTGAGTTCCAGACGATCGTGCAAACGCCCCCGGAACCCGTAGTAATGTACCATCGGTTTTATGCTTGGGATCTTTCTGGATCGCTGTCCGGAAGCCATGAGAGGGCCTAGCGCGACCCTCGAGATTAGGGATTAGGAATGGTCGCAAGGTATGGCTCCAAAAAACATAGCGCTTCCATCTTGGAACCTTCTGGATTCTATCATGTTGAAGAACAAATCGTCCAGTTGACGACATGATACTAGGTAGTAGAGATGAGTGTTGTGAAGAGGAAGTGTGAAGAATGGAGAGTTGAAAATGATGAATTAAGAATGAGTGGTGAAGAGGAGTGAAGAATGAAGAGTTAGAAGGGAAGAAAAAAAGAATGTGGTCAACCTTTATAAAATTCTAGACTTTGAGAGTAGACACTCCTCGCCTTCCCTAAACCCCAGTTGATCCTTGAGACTTTCCTCAGTTTGAAGGCAATGAGTCACTTGCAGGCTTGGACTACGGCAACTGGTATGAGTATAAACTCTATTGGAACTCACTAAATGCCTTATATCGTAATAGCGCAAGCTTATAGTTGAGACTTACTGTATTGATTCTCGTCAGCTATCCGATTTAGACCACCGAGGGATATCCCGACCTTGAGGCGCCTGAACCTTACGATTTGCTGATGACACTTATTACGTTGGGTTGGTATTTTGTAGGGTATTAGTTGCCTAAGACTATCTCTTCTGACGTCTATTACGTTACGTATGTCGCATCCTAATTCTCCATTGCGGCAAGCGCTATAAACCTATTAGGACAAGAGACAGGTCTGGTAGGTACCGTTGATGGCCATTGCAGCAGTAATGATATGAAGCACGAAGCTTCCGAGGTTCACATCACACGTACACTCGATGGCATGTGAAGTCATATTCAAGTAACGATTCATTGGCTTGGGCCATTGGTCATCTTCTGTCGTAGCCCCGTAGATACAAATGCAGATTACCCCTTGCCCGATGAACTGGTATAACTCCTATTCAACCCTAGGGTCGTAATTATGTAGACAAACTCAGCGAGTATAGGAGTGATTCTAACCTCTTGAAAGATAATAAGAACCAAAGCCAGTGATGTGTAGGGCCATTCAACATCAGAGGAGACTCTCGTTCTCAGTCTTGCTGTTGAGACTCTTGCTAAGGCTCTCAATAAGCGTCTTAAGTTGCTCGACCTCGTTCCTCAGTTTCTGAACCTCAACCACAGCCGGCTCCTCCTCAACATTCGCCTTGCTCTCAGCCACCTTCTTCGCCCAACCTTCGCCTTCGAAGTCGATTTCACCAGCCATTTGCTCCCACTCTTCCTCAGTGTCATCATCCTCTTCGCCGCGCCTCCTGTTGCTCCGGATGTCCTTGGCTGTGCGAACCTCAAACAGGGCAGAGCAGAGGAGTAGTGGGGAGTAGATTATGCCCATGACGATATCGTTTAGACGTTCGTACTGCGCTTTGGGCATCCACCACTCGAACGGGATAATCAAGAGAAAGATCTCGATCAAGTTGAAGGGAGCAATAAAGACATTTTCGTCCGGGGCGCGGACAAATTGCATAGTCTTCTGAGAAAACAGCGCGAGGAACTCGTCGTCCGCGTTGTCGTAGATGTCCTCGTAAGCGCTGTTGTACAGAGCAATCAGCACGTTCAGGAGGATGACCATAACAACAAAGGTAAAGAGGTAGTAGAGTATTATTCCGAAAGGCGGGCTGAAGCGCTCGAAGCCGCTGAAATCCGGGCTCTGCATGATGGCGTTGGCCATGGCTTGGAGGATGAATACGGTGTCCTCCCTGGCCATGTCATTCGCGTAGTCCATACCGATGAAGGCCTGGAGGAAGCCGACGATAACGACAACTAGTAATGCGAAGAATATGATGCTTTCTTTCATCATGACCTTCAATACCACAAGCATCGCGCCAAAGAAGCGGAACGAGTCCATGTAAAGGAGTAGTCGTGCCCAAAACATAGGTGCCGTAAAAGCCAGGAAGTTGTACGACAGTTGGTTGAACTTCACGCGCTCATCATCGTCTATAGGATGGGTCAAAGCCACGATGCGCAAGGCGAGCGAAACCATCAACAGCGAGTACAGGACATTGTTGAAGGCATTCCAGAAACCAAGGATATGGTACCCGGCTTTGTAGAACTTGGTTGACTCGTCAAAGATGAAACCGAAGGTGAACACGTAGAGGAGGATCTCGACAAAGTCGAGGTCACCCCCTGGGTTAATGGTGTTGATAGCGCCAGTGTAGAGGCCGAGGTACATGAGAGAAACGATCAGCTGGAAAGCATTCTGGAACATTGGCGCGCGCATACGGTCAGGGTCTAGGTGTGACCAGAAAGCAGTATTGTCGCGATCTTTGTAGTCGATAAAACTCGCGGGGTCGTCTTCGTCCTGGACAAGCCAGCCTCTCCAAAGGTAGTTGATGCATTTCTGGTAGCCCGAGGAGCCGATTACGCGCAGCGCGTGTAGATCAACTGCCTTCTCAATGACATTGACGGGCGGAGTGGCTTCGCCGTCGATTATGATAGAATAGCGCTTGAGCAGAACCGACTGTAGTAGATAAGCTATGTCTTCCTCGGACTCGATGATCAGCTTCGCAATGATCTCGCAGGCGACGGCGCGCAGCTGGTGGAGCGGCGCATCCCAGAGCTCGACGAGGGCTTGGTGCTTAAACCATCGCTTGACCACTAGAAGGCAGTACACGACGCACGAGCGATTCTCCTGTCCACCAGCTTCCTTCGCAGCTTTAACAACTTGCGGTGTGATTATTCTGCTGTGGGCCTTGGTGACCTGCGCCTCTTCCAGTTCGCACGGAACGCATTGTTCAATTAGGTATCGTAGACGGAGAGCAACTTTGGTAACTTCGACAGGTGGGATGGCGGATTGGATCGGATCACCTCGGTGGACAGGGAGAACTTCGTATCGGACGGTCCGACGTCTGTTAGCCCAAGAGCTCATCTCCAAATAGCTCGATGGAAGGTATAATGAGGAACAAGGGGCTAGGAACAGAGGATAGGTATCAAGTTGTTGACTTGACCCATTGACTTACGTCGACGGCGAGATTCGTGGAGGGACCAATCGTGGTGATTGTCTGACGGATGTCTATCCCACCCCAGAAGCTTCTTCCAATTAAGCCCTCCCATGCTTATAGGTACGTTCTTTCAAAGTTTCGTCCTACTCCCAATTCCTAGCAGCTGCCCGATCTAATTATGAGACACTGGGAAAGTATAGGTTGGTTGTAAGGAAGTCGTCGTCGCGTAGAGGTGGACGCCACAGAGGGGGTTAGGAAGTTGAAGGAGGAACGAGGAGTCAAAGAGGGCCGGCGCTTAAGTCAAGCTAGGGATAGATGTATTAACACTACAGCTACTGAGATTATCGACTATTCCAACTTCACAAAGTAGAAAAAAGAAAAGGGAGACTGAATTCTATAGAGAGATTGAATCCTAAAGCCAGAGCATTGGTCCTTATCTGAACACGCCAGATGTAAAACTTCCTTGATTTTATATGGAATCAAGTCCGTGATGCTATTTGGTTGGAGAATTGGGAGCTACCCTTGGTGGCTATGACGTATACTATGGAGGAAATCTCTATACATGAGATAATCTGTTAGTTGGATATTGTATTAGTAAGAAGTGCGGATATAAGAAAGACATATATCTAATAGGTAAATACTCCTCCTATCTTTTATAGTAATGTATGACTTTATCTGTTTCTATATGATTTAAACGCAGGATCCACGCGTCTTTACAAAACTTCAACCAAGGTTATTATAAGTGGTGTGGTGATTCACTGGCACCAGATCACAATTAAGTCTTCGCTCTTCAAGGTTGCTCGATTTATAAGATTAGAAAAATCAGACTAATTATATTATATTTATTTATTTGCGTATACATATTGGAATACTGGATCTTCGACTTCAGTTCAAACATAAGAGAGTGGCACTGATTAAGATGATTGTAGGTGCCATAGTAAAAGGATCGAAAGTGAAGATACGAAAGCACACATTTCCATATTCGTCATGAATCAAAACATGCAGCACTTAGACCTCCTCGAGCATCTCGATTTAGACTTGCCCATGTGTAATATATGTAGTTTGCGTCGGCCCAAGAAGCAAGGGGTATGAAAAAGCCGTTACGTGGTAAGCCCACCCCGTATGGATGATACCTATCCATATAAGCGCCATAAACGCGAGACCTGATTCATCTACCACGGGTTCCATAACAACGGAACCCTGCCTTACTTGCGAATAGGTCCGCCTATCCCGGTGAAACAGGTGCGGGTCCTCCATCTTCGGACTGCGGCTCTGGAGATGAGATGAGGCACTGGGCTGTCGGGTGTTAAGTCGCACCATCTGGGATCTCAAGTGCTATTTCGACCCTCATACAAAAAAACCCTAGCCGACGGCGTTGCCTTGGCCGCTGCAAAGTCCCGGTGCAACGATGGTGCATCCCGCCAGCCTGGGAATATTAAAAATGCCTCAGAACAGGAAAATATATGCGTTCCGAAGGGCGCCTCTCCGGAAAAAAAAAATCGAAAATCTAGAGTGGTCACAGAACATTACATGCCGCAATCATAGTTGTGGTGCGATTCCTATGCCGCGGACCTGATCCCGCCAAACGCGAGTAAATTCCTGCATACGTACCCTTTCCACCGACTTGGGTCGGTTTGTTGAGGTGAGGCTTCGCGACGGCATACGAATTGATTGGACAATAATGTCGGTGTAGCGCTGCAGATATTTTCATGTATGGCTAGAGCCGTTGGTGCTCCGAAGCTGCATCGCACATCGCACATTCCGCCGTGGGATTGGCGATTCGGTGCAAAACGTGGGATCGCACCAGAGAAATTTCTCCGCCATTTAAAAGCTGGTTGTTTCCCTTGGTCGATAAATAATAGGGCCACGTTCGGTGAAAGGGACTGCCGGATTGCGAACTGTAGTATTGGTGTCAAAGCCTGCTTAATCTAGATACAGTATGTCGGCCGTTCTCCCTTTTTTTTCAACTTAATTACCCCTTTCTCAGGGCTGGGGATGGGCCGCGCGCTTCGAAGTAGGTTTTGGAGTCCGGCGACCCCGGAGAATGCATGCCGAATACAGCAATCCCATCTAGTTATATGTAGCCAGTCGGTGCCGAGTCTGAAGAGGATATGGCGTCAGCCTTACCTTCGCGCATATCTTTCCGTGGTCCATACGCAAAGGCACTAATTAGTAGCCTGCTTACCGTTCACATACAAGGCACTTTTCGGAGAAGGTAACAGAATCGATCGACCAGACTGTGCATCCGCAACTACGCACGAACTTAGAATTCTCCCAAGGCTGCTGACGGCACGGCACTTGAATTGTTTTCGTATGCGGATATCAAACTTTGCAGATGGCCGTCTTTTTTCATGTTAATGGATGTGTTTATCCTCATAACACACGGGAGCTGAAATCCATATAGACCGGTTTCTCAGTGCCTGATCGACATGTTATACATATAGAAATCAACAAATCGCATTTTGAGAGAACGGTCTGTATGGTGCGTATCATTGGTGCTGCCAGGTTTTTCGAGCTCGATCAAAGTGGCGGTGCTGCAGGCAGAAAGAGGCGATTGGCGAAACACCAGGATACAACTATAGGTAGTATTATAAGACCGAGCCGCTTGAGACATCACCTGGGGCAAGCAACCAGCAAAACAGGGCGAACTGTCTTAGTGGTGTATTTTAGAGGTGCATGAGGCAACCACGCCGCCGTTATTTATTATTCGAACTCCATTTATATGTGGATGTGGTGCCTACAGATGGAATATGTGTAGTGTGTAGTACAGAATCCTGAATGGTCAAGTTGTATTCAAGATGATGCATGTGCATTTTAGAAAAGCCCCCAAACGGCCCCAGCTATCCCTATATAAGTATAGTCGGAAGAGATTCAGCCAAGCCTCTTCGCCGTAGCTGCTTCTTCTTTGTTGAACGTTGAAGCAAGCAAACACGGGAATGTAGCTAGATAGCCATGGTGGGGTTTGGTGGGTTGACTTAGGAGGCCTAGACTTTAGGATAACATGAGACTATTCTTGAACCTCCTAACAGTATATAGATACATATTATTATCATATTGTAGTGTTTTTAACAAGCCATTATTCACAAAATTAAGGAAAGAAAACCCCTGGCTTCTTTTGAGTCTTTTGTACCACTATTAACCTTGGCTTGCATAAGTACGGAATACCTCGGGGATGTATGATACAGATTCTATACCATACTACACACTAGTGTATCCGGTTTGCTACTCTTACCTATTACCTGTATTATACGAGTATGTTGCCTGATATAGGTCAATAGGCAGAGCACTGAGTAGCCTATGTCACCTGCAGCCTTTGCCTAATTCCCATTACTATGGTGATGGATCAACTTAACCAACAAGCCCCTGTCAACTGTGAATCGACCTTGATAACACCAATTTTCATCCTATCTAATTCTCAACGTTCTCATAGGATGCAGCCTGTTCTTCTGGAGACATCTAGATGGAAACAGGTTGCAGCGGCGCTACCGTCGTGTATCCAACCAACTTCGAACATGCGTAAGTAGGTACATGTAATAGGTGCCTAGGTATGGATTAAAATATGTACCCATGGAGAGCACTTGAGGTCCTAGGTGTGATTTAGAGGCGTATTAGAGGCGTATTAGAGGTCCTGCATGTCGTACGGGTACCCTTCCTGCGGACGCGCCTACTGACGTAGCGTTCATACAATTACGTATGTACCTACCTAACCTATTAGACATGGACATGGGTTTGGATCAGCGCCACTGCCTCTTCGCATATCACATACCTACCGTGCTTCATGTGAGAGTGTTTCGTTCTTTCTCTAGGAAGAAGAAGAGATAGTCAAGTACGAGAAGACAATAATGATTTCCTTTGTTCTGATTTGACCGAGTGCACGTGCCAGTACATAGTAAATTCCTAAGTCAATGGTACAAGGAATACAAGGGAATCCCTAGACCGCTGGTTTATACATGAGTACACACCTCTCAGTCTTCAATGTTCAGTTGATGCTCCCCCAGTAACCATACACGAACCATACACGCCAACTGAACTTGCATCCTTTTCCATCATCAGGAAAAAAAAAAAAATTTAATCTGACCTGCGCTGGAATCCTTACTCGGATTTTTTCTCTCTTTCACTTCCCCGCGAACCCCGGCTCTTCTGCCTAGTGTGCGCTCTGCCACGGTCCTGCATCATCCGCATTTGCCATCTCATACTCGTTCACTACATACATACAATAATCCACTGCCGTGTCATCCTTTCCTCGTCCCGATAACTTTTGCTACCCATTCCACAACTTCCGTGATTCAGTCTCTGTCATACTCCCTCCGGCTGTTTCCGAGCCTTGGTGGAGGACTCAGCTCTAGGCAGTCTCGTACATAAACCCTCGACTCGCCAGCAAAATTCCATCTACGACTTACTTCCTCCTCTGCATGCTTACGCTCTCGTGTTGGTCTGTCTGTCCTTTTACTGAACAGCCTCATTCCGCTTAGGCTTTAATGCTAGCAGTATTTTATACTGTATAACAGGTGCGTACCATCTATCTGGATTACTCATCTCCCCCAAGAGCGCCATCGGATCTAGGATGGGTACTTGTGCTGCCGTGTACAGCGTGGCGGCCGCATTGGGACTCGAGCTTAAGAAGGAAGAGGACGGTCCAAAGAGACGTTGACATTTGGCACTTCTGATTACACGACTGATTTCCCGCCCTTTAATTTCCATCTTATTATTCTTATTATTTTTGTCTGTTAATTTTACTGACACGGCCGTGTTTCGGCAACAGAATTAGACCACTCATGAGCATCCACGACGGTCGAAGTGTTTGATCGTGCCCACCGTAAAGGGACAGGAATTTCCCCGCCTTTCACTTGCAGGTCAACATTCTATATACTGTTGAACAAATTCCTTCATATCTTCTGCCTGTCTGTGGACGGCTCTCGAGCAGTCTCTTGATTCTAGTACCAATATCTTACGCCCTGTGTATTGTGTAACGGAATCCTCTATACGCTTCGTATTGGGATTGTGGAGCCATCATGGCCTCCAACATCGACTTAAAGATGGACCCCCAGGAAGCCAAGACCAGCGCCCCGACTGACCGTCGCGAGGGCAATATCCCCAGCACTGATGACACCAAAACTCACCCAGCTGAGGATGGCCCATCGACCACACCTCCCGATGCGAGCAAGAAGGCTAAAAGACCAAAGAGCGATAAGAAAGCCAATGGTAAAGCTAACAAGAAGGAGAAGAAGGCAAAATCCAGTAAGTCTAAGAAGGCAGCTCCTGCTAGTAGTGAGAGCTCTTCGGGTAGTAGCGAGGACGAGTTTACCAACTCATCCTCAGACGAGCACAGCGACTCCGGGTCTGCGTCCGAGGCCGAGGAGACCCTAAAGAAAAAACGACTTCAGAAGAAGCGCCAAGATGTCCGAAAATCTAAGAAGAAGGCGACGAAGGCATCCAAGGCGGCCAACAAGCAGACTAAATCTCAAAGCAAGGCGCCTGAATCCGACGACAGCGACTTGTATAGCGATTCGGAAGATAATTCGGACGTCGAAAATGAGGAGGATGTCAACAAAGCTTCCGTGGAGCAAGAACTTGCCCAGATGCGAATCCAGGTTCAGCAGATGCAGCGGCAGATAGCATCCCTCTCTTTGACTGGCGGCGCCTCTGCTCTGGATGGTTCTACTATTAACGGAGCTTCCTATGGAACGGGTTCCCTTTCTACTCCTTTGGCGGGAGCTGGCGGCCTCGGCCTTGCAGGGCAGAATCCTGGTGGGCTTGGCTATGCTGGCTTGGGAAGTCAGTACCTTAGCCGTCAATATAGCTACCCCACGGCCGGGCTCGGGGCCTTCAACAATGCCTTCGCCAACGATCATCTTGCGAAAGTTGCGAAAGTTGTTCAAGGTAGCCGCAGGGGTGCCCCTCCACCCGCGGGCCGAAGACGGCTTCCAATCGACGACTTCAGTATGGACGACAACTTAAACCGCGGTAATCTTAATAAATCTTCTAAGTCGAAGAATGCACGTAACGGTAAGGCCGTCACACAGCGTCTCGAGTTCAAGCGTGTGGATCAGGTCTGGGATTCGCAGATTCACAACTACAAGCTTCAGGATACCGCCGAGAACGCAAGCAACTCCCAATACGACGAGTACCTTTTTCATGTGCGAAGGACTTTTGACTGGGAGGGCAAGTATAAGACTACTGTCGTCGATATCAAAAGTAAGCAGCTCCGCGAAGCTCTCCAGGACGTCATAGGTAGCGTCAAAGGCGTCAGTCTGGTGGAAGAGACCCCTAAGTTGGATCCGAAGATGCTCTTTTTGTAAGTCAAAATTTTCCCCGTCCCATTCCTTCGTGGCCCCCACCGTCTCTTTCTGCTTTCTACTTTCCGCTAACCACAGCCATAAGATACCTCGAAGATATGCGGGACCACATGAACAACCTGAAGGAACTTGAGCCAGAGGGCGATTCGCGTAAGGAGCGTAAGAAGGTTCAGAAGTGGATCGACGAGAAGCGAAGGCACCTTCGAGTCCTCATTAAGTATCTGGACACAGATCACGCGGAGACCAAGAAGAGGTAAGTTGATGGATCCCTACTCATGCGGTTATGGGCGCTGTTAGCTCACGTCCATTAGTTTGTACCCCATGCTAGAGAATGGCCTAATCACATTTGATCTCTTGTGGGCTCTCTGGAAGCCTAACACGCTTGCGTACACTACGACATACGGTTCCGTCGACGAGCCGCGAGTTTTCAAGGTGGAAGTCGCAGAAAAGCACTACAGTATTGTTCGAGGCGAGTTCTATTACATCGAGGGCAAGGTAAATTCTCCCATCATGATCACATTCCCCAAAACTATTTTCTCGATCATTAACACACGCGGGAAATAGTACTTCGAGTATGACGGCAAGCAATTTGGGTTCGGTAGTATGTCAGAAGAGATACCGGAATTTCGTGGTGCCCGTAAAATCACTAGCTTGAGCTGCTATCCCCTTAAGTACCATAAGAACGAATCTCAGCTGCGGAAAGACCTTATCGAACGCGGTAAGAAATTTGTCGGTCTCGGCGGTGTGCATTACAAGAGCCACCAAGGTATGGCCTATCACAAGAAAAAGAAGTCTGTGATCAAGGTCAATATCAATGGTCGGGTCATGGTTGATCCAGCAATCCACCGCCGTATAAACCCTAACTACCCCGTTTCTCTCGTACGTCCGAAAGACCATGACGTCCTTAGTGATGAGGAGGACAGCGACGAGGAGGGCGAGGGCTGTGGCTGCGAGTCGGAAGACGATGGTGACAATACCGGAGGCGCCGGTCTTGAGGTTGCAGGAGAAGAAGAGGAGAGCAGCAAGGTCAAGTATGTTACTAAGGTGTACAAGGACAGCAAGGGTAATGTCCGTACCGTCCGTATTCCTAAGGACTTCGTCGAGACCGAAAGTCCCAAACAGAAGCTTGACCAAGCCCCCACAAAGGATGAAAAGGAGAAAGACGAAGCTGCCAAGGAAGGCAAGGACGACGAGAAGGGCGAGGAGGGCAAAGACGAGGATGATAAGGAGACTACACCACCAGTCTTTACGGATGAGGAATACTTAATCGCCTCTCCGGTCGTGTTGGGGTTCGCCTTTGCCGAGAAGCTTTGGCTTGAATTCACCGTCTCCGGCATCAAGGAGATTTCGTGGAACGAGCACGCTTACGACTCATTGGTCCTTCAATCGAATACCAAGGAAATTGTTAGGGTGCGTTGCGGGCTTCTATTTCCTATTTATTTCCAAGCCAATACCGGCAACTCTGATCCTCTCAACATCATTATTTACTAACAACGACTTAGGCGCTTGTTGAGTCCCACAAATACCATCCAGCAGCGAGCATCGACGATGTCATCCAGGGCAAGGGCAAGGGGCTCGTTGCAGTCCTCCACGGACCTCCTGGTACAGGCAAGACGTTAACCGCAGAAGGCATAAGCGAGCTCCTTAAGTGCCCGCTCTACATGGTCTCAGCTGGTGATCTAGGAACTGACTCGCGGTACCTCGAGGCGGAGCTGCAGAAGATATTAGACATCTGCCACGCCTGGGGTGCCATCCTACTCCTCGACGAGGCGGACGTTTTCCTGGAGAAGCGTAATATGCATGACATCCACCGAAACGCCCTCGTCAGCATTTTCCTGCGACAGCTCGAGTACTTCCAGGGTATCTTGTTTTTGACCACGAACCGCGTGCAGGTATGTAGCCAGCCTCCTTTCCTTTTCTCACCATTGTTCCTCCTACGGAAAACTAACATTCCCGCAGACATTCGACGACGCCTTCCAGTCGCGCATCCACATCGCGCTGCGGTACGACGACCTGGACTCGAAAGCCAAGAAAGCCATCTTTAAGATCTTCATCGAGCGGGCGCGCGCCGTGGCGGGCATCGACCTCATGCCGTTCGACGAGGAAGACTACACGAGCCTCGCCAGGCACAACCTCAACGGCCGCCAGATCAAGAACACGATCGGCACCGCGCAGGCCCTCGCGGTCAACAAGGGCGAGCCCCTTAGTATGCGGCACATCCGCGAGGTCCTCAACGTGCAGCAGAACTTCGAGCAGGACCTCAAGGGCGGGACCGGGTACCAGGACGCTATGCGCAGCTACTTTTAGCGGCTGCGTGTATGCTTTTCTCATTTTCTCGCGTGTTCTTTCTCCGCTGTGTTTCTCGGGCTGCTGGTTTCTTCGTTAGGGCATTAGGGCAGGCGAGAAAGATAGGTCTGAGAGTATGTACTACTGGGTAGTAGGTATAGATAGACTAGATTCCCGGGCGGGAAATGAGGGTACTGGGTATGGTCCTGGATACGATCTTAGGTACTAAGGGTTCACTGGTGATGCTTGTTAGGTATTGTTCCCGCCGCGTTGATTTGAGAAATTGAGTTACTGTGTAAGCGGCTTGATCATGGTACCCATCGAGATGTGTCGTGACTTTGTGAGGACTACGTTGGGCGTGAAAATATCCAGTGATGGTGTTCTCACTTGGAACCGCTCCCTGACTTGTATGGCTAGGTTACGCAACAATGTAATAGGCCCGTCGCATTAGAGGCTTTGAATCTTTCTCGGTGCTCATTCTATACAAATCTTCCCAGGGAATGGTATATAAATGACTGCATAGAGAGGTAGGTATGAAGCTGCGAGGAACTATTCAAATAATCTTCCGGACTCACGAGGGTGAAAGCGCGTATACTAGAATCAGATGCGTTGGGCTAAATATTTCTTTCCTTCTATTTCTCAGGTTCAAGGTCTTCCATCTGGACCTGCGGCATAGAACCCAGTATCATCAGGGGGAGTATACATAGGAACAGGAAAAAGGGGGATAGCTCTCCAAATTTTGTTAGGGTCGGCCAGCGGATACATTAACGGAAGAGAGTCAACTCGCTTTCTGTAAGCATCGACGAAGTCGTTCCGTATACTCGGTTTATTTCACAAGTCTAAGGACCCGACGGATTAGAGATGCAAACTCGAACTTGGTGATTAGCAGAGTCTAGTATTGAATGTACGTATCTTGAAAGTTGCCATATGAAACCCACGGCTTCAAGACAAGCCCAAGGCCACCTGACCCTTTGTCCTTTCATAAACGCCGACCGCAATGCAACCTATCGTACCTTTTTTTTTTCTATTTCCAAGCCCATCTCCTGACGACTTCGAGATCAGACTTGTCCTTAGAAATCCATAGCACTCTCCCCAACGCCCTCATCCTCACCATACTCATCGTTATCTCCGGCATCGAAGTAGGCCTCGGCATCGTAATCGCCGCCCTCATCGTCGCCATAGTCGTCGTCTTCCTGCGACATCTCTTCCTCTTCCTCATCCAGATCGATGTCCTCCTTGTTCTCCGCATCCTCCGTCTCGCCCTCCTTAATCGCGGCTTCGATCCGTGCCTTGCGCTGCTCCTCCGTCTCATCGGAGCGCCGCCGGCGCGCGGCATGTCCATTAACTCCTCCTACATCGTCGTCGCTCGCGAAGGGATCGTTGTCGCCGTCACCATGGCCATCCACGACCACGGCCTTGCGTTTCGCGCCCCTCTTCGCTCCCGAGCCCTTACTAACCACGAACCCGCCCCTCGGGCCCCCGACATCCTTCCCCTCCAGCGTGCCCCACAACTCCTCGGGGAAAAAGGCCGTCACGTACCCGTAGCCGTTCTTCTGCGCGCGCGCCTTCAGGTCCGGCAGCGTCCGCGTGTCGTCCTCGAAGCGGTGGCTGTACATGGGCACGGCCGTGAAGGGGTCCAGGGTGGCCCTGTTCTTGACGCCGAAGCGCGCGTTGAGCTGCGCTTGGCCGTAGGTGCGGCGCACGGGCTCCGTGGGCGCGGCGGTGGAGGAGGAGGAGGGATTGGTGGTGAGGGAGGCGGTGGTGAGGTGCGGGTGCGTGTAGAAGGGCGCGCTGTGGAAGGATCGTCGGAAGGAGATGAAGGCGCTGACGGAGCGCGATTCCCATGTGTCGAGGGCGGGCGCGATGGGCGGGTTGTAGGTTTTCTGTGGAGTGTCGTGTTAGTGCTCTACTTGCTTTGTATTATGCGTGTGCGTGTGCGTGTAGAGGCGGGAAGTATAGTGGCTTACCGGGTATGTGTCTTGAGGTTTCTCGTCCGGTAGCAGGCCTGGGTCGTCGGCGCCTGGCATGCCTTGAGGCGCCGTCTTACGAGCTCCAAAGCCACCACCGCCGCCTCTGCCTCCTCGGCCTCCTCTACCGCCGCGGCCGGACATCTTGACACATGAAGCAATCCTTTTTCAAGGAAGTATTATGGTATGTGGACTATCGTTTCATGTGTTTCAGGGCTTTTATCGTATTCGTTGTAGGTGCGCCTCGAGATTATCGTGCGTGACTTCGTCTGGAATTGAGTCAATGCTGGATGTTGGATCGAAGATTGAAAATCGTCGCGAGCCTCTCAAAATTTTGGCGGGGACCGGGTGGGGTCTAAGTGCTAGTGTCCCTTCCAAGTTGAATGTTCCACCAATGTTCCACTAATACTGGGCTGTCTTTGCCATGAAATACCCCGCATTAGTGGATACAGCGTTCCCCCACCATTAGGCCCACCACAGCTCTCTTAGATCTCAGGGACCATTTGAAGCAGCTACCTAACATTGAACCTTTTCATGCTACGCGTCAGTCTCTGCCTGCTCGACTTACACGAACAGCACGAGCACAAATAAATCTGCCATATCTTCCATTCTCATCCTCATACTCACTTTCACTATTTTCATCTCATCGTTCATAATCAGAACTTAGCCTCCAATGAGTCGGATTGCCGTCAATATGGAATCAGACACGATTCCCGTCACTGGGGTTGACGAGCTAGAAAGGCATCTGGATGAGCTCCTCGCAGATCCGAACCTGCCACCAATTCCGAAGCTATTTGACGATGTGGAACTACAGCTAACGGGTATATTTGCCCTCATACATACCCAGGTAGTCAATGTGTGTATACGTATATCAACTAACGCAATCTTCAAATAGATGCAAACATACCGCCACTGATTCCTCGGCTGCTTCCAAAAATTACCGAGATTCTCAAACAATACAACCAGGACCCGGCAATCTTATGTAGCCTAGCAATAAAACTCCTCGGCCCCCTAACCTTTACTCATATACTATCTCTGGCTTCGGAAGAATCATTGGTCCAAGCTATGAGATCCCCTGCTCCGTCGGCAAACATTCTCGCCATGACCGTTCTCGAAAAGGCAACCAAGTCACCAAGCGATGCTGCTATTCTAGCTATGATGAGCAATCTGTTCACCAGTTTCTTGACCCAGTGGCTAAGTGCTCTCCAAGTTGAGGTCGGCGAAAAGGGTATCAAGGTCTTGGGCGATCTCCTCGATGTCGACTGCGATACTCGGCCGCCGGACGGCCTAGCTGTCAATGGTATGGAAATTACTGTCAGGAAGCCGGCCGGCCAGGGGCTTGTGTGGCGAAGAATCCTCCACGACCGCGACGTATATGAACTGATATTATCGCTTTGCACCAATGGGCTTACCAGTCAGCAACGATCTCTCGCTCACGGCCGCTTACTTCGGGTCCTACCACGCCTAGCAGCTTTGAACCTCCGCGCCGTTACCTACACCGAATTTGCTGACCTAAACCAACGGTACGCCAACTTTGATGGGAATGGTGGGTTTCTGCATTTTGCTGCGTTGCACATGATCGACAAAGAGGATATGCTGGTCCATCTTAACCTTGTCGACTTCTTTGAGACTCTCTTGAGTATTCAGCGGATCACTCCTTTCTCTACATACAAGATGGATACCCTGAAGCAGCTTGTGAAGGACGCCACTACGGAGGATGATGCCTTGAAGGCAGCAATCCTCAGCTTGCCCGAGCGTACAGTCCCTGAGGAGGCCGAAGACTTGAGTCGATTCATCCAAGAGATTTTGACTACTTAATAAAGACCAAAGGACGGTACCTTTGGTATTTAATGCTTTCAACCTCTGAGGGCAATAAGATAAGTGACGTTCGGGTATACTTCTATGAGACCAATTTTCCCACGTGAGCTTCCATTCTAACAACACCACCACATAAATCCGAGTCCAGTACAACATTTGTATCCATCCGTACAATACCCCATTAAAATCCCACAATCCCCGCCTTGAGGGCAATGAGTCCTTGTATTACTCCTTAAGTGATCCTCATCCTGGGTTGCGGAATGATAGAGAGGCGATACCGTCAACGCCATGATACGGTGATACCTACATGTAGTCATCAGAAAAATAAAATCATGTCTACCCCCATTCGCTCTTATGCTAGTCATGTATGTTTCTAAAAATAATCATATACCCGAATCAGCAACGGCATCCTAACCCACAAAACTCGATGGTGATGTCCTGGGTCTTAATAAACGGAACACGACCTGTGTAGCCCTTCACGTTGGCCATGATAGTCGTGTCTATCCACCGACCAATAGGTGGTGGCCTTCTGAAATACTCCATGTCTTCCAGACTTCTCACGCAGAACTCTTTTTCCTCTTCGTTTGCTGCTTCGTAAGAAAACGCAAGAGCGGCGGTGTATTCGATGGCGAGGGGTCTCTGGGTTCTCATCCAGGGGTAGGACATCCATATCCGTTTGCTGTATTCTCTGCAGCGTTTAATCACGCTCGGCGCGTAGTTTTCCAGGACCAAGTTCGCCTCCTGCAGAGTCCGGCAGACGATAATGCAGTACATGGCGTGGGTGTAAAACAGCTTCGCGGTGTCGATATCCCGGAATTGATAGCACGTCGGGAATAGGTCCGGATCGAAGGGATTTTCCACTTCGAATATATCGCCTGATTCCATCAGCGATTTTAGCGTCGTTTCGTTCTCTCGCTCTAGAAACTCGATGACCGGCGTCGCCCTGAGCACGAGCTCGGCTGCGGTCATGGTGTCTGAGGGATCTTGGCCGAGGATGCGGACCAGCCTTACTAAGGTTGGCCAAGCGGTCATCTCGACCCATAGGCGATACATTGCTTCGAGAACAGGCCGTATCGTGCTATTTTCGATGGCTCGGTTGAAAGCGGTCGTCCACTCGTAGTGCATGAACACGCTTTCTCTCCCTTGACGTACATCTTCTTGCAGCTATTTCCCACTGTTAGTCTGAAGCAGACCTTGAGACGCTGCCGGGAGAAGAATCATTTACCATGTTGAAAAAGCTATCAAACGTAGCAGAGAGGCCTAAGTCATTAAAGCATTGCCATGGACCTCCCCTGCTGATAACGGCCGTCAGTCCTGCGGCGTGGTGTTCTCGGTTCGCACCTCTTTCGAAGTCGTATGTGAGCTAGTCGCAAAGCAATTGTTAGTCGCCATTATAGCCGTGTCTTATGGCCATCACTCAGACTCACCTCTAGTTTCTGCAGCAGCCACTGTGCTGCAATTGTATCCGTTACTAGGCCTTGCTCTGGTTCTTCGAGCGCCTTCCGTAAACTCCCTAACGCCTGCATGTGAAGCCTCAAGTCTAACCACGCCTCGGGCGAGAGTATATCTCGCTGACTGTTGGACCAGGATGCGACGGCCAGTTCCACCACATGTCGCAGCACCGGACTCTCCGTCGCTAGCCGCTGCGGTATCATCCTTATCGAAGGGCCCCAGATTTGCATATCGTGGCCCGTCCCTGCCGCCGCGTCCAAGCAGGATATGAATTGGGCCGCCAGCCGGTCCGAAGGACTCATAACCGGTGATGGCGTCGGCGACGGTGTTGGCCGACTGTATTTGACACTCCTAGGCCGATTGGGACGAGTTAGGCGCATCCGATGGAACGTGCCAGGGCCCAGGGCAGCGGTATATTCTTTCATATCAACGATGACAGTGCCGCCGGGGCTGGCCCGCCGCGACAGTGGGTCGTGAATTTGACTGCCGTCGCCGGACGATATGCTGGCGTCATCCGCGTCGCCGGGCTTGGGGGTCGGTTCTTCATTGTGGCACCCGTTGACCACGAACTTGTAATTGTTCCGAGCCCCAGAACAGACCTTGCCCGCCCGTGCACATGCTCCGCACGTCGGCCAGTTCTCATCACACTATTCCGCAACGTCAGCATGAGTTATCTCGATGGGGATGGATAGGGTTTATCAGCCTACCTTGGTTTTCCGCAGTTTGCAAAACGTGCAACGGTTGCTCTTTGGTATGCCGACCATGGTGGAAAATGTTAGTATTAGCCGCCTACAGTTGTATATCACTGATATGAAATTCCGTCAAGTGATCCTATTTCCTATTTCTTCAATCGGATTTGTCGTTCGCTGCAGGTACGACGTATTTGAGGAGAGATGTCACATCCAACATCTAGTTCGGCGATACCAGCCGGTTTATTAAGCACCCCAAGATGTCTGGATCGTCTGTGAGGGAAGTTGCACTCAATGCAGCGTCGCGTAGCTATTCCGGCCCTCTCTCCTCGCCGGTGGATCGCCAGCAGCTGATAGGGTAGGACTCTGGAACCTGACGCGCCACGATACGAGGCCTATCGTCAGGGGTGGCAGCAAGGTACAGCCCATTAAGGTTGGGGCTCTGTACCGGTCTCTCCCAGACGGCGGTCAGGATGGGATCGAAGCAAGGTCGGATTCCTTTGGCCCCCACGTGTCGAAGTTAAGCTTAGTTGAATTCAGCTAAACGGGGATAATCTCGAGACTTCGCCGATGATGTCAAATCAAGTATGTATAAGTCAAAGGGGGGCACATTTTATATGTACATACATGTATGTAATCAATTCAAGACCGAATTTCCTGAATTTGACAGCTCCTGAGACGGTTGCTGTTCAGTATGTATTGACAATTCATCCATCGCCTCTTGTCTAGGGCTGAGTCATATGATAACGGGATGAGCATTATGTAGGTAACGCAATGCAAACGCAAACCAGAATGGCTTCGGTACTTCGTAGCCGACGTAGTAGAGCTCCAGTCGGGGTAGCTGAGTACATAGTAATGAGGGGATTATGAAAGCAGGGCCCTGCTTCCGGTAGAGAGATCTGCAACCCCCTTCTACACACATACTATAGTGTCCACTATATCCTCTCTCACGTAATCACTTTGAATTTTATGCAGTATCATGTAGTATGTAGTAAGTAGACAGATTTATTGGGGACGTCTACGTGGTAAGGCTGAATATCGACCCGATACACTGGGTGGTTTAGGGATAAGGAGAAGCAGCCTTGGGCAGTGAGTGACGATATCGGACATGACCGGAGTACCAGCAACGTGGCTTTCGAGCACTACGACGTTCGCGACAAGGACCTTTACGAATCCGTATTGTGATATCAGACCCTTCTAATGTAGTTCCCTCCAAGGCGTAATACATACATACCTCACATAGTAGCTTAATTTATCACCCCTTGTAACAGCCTTAGCGGAATCTTTCTAGAACACTTGACGATAGCATGTCTCCACTCGCCCTTGACTTCCTAAAGTGGTAATTGAGCTACAGAACTGCCGAGGGGTCATAAGGGTCAGACTGGCAGAAGGGGAAGTGGACCTTGGTTCGATATTGGAATTGGCCAATCACGATACAAACGCACTATCATTCCTGAAGAGGAAATTTATATCTACATCAACATCCTACGAACCAGGCCAGAACCAGAACCCCTACCCTATCATTTGCTCCAAGGAGCCTATCACGCGTCGCAGAGGCGCTGTACTCTCTTAGCCACTCCGTGACGGCTAGCATGAGATGTCTGAGTATGTAGGTCTACGTCAAGAGCCGAAGCTATGGATGGCGATGAATATGAATCTGACATCACGGGAAGTCAGACTTCAACATCCGTCAAGCAAGAAATAGCTACTCGGTATAGCAAGGCTATAAACATCACCTACCTTAATAAGCCTTAGTGGAACGATTCCGCCTTCATGTTTGGTTCCATTCCCACTTCCGGAAGTTAAGCGCGATAATTTAGATCAACACGACCAGCAGGCCAGACAAGAACGGACAGGCCACGAAACCGCCTTGCCCCTCAGCTATCTCCCAGGGCTGAAGACGAATAGGAAAAGGGGGAAAGAGTATTAACCTCGTACTAGAAAGGGGTTTCCAATAGGCTATCATCACTATCTATGTCCTTGCAAATTTGCCGCGTGTGATAGTTTGTGTAACGCGAGTCCCTTAAGGAGACTCTTATTGAGGTATATCAGACTTACACGATGATGGTAACACAAATCATTCTGCAACAAGTTTGGCTCCGCCATTTCATAAAGATCAGCCTCTAAAATAAGCTCACGCGCATGACTCGTGCGTTAGAGCTCATCTTAGAATGGTATGCGGTAGTATATGTTTCCGTCTCTCATTTGTTTTGTCGGTAAGGATTTTATACACATATTTTGTCACATATCATACTTACATAACTTTGCAACTTACCCCAACACGTCAGCCACACAGGAGATGGGACGAAATAGGACGAA
Source organism: Hypomontagnella submonticulosa (assembly GCA_022984865.1). Lineage (NCBI taxonomy): Eukaryota > Fungi > Ascomycota > Sordariomycetes > Xylariales > Hypoxylaceae > Hypomontagnella > Hypomontagnella submonticulosa. Next base: position 247,384 of record JAJKLF010000011.1, read on the forward strand.
TATGTACATTTAGAGATAAAGCAAGGCGTACATACATAAGTCGACTAGGGCGTAAGACGGGATCCTATCCAATAACAGCCACGGTATCACATAACATACCGTACCATTCGTATCGTGTTGACCTTGTTCCACCCTAGCCCGTTCGCTCCACCTTCACCTGGGGAAAGATCACCTCCGATTTCTCGGTGTCTCCATGCCATGTGCCGTGTGTACGATGACAAAAAGGCCGATCGACTGCTCCCCATCGCGTCCGGGTGTTTGGATACGCCTATGTACGGGATCCCACGCGTATCACTACTCAGCTCCAACACATCCATGGATACCCATTTGCATAATTCTAGAATAGAAGGCGACTTTTCCCTCAGCTCTACGCAGAGGCTCCTCATTCGTTCGGTCGAAATTAAACCAGACGCACGCACGGTATGCTGTGCAACCAGCCCTACCGTACACGTTTGGATACCGGTCGAAATGCTTGCTGGCTTTGCTGCAATGCCAAAATTACATAATCTCCTACCTCGTTCGACGAGGCTTTCCCACACCTTGGCGTTCCGTCCTCCTATTTGTCTCCTCCTTCTTACTCTACCTATCTGTTTCGTGTACCTAGGCGGCGGCAGTGGCTCTGTGTATCCTTGTATATCGCAATCTCTTGCAAGTCAATGCGGTCCGTGGTGCTCGTTCGATCTAATCTTTGGTAAATCCTGGCCCCTACGCTCCCCTCCTTCGCTTCCTCCTTCCTCCCCCTTTCTTATCTCGACGCCGCAGTTATTAATAAGAAGCGAAAGCGACAACAACTGTAAACAGACATCGCCGGAATCCTCCCCGGCGATACAGATAACCTCCAAGCTTAATAATACCCGTCGACATCGTTGACGTCGGCAAGCATATCCCGGGGAGCCATATAAGCATACACGCTGATATCTTCGGGCCCGGAGCTGCATAAAACTGTAAACCAAAAACCCACCGGACCGAAAATAATCATGGCACAACCCAACCGATTAACCATACACACCGCCGGCAATGCTGGTGAGAATGGGCTAGCCACGTGGAGGTAGAATGGTCTTTTGATACCCGGAGGGCCTCAGATATGCCGATACCCTCGAGGTAAATAAACTTAGAGAGAGATATGAGATGCTGACCGCCGTCGGCTCGCCACTAACTCCCCACTCACCCGCACATACATACAGTATACATGTATGCACATTACACATATGCATAAACCATCCCATCTTATTCTCACCTCACCTTAACCGCGCGGGAGAGAACACGCGTGTCTTGTGTAACATGAAGCGTGACAACTGCGCCCTCCGCTCCTCTTATGGACTACCTTATGTGGTACTTCCTTAGCTCCGTAACTCGCTCCCCTTCATCTTGCGTGCGCCCTTGGCCTTGGCTTTGGCTTTGAGCCTTCACCTCCTTCCCGAAGTGGTACACCTGGAATGCTGCACCAACTGCCGTAACACAGCCTATGGCGCGCTCCTGTGCTTCTATGTTAGGAACAGGAGGAGGTAGCACATGCCGGGGTGCTTATTCATCGGGTAGTCTATATGCAGGTAGATTAGAGTACTGGGTACCGGGGTTGGAATCTGGATAGGGATAAATGGAGGAACAGGGACGCAACCCCAAGACCACTTAGCGAGCCGCACTCTAGGATCCGCGTGTGTCGAATACGAAGGCCATGACATACATACATGCATGATTACCTACGTACCTAGCACATTCGGCACCTATATAAAATAAATTGGCCGAGGAGGAACACCCCTATCTCCGGGGTCGGGAGGAGATAGCCGGGGATGTAGTACGTTTGTCTAGTCCGGCGCGGTGCTACTGTATGAGGTATATAGTCTTGGGACTATGTATAGTGGCAATGAACGGATGTATACCAGGTAAACTTGGGTATATACCATATATAGTAGCTATGGCTAAGACTCTGAGAGCGAGACCCACGACCAACCAATCGGTAGTCGTGGGTAGGACGTGCATAGGACCCGGTTTCTGTGCAGGTAGGTAAGTGAGGCTTGCTACTGCTTTGCTTGGTGTCCAGGAGAGGAAGCATACTACCTATCTATCTTAAGTACAGTACATATCAGGTAGCTTACCTTACATACCACATAACTGCTCATCCTAAGCAGCGTCAGCAACAGAAAGCTTGTCTTATCTGATGACCGCCGTTGACGTGCAGGAGTGCTACCAGAGATAGGACATTTAGGATACAAAGATCCATGGTAATCACCCAAATACCTACTAGCCTGCATGTCTACATGATCTAAATATCCCCTCCTATCTTCACCACCAATCTCCTTGAGAGACAGAAGGCTAAGAAAGGCAGGAAGCAACACGATATCTACTTACCTGGAATCTATATGTGTACGCGCACGACGCGGGTTACGAACTTGGCAATTCGGATTCCAGCTAGGACTCCCAGTACCCTGTCGCTGCATGTATGCAAGCGAGAAACGTCGAACATTCAGGTGCCAGGTACGTGGTAGGTTAAGTTAGATTGATTATACGATAAAGACAGTACGGCCAGTAAGTGCTACACCCCATATATACCACATATTCATATTCCTATCTACCTACTTACATGTTTATTAGTATACATAACATCCGCAACAACATCAAACCAAGAAACACTCCCTCTGTAGATGTAGATAGGTCATAGTACACATCATCACAACAACGACCAAGCTTGCCCACCGATACGTACACAATAGTAAGTTATAGATAATTGATTGGATTTGATCTAATCAACCTGCCCTCCCCCAACCGAAACCAAACACCAGAAATATAGTACAGTATGTGTGTAGGTAACCGAGGGGTTTCCACCCGTCTGTCTGTGTCTATTGATTAATCGCGTTCCATTTTTGCTTTTGTCCTGATGTCCCGTCCCCTTTTATACCAAATCGATATACTCACTCACTCGCTCGGAGGGCTGCTGCTACGTGCTGGCTTCCTTGCTTGCCTCCGTGATACATATTCCGGGTAGACTACTAGGTAGATGAACAGTATGCAAGACAGGCAGGTTGGTTTGGTAGGCATCGCACGGAGGCCAAGATCCAGCATCGTAGTAGGATAAACTCAATCTGCCATCAGTGGATCTCAAGCCTTCACGCCCCCCATGCCCAGCTCACCGACTTCCGCTTCCGCCGTCGGGGCGTCCAGCCCAGCACCCGTACTAACAACGCTCTCTCTCCTCCCGCCGCTCATCCCCTCGATCCCGAGGCCAACTTCACCCACCTTCCTCAGGACGGCAAGCAGCGCCCCCCTGAGATCCGCACTAAGCTCCTTGCCCAGCAGTTCGACAACGAGCGGGTAAAACGCGCGGATATGCTCGCCGAACTCCTTGTCCGGCCACGTAGAGTACCCCTCTAGCACATCCACGACGACGGGCCGCCAGGCCACGATATTGCGCTGCTGCGACTCCTCCTCGAGCGCGAGGTATCCCTTAATAACGTCCTTGCACAGCGGGACCAGCGCCTTCTCGACCTCGGGCCGGCTCTCGGCGCGCGAGGGGGACGTGTCCGCGAACATCCGAAACAGGATCTGGATGTACGTGGCGGCGGACCCGCTCTCCTGCTTGAGCAGGTTGGGCGGCTGCTTCATGAAGCCCTCGCGCCACAGGCGCATGCGCAAGTCCTTATCCTCGTTGAACCGGCGGGCAAAGATGAACGACTTCTTGAGCAAGGCCATGAGACGGAGGAGTTCCGGGGACGGGATCTGAGCGTAGACCGCGTCGTTAGAGAAGAGCTCGTTGACCGTCTCGATCATGAGGAGCTGCAGGACGCAACGGGAGATGATACGGTTGAAGAAGCGCCGCCGTGCAGCCGTCACTACTACCGGTTGTTGCTGGAGTGAAGAAGCAGGTTTGTAGTCTTCGAGGCGGGTAGAGTTGGTGCCGTTCGGTGAGCGGGTAGAATCTTCGGTGATCGGAGTTTGAGGAATAGTGATTGAAGATGAGTCGGTTTCGGCAATGCTACTGCTTTTGTCGGTGCCGTTGATCTTTAGTGATTTTTCGTCCGCTGTCGCCTCGCTTGTGGGTGTAAGAGGTACTTCGAATCCAAGGCCATTAGGTGGTGGCGACAGGGCGGAGGAGGCTGGTACATTGATGGTAGTAGCTGAGAATAGTTGGTATGCTGTCGTCCTCTCGAATAATTCGCAAAAAGCCCCGACAATCTGGGCCCAGTGGCTATCGGTAAACTTGGTCACATTTTGCAGAATGAGTTGTTGTAGACAGTTGCTGCCTATCCTTGCTATCGTGTCATTCTCTTGGCATATACAGAGTGCCAGCAGCTCAAGGAAGCGATCCAGCATATATTCGAGGGCGTCGAAATAGTGTGTAAATAGGATGATCATATTGCGAAGGGCTTGGATCATCGTAGTCGAAAGCCACACGGATAGTTCTTCGTGGGTGAGAGCATTGGACATTTCAGGTCTCGACCGTAGTACCATGAAGATAGGGTAGAGTTGCTGCCTCCAGAGGATATCCCAAAAGTCTGATGGAAAGTCACCACCATATCGTAGCAAGGCTTCGAAGAAGTAATTTAAGGCGTTTGAACGAACTTCCAAGTCTTCACCTGTCATCAAGACATCGTGGAATGCAAATAGAACGGGGAACCAGAAACCCTCCTCGATTGAAGTACCACTCTGTTGCCTAGACAGAGCATCGTTGGATTTTGCAGTGTTCTCTCGCGCAGACGCCGAGTTAGACTTCTGAGATAGTGGGCATTCTGGAGTCTTGAGCATCTTTGGTATTATCGATTTGAGCGTTTCCATTGCCTGGAGACTCTTCTTTTGGAACTTGATGTTCTTTGAGAACTCAGTCAGACAGACGATTAGATCCGTGAAGGCGCCCTGGGAAATGACTACTCCGAAGCGGGTCTTGTAGATAAGGGTGACATTCTCATATGCCAAGTTGACGATGGTTTCGTTGGGGTCTCGGGCGGCGACGGTGAAGACGCCAAACATCGTCCTCCAACCAGACCGAATATTCTCGCCCCGAGCCTGAATCATCTGGATTAGGCACCGAAGAGCCATGTCTTTCACGGTCAAGTTGCTCGAGTTGGCGATGACGTGTTCGAAAGGCTTTAGGAAATCTTTCTGGAATTTGAAACCGGGAAGCTCTTCAATCTCCATGAAGCGCATTGACAACTGACGTAAGGAGTCGAGAGCGAAGTACACGATCGCCGTATTGATGTGACATCCCACCTTGTTGAAATGGTCACCGAGAACTGACCAGATATTGGTCCACTCGAAACGGACACGGGTCATGTTGTAGTAACTGATCTCAACGATCTTCTGCAAGCTATACGTGCGTGGGGAGTCGTTGGACCCTGATACTTTAATCTCATCCCAACTCACCTCGGTCAAGGCCTTGGCGAAGTGTACGATAGCCTCGCCATTTAGATTTGCTGTGTTGCTAAAGATTCGGTCAACACTCTTGATGACTTCATCAGATCTGCTCTCAAGCGCAATTTCCATGGAGAACCCCCTCGCTCCCGGGTTCGACCTATTTCGCCGGCGTGTAGAGGCGGTCGACTTGCGTGATTCGCTCGTATTTGTCCTCTCTGGAGGCATAAAGCGCGCTTTAGAGACATCAGGAATAGCTCCTTCATCGACGCCACCGGTAATGAGCTGCAGCCGGTCGAGCTGACTGATGCACATTAAAATGTCCTTCCACGATTCTTTCAAGTAATTGCCCTCCGTTTGGCCCAGGTCGAGGATGACACGTAAGGCCTCAACGTTCTTGGCCAAGATCTGTTGGGGGTTATTCAAGTTGGTAGCGTTCTTGAGTGCAGACATGAAAGCTTCTCGTGGAGTTGCCAAATCAAAGAGACATGCGATTTTTATGGCTTGCTTCATTCCTTCTAGACATAGCCTGTTTACTTCGAGATTTTGTGCCTTTTGCATCTGGCTTGAGAATGCTGAGAAGAACGACATCCAGGTAACGTCGAACATGGGACCGACATGTCTGAAAGACGTTGCCGGTATGAATTTGATTCCGGCCTTGGCGGCATTCTTCCGTTGATTTTTGAACAGGTTCTTGAATAGCTGCTCCGAGCGAAGCGATATTTCTTCAGATTGTTGCACGTACGCTTCTCGTTGAAGATCCCTACCAACGTTCGACAGAGCTTGTCCGAGACCAGCGGCAAAGCCGGACGACTGTGCCGGTGCATTACCCGCAGCCGCCGCGGCCTCTCGCTCACTCTTGAGGACTATCTCGTTGCTAGCAATCTCATCATAAATACCAATAAGGTACTCGTCTGGTAGATCAGCGTTGTCGTTGATGCCCCTGTTATTCTTGATGAAATCTTCTTTGGTCATACGCCTGGCGATCTTAGTGCTGTGAAGGTCCGTGTTTAGCAAGATAACCGAGTAGGCCAGAACATAAGCCGTGTCCGCATTAGCAAAAGCATTTGGATTGCCCATCACGTAGCGATTGGCGAATTTCAACATGAATCGATCGATCTTCTGAGCCTCACCAGGGAGACGGAATGATTGGAGGAATTGTCGTAAAGCGTCAACGAAACGCCTCTTAGTAAAATCCATAGTATCGACGAAGGCATGCATGATCTCGATATTCTTCGCTTCACCTTCACCAAGATATTCACCAATTTGCGCCTTATCCAGCCGATCATCCGAGATCAGGAACTCGGCAATGTCTTTCGGGCTATCACTTGGAATGAAACCCTCCTGGATCAGCAGCTTGATTCCCTTTTTAGGCTTGAAGTTGAATTGACGAATGGCATTAGCCAAGGCCGTCTTTCGAGCTTTCTCTTTCTCTAACTGGGCCGGGTCATCGTCGACGAGGGGGGTAGCAGGGGGTAGTGGCGTATCAAGGCGAGAATTGCTATCAGCAGCCGAAGGGTCGATCGACTCTCGGATGTCATCTACCGAAGCACGGGTATCACTGTCACGCGACGCTCCATTGACGTTCGGACGCCCAACAACGGACCAGTTAACGAGCGACCGCAGAGCCTCGACAAGGGAGTCCAAGGCTGTCCTCTTAATGACATATTCCTTGGGAATCTCGGCTTCGGGTTCGGTGTGCGGCACGATATCTCTTAGATTTAATGGTGGTGGCAACATCCCTTTCAGTTGCCAATCCGAGCCACTGTGTGGGTTGGAGTTCCTTTCCTCGTACAGCTGCTCCTGGGCTGCCGTGACCGGCACGGGATTGATTGCGAGTTTTGATAAATCTTCTATGATGGTTTGGAAGATGTTATCGACGTGAGGATCGCAGTCGTAATTGAGATATGTCTCTACTAATCCACGGGGATCGCCACAAAACCTAGTCAAAATGTTGATGAAGTAAAGCTTCTGGGACGGTGGTGCTGTCCGCCTAGCCAGGAGTGCCAAGTATATCTCGTTGAGGAATACTTCTATCTCTTTCTATCACCACAACATTAGATGAGTAAATCTCCACATTGTATGAATTGAGACCTACCTTGAACGGCGCCCGCATAAATTTGAACATCAACCAAAAGATTTCACAGCACACCTCGAACACCCGGTCGACCGAACTAGCTCCATTCCTGGTTATGCTTAGACAGAGATAGAATTTAATAGCCTGAAGAAAACTAGTGGCCTCGTTGGTTTTCGTATTGGTGATGGTACATAAGGGCGAAGTGAAGATGATCATATGGTTGTTTAGAAGGGTACGGATGAGGTGGAGAGATATCAGTTTGGATCGCATGTGTTGGCCCCTATAATCGTATAATTGGTCGGGAGGAAGAACTTTGGTTGATAAGTTGCAGAACGAGCGGAAGACGAGGTACGCATCCCGAATATAGACTTCATCTTCGGCTTCGAGGGACTCGGCGGTCTCTTCTGCTTCAGTCCCTGCATCACTTTGCGTCTGCTCGGACACTCTCCTCATCGCCCTCTTAGGTGGCTTCAGCTGTGTGACCATAGTCGGGCCATCGCCCAGATTCGAGTCGTCGAAACTCTTTCGGTGCTCGAGGTCCTTTAAAGTCAACTTCGCGCCAGTTCCTTCGTTCCTTGACTCGGCACGCGCGATTTCCGGCGGTGTCCGATCCCCGGTTTCGTCGGGGGTCTCGTCCTCCTCTTCTTCAGCAGCGACTTCGTTCCCATTGACGACAGACTCTGACTGGTCGAATGTGACATTGCTAGAGCTGTGTTTTAGTTTCCCTAGATTAATACGAGCTTCCTTCATATGCAGCCTGGTCTTGACTCGTTCAAACACCATACCGACCATCTGGGTGAGAGTTCCTTGTGCGGCTTGCTGGTTCTCGGCGCTTCTTGAGAGTAGGAAGACATTGTAAACTTGGCGTACGGCCTTCAGCAATCCAGCCCCATGTACAACGATTTTGTCGTTCAAGACGGCGGCCAGCAGCGCCTGGACAATATGTCGCTGGACATCGACGGGTGTAGTTTCGCCCTGGAAACAGTCGCATATCGTATCGATAGCACGATCTATCATGGGGGCCCGCTCGGTGCCATCTTCTTGTGTGGCGCCCGTAGTCACATTTACGGAGAAATATGACGAAGATATGAGTTTTTGTATACAGTCGAGAGCAGTATTGATCAATTGACTACTTCCAGTCTTGGTAGCTAGTTGTAAAGGAGCGAATATGACTTGGGGGTCTGGTAATTCAGATCCCCCTTCCTTGATGGCCTTTAGAGCCTTGTCGGTAAGTTCGGCGAGCTGTTTGTTCCTCTGTGCTTCTTTGGAGGCAGCGATGGCCTCAAGAGAGGACACCAGGAAGACTAAAGAGCTCATGGTTCGCCGAGCTTAGGGGGAAGAGGTAGATGCCATTCGGGTGAGGATCGGGTACTGGAGATAGGAGGTCGGCGCCGAGGTCAAGGTCGGGTTCGTGTTTTCGTGTTTCGCGACAGATGAGAATTAGGGATTAGGTACTCGTGTTTCTGATGTTTCTGATAGTCTGTCCTTTTCTATTAATCGAACATTCGTCTCGTGCTTAGCGTAGTATATCTCGTCGCCCAAGCTAGCTCTTAACAAAGAAACCCGACTGACAACATCTACAGTCAGGGGACAAGACAGCGCACACAGATGAGAAATTGACCAAGGTCTTCAGGACCTTTTTTTGTCGAGTTTGGTCTGGCCAAGCTGGCAAATGTTCCCCGAAAAAGGGTTGCTCCACTGTAGATTTAAGATTTAATTGTTAATTGATGACAGGGCGGTCCAAGACAACAGGGGGGTGCTTCTAAGTTCCAAAGTTGCGACGTAACGGATAAACTAGAACCGGGACTGACGCACTTCCAAGTTTGGCTGAGCTACACCAATGGATTGGATCCATCTTTAACCTTACCATATTATTATCTAAGGGAAAGGGACGTGCTCGGCGCTGACTCCCTGAGTTGGTGTTACTAGCCACATCAGATGCACTGCCACCGCACCTCCTAGTTGTCGTCTTTTGTGGCTTCGACTTTTTCTTAGAATGTCTCTCAGTAAGTGCTGTTGCAGCTTGCAGTTAAGCTGACGAGAGCTCACTCAACCATTTTAGCTTCAGACCTTGTCCCAATTTCATCCTTTCGCCATGTACGTCGGAACTCAATTGAGACAAATCCTCTGATGATCTAACACATCAATGATAACTCTCGTCTTTGAAGATATATGTCTTGGCTCGAATTCTCATCGACTCGACCCGCGATATTTTCATCTTGTCTAAATGCTCCGCAGCTATGGAAGCTCTCATAACTTAAAGGTTCCAAAAAGTTAGGTTGCGATGATATTAATACTTCAGTGCCCAGAGCTCTCTTAGCTCAAGCCTAACATTGAGCCAATCAGAGGTCGAGCGCACGGCGGAATTCATTGGGGAGACCCATCAATTAATTTGTGTTCAATGTTCCTACGGATTCCGATAAGGATGTTTAGGTACTGTATTTGTAGTCGAATGAATGAAATCGAAATTCATAAAAAGGTTACAACACAAGCTATAGAATTATAATGATATTATACACTCCCTCATATCAAGTGTATTTAGGTCCCTAGTTGCATTTCTAGAAACTGATTTCAAGCGCCCATGCTGAAGCTATATAGTCTAGCAGGTACAGATACAGGTACTTACGATATAGTGGCTTGGGGCACACTGTAGCAGCAGGTCCGGGGCTTCTCTCAACGTCCCTTCAAGTTTTGGGGCAAGACTACAGGTAGCTGATGGGTACTTCCGTACTTGCTGAGAGAGTTCAGACCCCTGCTCGGTCACGAAAATAACCCGCCACCAATCAACAAGTCTCACACCTCAATCTTCGACTTTTTTTCCCCGTCCCCGTCCTTCATCGAAGTCGCGCCGTCGTCTACTATTACCAAATACCTAACATCCCAACTCAATTGGACTCGGTCAATTGACTTCAGGTGCTGGCGACTCGTCTGCTCTGAGATATATCGACCTGTCCTCTTTTTCCCTTCGTCTTCCGATACCCAATCAGCCCGGCGGACGTCGTCTTTTTTAATATATTCTTTTTTTTATCCGGGTTGAGAGCTATTTTCTACCACAACAGCAAAATGTTCGGCGCAGTGTTAAGAAGGCAAAGCCTTCTGAAAACCTCAACCCTCAGATTGGGCTCTATATCCCTCGCCAGATACTATGCCTCCTTTCCCCCGCACACAATTGTCAAGATGCCCGCGCTGTCGCCCACGATGACGGCCGGTAACATTGGCGCATGGCAGAAGAAGGCCGGAGACACCATCGCCCCCGGTGAGGTTCTGGTCGAGATCGAGACAGACAAGGCTCAGATGGACTTCGAGTTCCAAGAGGAAGGTGTTATTGCTAAGATTCTGAAAGATGCTGGCGAGAAGGATGTCCCCGTTGGCAACGTGCGTGACTTTTCCCCTAGATGTGTTTCCCCATCTGATACTCCGTTATGCTGACACCGCCCTGCCAGCCTATCGCCGTCCTCGTCGAAGAAGGCACTGACGTCTCTGCATTCGAATCTTTCAGTCTAGCCGATGCGGGTGGCGACGCTGCCGCACCCGCAGCTAAGGAAGAGAAGAAGGAAGACACCCCGTCGGACGCTACATCCGCTCCGGCCCCGACACCGGCGTCAGAACCCGAACAATACGCCCACGAAGGAAAGCTCGAGACTGCCCTTGACCGCGAACCCAATATTACCCCGGCGGCTAAGCGATTAGCTCGGGAGAAGGGCATCGTCATCTCCACTCTCAAGGGTACCGGCCCTGGCGGCAAGATCACCGAGGATGATGTCAAGAAGGCCACCACCACCGCCGGTCCCGCCGCCTCCCCTGCTGCCTCTTACGAAGATACCCCTCTGTCCAACATGCGCAAGACCATTGCTCGTCGCCTCCAGGAATCAGTCCGAGATAACCCTCACTTCTTCGTCAGCAGCACGATCTCCGTTACCAAGCTATTGAAGCTCCGACAAGCTCTTAACAGCACCGCTGAGGGCAAGTACAAGCTCTCGGTCAACGATTTCCTCATCAAGGCTATCGCTGTCGCTAGCAAGAAGGTTCCCGCCGCCAACTCCTCGTGGACGGGTGACTCCATCCGCCAGTACAACACCGTTGATGTCTCTGTTGCCGTTGCCACTCCCAACGGTCTGATCACCCCCATCGTCACTGGTGTCGAGGCTCGCGGTCTCGAATCCATCTCCGCCAAGGTCAAGGAGCTTGCCAAGAAGGCCCGCGAGAACAAGCTCAAACCCGAGGAATACCAGGGTGGCACCATCTCCATCTCCAACATGGGCATGAACGCCGCCGTCGACAACTTCACCGCCGTCATCAACCCCCCCCAATCCGCCATCCTGGCCGTCGGTACCACGAAGAAGGTCGCCATCCCCGCCGGCGAGGACGGCAGCAGCGTCGAGTGGGACGACCAGATCACCGTCACCGGAAGCTTCGACCACAAGGTTGTCGACGGCGCCGTCGGTGCCGAGTGGATCAAGGAGTTCAAGAAGGTCGTCGAGAACCCTCTGGAGCTGCTTCTATAAATGCGAAAAGAAGAGAAGAGATGATGAGCGGAAGATTACCTAACCTACATAGGGGCGTCAGGGCATGATTGGTCTATAGACTTCGGGATGAATCCATTTGTAGCATTACGCCACATGAATTTGTAATAATAACTTCCTGAAAAGTGAATATGGGACGACGAACAAATTTCTGATTAGGCCTTGTACAGGTGATTGTGATACATGGATGATAAGTCTAGGTGATGTTCACTCCTAGTAAAGAATCGTAGCATGAGGTGGACATCGTTCGCATATATCCTTAAGATGAATTTTCCTTGTGTGTGGGACCTAGACATTTGCCTTGCATACGGATATGACAATATGTGACGGTATATATAGCACATCGAAACGAGCTTGAACACTATATTCAAAACTTAATTCTCACTATCATGCCCGCTTCGGTCTCCATCAACTTGGTCATCTGATTCTTCGGTTGATTCCTCATCCCTGTCTTCACCCTCACTTCCGCTATCCCTGTCCCGTCTACGACTCACAGGATCTTGCTGGGGAGAATCACCACCATCACCAGGGAGCTGTTTCCTCAGCCCGTCTAGCACGGCGTCCAATCCGGCTCTCAACTGAGGCGTCCGCGCCTGTTCAGCACGTAACTCCATCTCCCGGATCTTACTGCGGAGCTCCTTCACCTTCTCATCATCTCCGTCTTCGTCGTCATAACTCGCAGTATCTTCTTCCCCCTCTTCCTCTTCAGGCTCATCCATCTCCAAAGCATCCTCACCAAACGCCGACGCAAACGCCCGCGCCATCCCCGCGTCGTCGATCGCGAAGACGATGTGCTCGATGCTCTCCCACGAATCCACCGCCTTTCCCTTGTCCTTCTTACCCTTCTCCTTCCCCTTTGGTTTTGCATGATTATTCCGGCTCCCGCCGAGCAAGACTTTCCTCCACGCGCGCGCGATCTCGCCGACCGGGTTCCCGTAGGCGCCGCACCCCCAGGCCCCGAGCACGACTCGGCGCACCCCCTTGGCCACGAAGACCCGCATGACGGCGCGCATCTTGCTCACAGCCAACTCGCGGTCCGCCGCGCTCGCATACTGCGCCCATCCGGAATCCGCGTCGACGTCTACCTCGGGCTGGCGCAGCATGCCCGCGGACGCGACGTCGATGAACCAGCGGTCGGGCTTGGGGATGAGTTCCCAGTACCCGCCATCCCCTTCGTCCTCGCCCTCGTTTCCGGCATCTCCTCCTTCTTCCCCGTCTATCCTCTCCTTCTTCTCCCTCTTGGCTTTCTTCCTACCCTTCGCACCCCCGCCGCTTCCCGGGCCCCGGAACACAAGGACGTCGGGCGTAAACACGACACCGAGCTCTGGAAGCCGGTAGAACCGGTCGTGGAGGGAAGGGAGGAGAGTGGTGCGTCCGCATAGAGATTTCTCTTCTTGCCCTTGGGCGCCGATGAGAAAGCCCCCGCCGGGCGAGAGGGGGGATGCCATGTTAAGGATGCCGACGCGGGCCGTGGTGTTTGCGAGGTCCCGCCGCTTATCCGCGGATGACGGGGTAGAGGGGACGAGGAGGAGGGAGTGCGCTGCTGTTAGTGTGTCTGCGATGTGCAACGAGATGTGAGGAGTCTTGGTGTTCCCATCTCCTGCAGTATCATCCGCACCCGCGTCTCGGTTATCCCGATTATCAGGTCCATCCCGGTCTGCATGGCCCCGCCGGCTACCCTGCGATTGCGGCGTGGGAGGCGGGTCGACAATGAGCTCCGAGGCCTCGACACTACGGCGAGCCCGCGGGTGCGCCGCTAGCATCGCCGGGATCACTTTGTTAGCGGTAGCCTTGGCGCGCTTTGCGCGGGCGTCGCGGCGGACGCTGGCGGGTTGTTTGTTGTCCACTGAGGGCTCTGTGCGTCCCATGGTGCCCCAGAGATTCTGGATGCAAAAAAGAAATTACGTGCCGTGTGCCTAATTGGGTATGCCGACAGTGAGAAATGGGAAAGAAGTGGGATGAGTTGAGAGCTACTCCGCGTAGCACAGAAGTCGAGAAATTTACCGAGGACCCGGAAGGACAGCGGTCGGGGCTCGGCCGATGGAACCGGCCATCCGGGTGGTGATGATGACGTTAATAATTAATAGGACACTCTGACTTTACTATGCGATTAGGTCCGTGGATTTAAGTGGATATAGTAAGGCTTAGAATAAATATTTATTTTATCTCCATAACCCTATGCCACAGGCTAGGAATATAATCACCAGAATATGATATATGCGGTAGGTCGAAATTATTACCACTTTACTTGGTACAGATCAATGGATATGGTAGCTTTTTCTACTCTGTATGTCTTAGAGTTAAAATTTTACCAATTCGGTGTCATGTTATGGTAGAATCGCGGCAAGCGGCCCATTTACCAAATCACATAGCAATTCGACTGAAGCGCCCATTAAATATGAAGTAGGGGTATCCAATTGTCGAGTAGCGAAATCTATATGAGTTGTATCCAACAACCCTCCGTCTTTCCCTTATACCAAGTACCTGAATCCCTTCTGCATCCTAAGCGCCTCATCGGGACTATCCATATGCTCCAACTCGGCCGTGCGCGCCGTAACATCGGGCTGGGTGTCCCAGGCGCGCTCGCCCTCCTCAAGCTTGCGGTTGAGGTCGGCCAGGATGGCGCGGAAGGCCAGACATCCGACGATAGTCAAGCCGAACATGGCCGTGACGATGCCGTAGCTCTTGCGGTACCCGTTCTCCTTCAGGTTCCACACGTAGCTGCCCGCCACGTTGCCCAGCTGCGAGAACGCGTTGATGAGGGCGATGGCCACGGCGCGCTTCGCCGGCGGCCGCGGGAACGACGAGCTGATCCACGAGTAGAAGACGATGAAGCCGGCGTAGGCGCTGGCTTGGAGGAAGAGCGCGACGTAGCGCGCCGCTATGTTGAGGGTCGACATGCTGATGATGAAACCGACGATGCCGCCAATGATGGGGCCGACGATGTGCCAGAACTGCCGATGGGGTTAGTTTAAACTGTTCGCAAAATACTGGTTCACCAATGGGGAAACCAAATAACGCACCTTCTCCTGAGTTCGGTCGGCGTGCCACGCGTTGAGAAGCGAGACGATACACGAGAATACCCACGGCGGCGAGCTCATGAGCAGAGTGGGAACGTAGTCGAATCCGAGCGTGCCAGTGAGAGTAGGCTAAATTTATTAGTTAGTCCGTGTTTGACGTTGTCAATCGTGGTAGGGGTTCTCTTACGAAGAAGGCATTGAAGGACAGACCAACGACGTAAGCCGTGAAGGTAAGCATCATGAGGTAAATCTTGACGTCCTTGACAGCCATGATTAGTCCGTCGAAGACACCCTGGTTGGCGCCGTCGACATCAGCCTCGCCGACATCCTCAATCATTCTCAATTGCGCAACCTCGAGCTCCTCGGCGGTAAAACCGCGCGAGTTGTGCGGTAGGTCCGGAAGGATGAAAGCCGCGCTGATGGCAATGAACATTGTGATGCCGCCCTCAATCCAGAACAGCCAGCGCCAAGCTGCGTGGCCCATAACGCCCTGCATGTTGGACAGCACACCAGCACCCACCAGCGCCGAGAACGCATTGGAGATGATGTTACCGCAGAACAGAATGGCGTTTCGCGTGGTGAGTTCTTTTCGGGTGTACCATTTCGACTGGATCAGCAGCGCGCCGGGGAGGAAAGCCGCTTCGACGAAGCCGAGGAAGAATCGCACTAGAACCATGCCGGTGAAGTTATACGTGTTTCCGCTGAGCGTCGAGATGAGACCCCATAGCAGCATGGCGCACGAGATGTAGAGTGAGGGCCTTTCGATCCGATTGATGAACATGTTCGACGGGACTTGCATGAGAATGTACCCGACGTACAAGATACTCAGACAAGTCGCATATTGCGTCTGTTACTAATTAGTACGTCGATCTAGTATCGAAGCCGTATTAAGGGGAAACGTACATCGTCTAAGTTCAAGTCTGTTTGGAGACCTTTTAACCGCGCACTTGCGATATTGTTGCGATCCAGGTAGTTGAGAATGTAAATCAAGACGAATAGGGAGCACCGCGCGTCGAGTTTGCGCTTCAGCGACTTTTCCACGCGCGTTCGATGGGCGGGATCCATCGAGCGGGCAGCGAGAAACTTCCCGGCGTTGACAGGTGTCTCCGTGTGCTCTAAGGTTTCCACATCCCTCTTTGCCTCGGGTCCCCGAGCAGGATCTGCTTGTGTTATCTCGTCGGCCATTATTTCTAGCTCTCTGCCCTGCGTAATTCTCTGCTTATTCAGGTGATTGGAAGATTGGTAAGATCACGGCGGAATCCAAGCGAGAGAATGGTCTCTGAACTCGAGGAGAAACGGAGGAGGTGCTAGGAACGAAGGCTGGCCGGGAACACGAATCGGCGCCGGGTGATGATTGGGTTTTTATCTGACCAGCATCGTGGGAACTCGTCCCGGCAAACACGATATACCCCATTGTAACACCACTGATGTGGGAACCATGCGGCCATGTGAGTAGCAGAAGCTTAACTAGAGGCCATTGCAGGGAGGGGAAGCTCAACTTGCCACTCTCCCAATCTCCGTTAACCCATTCAACACCCCCATAATGCGGGGCAAAAACAGTGTAAAGGAATCAAGACGAGGAATGATATTGGGGAGACGAGGCTCTTCTTCGGTGTCTTGGCACATTGGGGTATGGGGGCGCCGGGGTCGACAGGGATTTGCTGAGGAGAAAGTGAAGCTAGCTAAAATCTCCTCGAAGGACCGGACTTGTTTTGTTTCTACCTTTTTACCTCATAGCGCGTACGGCTAGCAAGCCCATCAATAGACGTTATAACATGGGTTAGACCGCCGACAATTCTGTCAATGCCTTCGAAATAATTCACAGAAATACGATGCGGTTCACCAGCCCAGAGATACATGTCTAAATCGAGCGAGCCACGGATGTTTGAGTAAGCCATGCTGTCACGGTAATTCATCCCTGTCAGCCGTTACCCGGTTGAACCGACGGTTGAAATAAATGACGAACATTGCAGCGAAAGAGCGACGAAATTATGTCGTAATAGCACCGAGTCCAGATCTGATACTGGCCTGGACTTTTGGTCATAGTCCAACCACAGACCTGGGAATCTGGACCAACAAGCCGGGAAGTCCTAAACAAGCACCGCTATTAACCCCCACAAAGCTAGTTCTTGGCTTTCTTGAGTTAATCACAGCTTTTCCGAACCTGGGAGTTTCGTGTTGTTCGAGAAGAAAAAACTAGACAGCCGTGTCTGCATAAGCGGCCTACAAAAACGACGGCTTCACCCCCGGATGCCTCCCCGTTCAATGAGCTGAATGGCGTTGCTAAGAGCAATAATATGGGGTCCCCCAAATTTGACCCCCAAGACTGACCCCAACCGAGAAAAAAAAATTGTCGTCTCAATTTTTGACGATGGCCACAGCTGAACCGATAAAAGCCGCCCGACCCCGAGTGCTGAAGTGACCTTTCCCGCCCAATTAATCTAATGGCATCCTTATTTAAAGCCACGAGTTTACATTAAAGCTGGACACAATCATATTGCCCAGGTATAGGCCGTCAAGAAATTCCGCAAACAGTTGACCGAGGAGCGGGACTCGTCTCCTCATCTTCTCCAACGTTAGCCCCCAAGCACTGGAGACGACCCAGCGTGGTGGATCCGTACGACGCGGAGAAGAGCCCCTGTTCAGCGGTTGAGCCTAGTGTCACGGTATGGACCTCAACGCGTGAAAACGAGCCTACTAGTGTATAGGGGTAACACGATGGCCAGCCGCATGGACTTGCCGTAGTAGTATCTGGCGTGGAAACTGGGGCATGCCAATGCGAATATTATAGATGGTTGGTGGACAGGTCAGCTGGCAAGGTTCGAAGATAGCGATGCCCGTCGTATATAACGTGCCCAGCACGCCGGATCCTGGCGGTCGAGGTCGTGGTTGAAGTTAATCTATGCACATGTTTGAAGGCGATGGTGACACACAACGCTCGCCCGTGCGTCGAGGTTTGTTGTTTGGCCTCGGAAGGGAGCGGAACGGACGTAGGTGGCCGGTCGCTCGTCCGTGTCGTACCTATCGACTATTTAGGTAATTGGCTCCCTGGGCTCGGTTCACGACTTTCACCCTCCTCATATCGGGTCTATGAATAAAACGTAAGACATGCTTAAATCTATATCTATTATAGTAACCCATTCTCGAAATGGAAAACACAATTGAAATAAGGGTGGCTAACTTATAGCCTGTTTTTCTCTTGCTATCGCCCAGCGATGTGGAGAGATCGTGAAGACTGGCGTTCTTAAGTCATGATGATGTCACTAGAAGCTCGGACACTGAACATGTCGTCCACCACTCGAGCTTCAAATTGCCACAGTCAAGGCAGAGAAGGCTTCAGCTTATATTAAAAAAATTTACTACAGGAAAGGCTGAATTAGGATCACACAAGCTAATACTCACGTGGATTCAATATCGGATACCTTCAAATTACCTATATTGTTCCAGTAGTACAACAAGTCAGGTGTCAAACTCGCGGAAGCAAACGACTATAGTGCATAAACATGGGGGTCTCTGATTTCCTTAGGAGCCTATTCCATTTTGTTGACTCCTTTCTAAACTTCCTACTCGCAAGATGCCACTTAGTAAGTATACTGCCGGTCATTTGGCTCGTCTGGTGTTTGACTGACTTGCAACACGAATAGTCTGCGAATGGAGAGTACGGGTGGAAATCGCTTGATCGCAAGGTAAGCCGGAACTGCACATAACCCGTTCGTTGAGCCGTCAACTCTAACATCTCACTCCGCCTCCAGACAGGAAAGCTTATGCGCGAGCAGCAGCCTCTGACCAAGAAGCTAAAGCTGATCCTGCTCTTCAACCCGCTGACGGAGTGGATTGACACCACGCACTTGATGCGATTATGGATTCACAATAAATCCATCCGGAAGGGCGAGGAGGAAGGCACTCCAGCCTCGCACAGCCAGATCAAGACTTTTGTCGACACGTACGGCATCAATATGGACGATTTCGAGCCGTCTGATATCGAGAAGTATAAAACCTTCGAGGACTTCTTCGTCCGCGCGCACCGCCCCGGGGCCCGGCCGATCCATGACCCGGATGACCCCGCGAGCGCCGTGGTAGTGGCCGACTCGCGCGTCGTGACGTACGACTCGGTAACCGAGACGAAGAAGTTATGGATTAAGGGCACCGATTTTACCATCACTAATCTGGTCATGGACACGCAGCTGGGCGCCCACTTTGCAGACGCGGCGGTCGCGAGTTTCCGTCTATCGCCACAGGACTACCACCGCTACCATTCGCCTGTGACGGGAACGGTGAAGGCGTTCCGTAGTGTTCCGGGGGATTACTACCAGGTCGACCCGATCGCGTTGCAGAGCGCCGTTAACATTCTTACGTCGAATGCCCGGTCGTATCTTGTTATCGAGACGGAACACTTCGGCGACGTGCTATTCGTGGCTATCGGGGCAACGAACGTCGGTACCGTCCGGTGAGTTTCCCTTCCCTTGTACTATTCAGAACCTAGGCTCCATTCCTCTGAATTTCGAAGAACGCCAAGCTAAACCTAGGGGATAATAGCATCCACGAGAAACTCCAGCAGCCGGGTAGCAAAGTCAAGAAAGGGGACGAGATCGGATATTTCCAGTTCGGCGGGTCGTCCATCATCGTCGCGTTCCAAAAGGGGGCCATCAAGTTTGACCAGGATTTGCTGGACCTCAGCAAGCAGAAGATCCAGGTTTCGGTGGAGGTCGGGATGAGTCTGGGGAAAGCTAATCCTTTGAAGAAGAAGGTCACTTAGTTCTACGACAGAGCGGTCTGTACATATATTAAGAATTGAGAAGTCAATGATCCAAACCCACGGTTCAGATGCCTATCCAAAAAAAAGAAAAAAAAAAACAGCGAACCCAGACCCCGGAGAGATTCGAACCTAATTGTTTTCGGCCTTTAAGTGCGACTTACCAGGCACTTGCCTGTGGCGCACGGGCGTTTCAAACACACCATTATCGAATAATCAGATGGTCTTTGATCACTGCTAACAATTTGTTTGCAATCAATAATTATATGTTACCTATCCGTTGGTATTGTGGTCACGTGTGGCAGTGTGGGAATCGGGTGAATCGCGGCATACCTAGATGTAATCATACAGAAGGCTAATAATACTTGGACATACTTGTGGGAGTTCCTCTTTCAGCTGTTCCCTGAGTTAAATAATTAGGTACAGTAGAAGACGAATATTCACGACTCCTAAACAGAAGGATTGTTACACACTTGTTCGCGAAACTGTCCGTTGATGATGCGTACTCGTCTAGCGTACGGCCCTCACTTCTTTTTGCGCGCCCCGAGTCCTTTGTCTCGACCCCGAGAGCATAATCGCATGCAAGTCCAATACTAGGCGGAAGAGTCGGAGTCCCTGGCATCGGCATTCAAACACACGAACCACAGCCCATTTACACACAAACGTAAAACACCGTCCGCGGATACTCATGGAAATAACAGTCCTCTTGTAATTGTCCATCGGGTTTGGGATTTTTACCCATGGTTTTACTGTATAATACCCACGCCGGAGCCTAGGCAACTGCGATGCGGAGAAGCCGGGGTGCTACGTCGGCAGTAGAACCGGGTACAGACGGCGTGACGTCGGCTGCATGAACCCATAACGAATTTTATGCAACCTCCTCCATATATCCAATTGTCCCGGTGCATTTTTCGTTATAGGAAAAAGTAGGTACGTTGCGGTTCTTGGTCTTGTGATTCTAAGCCTCCCCCGCACCACCCGAACCCGAACCAACTCCCGGTTCCTGTTCTCCAACTCGGATACTACATTGACGTGTAAATGTAGGTAGTTTATTATAAAGGGCAACTGGTAGATTCGTGGGTATCTCGTTCCCTACTCATCTACAAGTTTCATGTTAGAGGGGAGGTACGGATGAAAAGGCAAGCGACGAACTGTGAACAGCTATTTAAATCAACTTAACCTCGGGCACTCCCACTCTTAAATCTACTCCCCTCTTTTTCAACACTGCCTACATATCTAAGAAGAACTATACAATCAACATCGAACATCATAAGAGGTAAAAATCCGAATCGATCCACAACCACCACGATGCCTCACAAGGAAGAAGAACCCACCACCGAATTCACCCCGGCCCTCTACCCGCCCTTCCCGGAGGACATCCCCACCGTCGACCTCCAAACCATCGCGCTCACCAAGCTCCTCGCCGGCGACGCCGTAGAGCAGAACCGCGTGTTCTCCGCCTGCGTCGGGCGCGGCTTCTTCTACCTGGACCTGAGCGACTGCGCAGTCGGCGAGACCATCCGCGCGGGCGCGGAGGACATCGCGCGCGTGGGCGAGCGCGTGTTCCAGCTGCCGCTCGACGAGAAGCTCCAGTACCGCATGGCCGGCAAGGCGCTGTTCGGGTACAAGACGGCGGGGGCCACGGTGACGGACAAGGCGGGCACGCCCGACACGGCGGAGTTCTTCAACGTCGGCAAGAACGATATGATCGTTCCCGACGACCAGATGAGCCGCCCGTGGCCTGCCCCCGTGGTCGAGGCCAAGCCGTTGTTCGCGGAGTACGTGAGGAGCGCGCATGCGGTTGGCATGCGCATCTTGTCTATTCTGGCGGATCGGCTCGGCGTGGATCCGGCCGAGATTACGGGCCGCCATAGGATTGAGGAGCCCTCGGGCGATCATGTGCGGATTACGCGGGGCCCGCCCCGGGAGACGGACGAGATGCCTGAGATTCAGACGCCGTCGCATACGGACTTTGGGACGTGAGTATCCTCCGTTTTCTTCCTCCCTATTTAATCCCAGTCTGCTTGGTCTTTATTAACTTGGTATCAATCGTAGCATTACTATCCTCATGAATTGGCTCGGCGGACTACAAGTCTGGTCCGAATCCTCGCGAAAGGCACAACTAGGTGATGGTCAGCCGGACGGGGCGGGCGAGTGGCTTTGGGTCAAGCCGAAGAGGGGTTGCGCCATTATTAACCTGGGCGACGCTGCCGTCAGGTTCACCAACGGCATACTGTGCTCCGGTCGCCATCGTGTGATCCCGTCTCCTGGCGCGCAAGGCCGGTGGCCTCGGTACAGCATCGTCTACTTTGTCCGACCCGAGGATGAGTGTCTTATGAGCACACTTAAGGGGAAGGGCATTCCAGAGGGTTCGAAAGAGGACGAAGGGCTGACGGCGCGGGAATGGATATTCAGGCAAGCCTCGGCGCTGGGAAATCGTTTCGACAATTAATGGGAGGAGTGAAGAGGCAAGGCTTGAGGGTGTCGTGGATTTCGTTCTTTCAGTAGGGCGCCTTTTCACTTTTATTGCTCATTGCTACAACATATATCGGTAGACGACGCTGGATTACTCCTTAACCGTTGGCCACGCCACTGCCATAAAGGATAATAGCTGTATCGGTGGTGGCGTGAGCGCATGGCCGGAATCTCTCACTTCATGTACGAGCAACGATTATTGCGATGGGTATTTAGTTGAGCGGGGCGTAAAGGTCAATCGCTATAAGATAATCGAGATGTGTTTTCCTCCATGGCAAAGCAGAACCCCCCTCGGAGTGGTATATGATACAAACGCCTTGCATTAATATAATACACGGTTGTCCTCTTTAGCCCTTAGTCGGTAACACCTAGTACGTGGAACCCTCCCAGAACGCCTGTTGTATCAGTAATAAATGGTATAGATATGGATAGATTATGGGACATGGTGTCCAGGGTGATCTTCTTGATCACTACCATTGCGAAAAATCAGGGACTGCCATCTCAGTGCCTGATACCACGCCCAACATGGAATCGATGCTCGTAAAGTCGAAAAGGACATTGGGCATCTCCAGTAACCTTCAGTTAGCCCGCGATCCCTCAACTACTAGGGTATAAATAGCACTCACAGTGGGGTCGTATTCCCAATCTTTATCCACGGCCATCATACCATCGAAATCAAACTGCGCATCACTATCCGCAGCAGCCGCCTCGTCTTCCTTAGGCTCGAGCCACTGCTTCAGGATCTCGAAACCGTCGCGCATGGCGTCCGTGCCGGCTTGCACCATATCGGCGATCGCGTCCGGGCCCTTGCGCCCGGCCATCATCGAATCGATGTGCGCCAGCATCCCGCGGTTGAACAGGTAGCCCTTGACGTTGGTCTCGCCGTTCTGGATGCGGCGGTAGATCCAGCCGGCGGAGTCGCGCAGGATATTAAGGAGGTCCGCTCGCGGGGTTGGCGGGCCCAGGCCGTCGTCTTCTTGTAGCAGGCTCTGCAACTCCAGGCCGATAGCCATGGACGATAGCAGTAGTACGCCGCGGAACATACCTGCGGCGCACGTAGCGAGGCGCACCAGGTCGTCTACTTCGGCAAACGTTGAAGGGGAGTTGTTGGCGGCGGGGCGTAAAGGCCGGGGGGATGAAGCTGCCATCGGGAACACGGTAGAGTAGAGCTTTGCGGCCATCTCGACGACGGTCTTCCGCGAAAACGCGTATGCGGGCTCCGTCATGGAGTGGCCGAAATATGGAAGGTGGAGTGTCATAAAGTATCGGCGCACTAGCAAGTCCACGAAGCGCCGTTGGAACGACGTAGGTTGCCGATCCGCAAAGGCAAATCGCTGGAGATACTGCGTGAGTGACTTATATGCAGTGGCTAGTTGGGTATGCAGTCGAATGGTATCATCGTACGTGTTTCGGGTGCCGATTTCGTTGAGCGACCGCGCGATGGCTAACCGCGTCGAATAGCTGCCGCGGAGAGCTAGGGCCATAGACATGTCCGTAAACTTATCAGGGGGGTTGATCACAGCGGGCCGGTCGTCATCGGTGAGTTGGCTGTCATCGCAGTTGGTGGGCGCACAAGTATCGTACTCCTGAAGGGAAATAAGCGGTGGTCCCCCGGAGTCCATACTACTCTGCAGGGCTATTTCGAGGATGGTGTTCCATAGCCGGCGGCGCATCTCCGAACGGAATTTGTTCATTTTAGGGAGCCTCTCCGGATCCCGGTGAAGACCCATATACATGGCTGTCCGCATCAGCTGCCCGACTGGGATCCAAACTAGGTCGGGCCCGACGGCTGCGGTCTGCTCCGCGATGCAGAGGAGTATCATGACCTGCAGGCCAGAGAGGGTCAGTCTCAATTTTGGGAGCGGTGATATGAGCCAGCACTTCGCCTCGTAGACCCATTGGATAGCCGATTTGCGCATAGTGTAATGCTCGTCGTAGAGCGTGCAGCCAATGGCCATGACGAGCTGCAGCTGCATCATGAAACACATGTCGACTGAATCAGGCGACGACCAGAAAGCCTCGTAGTCTTTTCTGAACGACGGTACATGCAATATGCGAAATACGGTCTCTGTCGTCCGCAAGTATCCCTCGACGAGTTGGTCTGCGATTTCTCGCGGTGGGATGTTGACGCCGAACTTGAAGTTCAATTCTGGGATTCGTTGCGCCTTGACAGTCCGAGCCAGCGACTTGCACTTATTTATGAGCGCTATCGGCTCCGACTTCTTGAGACGGCATTGCTGGTCGAATATTTCTAAGATAGTTTTAAACTAAGGAGAGCATGAGTAATTCTATTCGTCTATACGGGAATGGACTATTGTTATTGTGAGAGGGCAAAGGAATAATAAGACATGAGGGTAGCATACACTTCCAACATGGTTCATCCAATGGCTTTGGCCCAGGTACCTAGTTTTGGACACGACGCTTTTGCTCATAGTGTGGAGGTCTCCTGCGAGGTAACTAGGGTAAGTTGCTACGGGTTCTGGATCAGTGGTAGTTCGTGTGGCGCGCTTTGGACCCGAGTGGTCGGTAGACTCCTCTAAGCGGCGTTCAAGATCCCGAATTCGGTCCAGCAGCGATCGAACATCGAATGAAGATTCGTGGCCTTGAGACGATGTTGAATCGACGGGAGTAGAGCCTGTCAGAGAATGGGTTGAGTGATCCTCGTGTGAGACATCACCGTGATGTGTTCCGGGTGAAACGGCCGCATCAGAGTCGACGTTAGACACCGGATCGGTCGGATATAGGGGACCGATTCCAGCAGAGGATATTTCCGAATGCCGCGGCGGTGGCGGGCCCTGAGGCTCATAGACACATGTCTTGTGCTTGGACCGGACGCAGGCACCGCACGGCAAATTGCGGTCACAACGAATCTTGGATTTCCTACAGTTGACACACGAAAGAGCCGGCCGGCGGCGGCGGCGATCGGCCTTCAAACTCTGTATATCGTCCATGGCAAGTCTTGAATGACACAATACCGAGATTATTGAAGGAAAGCTTACTAGGTAGAGTCTTGGGTTACTGTACATGTACGTTTCGATCTAATCTAATCTGATTTACTTGCATGAAGGGGACTCGGAGACGCTGTCGTGAAGTTCGGCCGAATTTTGAGCCAATTTCCCGACCAACGAAGGATTGCACCGCCCTGCTTATGACGAATCATCGTGCTTGTGCATAAGTCTATCCAATTTCCGAGTAAATGGCTACTTTTTATTGCATATTGAGATGACTTGCGTCGGGAAACTCTAGGATCAGCCCGAGTCTTGGCATTTTATCTCCGACCATAAACTGTACGTGTGAAAATAGAAGATCTCACGTTCTTCTTACTGTAGGCTCTTCTATTTCTGATCGATACGTTATATCCGTCTCTTTTCCAGAACGTCTTTCTGGAAGGAGGGTGTTTCGCTAAGTCGACGGACTTGTATTGATTTGAAGGAGATAATATTAATGTTCACTGGCCTATGGCACCTTGTTATGACATGTTCTGGCATGGATCGCTTTATTGGTCATGTATCGCTTATTCCTTTAGGTACTGAGCTGCCTTACTGAACCGCTTTCGGAGAATGTTGGGTGTCATGAGGTAGATGTTACGTCGTAGGCATCTTTCTTTTCATCCTACTCCCTATCGATTCATTATTCATCAAGACATACAGAGAGCTGAAAAGCGCTACCTCGTCATACTATGATAGATCCCAATGGTATGCCAGAAAATTCAAGTTGTTCTTGGAGGCCCCGGCCCTCCCGCAGCGAATCCCTAGGAATAGACGATACAGTCACAATACATTGGCCGATGCTCGCATCGGTACATAGTTTATGAGCCAATTGGGAATTTGCCTGCGCTTGACATGATCTACCGAGGCGTATTCGAGTTATTGCGAGTCGAACTTGCATATCCGATCGCTATATATTGCCGTAGCGATCTTACTAACCTGTGAGGCAGGCTCTGAGTCTTAAGGGCGTGGTACGCTCTATTCTAACACACTACATATGTCTGTATTTCACCATGTCTATTAACAGCCTGCTTTTGAGCCGTCCGATCCCGGTAGAGTCAATGCAGCTAGGTCGCCTTGTCCTTGATCCGAAATACCCCGACCAGGACTTCATACAGCCTTGTCTGAATGAGGCAGCCGAGACCAACTCACCGGAGCAGTCACCAGGGCGAAGCCGGAATCGTGATTCGTCATCTTTTGCGCCTGATATTGCTACCCAAAGGTTCCAGAATTTCAGCGAGATCATTGAGCATGCACGTGGGACGCGCCTGGAACTGAGCCTGCTCAATCTATTGTCATTTGCAGCATCGAAATCCCCACATACCACGTCAACAAGTATCACGAATATCAGCTCCTCCGTGTGTATCATACGACAGCTTCGCAATACAAGCGATTACTTCACCGCTATATGCAGGCAGCCTCCTGTGCGTGACTGGCTGCAGAGGGAGTCTACGAAATTCAGCCCTAATGTCTATCTGGTGTGCGGCTTTCGTTCCCTGGTCGATGCCCGGGTAGAACAGGCTTCCAATCACAACACTGAACTGAGCATGTCTACGGCCATTCCAGGTTCCCTCATTGTGGCAGCAGCAGGTGTGCCGATTGTCATTCCTGCGCTGGATCTGGACCTCGGTGCCGGGTTATCTACGTATAGCACGTCCAAAGAAGCGGCGAAATATACTGCCACTGGAGAACAGGTATTCGCGGTACAATACCGTAAAGTCCGGTTCTCCCGGTTCTCTGCGAAAAGGGTAGATAAGGCATGCCTAGAACGCGGAAATCGGTGGCATTCTCTTGTGCAGTCAAGACCGGGCGAAACTGGAGACGATATTGATGTGGTAGAGGCAGAGCTTGAAGAGATGTTGCCATTAACAGATCTACTTGGTGAATATGAAAGCTTCACTCTGGATGACGAGGAGATGTTTGTTCGAATTGACAGTAACTAAGGAGCGACGGACGACGCGCGATTGACTACCTACAAGTAGGTAGACATCTGATGGTTTAACCAATGATGGATAAGTAGAGATCGAAGCCTGAATAGAGAACACTTCCCAAACGAAAGAAAAAAACGAGTGGAATCTCCATAGAACAACACAGAATTTCCCCACGTAGTATATCCCGTACACTTATCTACGATCCCTTCGGCAGGATTCGTAGCGGCAAATCTATAACCTGCCAAGTAGTCAGCTCCTCACCGTTCTTCGGGACATGCTCTGCGCGTTTCCCAGTATCAAGGCCCTCCAGAAGGTCCTTCAGTCCGTCGGAACTAACTCCCATGCCACGCTTCGACTTTTCCAATTCGCCCAGACCCATTAGTTGAAGTGGGTCGAGGTCTGGTGGACGACTATGGAGGCCGAATTTAGATACGAAGACCTTAATCACCTCGCAGATCGGGAGTTCTTCTTGAGCAGCGCCGTGAAGGCTTGATGGTATCTGCGATCGGAACGATTCGGAGAAAGGGCTGGATTTTGGGTCAAGCACATGATACTTCTCCCACCCAGGGTAGATCCGGGCGACACGAGCTTCATAATCGCAGCTTATGATAGTCAAACCCAATGTGGAACCAGACTTGTTGGAGATAGTGATGGTGTACTCGTCTCCATCTACTACCTGCCAATATACCCCCTCCCTTTTCATGCTCGAGGCCGAGCCTGTACGAGGCGCTATCTGAACATCGGCTAGCCGTGGTTGCGTAACTCGATTAGATCCGAGTTCTTTGGTCATCTTGAACCTGGCCGCGTGCTGCAAACGCTGTATCAGCCTAGGAAGATTGTTCGTCATGTCTTCTGTCCTGAGCCGCTCAAGGCAGTTCATGATAGGTGACAAAATACTGTATCTAGGGTCGATATTAAAGATATCGTCATTAGTAACGGAGACAATAAAATCCCCGAGTTCCTTTGCATCTACCAACTGAAGCCAAGTTTCGTCGCCTTGATGCTGCTCCCATAGTCGTTTGAATTCTTTCTTCAGTTCATCTCTCGAAGTGTGGAAGTAAACCTTTGTATGCTGATCGATGGGCAATGTATGTAGCACAGCAGGGCAGCCCTCTCTAATGCCCCCAGGCGAAGGCGCTATGCCTGGAAGGAACGACGCAGTAGATCCGCTCGAATCGATCCGGTTCACTTTGACGCGTCCGAGAATATCGCGTTCTTCAATCTCCTTGCTCAGATCGAAACCGAATGGAAGGATATTGTATTCAGAACCGATTTGGACTCCATTGAGAGAATGGCCATTCAGAATGACGAACCAATCTTTTGGTTCTTTTGTTCTGTCGACACCAGCTTTTCGTACAGATAGAGCGTACACTTTTGATCTATGCTGACGACCGAGGAAGAATCGATCCAAATCTCCGAGAATATGAGGTGTTTGGTCGCAATAGTGATTATGGACATTGGATAGGACACTATTGAAGATATCCTCAGAAGAGATATTCTCAGCAGAGATATTCTCAGCAGAGATATTCTCAGAAGAGATATCAAGGTCCCTACCTAGGAGGCAACGTAGTAAATAATAGGTGAGCACTCCGTAAGAGTACGAGCCGGGTTTGCATTCTCGAGCCGTTTGGCGTTCGCGACAGGCAGCGAGCAATACAAAGCCTTTGGGGGACGTTAGCCATGAATCCTGTTGTCCCAATGCCATGATTCTGTTCATGTTTTCTGGTTTATCGCTATCCAAATCGGATTTGTGGATGTCGGGAATAGCCCTGATTTTGCATGCAGGCATCACCGGATCTCCACGCACAGCTCCGCCAGAGTGACAGCAGTCTAAGACTACTGTTAACAGCAAACCAGCGTCGACCATGCCTTGGAGTAATGCACCCATCTCAAGGTCTCGGAGATATTTCCCCCCATTGGTGATATCGCAGGGTACCAGGCATTCATCTAGGTCTTCGTCACCCTTCAAGCCGGCGAATACCGTCGTAGATCGAGCCCCATGCCCAGAGTAGTGGATGTATACAGAGTCTCCCTTCTTGGCATCCCTGGGAATATCCTCTAGCACCTTAATGATATCAAGATACGTAGGACGAGAGTAGCTAACCATGGATAGGTCGGCAATGTGGTTGCGCCATGGAGTAGGAGCAAGGAGCTTTTTGATATTTTCGGCTGGAACACAGACTGTGTCCAATAGATATTTCTCAATCGCTAAAATATCATTGACACATCCATCTAACGACTTGTAACGGATCCGTTCGTTTTTGATGTCATTCCGTGGGGTAGTATCTTCATGGTCTGGACAATGATACTCGTCGATGCCAATCAGGACTGCCCATTTTTGAGCGGCCATTTTGGCTGATGGTTGAAGATTGTGGTATAAATTTCAGAGCACCTGCTTTTCGGGTCCTTATTTATATATCCCGTTTTCACAGCCTTGGGGGTTAGGTAGTCCCCTCGGAACGCACAATAATGTATCTTTCCCATATACAGTCTAATATTTCGGTTGCAGGCATTACATGAAATCTTACCTTGCTGAGTAGTTGGACTCTTGCAGAGCCTAACGTAGACATGTCATCGCCAGTAACACCATCTGCGTAGAGATACTGAGATAAGGGTAAGGCAGAAATTCAAAGGGGTCATTCCGCATCGAGATACATGCTACATTGCGACTGAGTTACCACTGGTCTCGAGGCTATTCGCATGTGTCTATGTAGTATACGTCAGATATACGACGTTTAAGCAAGGCTCATAATATAAAGAACTGCATTGAACGCCACTATCACAATTTGGGCCACTGACAATTCATTCTTGAAGTCACTTGGTCGGTCGATGGTGACATACCGAAGTCCAGATGACACCTGCTCACCGCTTTACCATACATAGGATGAGGTAGCATATATTCTCTTTATAGACACCCAAGCGAGTAGTAGCTTATTCCGACCTTCGGTGTATTTGGATAATTAACGTATTCTGATTTGTTACATGTATATATGGCCTGTATACTGTCATGGGAAAGCTTGGCTGAGGTGTATAAGAATGTCTTTTATCAACCATTTTTGCAGATTGAAGCAGGCTGGACTCTTCTCGTTGCATCCATAATTTGGGAAGGTATAGTAAGCGACATACGCCCGGGTTTGCTCAATTCCCCTGTTATGTCAACTGATACAGAGCTATCTCCAATCAACTCTCATAGCACGTCAAAAGAAGATTTGCGCGCATCCGGTCCGGGTTGTTATCGTCATACTGCACTTTTGTAAATTAATATAAGAGGCTCGTGTTGATTTGTAATAGAATGAGGCTCTTCGGTGTGTACGATCAGATGAGAACGAGTATCCAGAGCCTCGAGAAGTGATATCGGTAGCAGCTTGACCGGATGAAACCGGTAAACACAGACACCTTAGAACTTTGTGTGCCGTAACATCACTACATGTAGGTATTTATTAGGGTGGGTCGAGTTGAAGTGCTGAAGCTGAGACTAGTTGGATCGACGATGTGAGTAATGATTAGGAATATATGTAGCTTGATGCAATATGACACTGCCTTGAACATTTCTATCTGGTATTGGTTGATAAGATCCAAGTCGAGGCGCAGACGAGCAATATCGAGCATCATGGCAGTGCGAGGGCCGGCCGCCCCCGCATGGAGGTGCCTTGTTTTCCGGTTTTCGATAGGACCGGACGATCACTTTTTAGAAAGAAGCTTTTCTTTTCGTCCCGAAGGTACTCTAGACGTCCTATGCGTCACGGATACGCGATCAGATCGGCGAACCTCTATAGACTCAGGTAGATAGATAGCTCGCTCATGCCACATGGACGTAAGTCTATTCATCATCTAGAAAGAAGTTCCTGTGGGGGCGGGTTGGCCCCGGAGAGGGGGGGTTATACCCTGGCCATGAGCACCGGCATGATTGCTCTGATCTCAAACGCACATGGTGTGGGTTATCTACCTACCTATCTATACACTTCACGGGGGTGGACCTGGTAGCCTGTACCTTCGTATCCTTAGAATCTTATAGACATGGAATTGATGGGTATATATCGAGTTAGAGTGCGAAGAGACCATAGCGTCGAGAGATCCAAAGGACATCATTAGTTATATGTGAACACGCTGTAACATCCGCAATCCAATTCCTTCGCTTTCATCATCTACATATGTCTCAGGCATGGGAATCACCAGTTACCCTCTTCTCGTCGGCTACATCAACATGCTCGACCTCTCCCGTCATAGCCGCCTTCTCATTGAAAGCCTCATCTCTGATATCGGCATCCTCGTTACCGTGCAGACCAATCTTGTACCATGGTAGTTCAAACAGGCGATTCATGCTTTCGAGGGAACGCCCGGCGGTCTCGGGGACGAAGAACCAGACCCAGATGCCACCAAGAATAGTAACAGCGGCGAAGAACCAGAACGTGCCCTTGGGCGAGATGCCGCCGTCGCCCGTCGGTAGCAGCATGTTGGGCACGGCGCGCGAGTTGCCGTACTGGTTGGCGAAGTGCAGGGTCATGACGATGGAGGTGGACAGCGCGCGGATGCGCAGCGGGAACAGCTCCGCCGTCAGGAGGTACTGCATCGAATTCCAGCCCAGCGCCCACCCGAAGCCCGAGATGTAGATCATGGCGACGGCGCCCCGGCTGGCGCTCGCCTCGGCCTGCGGCAGCACGTAGTCGTCGTCCACGCCGAGCTCCGGCACCGCGGTGAGGAAACCCGCGACGTAGATCATGGAGATTGCTTGCAGCGTGATGCCTAGAAGCAAGGCGCGCTTCCGCCCAATCACGTCGACCAGGAAGAGCGCGCAGATGATGGCTGCGACGAACTTTACGATGCCGAAAACAGCTGTTACGAGCAGCGATTCGTTTTGCCCTGTGATGCCAAGGATATTAAATAGATCGGGCGCATACAGTGTGATGGACCCGGCGCCGGACCACTGGGATAGGAATTGCACCATGGAGCTGAGGTACAGGCGGTACAAGTTGCTGGGGATGTAAAGCATCTCCTTCACGACTCCGTACCAGCTGGAGCCCATAGTAGCCTCAAGTTCTTCCTCGTGCGACACCTTGATGGCGTTGATTTCTGACAACACGTAGGGATCGTCGACTGGTAAGTGGCGGATGCGGGCCATGTTCTCAATCGCTTTCTCATCCTTACCCTGCTTGATGAGGTAGCGGGGAGATTCATACTGGAAGAAGGTTAAGATGAAAATGAGTCCGGCGAAAATGATGTGCAGACTCGTCGGCGCAAGCTAAAGACCGTCAAAATTAGTGCTGCGGGCTTCATGGCAGGAATTGGTAGACGTACCCATCGGACGTGAGTTGAGTCGCCTAGGTTGATCTGGGCGCCGTAATTGGTAAAGTAGGCGAGCACAATTCCGACGTAGACGAAACCCGTGAAGATACAAGTGCAGAGACCTCGGACAGAGGCTGGCGCAATCTCGGCGATCTATTGTTTGTTAGCATGCCGCGCGAAATCCGAGATAGAAGGGCGAGTATTCTAGAATGTGGCGATATATGCAAGACACACGAGATTACGAATGAGAGGAAATATGTCGCGACATACTGCAAATATGTTAGCATATATGATAATGGTTATTTGGCAATTTAGGAGTAAGATCTAGAAGATGCAAGATAGAGTGCACATATTTCTCACGTACCATATACAGGCCCGACGACAGGAGTCTGGCCAACACCAAGACCGGCAACAAAACGCCCCGCATACACAGCGCCCAGATTGCCGCCGTTCCCCATGAAGATAGCGATGCCTAGAATCCACAGGACGCACAGCTGGCGCGTAGCCCAGATTCTACCGATGCGGTCGCAGATGAGAAAGGCGAAGAGAGCTCCACCAACGGAGCCAATCTGAACCATGGCAGAGACATTAGCCTTAATGTTGGTCTGCTCGACGTCGCTGTACGAGGAATAATTGATGGTGCGCTGGAAGTCCTTGGAGTTGAAGGCGCCCGAGATCAGTCCCTCGTCGACCCCGCGAGCCGCGCCAAGGAGGCCGAAAGATACCACGGCGAACCAGAGGCGCCAGTTGAAGACATTCTTGGGCTCGCCCAGGTCCTTCAACTTGAAGATGTTGACGGGTTTCTTCACGCCGCCCGCCATTGTAAGCCCTGAAGTACCTAGCCACTACAACCTAATTGTGTGGGAAGCTAAGAAAGGGGGACTTTTCGTAAGGTAAGGGGCTTATGAAGAGGCTGTCGTGTATTAAATAGTTGTTGACTGAGTACGGCTCCTCTTTCATTGTCCATCTACACAACTAGTACACTTGAGGAGATAGCTGGAAGGCAGCCAACCACGGACCTTGGAGACAGAAGAGAGCTCGGGCAAATTGGACCGGCATGACCTGAACCTGAACCTCCAACCTCCTCATCTGACAAAGAAGAACCCCGAAAGAACCCCCCTTGGTGTAACGAGGACAACGCGCATCGTCAGTGGACGCCATCGAACTTCCAGTGGGCCACGATGTACATTACAGCAGCTACATACATAACAGACAGGGACCACGATCCTTGTACCTCACGCGGGGACCCCGCGTCTTGGGGTTTTCTTCGTTCCCCGGTTCGAATGATTTACTTTGCTGGGCCGACCATGTCCGAGTAAGTAAGGGAATTGGCGAGCTTCATGATTGCTTGGCTTGGCCCTCCAATAACCGTTGGGAATTCAGAGGATGTTACCGGTTTTTTGTTTCTATTGTAGGTATTTCTGGGGTTTGTACTAGAGTACATTGTCTCCTCGCTAACCCCAATTTGTAAGGAGGTGTAGCGACCGGGCGCGAGGAAGACAGGGGTAGGTGTTTTCTGCATTTGTTTAGGTCGTATTGGAGAGCTTCGTGCGGAGTTGTAGAATTGTGACGGAACACGTGCTGATCAGGAAAAGTTACGATAGATTGGTAGCTTTATATAAATGATGTAAGCTGAGTAGACAAACAGCGAGCATGTGGAAGTAAGAAATTTTGAGTTGTATAGAGATCTATAGAAATGTCTATTGTAGCCATATTCCATTTCTCAAATCTGACAGCCTGTCCATGCACTTCGTCAGGTCGAAAACCCATCCATAAAACCGTTCTTCTTCCCGTCGCAACTAGCCGTGATACGTAACAACATTCATCCACTCACGATGCCCAGAGCCTTGGCTGAGAATTTGAAGAATTTCAGTCTCGTAATAGGAAAATATTCCGGTATGATACATGGCGTGTTTCCTCTGTTCATCACAAAGACCCATCGTCGGTTTCCACATATATCACATTAGCTTGAATAGCCAAGCAAAAAAGCGTCAGAATAAATTCGTAACCTTCCATCGCGTCGCACAGCTCGGGATAATGGAACCGAGCATTTGCTGGTTCCTGCAGCTTCTTAATGATATAGGGAGTTATACATAATATGTAACTCGAGTTCTACGTCTTGTTTCACGAGAAAAAGATATCAATGAGTTCAATCGAACGAGTGACTGTCTTGGCCCTTGCTTGGACTCAGTTTAGTGAGAATCAATTGATAACCTTGGAACTTTACCTCGCAAATTAGGTGGCGCGACATCATATAATGGCGACATATCATATTAGAAACTATCACATAAATAAGTTCAGGTTTATCGTTCCAGCATGCGCTTCATGAATATGAATGAAGTTTAAAGAAAACATTCCGTCGTTAATTCTCCTGAACCAGTCAAGATGAACCGGCCGTGCTTGGTCTTAAAACACCATACAAGATCCCTGTCGAGTAACTGCCGGCACACTTAGATAGACTCAAGTTTAAGCGGCGGCACTACTAATTATAAGCTACGGGCCGTTGCCGATGCCCAGATGCGTTAC
Organism: Hypomontagnella submonticulosa; assembly: GCA_022984865.1. Taxonomy (NCBI): domain Eukaryota; kingdom Fungi; phylum Ascomycota; class Sordariomycetes; order Xylariales; family Hypoxylaceae; genus Hypomontagnella; species Hypomontagnella submonticulosa. The sequence goes on from JAJKLF010000011.1 coordinate 282,302, forward strand.
GTTCAACGCCAAGACCCACTGCCGGAGAATATTATAGTTGGAGCTGAGAGTTGACATTGACGTTTTCATGATAAACATGTAGACAAAACCACTTCGTAAGTAGCATAGAGACTTTCCCTTGTCTCTATTTTGAGATTGGAAAGAAAAAAAAAATTCTATAGAAACTCTTAACGAATTCCTCTAGTTGCGCTCTGCGAGCTTACTAAGCTATGAAAGAAGTATCAACCGGTTCTTATAACTCCCAACTCATACTTGACTGGCCGGCGGGGTCATCTATAACTGATTTAATGTGTACGAAATGCGTCGACATTTTTAGCAACACTAATACCATGCAAGTCTAACTTGAGTTGAGTCAACCATCGCGGCATCTCGTAAGTCACCTTGTAAGGTATAAAGAGCCTTATTTCATTATGGCTAAAGCGTAGTTCAGCTAGATTCTGGGTACCTCGTTTCTAACAACCTCGGAGGTGAGTATAGCTGAAGCTATCCATATCTTATGTACTTACTGAATGAGTCATATGCATAAACGGAACCTCAGCTGTGGCATTGTGAACTGGCGTTCTCAAACAATGAAATATCGAATGCCAAGTTGTGTAGGAATTCAACGCGGCCCCGTTTCCTGGTACAGGCCACTACCACGGCATAAAATGAGTTCCCGGAGATATCCCGATAGAGTATAGGCATGAAAATTAGATATTATAATCATTGCTAACGCATTCGATTTTCTTTCATTGAATATGCAAGCATTGGAGATGAGCGAAATTCGTGCGCGGCTGCGAGCAGCGCTGACGAGCCACGGGTCTGCGCGACGCTACCTACCCCAGCGCCTCCCACCAACACCGCCCTAGCCTAGAATACAGGAGCAAGCGTACTATGTATGTCTCACTTTTCAAGCTGAGTGAGTAGCTCGCTCGTATGAAACTTGAGACTCCTTTGGTATGATAGTCTCGAGACTCTGTAATGAGAAGGCCACATAGGTGAAATCGCTCATGTCTTAGATCTCTGGTCTGGACCTCAATCCCTAGGGCTGGACGGTTTATCTCGCGCTCCCAAAATACTGGTGCTTGGTTACATCCGACTTATCATTGCTTGAAGCGAGTGCAACTGTGAATAAATGTGTCTTGCAGGTTCCACGGTGCTTATGTTGTAGCGCAGGCTGCGCAGCTTCGTCGCAGGAGCAGATCCGGAACCCTTTTGGGATTGATAGCTGTATGTTCATGTAAGTGTTACTGGCCGATAACAACCCGACAGCCTGCTTGCCAGCTCGCCGGGCTCGTCCCAAAAGTTATGTCTACATCGAATGTTTGGCATCAAGTGAAACAACTCCGGGCCACTCAATCCTATTTAGAACCTAAATTATATTCAATTATCTCGTACTAACGCCTTTCGGGAATAAGACTTTTAACTCCCGCCTGAGTACCGAATTATAAGCGTTTCCAAGACGCCCGTGGCGTTCGCAAGCGGCGCGGCGCAATGTCGGCTCCTAGCAAAAAAGCTTGCCCAATCCAAGTGCCTTGGCGAGCTAAGATGCCATGAACGCCTCTTTTTCTCTTTCGAATTTAACAAGTGGTGATACCGAATTGTCTCGGGAGTCTTCGGGAGCTCAACCCTGAAAATTCGACATAGATGGGCGCCTTCAGCTCACAGATATGCACGCGAGCTACTTGGCGGAGGATCGATATGGTTGAAAGTCGTTCCAAAGAAGGGCAAAGTAGGAAGGAGATGTACATCCATGCCGCCGCGTATGCTTACCTGAAATTGTGCAAAGGTGTAATGACCTAGCGTGGGGAAATGAGGGGATATTCGTCCGTGGCCCTGTTCGAGAAGACATGGTTCAAATCCATCCAGCCTGTCCAAATCTAGCGGTTAGTCTTACTCTCTGGTCTCTTCTACGAGCCATCCCCTGCCCCCGCTACCAAATTGTTTGGTGCGGCTGACCCTTCGGCTTCTTTCGGTATGCTGTCCTCTCCATTCGCCCATACATGGGGGACCTAAATGATGTAACAGCGTGATAACGCCCCGTCTTAGAATAGATACAGGTCTAGATTTTACAAAATTGTTTCCTTAGGGGGTCTACACGAGATTGACCCACCTAGAAATTCGGGGAAGCAAGTCGCGGTATACCTTACTATCCCGCCATCTTGATCAAAGAAGTGCGTAAGTGAACGTGACCACGATGAGCAGTACTTGGCATTATGTCGTGGGAATTTCTAATTTGATAGGGTACCAAAAGCCCTTGCTTCCTCCTCTTCCAACGCAACGTTTATATCATAGCTTCTGTACATGTAACGGCCGCATGGGCACGTTCTTGGAAATGTACTTAGAAGGGGCACCGATCGACAATTGGTTCGGGGTAAGCATCAAAGACACGAGCCTGTGGTCTTGGGGTCCCGGCTGCTTGGCTAGCTTGGCTATTTCTCGCAGGAAAATAAGCCAGTAGAGTTTGTGTAGTACCGCACTTCGATGTCTTGTTTCTTACTCTCATGACAGCAAGCCACACCATAACGTCAATATCTATCCCAACCAGCTGTCCAATCATCGTCGTCGCGGCTTGCATACTTGACGCTAGCATCATCAGGGATCCCATTCCCTTTCCCCGCACCCCCGAGATAGCCCTAGACCGCCAAAGGTGCCCAGGAGCTAGACAAGTTCCTCGAGGTTGGGGTCGTGCCCAATACCGACTGGGATGTCACTATCTCGGAGAAGGACATTATAATAACCAGTCAGATGCAGTACCATTCTTGACCCTTCTTTTGCGATTGCGGACATCGTCTCTTTTCACCGGACGCGTTTAAATACGACCGGGTTTCCTTCCCCGACTCTGTTCTTTGTGTTCTTGCGTTCTTTTGGTCCCTAGAACATAGTACAGACAGAAGTCTGCTTGCTTGCTGCTTACCTTCAAGCTTGCCGCTAATCATATAGCTAAGCAAAGCAAAGTAAAGCAATGGCGACAATTGACAAGACCGAAGGCGTGTCGGCGCCTTCAGACGCCCGTAGAAACTTCCTCGAAGATGATTCCAATATCTATCCTCCGCACCATGGCATGACGGCCAGAGAATATCTCGCTACGCGCATCAGCTCGCTGAAGCCTCCCATGACGAAAGCGCCCAACCCGATTCGCTTGCTTCGAATGCTCAACGGCCATCACTGGGTTTATTTCTTTATCGCATTCTGGGCTTGGGTACGTATGACGGCATTCCCAACCGGCCGTGCGCGACTTTTTTTTTTTTCCTTCTCAATACTCATTGCTAACCACCAATATAGACATGGGATTCTTTCGATTTCTTCACCGTATCCCTGACCGTCGATGACCTAGCCGAGACATTCGACAGGTCCAACACGGACATCACCTGGGGAATCACGCTCGTGCTAATGTTCCGATCTGTCGGCTCCGTCATCTTCGGTATCGCCTCGGATCGCTACGGTCGCAAGTGGCCGTTCATCGTGAACAATCTCCTTTTTATCGCGCTCGAATTGGTAAGTCCTCTGATCCCTTACATCACGTACGTCGCATTCCCCGGAATTTGGTTGGAGGTGCCCACACAACCCTCCAGCAAAGCTACCCCGGTGCGTGGCGCCGCCTAAGTTTGGAATGCCAATGCCAATCACCCATCCCACCGCTTGGCGGCCCTTGGCGCAGTGTTGGCGAAAGCTTCGCGAGCTTGTCGCAATTACAGCGCTCGCTTCGTGCGGCGTTCTATTTTCGGAATCGGATTATGGGGAATAGATCACTAACTTTTGGATCGTAGGGAACCGGTTTCTGCAATACGTACAGCCAATTCCTCGCATGCCGCGCCCTATTCGGAGTTGCTATGGGCGGTCTTTACGGAAACGCCGCCGCGACCGCTCTCGAAGATCTGCCCAGCGAAGCACGTGGATTGATGAGCGGTATCCTCCAGCAGGGCTACGCATTCGGCTACCTCCTAGCCACGGCCTTCGCCCGCGGATTAGTTAACACGACGGAGCACGGCTGGCGCCCACTCTTCTGGTTCGGCGCGTGTCCCCCGGTCATCTTCATCCTCTGGCGTCTCTGCCTGTCCGACACCGACACGTACAAGATGCACCACGAAGTGCGCCGCGCTAGAGGGAACGTCAGCAAGACTTTCATCGCGGAGGGCAAGGTCGCTCTCAGGCACCACTGGCTGCTGCTTACGTACTTGGTTCTTCTCATGGCCGGCTTCAGCTTCATGTCCCACGGCTCGCAGGACTTGTATCCGACTTTGTTGAAGAACCAGTTCAACTTCAACCCCAACCAAGTCACCATTACCCAAGTCGTCGCAAATCTGGGCGCGATGGCCGGGGGCACCTTCGTCGGCTTCTACTCGCAGGTCATCGGCCGTCGTCTCAGTATCATCATCATGTGCATCTTAGGCGGCGCTCTGCTATACCCGTACACCTTCGTCTCCAACGACCGGATCATCGCCGCCGCCTTCTTCGAGCAGTTCTGCGTCCAGGGCGCCTGGGGCATCGTTCCCGTCCACCTGATGGAACTGTCGCCCGGTGCATTCCGCACCTTCGTCGTCGGCACCAGCTACCAGCTCGGCAACCTCGTCTCGTCCGCTAGTTCCACGATCGAGGCGACGATCGGCGAGCGCTTCCCGCTGCCGCCCAAGGGCACGACGAAGCGGTACAATTACGGCATCGTCGTCTGCATCTTCATGGGCTGCGTGTACGCCTACATGATCGTGCTGGTTCTCATCGGCCCCGAGCATCTGAACAGGAACATGGACGTCGCCCACGACGCCGACACCTTGGAAGTAGCGGGCCAGGAGACCGTCTTGAAGGCAGTAGAACATGCGGCTCCGGGCCGCGAAGTCTCCCATAGTGAGGACGGCGACCCGGAGAAGGGCACCGCGACCCACGCGAATTAGGATTGGATCACCAACGGCTGGGCCGAGTTTGAGCAGGCCCGTGCCGCGGCCGCGAAGCGCCAGGCTGATGCCGAGGAAGCGGCTGAGGCCATCATGTCGGGTTTATTATAGAATAGGAGCGACCTACCTGCTTAGGATCCCTCGTCGTTGAGGATTTGGATAGGGCACCTTGATGAGAGATGATTGATTATCCTTTTCTGTTCATTTTTGGATATGTTCCTGACTACTGCCCGAGTATACCACACGGCTGCGCAGATTTGTATATGGACAGAGGGGAGGAGGACGAGAAAAAAAAACTCGCTTGGTACGACGGACGGTTGGATAACGAGCACGACATGTGAAAAAGCAGGATAGCCCGCCTTCTAGCTACTTCTTGATGATTACCGATCAATACTATTATTATTATTATGAGTAGATCTACCTCCCATCTACGAACAGATAAAAAAACCCCCATATGGGGAGTTGATTTCCTTTTGTGTCCCTTCCCAATGTTCTACAAAGCGGACCAGTCCATCGTCGGTAGTTTACACAACGCGAGATGGGGTTGCAAATGCGCTCTGCGGTAGCACTTTCCCATCACCAGTGCGACGATTTGTGTCTCGGGTAGACGAGTATCCAGATGGAGCTGTATGACGGCCGATCCCTTGGCCTCGAAGACCGGACGTTCTTATCGTCAGACGACGGCCGTAAATTTTCAGCCGATGATGGCTCGGGGAGGACAAGGGCCTGGTCCCTGGACAGTTAGAGTAAGCCGGGTCGTGCTCCGGCGGTCTTGGCTGCCTTAGTTCGGAATGCAGGGCGGACGGTAGACCAACATCGTCCTACCCCCGGCCGAGGAGTGGGAAGATAAGGAGAAGCATTCTTGGCCTGCTAGCCAAGAGTCGCGGCAAAGACTCACGGCAGCTAGTTGTTATATAACTCAGTTACTATAGAGCATAAGCTTCTAGGTCAATAAGTTTATTCTTAATCAATATATCTTATAGCTATCTCATCATCTGTCTCCTCGTACACAGTCCCGCCTCAAAAGATACGGGATTGAAGTATTTTAGTGACTTATATCCATATCCGTGTTATCCTACTACAATGCTATCTATGGAGGGATGCTGTAATTATATGAAATACTAGATCTAGGGATAATGCTTGAAGAATTACATTCCATATCGGCCCGACACCTCGTAAACCTAAGCACAGCTCAACTCTTCCTGATGACCTTCAAAGTTACTCCTACACACCAACCCCGTTTTCCTATCTCCGGACCGCACGTAAGCATAACCCCTTGAGCAAGTCTGTTGTATTCCACCCCGATGATTTTAACTTCTCGTGTAGAGGATCATTATTTCTGCAAGCCAGGTTGGTCGACGCCACATACGCATTATCTCCATCATGCTAGTTGGAGACATTTCCTATAGGACAGCATACGTCTAAGCCGTCGTATCGCTTACAGGCGGTACATATGCCTACATACCCTATCATTCTCATTAATCAGTATTCTGGATCGTATTTATCGCTACTTGTACTAGTGGGCCGGAAGCGAAGAGCCCATGCCTGACAGTCAGCGTAGCAACACATATCAAATGTCTAGGCTACGCAAGCAACGCAATGGCCGTCATGTTCCAACCATGTCACCTTCTGAATTTGCTAGTAGCTATCGTAAGACGAAGGTGCTTAAGAGCCCTCGAAGTCTAGGGTCCATAATATGTGGTAGCAACACAACCGAATCATAAGAGTCTCGAATGCCGGCTAGGTTCATCCTCCATAAGTCTAATTCAACCCCCAACTCCCTTTTCACCATCCCCTACTGTATCTCACTCACGCGACGACGTGGGAAAACAGGAATACCTCGCCAGATGTATCACTCGTCATATAAAGCCCGAGGCTAGGTGAGTGAAAGGCCAAACCGACCGGCCGAGCACAAGTCGTCGCCGAGCACTCTGCCTCATTCACGGGATAGAAGATGTCGGTGTATCCGGGCTTGCTATAAGCGGGTTCGCTAGGGTTAAAGGAGCCATCAGGCCCCTGAGCGAACGGGACGGAGACTAGCTTGAATCCGGTGGGCGGTTTGCGGTCCCAGCTACCGTGAAGCGTAACGTACAAGTTTGTATATAAGGGTGCATCGAACTTAGCATCGAGAGGCGCGGTATGTGCTTGGAAGCTGATCAGGGGTGGCACCGACTTCTGAGCGCAAGTGCCGTCGTTGAATGTCTTGTTGGGCGTTTGCACGAACTGCTGGCCCACGTTAAGTTCTCGCGCGGTAACGGTATCGACAAGGGAAGTCTCTGGCTGCCAGATGGTAAAGCAAGTTGGGTACCCGTACCATTTGTCGTTGGCAACCGTAACGTTGCCGAGGAAGTTCAGTTCCTCCGCCGGATTGTCGTTGTGGACGTCAGTCGACGTATCATTGACGTTGCGCACGAGATCGTCGGCGCTATTCTCCACACCCCAGAGCCTCCAAACTGTTGTTAGTTTCGTTCATTTGCTTGGCTGTGAGGTGGCTACGTAAGGAAAGGTGAATGGAAAGACTTGACGTACATGCTGTTACCATCAAACGCCAGCCCGACTTCATTTCGTAGACCGTACCCTGCGTTCCAGCCATCTTTGGCATAGTTGAACCCGCCAACAGGCACAGTTGAGATGTTGAAGACCTTCACGATGGCCCGCGCCGTCTTTGGATCTATAGAGGCGTAGTCGAGGTTACCATTGGAGCCGTGAGAAACAACCAGTAAATTGCTATGATGTGGCGGGATGCCGAGTGTCCTCGTAACGTGACCGTTAGGGGCCATGCCCGAAACTATGGTCTCCGGCTGTCCTCCAATATCGCCATTTTCTACATGGTAGTTCCATCTAAACACCTCGGTTGCTGAACTCGCAAATATATAATGGTCGCCAATGCTGAGCGCGATACCGTGATTGAGGGCAGGCATGGAAATGAGCATTCGGGAGGATGTGATGCATCCAAGGGTGTCGGTTTGATGCTGGCTGATCCCCACGCCTTCCTCCACGATCAGGAGACGACCTGCAGTGTCTACGACGATACCACGGGGTGAAGTCAGACCACCTGCTACTTTTCTGATGTGCCAGTCCTTAGCGAGTACATATGGGTAAAGGACAGGCAGGATGTTCGGGCAAGGATCCAGGGCAGCAAGTCCACCTATCATGATTACTTGTGTGTTAATGAGATATCTTTTTACCAGCAACACACATTGATCTTGGTACTTACAGGCAGGAAAGAGAGCTGTCGCCATAGCCACGAAGATAATTGACCACATTTTGTCAGGTTCTGTCTCTGTTGCTTACTTAAACTGTTAAAGGGGTAGCAAGTCGAGTTTGGGGACATCGCCAAGTCAACTGACGAAATTTCGAAAGTATTTACAAATTATTGACAAATTAAACTGAATCCATGAATTCCCCCGTATCGCCAATTCCGCTTGTTACGGGAACTGCGATGCTGTAAAAATTCAAACTGAAGTAAGAGCCTACCCCTGAGTTAAGTTGTGCTAGGTAGGCACTTACCTTTGTAGACATATATAGAGAAGCCCACGAAGGGAATGAACGAGGTAAAAACGTCATTCTCGATAACTATCGCTATGTAGATGAGGTTGATTCGAATAACGTAACCGTACAACACATAACGTGCTCATATGGCTGCCTACTATGTACCATGTGGGCAAACTTAGGAGCGAGTATGATGTTGAACACTTTCCACGGAAACTACTTCTAACACATAGTGCTACGTGGTCGCCTTAGGCGGTATACATGATCTAAAATGGGCCTTGCGGCGTATGTAGATTCTGACAAGCCCTAAGAGAACAATGAGAGCTATCACCGTATACGCGTATATACGGTAGGGACTATCGAAGCTCGAGCTCCAGGATGACAATAGAGGTTAAAAAGTGAGTTTAAACCACTGTCTCATATCTAAATGGCAGGCGCGTTGTTCTAATATTCACTCGTAATGGATACATTTACGGTAGGAGCCAACTTCTTTTGAGTCACTGCTACACCTACCTTGGTACTGTTATAGGCGATATAACGTAATTAGCGCCTCTTTAACATTGTATAGCAGTACGCTAGGAAGCTGCTACGCCTTATTGTTCGTCAGTACGAGTTTAACACTGTTTGGTCTTTCCCATTCATGCACGGACATCGTTTTCACTGACAAACTTGGTGTTCGAGAATCTTCACTTATACCACACCAAACCAAACCAACATATTATCCTAATTACCTACATACCTATTATACGACGGTCTCTGAATCATCTCCTACCTTCACGATTTATCACAATACTCTATAATACATATACATAACATACATGTATATTTCACTTCCTCTGGAAGATGAGACTCTAAACATCAGTAAGCTTGAGGAATCTAGCGCGGGTACTCTGATGCCTAACCTGGAGTTACCTTGGGTAAGTCGTCGGCCCATCCGAAGAAGATGAAGCGGAATCTTTCTGGTCATCCAAGGTTCAAGTAGTCTGGTGACGCCCAACTACTTAGTTCACAGACGACCACCCGGAAATGTGGGCAGTACATCCACACCCAACCATGATGTCTTCGCTCGGTTACTCCATCAACATCAACCATTTCCATGACCGGCCAGGGTAGACACATCCTGGACAAAGCCGAAGACAACAAGCAGGTCGTGGAGTTACCAAGCTCCGAGAACATGCCTCCGGCAATTGTATTTCAACTCTACCCAATCAGCTCCCGCAGACTTGTACCATAGGGGCGCTGGCGCCATACAATTGGTCCTGCCTGTTCCTCCATCTCTACAAAAAATAAAAATAATAAAAATAAATTTCCGGGTGATAGTGTGTGAATCCGCATACTAATGATGTGGGCTTTGTTCTCACACGGTTAGTAGTTTCGTTACTTCCCTCTCTTTCTTACTGGTACCTAGATTCGCTGAGACGCTAACACTCCGGGTAGCAGACACCATACATACAGCCTCTGAATATGATCGACTCTAGCATCATCCCTGGCGTTCCCGGCGGACCTGCCAACGGTCCTGCCAACGGTCCTGCCAACGGTACTCCAGGCAGTCGCTCAGTGCTATACTTGGGAAGCACAAAGTGCCCATGATCCTCCTAGCATTTCCCAGGGCAGTAGGCTGAAGCACTAGCTTATTTATACATCATCCTTGACTCTATTGAACACGTCCTCATTCTTTCGAGCACAAGAAGCCGAAGAGATGGACGAGAGTGGGACGTTGGGTGGCCCCCCTGGATACCCAGCCCGGAGCGGGCCCATACAACGATGAGGCCGCCAATAAGGATCACTCAATGTAGCTCAGAGTTTAGTTCTGTCACGGGAACTCGGAAGAGACAACACCTTGAGTATAACTCCTCAGGTGCTGATGATATTCAATGCTCGTCTCAAGAGACCACAGTGGTCTAACCTCTTGAAAAATACCAGCAACACCAAGTGATAAACTTGACAGATTTAAGGTTGCTGGCCGATCGTATTCGATACTTTCATATCTGACGGGCAGACAGGCGGCGAGCAACAGCGGGCACGGACTAGAGATGACACCATGACTTTCGGGTATACCCCCCTACAAGATCAACATTAGCGCTGGAGTACCTTTCGTATCGAGGAATACCCTCATCATCAAGGGCTAATATGCCCTTGGAGACTATCCAAGAAGAATCTAGTCGTCCTAACCCGCTCCTATCGACCAGGCGCCGGGCATGACGCTGCAGTAGGAGATATCGGGATAGACGGACCTAGAGCAGCACAACTCTAGCGAATGGCCTAACTCATTCAACACTACACGATTCCGCGATATCCCTCTCTGGGAAGCTATCCTCGTCGGGCGTGCCCCAAGATTCTACACTGGGAGCGCTGCCCTCTGAGGATAGGGTGTATGCAAGAGACAAACGACCCCTACGGTATATAGATTCATGGTATGAACGAGGTGGGAATTGAAGATGCTGAACATGGCTAGAATATATATATAAGATTCAATAGAGGGTGAATCTCGACGGCAGTCCGTCAGGGAGAAACTGAAATACGTCGAGGAGCTGATAGCTTCGACCCGGACCCTAGAGCAAAGGCTCCAGAGCGCTGTGGACGAAGCTACGGAGAGAACTACCGAGAACACGGCCAGGCTGAAGGCCCAGGGGGAGGAAGAGAACGAGAAGGAGAAGAAGAATGATTCGGGAAGGCAGCAGCAGCCGTCCAAGCGACAGCGCGACGACGGCGACTCTGCCTCCCAGTCCGGAGAAACACCGGACGCGAAACGTCCTGAGTTACACCACCCAAGACGAGAAGCGGGATGCGCTCGTGGTGGATTTCGATGAGCTCTCTTCGTGCTGAAATGAGTGGTCAAGGGACTGCTTTCAGGTACAGTACATGAGGACATGGCTAGAATATGTATATAAGACAAGTGCTTTCCCTCTACTCATACAGCTAGATGATTAAGTCAATACACACAACATCAGCTCATACACCGTATCTTTTAGCAGAGGATCCTCACTCTGTAATTACCAAATATAATCCCCAGTTGGCGTTGTTCACTAGTCAATCAATAGACATCAATAGACTTGGATTGAAGCATGATGATATTATTCTGACGTCATGCATACCGGACTTCGGTGAACAGGATATACATAGTAGTTAACTTGCAGACAAAGTAGAAAATGCAACTTATTCTATGCAGAAATTAATCGCCTAGACTCGTATATGAAGGTTATGAACTGCTTTGGCACAGACAGTTTCGGAAGATGAGAGAATACACCGCAGAGGAATGGCTCCCATCCCGATCGGGACTCGGCGAAAGCCCTCTCTACCGCGCTAGCGATGACACATTCTTCTTCGTGGACATCAAGAACAAGATCGTCCATACGGTGCCCGCATCTAAGGGCTGGAACTCGAAGCATACAGTCGAATTGGACGAGCCCGTCACTCGGCTTGATGTCGTAGAAGGCAGAACAGATGTACTCGCGGCGCAGACTAAGCTTGGATTCGCCCTACTCGACCCGAAGACAGGTAGGCTGGATCCAATAGCACAAGTGCGCCATCTGGAGGATACGAGTCTGGATGGGAAAGTGCGGATGAACGACGGAGGTATCGACGCCCGCGGCCGCTGGTGGGCCGGGACTATGGCATTAAACGAAGAAGATCCTATCGGCCGGCTCTGGTGTCTGCGCGGTGGAAAAGCGGAGGATGTGTCTGCTGGGGATGGAGATGGGGATCGGGCGGCGGTTCTTAATGGTCCTGTCTGGGCCCCTGATGATAGGACTATGTATCTGTGCGATACACCGCAGGGCAGGGTTTACCGGTACGACTATGACGTCGAGAGTGGTGTGGCTGCTAATAAGCGGTTATTCGCGCGTCTTGAGGATGGAGGTATGCCGGATGGCCTCGCGGTGGATGTCGAGGGGCACGTCTGGGTGGCGGCGAATAGTCAGGGGAGAGTCGTCCGGTTCTCGCCTGAGGGGACGGTTACGGCGACGTGTGGTGTACCCGCGGCTAAGATGTGCTCGTGTCCGGCGTTTGGAGGGAGGGATATGAAGACCTTGTATATCACGTCGATTGCGGATGATGGGTCTACGGGGAATGTGTATCGTGCTAGAGTCGATGTCGCCGGGGTCCGGAGGCATGCGTATCGAGTATGAAAATGTTGTCTGCTTCGCTCTTATACTTTAATAGATTAGTCTGCTCGCCAATATGGTCAGTAGCATGAAGTTATTGCCATATGTCTGTCTTCTAAAGCTGTGCCCGCGCGTGTGTGGAAATATTCGGTCTTGCTGCGATTCTTCGGGACTACGCGTATATCTCTAGGAGACAGTGCATGTGACCAGCGTGGCTATACAAAGCGGCCATAACTCTGTCAATTTATCTTTTCTTTGTTTCAGTATTCTAGGTTGGAGGTGTTGATATAACGTGCAGGTTAACTACATAGATATGTCTCTTCTACCTACCCCTTTTAAACGCTTAGTAACCATTGTTAACCACTACCGTATGTACTATTAGAAAGTTGTCATTGAGGAAGAGCTGGGGTAGTTATCAGTGTTAGGTAGTTCCATTACCAGAATACAACACAGTGAATTTGCTTTATAGTCGAATAAACACAGTCGAATGAACAGTTCTTCAGTACGTCAGGTGCCCGAACAATTGTTAGCACACATACTAATGGGTGTGCACGGTCAGCTTCCTCGTCAATAAATTCTATATAAATCCTACCACACTCCTCCTCTCCATCCATCTACTTGGGACTCCAAAAAATTTCAATCTTTTCACTTTTCACCCTAAACAAGTAACAGCGGCTCGCGTTGCCCAAAGTCGCCGTCAATACCGTAACCTTGCCAATCCTTCATTTCTCTGTTACGAGACTCACCGCCGTACGCATTATTACCCTATCCTTCTTCCCTTCCTGCGCCTTCACTCCTATTCTAGTACATCACGATCGAAAGCCTGTTGCCGTACTCTACACACGACATCACCCCCACGACCCCCAAGATATACGCTACAAGGCCAAGCAGCAACAATGGAGACTACACAAGGACACATGTATGGCCAATCTCACCAGGACGAGATTTCCACGGATCTAGAGCGTGGAAAGACACAAGACCACGGCTGCAGGATACCACTAGAGGTGTGGTGTTGTATCGGCGACGTGATCACATCTGAACGCGACCTCCTCAACCTCTCTCTCGTTAATAAGACTATGTGGTCACGCCTTACCTACCAACGCGCTGCCCTGGAGGCCCGCAATTGGAGGATACTCTTGCGGCCTTTATATCCTTCCTACGTCCCCAAGAGTACCTGCGTCAATAAGGCTATCTTTCGGGGCGAGAAGCTTGAGATTATCGAGAAGATGATCAGGGGATGCTGTTCTGGATACCAGGAGCACCTCAATGGCCTACAGCCTTTTGGGCTCTCTCCCCCCGCCCTCTTCATTGCCGCCCAGATGAACCGCGTCGACGTAATGAAGCTTCTAGTCTCTCTCAACGTATGCCACCTGGACATTGAATACAACAGTTATATTTGGGAATGGGGCGGGGGCCGCGTCCCTCGATATCCGAGCGTCTGTCTGAATGCCCTCTGTGTGGCCAGAGTAGCTGGAAGCAAGGAGGCGACCGATTACTTATTGGAACAAGGTGTCGAGGATAAGTGCGACTGTTACTGCTGGTGGAGACACGGTAAAGTCTTTGGGAGCCGTTGGCCATACTACTACTGTGTCTAAGAGGGTTTATACCCGAGGCACCGTTCCATTGAACACCATGCCAACACTACTTTCCACGCTGATAGATGGAAACACGTTGAGATTGAAAGGGCGGGCGTAGATAGCTCTAGCCTCAATGCGAAAATACCCTACCCCTATATTCTGATGCTTGTGAACCATCAGTGCAATAATACCCTCAGATAGTAGACATGTGTACATAGTCAGAACTACAATGAGTCTTGCGACGAATAAAAAGGTTAACCCCTTGAATTTCTTTAACCGACCACTGCTTGGGACATTTTGTACTCCCCCGTTTTCACCCTTCCGCAGAGCTCAAGCAGCATCTGCCCAGCCCACTCGAAATCCTGCATCTCCAGGTACACCTGAGCACTTATCCTCGCCCACGAACGCTTGTTGTGAATGAACAGCGGGATAAACGTATTGTAATCCTCCATCATCCTCTCCATCATCCAATCCAGCGCCGGGGACGCCTCCTCGGGATCCAGGGGCAAAGCCACATTCGTCGTCGCGCATTGCGACATCGTGCCAGACTTATTATCCAAGACTTCGGTCCCAAGAATCTGCGCCGCTTGCTTACCGCCTTCCCGGGCTAGTGTCTGGATGTACCCCGTGATTTTGGCTTCGCCGCCGAGAACGCGGTCGCGCCACTCGATGGTGTCTTTCACGCAGAGATAGGGGCTCGTGTCTAGCGTCCCGACGAATTGGAAGTTATTCACAAAGGCCGACTTATGCCTCTTCGGCAGCGGATTGAACCGCTCGCCCGATTTGGGGATGTAGCCGTGGGACGTTGGCAGCGTCGACCTGATCATCGCTTGATTCCGCACCGGCACGTAGAGCACGGCACAAGCTCTTGGTACGTGGAGCCATTTGTGGCAATTCGAAACGAAGAAATCCGGGTCGAGAGCACCGAGGTCGAGGTCGATCATTCCAACTCCTTGCGCTCCGTCGACGAGGCTCAGAATTCCTTCCTCCTTGCAGATTTTGGTGATCTGTTCGAAGGGGAAACGGACAGCGGGGAGACTCGACACAGTGTCGAAGATGCAAATCCTCGGGCGCTTTCCGTCCTTTGCGGAATTCGCAATGGCGTCTTTGAAAGACGCTACGATCTCCTCGTCCTCACGCGGATACGTTATCGTAATTCCCCGCGACGAAACACGACCCAGGCTCGAATCGACGATAAAATCGAGAACTTTCCCACAAGCACCGTAGATAGTGCTGAAATAAAAGATTTCGTCCTTGCCATCATCGTTCCAGGCAATATTGCTTAAGACAGTGTTCACCCCCGTCGTAGCGTTCAGAACAAACACTATCGTGTCCGTGGGCGCATTGACTAGCTTAGCCAAGGCCTCCCGACTCTCGTTGAGAATGTCGGGGGATTCGTAGCGGATGAATTGGTCGGGCCTGGCCTCGGAGAGATCTTGGTAGTAGTGAAGCTTTTTTCTGATTTCGCGTGGGCTTGCCCCGAATGAACCTTTTTATGATTAATGACATAGTCTCATCTAAATGAAATATCTTACCGTGATTGAAGTTGCGATGCTTCGGGTCGAAGTCGAAGTGTTGAAGTATTCTCTGCCCAAGTACGGGGGAGCCCCTATCTAGGAGGATCGAACTTTGGTTAGAAGAACCCATGTTAAATTCACACCAGGAAGAGGTATCTGCCTATTCCAGTCAATGTCTCCGTAGTTTTGGTAATGTTATTCGAATTAGACGGTCATTTATATATGTATACCTGATCGGTCCTTAGGATAGTTGACGAATATACCTTACATGTTCCGTTCCGTTCCGTTAGTCATTTAGGGGAAATATCGTAACCCCGCCCCTAAGCGCGAAAGGGCGTAAGACGCATTACCGTACCGCGTCGCGACTCCGATATCGATTATACTCCGGGCCGGTCACGGAAAAGAAATTCTGGGGCATCGCGGACCGTGGCCATTGAAAATGCCTGTGGAAAAATATCTCCTGTTATACGTTGTTACCCGTTGGTTCTACGATTATGCGGAGTCAAATGCCGACGGAATTTATTCCATCGTGCATCGTCATCCATTTGCCGATGCTATCCGGCGTATCCCCCATGACTCAGACACTCTTACGGATGCTGCTCAAAGGCACCTTTACAACTCTTGAAGTAGGATAAAGCAAATCGTTAACTGTGACTCAAACTGAAGCATTCACATATGTCTCTGAATAGGCGTGCTTGTTGATGCGTTGTGTAGAGGGACGACGATTGATGTTATTATTGTATGTCTATAGGTTTATGTCATGGTCTACGCGAGGTTCTCACTATATCGCCACGGCTCTACAGCGCTCGCTTTTTTACCCCTATCCATCGTAACATATTCCTCGCAGGACCTTGTTAATCCCCACGAACCAGGGCCTCTATGTGGGCTTCCGCTTGCTGTATGTACCTCTCCAGCAGTGAAATATTACCGCCGATGTTGCCACGCAATATTTCCAGATTCCCCTTGTTGAGTTGCATGCGAAAGATAAATGATCTCGTTTCCGGCACCTCCATACAGAATAAATCAATGTATCTTTCGCAGATTTTTTCGAAGTCTTCGATAACCCACGACATCGTTATTATCAGAGTTGCGTAAATTAATATGTCGCGTAATGTTGTAAGAGTGGTCTCTAATCATGTAGTTGTAGTTGAAGGAGAGGGAAATTATTGGCGTGTGAAGCTGGTATTTAAATAAAATCTTCAAATACAGACCCGCACAAGAATACTGTTGTGCTACTTGGACAACTCGTCAATCGTGACTCAGACCTAACCCGTTGTCTAAAGTGGCATTTCAATGAGTGACGCTATTTACAGATCAGTTTTTCCCCTTATTCATAGATCACTCTGTACACTACCTTTCGAATCAGCTGGCAGCTCTTGGTCCTATGTGTCCACCAGACTTAAATTTCATACCATAGGAGCTATTTGAAATTCTAACCCCACGAAGATAGCGCCAGAGATATCAGATGATATCAAGCCAGAGCAAGGTGCTCTGGGAGTTAAGATAGAGAGCTAATTTGAAGCCGTCAGGCTTCAAGTAAGCTCTACGCTCCAGCCCTTGTACGTCACCGTCCTGATAATGAGTCGCGAATCTAACGAGTGTGGTCTCGAATTGATAAGGTAAGTCGTGGTGAAGAACATGTGTGCTGGCGTGGCCGCAGGCCATGCTACGAGAAGCTATATACAAGGTGTCACATGATGCCCCCTCAAATACCCTGCTCAACACAATTTAGATATTGATAGAGATTTAAATCTAGATAAAGTAAGAATGCTTTTATACGAAGTTTCTTACTAAAGGATACGGAATGGCTTAAACAGTTAGAGATACGTGTCCATTCAAATCAGTCTAAGTGGCGAGAGCAAGCGTAAGATATAAGAACAATTCTCTGTCGTAGTAATAGGTGCATAGTAGTAAGAATGAAATTACCTAGGTATTGGCAAGGGATGTGGCATGTCTGTTTAGTACAATATTTGAAGCTATTCCCAGATTCAGGGGTACTGATCAATCATGGGTAGGGGGGAATAGCTGCTGGCAGCTGACAGCAAAAGGAATCTGCAAATAAGAAAAAGACTAATGTGTACACAAATAGCATCACTCTTTTCAATTAGGTCTGGTTGTGGATAGGTCATGATATTAGGTTCTATTTGTAAGTACTGATTACCAACCAAGTTCGTGTAGCGATATTGACGAAGAGGGAGAATATTCCATAGGTTGCTACAGCTCTCGCCCTAATACCGTATCCATAGAATCTTTGTATAAATTAGGCTCAAGGGCCAGCCGCCTCTAAGGCGCGCAGATGAGCAGATGCCTCTCGAATATTGTCTCTCAGCTTAGTGATTTTCCCCTCATAGTTGCTTTTTATGGACTCTAGCATCGACTCTATGGCATCCGCGTGCGTTTCCATACGGTCGATATGGTCTTTGATTGTATCTTTGTCCATGCTCTGAAAAGAGCTGTGATTGCTGCAGAGTTCGTCGAAGGTGGGTTCGTAATCCATAGTTTCTTGTATGTGTGTTTGATTATTTGGTTTGTTACGTAGTTTTGTCGGTTTGCTTCTCTCGTGGTTGGGGGAAGGAGGAAACATTTCCCAGGCGGACTCGGTATTTATATAGAAAAACTTGGGAGACACGCATAGTGATGGTGAAATATCCCCTGACGTTGGCAAGATGTAGAATCATATTTGGATGCGAGCTGATGAGAATCCGCGTCAACTGTAAGTTTTAATAGCCAAGATGACACGGGATCACGTTTCGAACTCCTCGACTACAAGATATTCGTGATGTGCAGCTTTATTTCTGGCCTCGAATTATCTTGGGATGGCATACGCCTTATTCATGCTCGAGGCCGAGTCGAGGGCATATCAAAAAAGGAAGAAAAAAACAACGAACCCAGACCCCGGAGGGATTCGAACCTACCCCGACCAATGTTTGTGTTTTACGCCTTTAAGTGCGACTTACTAGGCACTTGCCTATGGTGCACGGGCGTTTCAAACACACCATTGATGGTCTTTGTTCGCTGTTAACAATTTATTTGCAATCCATAATTATATGTTAATCGTCTTCTGGGGGTCGAATTCTGATATCACTGGCTACGTAATCCCACTTTCCACCAGTTATATCGCCTGCTGTTGTACCAGGACTCACTTTAGCTTTCTCCTCAAGCTATCTTCATATTCAATTCACTACGTTGTTATCACGTTCATCATTTGGTTATTATCTACCTAAGTTGGCGGTTTCTATTTCCAAGTGAAATAATAAGACTAGAAATGTACATACATGTATGTAGTTGAGACGAATACCGAGAAGTTATGTAGGGGGAAGATGAAACTGCAGGTTAGAGGCTGACTATGGAATTATTCTAATCTTGCATGAGATGCTAACAGCTGGAAATATTTATATCATAGTCAAGCTTGGAACACTCACCATTTCTCTTGGAGAACTTATACATGAACAGCGTGCCCAAGTCATTTCAGTAACGTGTCCATTAGGTGTTATTTACTTTACTTCTTCTCCAATATCGGTTTCTATAAGAGAGCTCGAGCTGTGTATCTGAATGCTACAATATGAAGAGTCAGCCATGACAGGAAGTAGCATCTGTAGGCAGTATTACCCCTAGCCAAAGCCAGGGAATCTCCATTAGAGCCAAAGATGTACCATTCTCATAGTCGTATTAATTCCATGCTAGCGATTCTTCCCCGCTCGGCTCCTATTCTCAAAAGGCATACATTGGCCATTATATTCCCCGTCTGATTTTAGGGCCGTGTTGGGGATTGCGGGGAGATACTACTGCCGGATCGGAAGCATGGGACATTAACCATGAAATTACCCCGGCTGTCTATTTTAGCTCCGTAACGGACTTTACTTTTTTGAAGCAACACCAACCGTCTTGAATTTCTCGTGACCCTAAGCAATTTGCTCAGGAATTCCAACTTCACTGAAAATGGCAGACCAAGGCAAGCCCCGTGTGATCCTAGGCCTGATGGTTCAAGGCCCCCCAGGGAGTCCCGGGGCACGCATGACGAGCCTGGACGATTTTAAGGAAGCGCTCGACATATTCAAAGCTCGTGGTTACAAGGAACTCGACACGGCGCGATTATACATAGGCGGGCAGCAAGAGGGATGGACCAGACAGGCTGGATGGAAAGAGAGGGGCTTATCCATAGGAACGAAGTTATGGCCGCTCCCGGCGGGGAACCATGAACCGGAGGCATTGACAAGCGCGTCCGAGACATCGCTAAAGGAGCTGGGGACGAACTCAGTGGACGTACGTACGCATATGCGGCGCGTGGCTACTGCAGGGTATTGAAAACTGACACGGTTGTAGATCCTCTACTTACATGCACCTGTACGAGGCCCCTTCCGCAGAAACTGCTTGGCGTAAATCGTAACTCATGCAGGACTCTAACAACTCGCCCGTATATAGGACCGCTCCGTCCCATTCGCGCGCACGCTCGCCGCACTAGACAAGCTGCACAAGGCCGGCAAATTCAAGCGACTCGGCCTAAGCAACTACACCTCCTTCGAGGTCGCCGAGATCGTCATGACATGCCACCACAACGGATGGGTACGTCCGACCGTGTACCAGGTGAGTCTCACAAGAAAAAATGCATCCGTTCATTTCACCAGCTAAACACACGCACGCGGAGGCGATCTACAACTGCCTATTCCGCACAATCGAAGACGAGCTGATCCCGACGTGCCGACGGTACGGCATCGCAGTCGACGTGTACAGCCCGACGGGCGGGGGTTTCCTGCTGGGGCGCATCACGTCCAAGGACGACGACCCGAAGGAAGGGCGGTACGCGCCGGGCCCGTTCCAGCACTTGACACGGGGGCGGTACTTCCGGGATGGCATCATCGAGGGTGCGCGACTGATCCGCGAGGCGGCCGAAGCGCGGGGGTTGAATCCGCTCGAGGTTGCGATGCGCTGGCTGGTACACCATTCGAAGCTACAGGTTAGAGACGGTGGAGGGGATGGGGTCGTCATTGGGTTCTCTAATTTGCAGCAGCTGAGGGATAATCTGGATTACCTCGAAAAGGGACCGCTAGATGGGGAGCTAGTGGAGGTGCTAGAGCGGGCGTGGAGGGCGTCTAAGGGAGATATGGAGACGTATTGGCAGTTACCGATGGTTTATACTTATGATACTAGGGAGGTGCTTTTCGGGCAGGGAAATAGTTAGAGCGGTTCTGTATATAACGACGTTAGCCAGCCTACCTGTCACATTCATGTCCCACTAGTTATCTCGTTCTGTATATCCGTCAAGTGTTGCAAACTAAATTCATTAATAAGCCATGCTGTTAGACCTATGAACCGAAGCCTAACGGGATATCTCGACCGTGCCGTACGAAAACGCCTAACGATACCGAAACTCCGCCTAATAAACCCGTCGGAAGCCCATTCCACACAAATCTATATGAACCGCCTCGTTCCGTCGTCATTCGTAGCCGTCATCAATATGTGCCTTACTGGTCGCCGCCCTGCTTTTGTTTCTTAGGTGCATGTTCTGGATCAGACGGGTCCGTGGAAGGTACACTGGGAAACTGCTCAGCCTTGGCAGCGGCCTCGGCGATCTGCTCTTCGGTGGCGCCGTCCGGATTGTCTACGTTTTCGGTTTCAGGCGGGAAATGGCGGCTGTACGAAGCGGATGCGGTTAGCATGTGTTGGGATTGGAGGTAAGACTAATAATATGAGGAGGAATTAACTTACGGGAGAAGTAGATTGTAAGCGCGGACGTCCTTCTCTTCGAACGTGACAAAGATGACTTTCTCTAGTTCTTGACCCTCATCGCTGGCCAGGAACTTTCTCACCGTGTCACAGGCGATGTGGGCGGCTTCTCTACTCGGATAGCCGTATACGCCGGTGCTGATTGCGCTAAAGGCAACGGTCTTTAGGTGGTTCTGTACAGCAAGCTCCAAGCTAGAGCGGTAACAGGAACGGAGGAGGTTCTCGCTCTTTGAGGGGCGAGTTTCATCGTAGACGGGGCCGACAGTGTGGATCACCTTCTTGCAAGGGAGACGGTAAGCGTCGGTGATTTTGGAGGAGCCGGTCGGGCAACCACCTAAGGTACGACACTCGGCGAGAAGGTCTGGGCCAGCAGCGCGATGGATAGCGCCGTCCACACCGCCACCACCCAGGAGAGAGGTATTGGCAGCATTTACGATGGCATCGATAGCTAGAGTGGTGATGTCGCCACGGAATAAGCCGACACGCTCGTTGTATGCTGGAGAAGCACCGTTGAGAGGGGTATGAGAATCAGACTTGTTCAGCTTATTGAGTTTGTAAAGAAGGTTAAGGGAAGGAATTTGAGAAGCAGAAATGGGAGACATCCTGATAGCTGGACGAAACATTCGTCGATTGGCCCCTGTTTTAATTTTTGTAAGGTGGTCGGTCGTGCGAAGGTTGTGAAGAAGTCGGAGATTTGAGATTGGAGATTTCGGTTTACAATTGCACCAATTGATTGGTGCTGGGCTGGGTGGGTACCTAAGTAGCGCGCGATGACGTCGATTTTTGACCAGCCAGACCGGGAGGTGATTAGCTAAGTGCTTACCTAAGCTGATACCCCTTTTATACTGAGTATTACATAATGCGAATGATATGCACTGGCAGTACAAGGCCTATAAATACTTGATAGAAAAAATTGCTTTATCACGTCCGCATTCAATCATGTTAAACTACTCTGCTTTGTGCTTAGAACAAACCCCCTTTTCTGCTCTCACATTAACCATTATCATTGTCGTGGAACTAATAGGATACACCAAATGTAATCGTGCGTAGTAGCTTATAGACAGTAGGTAAAATCAATAATCCCCACGTCGAATGAAATCAAATCGAAGTCAAGTCAAATCAATGATTTCTCGTTCCTGATTTATCGTATTCACATTATCTACGAACAACGCATTAAATAATCTCTTTTTTCGTTATCCCCGTTTCTATTCTCCAGAGTCCAGGCTCTCGACTCCGGTCGTGTTACATGGTATATCTTATTTTAAAGGTCCTGAGCCAAACCCCCCTCCCCCGTGGAATGTCCATGATCTGGCGCCATGAGTAACAGTAGCCCTGCGAAAGCTAGCCCCGATCCCGGTAATCCCTTCATCGGTGGCTCCAGTCCCGGTAGTCCCATTATCGGTGGCTCCAATCCTGGCACTCCTGCTGGCGGTCCACCCGGTCCCCCCGGTCCCCCCGGTCCCCCCGGTCCCCCTGGTCCCCCCGCCCCCCCCGGCCCCCCCGGTCCGCCCAGTTCCAGCAGTTCTAGTTCCAGTAGTGGCGCCGGGCCCACCTTCATTATCAATGACCGACCAAAGTACGAGAACCCCCCAGCATGGGCTTTCAGAGATAAGGATTATGCCCCCGATTTGGAGATGATGCCTCCTGGGTCCTTCGACCCCGAGATCGAAATTCCCGAGTTGAGCATGCCATCCGAGCCATTCGGGAATAGACCTTACACGCCACTCGCAAGGCATTATGGGGGTATGCCGTTCAACGTTGGCGATCGCACTCCTGAAAACTTGTTTGAGGGCCCAATACATTCTGGCTACGCACCACGATTTCCAGATGACATGAACGCAATCGTTGCAAAGACCGTTACTGCCATACCGAAGCCCAGCAATGCAGAGTTGGATGCCCTCTTCGTAAACGAGACAAATCAATACGAAAGGTTTCTGGGACTCAGGACTTGGGAAACCCCCCTCCTGAACGACAGGCTCTACGGGGGATGGACAATTTCAGAGGCCAAGGACAAATCCAACTGGGAACAATGGGAAATCTACAAGAAGAATCTTGTCCACGTAGACACCGATGAATGGTTACATTGCCTTAAGAAGCACTCTTGGTTCGATCTAAATACGAATTTTCTGAACTCGTTAGACGATCCGATCCCCGGCCTCGTTGATGCTTCACGGTACGAGCCCTATCCTGACAAGACGTATTGGAGTGTCAACAACGATGTCATCTGGGAATACTTGTCAATAGTCCTCGAAGTCGTTAACCGCATTTATAAACGAATGTGCGCCGAGCAGAATGAATGGTCTGTCTCTCATTTCCACCCTCATACTCGCATACTATTATCTAGCGTGCGTGCGCTAATTCTCAGCCAAGGCTCGACTCTTTTTTGTTTGCAAGCCGGGAATACATAGGATGGGATCCGAACCTCCGATTCGATGACAGGATTCCCAAAGACCATATCACTAGATTCTCGCCTCGAGCTAAGGAGGACCGAGCAACTCCTTTCGAACTTTGGGAGAAATTGGGTGACCTGACTGAAGGGAAAATTATATTCACCTTCTTCGACGAAGCATCAAGCGCTGGAAAATGCTACGGCTCGACACATAGCGGAATAGGGCTCATAAATTCTTTAATCAAATTCCCTGTCCAGTTTCTCCGCCCATTGCTCGAGAAGGAGACGTCGGTTCCTGAGAGATGCGCAGGATTGACTTCAATGATTGCGACGGTATGAGGTTCATCCATAACGTCAATTTTACGGTTATTCGTAGCTGACTATTTGCTAAACCATGTAGATCGTCCACGAAATGGCGGTAAGCCTTAGAACGGCCCCCTGGTGTCCATATCTACATGTATTTATGATGATACAACTAACTGCAATACCATAACTAGCACGCGATGAACAACTGCAAGTACGACGATATAATCGAGGAAGAACCGGTAAGTTCGATATTACACAGCAAACTATTCGCCACGAATAAGAGCTTACCCACTTCTCTCCTAGTTTTACAAAGACGAATTTATTAAAGAACTAGGCTTTTCCGTCGAACAGGAGGTCTGGGGCGGAGTTTTAAGCTCTTGCCCGCTGGTGCAATTCGTCCGGGCGAAGTATCGTGGTTTCGTTTCTCACGTCTCTCGATGCGAGTGGCCCGATCCGCACAAACATGACGGAATAAAAGACTACGAAAACGAAGGAGTAGACCAGTGGTACAAAGATATTAATAATAAGTATAACTATCAGGTTCCTACCTTTTTCGCTTCGGTACTTGTTTGCCAAAAATTCTGGACGACTACCGTAAACCGACGCGGACTCCGCGCGTTGAAACCTCCCTTGATGTTTCGGTCCAAGCAACCAATACTAAAAAACCACGTGAAGGTGGTAGAAACGGACGCGCCGGAGACCTATCTCGACGAGTTTGCCGACCACTACACCGAAATCAGGCAATCTTGGCAGCTTAGTCATAACAACATGTCAAGTATAAGGGAGGATTGGTACGACAAGGAATGGCTACTATGGTTTGGAATGCCCTGGGTTCAACGAACGCTTAGGGAAGATATCTTGAAGTTCACTTACTTCCATGCGGAGCGGAACATATATGGCTGTCGACACGTACTGAGCCGTATGACGAAGAGAGCTTCAACGCACAAGTTACTGGATCCCGAGGGATCACCGAACAAGGCCAGTACATTATGGCAAAATATATATCTCCTCATGGCTGCCTCCTGTATGTATTATGCTCTATCCCTACACATGTATACATCCACCTCCATATCAGCAACGATAAAAGATCAACGCTTTACTAATCTAAATCTTCCACGGTCAAGTACCGCTTCTCCCGGACGGGTCTTATAGAATAGAAATACCGCCAAGATGGCAAACATTGTGGCCAAGTCACGCTACACAAGCAGGTTGGTGGGGAAACCTTGAAATGAACAAAGGCAAAGCCGGCATTGGTCCGATCAATGCCGAAGGAGACTATATACAGTACAAATACATACACGCGCCGAACAATCTACGCTTCTCGTTGAAAGTCAGGACTGCAATCTTAGACCGTTTGAAAGAGAATTTGAGGACGACTGAATATAAATATGGTGGGCCATTGTAAGTCCTACTTGATGTTCAAGATTGCATACATACATGTACACATGAGTACCTACTAAACCGTGGAACACAGGTCCTTCATGCGAGCCATGCTAGACGCTATCCTGCACTTAGAGGCGCAGATGACACGCATGGTCTCGCAATCTCACTGGCTGGACTTCACGTTTCGTATTCCGCCTTACGATCCGGGTTGGGTTTCGGCGCATAGATTCAACGATGTGTATACAACCGTCCCTATCAGTTTGAGATACCGGGCCGTCACTCCCCCGAATCTACTCGGTCTATTGCCGCCTGGCAACAGAGATTTTGTCCCTGCGACAGTACACGGTTATGTTGATGATGCTGCTAACAAGGGACCCCCCCTATCACCTACATACATGTACCCAGCTCTCATAGCAGACCACGCCTTCCCTGACAATGTATGGGTCGTTCGACCGGATCTCATCGGCGAGGATTACTACGTCTACGATATCACAGGCATGTTTACCTTCAATTCCAGTCTTTGAGTTCTCCCGCTGACAATATCCCAGCTCTCATAAAGGACCTCGGGTTTACGGACGAAGAATTTGACCAAATTGCACGTCTCGGTCCGTATGGTCTTGAGTTGGTCGACAGCGCCGACGAGAGAATAGAGGCTATCCGCGCGGCACTCGGAACCACCATTGAACCGATCCATAGGGCGATTATGCTCAGGCGCCCAGAGGAGGTTGCGGAATTTAATGGGCAGATAGGGAACCGTAGTTGGCTTACTTGGGGCGATGCTGTTTACGACGTAACAGGTACGTGATCATGGTTACGCATAGAGCATAGAACCTCGCAGAACATGCTAACTTAATTTCGAGAATTTCCCTTTGCAAACCCCGCCGAGGAATTTGCCATGACCACGGCTGCTGGTGGCCCAATGCCTCCTCAACTAATCAAATCGTCGGATCCTCAAGCCGCGGAGCTGTTGGAAGCTCGTCTAGGCGATTACATATGCGGACACATTAAGATGGACCCCTATCCGAGACAAGCTCAGCTAAGATATTTCACCCTAAGGATGCTAGGAGTGCACGACTGCCCCAGTGTTGGACTCTACACAGCAGTTCACAACAGGGTTTATGATACTTCGCGTTCGTTATCCCATACCGCGAAACGATTATGGCGAGCCTGGTACTGACATTTTCTAGCATGGGCATTATTTCACCCGGGAGGGATGAGAATACTCAGGAATTGTTGGGGAGGCGACGGCACTAATATGTTCAATGAATATCACATGATCGAGCAATTGGATGTCAGTAGCCATTATACTTCCGTTCTCATCCTTACATCACGCATGAATTGTCACAGACTCAGCTTTTATGTTAGCCTACATGTAGCTAACCCCAACCCCTGCAGGCCTGGGACCACTGGCAAGTCGGCTGGCTTGTGCCCGAACGCACTCCGGATAGTATGGTTTTTAACGAGGTCGGCCTCCACGGGTGGATATTTAATATAGCAGGTATTTCTTCCCTCACGTCTCGGTGCTTCCTCAATTACTGACTGGTGCTTCACTGAAGAAATCGAAGACGATAAGCCTGCCATATATGACCTCCTCCGCCCCTATATTGGCAAGGTAGTATCAAATAAAGAACTTGAAGACACGAGGAGTAGATCGGCAGGACCCAGTGCCCTAGCTTGGTTATACCTTTCGAGGAAAGACCTTATCGTCGCAGGTCTTACTGTAGATGAAGAATTAGAGGAGTATTGGATCCCTACGGGTGAATTCTTTCGGCACACTGGGAAGAACCAAGACGGCAAGGGCATCTGGACTACGTATCACGGCCATGTCTACAACATCACAGGTTCGTTTTCCCCCTTGGCGCGTTTCCCCGTTACCTTGAACGCCTGCCTTCGAAGGTGGAGCACTGACAGGGCTCTAGATCTTATGTTACACCCTTCGTACTATAGCAAGAAGATCCCCGTCAATTTTTGTGGAAGAGAGGTTACTGACGATGCCATTGGCCAATATTTGGAGCAATCCCAAGCTGCCCGCTGGATAGGCAGGCTGTATGATGGAGATCCATGGTTTGAACCTGAGCCGGACCCCAGTTCCGAGTCGGAGGAGTCGGTGGAGGCAAAACACGCATCACACAAGAGCTTCAAAGGGCGTCTGAAGCGGAAAAGGGGTATGTAAGATATTACAGTAGGTATGGAAGTAAATGGCTAGTTGATTTTTATATGAATGATTTATCGACCTGCATAGGTAATTTAATTTGAGAAACGCGAATAAACAGATCAACAGAACATATGCGGACACAATGTTTTACTTCCTGTTCTGCGCCTTCGTGAACCCCTCCTGAAATTCGGCCGCTGTAACAACATAGCCCCGTGAGCTGAGCACTTTGCCCACCATCACCTCGTGCACATCCTCTGCCGGGTCGGCGCATCCATCGGAGATGACCGTCACCACGTACTCGGCGTCGGTGGCTGCAACAGCAGTTCTCATCACGCACCCAGATGTGCTCAGCCCAGTGAGCACCAACGAAGTCACGCCCTTCTGCTTTAAAAAGTCCTCAAGACCGGGCGACTTAAGCGCGGATACATGCCCTGGCTTCCTCGTGAACGTGACCTCGCCGTCGCTGCCACCCTCAGACAATTCGATGGCTTCCTCGCCGCCGTCTGCTTTCGCCATAGCGACCATTTGCCCCAACTTATCCGCGCCCATGCAAGTAGGGAATGGCGTATCCTCGAAGTCGATCAGGCAGTGGATCACTTGGATGCCCTGCGACTTCGCCCAAGCCCGTACCTTGGCGGCAGTTTCTAAAGCCGCGACGGCCTTTGGCCCGCCGACTTTTCGGACAAGCATGGTGTGGAAGTCTAAGAGGAGCAATGCCGTCTGGGATGGCCCGTAATGGCCGGGCGTGGTGATATCTGCCGGGTTGAACATAGCTTCGAGCCGTTCCGCCGCCATGTTTTTGGTGTTGTGGTGGTCTGGATAGAGTTGTGTGAAGAGGCTTCGTAGTTTTCAGGCTCTAGGAATCAGAGGTTCGGATTTCTACAGATCGAAGTAGAAACTATCTTGAGTATATAATTCGAAAATCTTTATTTACGTGTCGAAACTTCAAGTTGCTTGTTCACGTCCCTAGCCGACGTCGGCTCCGAAGCACTGGGGACGGACCATCCGAACTCGCCGGAGATAACATATTGTTATATCCGTACCCGATATGCATATTTTATACTATCAAGGTTATGCCATCCAAGTCAGGTGATGATAAATCGTGTGATACCCAGAAGATCATGTGACAACCCACGGGAGTAAGGCATTTACCTAGAATTTTTGGTCTTTTGCCGTTTGTGGTCTGGCTTTAGAGGTTGATCAGAATTCGTATTCAATAGTCAGAAAATATCATCAATATTTTGAAGTGATTTGTGATAGAAGCGTGGCCCATTGGGAGCTCGAAACCGAATCATTAGTATCATCAAAACAATAGTTATGGTAAGATTGTGGTTGAATAGTATAGGCGTCTGTATACATCAATTGATATCCATGGTGTTAGTTTCACTTCTTTATGCTTTCAGAGAAGTTTACATTAATATTGTTCATCAGTTTCTTTCAATAGGAACTTGTAATACTATGTATCAAGTCTAACCCTTAGTCAGTAAGAGTATCTGGGTAACTTGGCGCCATATCCAGATCTACTCCATCTGTTACATCTACCTTTTAATGGTTTATACCGTTACAGCTGCCGACAGTCTCGATCCTTGGTAGTGAATGCCTAACACTGAAAAGAGAGGCGTGACCTCCAATTATTAACCCTAACATTGGTAACAGAACTGCCGTTGCCTCTAGCTCAGTTACTAGTGCGTTGTGATAGAAGATCTAAAATAGCGTCGTTACCACGCGAGTGCCAAGAAATGGAGTGAACGGCAAAGACCTAACCAAGCCTTGGAGATTGACATGGATGAAAGAAATGATGATAGTGATAGTAATTCCAGAAATACTTCCACTGAGCTATCATTCAGCTTATCCTAGGCTCCTTCTCTAAGCTTAGCGTAATTCATAGACCATACAATTGTTGGTGGTAGTATGCGCAGTACTACTTAGAATAAGTAATAGATAATATAATCATTAGCAAGAGAATAGTTGTTCATGATGAACTACTACGACTCTGCCAATATAATGAGGACTTGATATTCCCATCAGCAATGGATTCCATGTTGGCTGAGAGTTATCCCACGTTTATATATGGAAACCAATGCGTTAAATTATTTCAAAACTTTATACTGATCTCATATCTACGTAAAGTACCAATAACGTAGCTGAATTTACATTGAACTTATCAAGAAAGAATAGAGGTTTCCATGTGATAACTGACTACATGCATATAGGTACTTAAAATGTTTAGTTTAGTAGTTGGTTGCGAATGACAACCTAGAGTTTAGTCTTTCCCTATCGTAGTATCTGAGGCACTTCTGCTTGCAGCCAGGCGGTCAATAGAAGCCATTGTTTATATATTAAATATACCTAGTAGACGAAGTCGGCAGGCGACTATTAGCTGTTGTCTGGTCGCATAAGACAAGAATTGAAGTAACATGACAATCTTCCAATAGGCTCAGTAGTTCGAAGGGAAGCGTCAGCGGAAACCCATAACATGCCAATTAAAGTCTCGATAGTGTTCATTATATAGCAATTAACGGCTTGCTCAGACGTTGTTATTATTTACAATATGGAATTTCGCACCTCTTTGCCGCCCTCTCGATATTTTATCCGGTATTCGCCACTTCTGTTTTGTTTATCGCTGATTCTAGGTTCGCATTTCTTTGGCAGCAATTCGTGAAATAATATAGCTACCAAAATAATAATAATAACATTGATTTACGAATAGTATGGCAACCATTCTGGAAAGGGTGAAGCTCTAAATTAGTTAGAATATAACAGCTCAATGGCTCGGCATATTATCCTTGATTTGATTGGCTCGTCCAATACCACAGCCATGCTTCTTGTGTCGTATCCGGCGTATAATGCATCGTCCTTGGAATGGTACGCATAGTACTCACCATACCACGTTTATACCATGATTTTCTCGTTCCGGACGCGCAGAAACTCCGTACGACCCCAAATACCCGTATGGTCTCGGCCCCTCTCGTCCGTCATGCATTGACCTATTGGCTCCTACCCCAAAGTGAGGTTGCAGTAGACTACCCGGCAATACTACACTACCTATAACTATAGTGAAAGTGTGGGGAAATGGGGGCAATCGACCCAAGGAAGGTCTGGTGAACATGGAGAACAACAGGGGTAACAGTCTTATGAAATCGCTTAGAACTTGTTGTTACGTGTGCTGGTGTGCTGGGGATGTAAGTTCTCAACGGCATATCTAGGCCAAGGGTCGGACATAATGTGGATTCCCTGTATTTCCTGTACTGCTGGGGGCGATCATTGTGCATACCGCATGGGTGCTTGCTGCTTCTTAAGTCAGGTGCCGTGCGCCATCCTAAGTGAACGACAATTCCTCAAACATAATCCATCTTCTATCACAGTTATTCGCAGGATACCTGCCCATAGCCAGGATGTCTACAGATCAAGAGAAGGCGCTGGGGTTGCGAGATCATTGGAAAGCAATGATTGCGATGACCCTAGTGTCTCTAAGCTCTTTTCAATATGGTTTGGATTTTGGTATCGTCGGGGGCTTACAGGCTATGGTCCCCTTCCTAGAGGTAAGCAACTGCTTCGAACGGATAACCACGAGTACGCTTACACGTTCGTTCCAAGGTCTTTGGGACAAAGGATCCGTCGACTCCACTTGGGTATAACATACCCTCTGATCGACAACAACTCATTGCGTCTTTGATGGTGCTGGGTGCCTTCGTATCCTCCGCCTCTGCTGGCTTCACCGCCAAGTATGTCGGCCGGAAGCTGTCTCTGTGGATTGCATGCGTCGGCGTTTTCGTTTCTACCGCCTTGATGCAAGCCACTACAAATATAGGAGGGTTGTATGCGGGAAGGTTGATACTTGGATTAGCCAATGGGCTGCTCATGACCCACTCTCAACTTTATGGTACGTATAGAGCCCTTACTTTCTTCCCGTGTCATTCCCATCCTAGACATATTCTGACTATCTGACTGCGGCTATAGTAAGTGACAAAACTTAATCCATACGCCCTATTTTGCCCATCCATAACGGAGGATAAAGAATGGTTAGGGTTCACGGAGATGATAAGAAAAACGAGTAAGGGGACAGGGTCCCCTAGAAGGCAAGACTTCACGCACTACCACGGAATATTAACACGCAGTAGATTCAGGAGAGTGTTCCTAGCCGATATAGGGGATTGGGAATATCCTTCCTCTCATATTGGATTTCGTTTGGTAAGAACCCCAACCAACTCTTAGCAAATTCAACAACTTCCTTCTCTAACGTATCTCTACCTAGGCTCCCTAATCGGAACAATCGTTGACAACTTCGCCGAGAAAATCCCCAATAAGAACGCCTACATCATCCCGCTAGGAATAGTGCATATCGTGCCCGGAATCCTAGCCATTGGACTCTTCTTCATCCCCGAATCGCCCCGCTGGCTCGCAGCACGAGGAAACTTTGAAAAAGCAGAATGGGCTTTACGGAAACTGAGGCCCGAAGCATGGTCCGTCGCAAAGGAGCTGGAAGATATGCGGACGACCCTGGAAGCCGAGGCCCGAATTCAGTCGAGCGTCGGGTACGTGGATCTCTTCAGAAATCCTATTGATCGTCGCAGGTCCACGGTTTCTGTACTCGCTTTGACATGCCAGGCGGCGTCCGGTGCCATGTTTGTTATATGTTCGTATTCCCCATTCCACTTTCGTTCCTCCATATACTGACATATGACAGCGTACGGAACGTACTTCTTCGAGATGGCGAACGTCGGCAACGCTTTCGAGAACTCTTGCATCCTCACCGGCGTCGGTGTAGCCGCGCTCCTCGCCAC
Source organism: Hypomontagnella submonticulosa (assembly GCA_022984865.1). Classification (NCBI taxonomy): domain Eukaryota; kingdom Fungi; phylum Ascomycota; class Sordariomycetes; order Xylariales; family Hypoxylaceae; genus Hypomontagnella; species Hypomontagnella submonticulosa. The sequence continues at coordinate 314,603 of JAJKLF010000011.1, forward strand.
CTCGTTTCTGATCACGAAGTTTGGACGTCGACGGCTGAATATGCTCATGGGCTTCACTCTCTGCGGCATATCCCAGCTGGTTATGGCTATCATTTACACGGTTCATCCTAATACCGAAAGCTCAGGCAAGGCTCTCGTTGGTTTGAGCGTCATCTACATCATGGCATATAACGCCATGGTGGCCCCTTACGCCTGGCTCTCTGGTGGCGAGCACTCGTCGCAGCGCTTGCGTTCACACACGTTTGGTTTGGCCACAGGAGTGGGATTCTTCTTTGCCGTAAGTCATTCCAAGCGATTGATAACACGAGCCAGGACTAACCTGACTATTCGCAGTGGCTTACAAGTACGTTCTATAATCCGGTAGTAACTCCTATGATAACTAACTTCAAGTTCACCCAGCTTTCACTGCCCCTTATTTTATCAATCCCGACTCCCTAAACTGGGGTCCCAAGTACGGGTATATATGGACCGGATCCTGTGCTATCGCTGCCACCTGGATTTACTTCTTCCTGCCAGAAGTTAAGGACCGCACTCTAGAAGAAATTGATGAAATGGTAATATTCCAAGAACATGTACGCATTATCGAGGAAGCTAATGATTATGGAAATAGTTCGAGGCCCAGGTGCCCGCTCGAAAGTTCCGCGCATACCGCTGCACTGGAACCCACCCCGTCCTTGCTGAGAAGGACCAGACAGAGTATATTGAGGAGAGGGCTGGAAACGGCAAGAATGGAGATGCGAAAGTGTAAAGTTACTGGACATATTTTCGCAACTGTGAATAGGGTGTGTAAATCGCTCAGTAGTAACAACTTAGGTGGTGTTCTGGGCTAGGTATAGGTGAGGTTCGGCTTGTGTACGGTGGCTCGATGGTATTCGAAACTTTACCCCTATTCGTCCTACGGTAGGAGCGTTTATAGAACTCCTACTATATATGCCTAGCTAGGTTTGAGCCTCCTTATGCAACAACTTAACGACTGTTCATGTACTTCTTTATTTACATCGTGACACAAAACATGATCGGAGACATTGCCAATGAGGTCGCGATATTTCGACACTTAACCAATCAAGTAAGACTTACAGATCACTAGACTCAGACTACCACTGCTCATTAAGAAGGTTATATTTACTCGATGAGCTACCTATCGGTTACAGAATAGTACTTGCCATCTCTAGCCGACATGAACATCCACTCTATCCTCTACGCCGCAAGCAGCTCCTTGACAACCTGGTCATAGTTATCCTCGGCATCCTTCTCCGCATCGAACTCGAAGATCCAGTCCTGCCTCGGGAATTGAATTATCTCCGGGTTCTTCTTGACCTTTTCCCAATCCGTCTTGTGCCACATGTCTCTCGTGCTTTCGCCCGTCTTCTGGGTCGCGCGCACGCGTTCGTACCTGATCTTCTCGTGGGCTCGAACGGAGACAGGGATGTTGTCCTTGCCGCCGCGACGCAGGCATACGGCAATCACTACGCCGTCCTCGAGCGCCTGGGTTGCGCCTTGGGCGCTCGTGGGCAGGAATGGATGTGCCGAGTCTCCAAGAAGCACGATTCGCCCAGTCGGACTGACCCATGTGGGTAATGGGTCTCTGTAGACCAGCTTCCAGTCGACTAGCATATGCTCAGGCGTCTTGGAGACGATTCGGGTGCACATTGGGTCCCAGTCTTTTAATGCCTCTTTTACTTCCGAAAGCTTTCCCGGGAAGCTCCAGGACTCGTCGATATCATGTTCGTCGGGGTGAGTCAGGACCCAGCAGCAGTCGGAGCCGTCCTTGATCGTGCTGAACAAGAAGTGCATGTCCGGTCCGATCCAGCCGTTGAATGTATCGCCGTTGTTGCAGAACTGGGCTGTTTCCGGGTCAGCGAGCATGTCCGCGTTCGGGAACCTATCTCGGTTAGCTATCGTTACAAGTATCAGGTAGAGAAGGTTTCATACCATGCTCGCCAGACTGCGTATCCGCTGCTCTTCGGCTTATCCTCGTAACCCAGAACGGATTTTTGTGCCTTAGATCGCACTCCGTCTGATGCGATAACTACATCGGCGGCAATCTACCCGTACTTTTAGTTGACAATAATTAAGTCAAAATTCACCCAGTAACTGACCTTTTCACCGCTCTCTAGCTCGATGCCGGCCTGGTTATCGTCTTCAAAGTATGTCTGAATTTTGTGTCCCAGGTGAATAGGAATCTTGAGGTCGTCCCTCGCATAGTTGAAAACAACCTCATGCAACTCGCCCCTGTGGCCATTGAAGTTTGGCGCATCCGCGGCATACTGCGGTGTCTTCTGGTTGATAACAATTTCGCCGGTGTCGTATTTGTGGATATTGAAGCCGTACTTCCTCAGATCGATGCTTAGAGGTCGCATGCGCTTGACTACCTCCCCGTTCGACCAGCGGTAAAAGATTCGGCCCGCATTTGGCCCGAATGAGATGATATCGCCGAGCGTCTTAAGTTCGGGGAAGGCCTCGTATATCTCGACGTCGTGTCCCTGACGGTGACATTCTATCGCGGCTCCTAGACCACCAAATCCTAAGAAGTAGGAAAAGATCAAAGTTAGAGGCCGTGAAGCATGATCCCTTTTTGGTTTCAATGCGCATGGCGTACGTACCGGCGCCAACTACTATGACTTTTATACCCGTCTTAGGTCGCTCCGATGCGCCATTGGTGTGGCCGTTGGTTACCATATTGACAATCGACGTGCAGATGAATGTCCCGAAGTATGCGAGAATTAAAAATTCGAGAGTCTCCTCGCGGCAGAGTTATGAATACCAGAGTTGCGACTGGATGATCAAGCTACTTTAGGTGTACGGCGACGGCCAATAGGATGTTGATACCATCGACGTTTAAATATGCCGGCTGCATCCAAGACTAGACGACTCCATCCCCCCCGACACGCGATGCGGGGGCGGGGACGCTCACATGGGGGATTCCCCAACTCGGTGGAGAGATGACTGTTTCTAGCCATGATCCCGAGGCCTGGCCAAGAAGGAACCGGCTGGATAAGGCACTGGTGCTCACTACGACGTAGGTGGAGCGTTGGATAGTTTGTCCGGATACCGAACCCGACTATTGGGTAGAGACCCTGTCTGCCTCCTATGCAGTTATCTACAACCTTTCCTACGCTCCCGACCTTAGGCTATACTTGGTTGTTGGCCCTCGGCCCAGAACGGCCGATCGTATGAGCTACAAGTCATGCCGACAATCTTGAAAGCGCGAAGATGTGGCAGTGAGGTTTACACTAGTGGAACGGGATTCGGGGTCGGTTAGTAAGACGCGACAAATTAGGGGACCGTCCCTTGGCAGCTTCATTCAAGTTGTAAGTCATATAGGGAAGGCCATAAGTCCCAATAACACCTGTTACTGTTCCCCGCGTGATTATTGGTTATACTGCAAATCCCAAAAGCTTCAAGATGACTTCAAAACCAGAGTGGGGAGATAGAACATCCGGACTAGAGGTTGCTAAGACCTATGCGCAGCAAATTGAAGGCAGGAATGGTAAGCGACTCATTCTTGGTGGAATCTGTTCATAGTTCTGACGATGCTATTCAGTCTTGATTACGGGTGTTGCGCCAGAGGGTGTCGGCGAGGGGACGGCTCTTGCCTTCGCATCTCAGAAGCCGGCAATCCTGATCCTAGTGTCTAGGACGAAGTCAAAGCTCGATGCTGTCGCTTCCGCCATCCGCACATCATACCCAGACGTCGATGTGCGCACAGTTATAATGGACTTGTCTTCTCAGGATACGATCCGCAAAGCGGCTGCCGAGGTCAAGGGTATGATATCGAAGTTGGATATCCTAGTAAATAATGCCGGCGCAACTTATAACACTCGACATTGGACGGCCGAGAAGATTGAGATCCAATTCGGAGCAAATCACATCGGACCGTTTCTCTTCACGAAGCTGTTATTGCCCTTGTTGGAAGAAGCGGCGAAGAACTCGCCGGCTGGAGCAACTCGAATCGTGAACTTGTCCAGCCACGGCCATCGACTATCCACGATACGCTTCCACGATTACAATATCGAAAATAAGGAAGTACCTCCGGAAGAAAAACCCTTCTCTCCTCTATCACCCGCATTCGGAAGGGTAACGGAGGATGGTTATATGCCTACCATTGCGTACGCGCAGAGCAAGACGGCAAACATTTTATTCACGCTGTACCTTCAGGAGCATTTACAAAAGAAGGGAATTATGTCGTACGCCGTACACCCCGGAGGTAAGGACACTGCTGCCATCTACCGTCACGAGAAATTGTTCGGGACTGAGTTAAAATGTGCGCAGGTGTAAGTAGTCATCTCGGCCGAGACCACGATGAAGAAATGGCCGACGCCATCGCGAAAACGTCCACGTATTGGAAGACCCCTGACGAAGGAGCATCGACAACCATGGTAGCGGCGCTAGATCCGGCATTGAATGGTAGGGCTCTTCATATACACCTATTAATGATTATTCTAATATGTGTATTAGATCGCGCCGGTCTCTATATGTCCGATTGCCAATTCTTTCCTTGCGCAGACTATGCTAAGGACCCGGAAATAGCTGCGCGTCTGTGGAAATTAAGCGAAGAGCTGATCGGGGAGAAGTTTGACCTCTAATAATTCCGTTCTTTGGTTGTCGCGTAGGCATGTCATATATGCCCAGCATCGCGAATGAGGTATTCGCTAGAATAGGGGTGAAACGGCGCAAATCCACGTACGAGAGCGGCCGGTGGCAAGCTCCTAGACGTCATCAGACTCAGCAAGAATATTAAGAGATCTAGGCAATTCAGTTATCACATGTTCCAGCCTTCTAGGTGAGCATATTTATAGATCGAGTGTCCCGAAGCAATCAAATATTTCATGGTGACTCCGTGCCATGTTTCTATTTTAAGCCTAGCTACCACGCAGTCTAGATTAAACGTCCTCAATACGACACAGGCACAATATACGTTTTAAGCCCAAATGGGCATCACAGAGGTTCCGGCCGGTCGCCGGATCTGCAAGACTTGTGCTACTGCCACCCCGGCTAAACCGGCTGTATATACTAGCATTATCGCCCCTGGGCGAATTTGTTCTTGGACACTAGCTACCCTTTAACGGGTGTCTAGAGCACTGATTAGCAGGATTATGTTGATAAGCAAACTTCTATCTAGATTTATATTTCCTAGCGATGCTAAGATTGTTCATTTCGCTCTTGCCGCAGGTAGATTGGGGTGTGTGGTCTATCCGGACGAACAATTGATTGCTTCACCTCCGCCGGCCTTCGTCTCGCATACAATTTCACCATGAAGTTACCCCTCCTGTGCGCTTTAGGGGCATGGTTCAACTACACGGTCGCGGAAACATTGGTCGCTCGCGAGGTGGTCCAAACTCTACCGACAGGATGGAGTTTCCAGAAGCCAGCGAAAGCGGAAGAGCCTATCAAGTTCTCCATCGTCCTCAAACAACCAAGGATCAATGAACTAAAGGCCAGACTCAACCGTATCAGCAACCCGAAGAACGCCGAATATGGGCATCACCTCACAAGAAATGAGGCAAAGGCATACCAGGCACCGGACCCCGTAGTGCTGGGTCTCGTACAGTCATGGCTCTGGGCTAACAAACTCACAAACGTGACCACCGACGGCTCAATGGTCCACGTCACGACTACGGCATCGGAAGCCAACAGAGTACTTCACACTACACTGGGCTACTACTCGTTCCAGGGGTTCTCCCCAGTCTTGCGTGCACAGTCGTACTCGCTGCCCCAATTCCTCAACGGGAACATCGAGTTCATATACCCGCTCGCCAACTTCATGCCGCCACCCCAGTCGAAAATAAAGACAAACCCCAGCCCCAGCTGGAAGACCAAGACAATAGTATGGGACGACGACGCGCAGCCCTGCGCAGTCGGCGTCACGCCAGCGTGCCTCAAGAGACTGTACAACGTGACGTACATCAACACCACGACCCCCGTCACATCCCCCGTCCGCTTCGGCATCGCCGGCTTCCTGGAGCAGTACATCAAATACGACGACGTGAGCGAGTTCCTGGGGCGCTACTCGCCGGAGCTCGGCCCGCTAAACTACACCTTCGACGTCGCCATGCTGAACAACGGCACGAACCCGCAGCCCAACACGCCGGGCTCGCTGGCCGGCATAGAGGCGAGCTTGGATGTCGAGTACGCCATGGCGCTCGGGTACCCCACGAATATCATCTACTATTCGACCGGCGGCCGAGGCGAAAAGATAGACCACGGTGGAAACCTTATGCCGAGGAACCGCAGCGATAACGAGCCGTACTTGGAGTTCTTCCAGTACCTGCTCGACCTGCCCGACGACAAGATCCCCCACGTCATCAGCATCTCGTATGCCGACGACGAGCAATCCGTGCCCCAGCCCTACGCCACGCGGGTATGCGACCTGTTAGCGCTCGTGTCCGCGCGCGGCGTATCCGTGCTCTCGGGCTCAGGCGACGGGGGCGCCGGCGGAATCGGACAGAACCAATGCTACAGCAACGACGGGCAGAAGCGGGAGATGTTCCTGCCGACCTTCCCGGCAAGCTGCCCGTACGTGACGGCCGTGGGCGCGACGGGCAACATGCTGCCGCTGGAGGGCGCCTCGTTCAGCACGGGGGGCTTCAGCAACTACTTCGCGCGGCCGGAGTGGCAGAAGGGGGGCGTCGTGGACGAGTACATAGCCGCGCTGAACGGATCGCACAAGGGGTTGTATAATGCGGCCGGTCGCGCGTTCCCGGATATCAGCGCCACGGGGACGAACTACGTTATCCAAGTAGGAGGTTACCAGACCGACGTGCTTGGTACTAGCGCTAGTACACCGGTGGTTGCGGCCCTCGTGGCGTTGATTAACGACTCGAGATTGAAGGCCGGGAAGAATAGCACCGGCTGGCTCAACCCGCTGCTGTACTCGCAGCCCGTGAGGGAAGCTCTGGTAGACGTCACTGCGGGCGTAAGTCAGGAGTGCATATTCGGCGACGTCAGGGAGCCCGGGTGGGAGAGCGTGAAAGGATGGGATGCCATAACTGGTCTCGGCTCTGTGGGCGAGTTCAAGAAACTCCTGGAGGCGTTGGGATAATGAGGAACGCAACCTTGAAGGCTTGGTCTCGATATATGTACCATGTAGATATGAACATCTGTACGAGACGGGTTTATAAAGCACGGTTGTCCATTTTAACGGCTGAAACATCAGTGTGCCTATGAATTGAATAATGCCAGGATATGGACGGAGAGTTTCCACCAATGGACCATGTTCGAGCCCGTGCTGTAAACAAATTAATCGCTCTAACATGCATATGCGTACTTGTACAGTTAGTAGGTCCCGCACGATATGGGCTATTGATATCTCGACGTGGGTACTTCATGGACCAAACTATATGTAACTTGCATATTTGTCGTGTCCTATATTTACTTGCTAATATCCAAGTATATGGTGATAGGATATCTCCGAGTACCCAGGTTATATTGTTAGTAGTTCAGTCGTACCTCCTTTGTCCCCAGCCGGTCACTCTCATCGAATTGGCGTTAGTTGGACAGGCAGTGGCGTCTTGTCCCAAACAATGAAGAGATTCTTCTGCTTGCTAACCCAGTTGTGGCTGTCTGGATCATTGGTTCGCTTTATATCGAAGTTGAAGATCATGTGGGCAAGAATGAGGCGCATCTCGATAAGAGCCAAGCTAAAGGCGAAGGTTAGCGCATTTCATATCGGAAGAGATAATCAAGGAGATAGGAGAAAAGGGGGTTGGGAAATGGGAGAGAAGGGATGCGCACTTTTGCCCTATACAGTCTCTCGATCCGGTGAAAAATGGCTTGAAAGCCTCGCGCGCATCGTTTGCGTACTTGGGGTCCCCTGTAAACCGTTCCGGGCGGAATAACTCAGGATCCCGCCACAAAGTGGGAGCACGGTATATGGCCCAAGGCCAAATCCCAACGACAGTCTATATTCTGGATTAGCTATGAGATGACAAGCTTAGTTGATTAGAGACTAACATTCTTGGGCACTGGGACTCCCGCTATCGTGGTATCTTTGTCCGTAAACCGTAAGGAAGGCGAACCTGTCTGAGGAAAAAGCCTCAAAGCCTCGTCTATACAAGCTACGAGGTACGGCAGGTGAGATACGGCATCGGCTGTGATTTGACTTTCGTCTTCAAACGCGGAGCGGACCTCCGACTTGAGTTTCTCGAGTTGATCGGGATTGTCAATCAATAACGAAGTCACCGCAGTCAGAGTTCCGGCGCTGGTCTCAGCTCCGGCACCTACGATGACGTTGGTGTTGATGATGAGGTCCCCCATCGAAGATTTCTTTGCAGAAGTCGTCAATGATGGCTATTTCAAAAAGGGTGGGTGGTGGATAGTTGGTCGACTTACCTCGCTGCTCTGAAGTCGTACAAGGGGGTTGATCAGATCTGGACGATCACCAACTGCGAGGCGCTTCTCTACCATTGGTTTAACCATCTCATCGTGAAGACGCATCGGGCCCTTGGCAGCGATACTAAGAACTGGATTTAGGAGTGCGGCCAACGTCGGATACATATTCACAGCGGTGAGGAAGCCCATGGGCTTACCTCCTTCGACCATGGCCGTGATCCAGGGGTGTAAATCGTCGCTCTCCAAGCACTTGAAGGACTCGCCGACTGCAAGGTCGCAGATGATATCAAAGACCACATAGCGGAACCACAGCTCTAGATTGATCGGGTCTTTAGACTTCTCCCTTAGTCGCCGCATCATCAAGTCTATGTATTTGGCTATCATGGGTTCCTGCGCTCTTAGAGAAGCATCTGAAAACCCCGGAGCAAGGGTCTTACGGAGAGCGCGATGATGATCCTTGTTCACTGTATTTTGTATATGCGGTCGTAAGAAGGTGGGCACACCATACATACCAATCCTACAGCGTGGCTCGTTGTCAGAGAAATATGGTCTAGAAGAAGAGAGCCATAATACATACCATTTCGGGATCTCGGAAGTGCCACCTCCCATAACATCGCGCCAGGCACGTGGATCTTGGAAGGCAAGCTCATTAGGGGCAAAGCGAACAACAGGGCCATATTTCTTATGAATATCAGCAGCATCGAAGACAAGCCGACCGCGGAGTAAAGAGATAGTCCACGGAAGCCGGGTAGCACGCCAGAGAAGCGGACCGGGGAAACCGGCGAGCGGGTGCAAGAAGAGATTATAGAATATATTACCGGCGACGTAAAAGGCGGTCTATACGGGGACGGTCTCGAGTCAGCTTCTTCTAATAGATATGATTTGATTGGCTAGTCTCTTAGACCATTATAATGAAGCTACGGGTCGTTTCTTACCCCGATAATAAAAGCCGCGGCGACACTTGTAGGATCTACTGACTGAAGTAGACCCATCGTGTTTAGACTCTCCTCACGACCCGAACTCAGGCTTGGAAGTGCGAGAGGGAGAGAGGCAGCCAACGTAAAATGATGAGTGATATGCTGACTTATACTTGGTAACGAGCTGGTTTATTATATACTAGAATATAACTTTACGAGCAGGATTGGAGCTAGCAGGGACTGGTATCCTGTATTAGCTACTGCGTAACTACATATGGGGAATATAGAAGACTTTCGAGGCTCATCGGCTTCGTGAGGTATGTTTAGCGTAATCTATCGTTTGCTCTTCGTTACTAAGATCGTCGGATCTGACTGTGCCGGCGCGTATCATCGGTAGGGGAGGCACCCATGTTGGGGCGGCATCATGGATCTCCAGGCCTTGTGGGGCATGGAACAACATGTTTCCGACATGTTCCCACTCTTCTCAATGGAGAAGCTCTTTCAATGTAACTGTGCGTTGGTCCACTGGGTCAAGAAGGTGGTGATGATTATGTAGTTGGTATGATGTTACATATGTCACTATTAAAACTCGGTCGAGGCGGTGGGTTCATGTGAGGAGTTGGTGGAATCGGACTCGGAGGATAAAACTCTGTATTACCTGGCAGCCTATATTCCGTAGGAAAGGTTATATTGTTGCACAAACACAAACCGAGTCCAAGGCTGAAAGGAGCATCCCAAGTGGCTTGAACTTGATGCTGGAAGTGATTGGCCTGGATGTATATGGGGGTTTATGCACCGACATGGGTACCATGTAGGGTGGTGGGGTAAAAGCTCTACATAGCACGCGTCAACTAAACCCCCGTAGCTGCCATCTCGACCGGCTTCGTCAAAGTTGTTTACCGACTCCACACTAGCTAAAGATTGATTCGCGCCATGTTGTGTTACCTTACCTAAGATTTCAAGGTAAGGTTAGGTAAGTTACTACCACCTCCATCGTACATGCCTTTAGATTCACTATAGCCACATATTTTACAATTTCGAATATTTTTTGGATTTGAACTCTTGTCTTCCTTCATAATACCGTCACCATATACCACAGTATCCATTGTTACCGCCTTCCGTCTAAAAACCCGGCCCCCGAATGTCTAACTTATGTACCGTCCCTCCAGTCGTTCGCGTCTCCATCTGCACGATTAACAATTCCGCCGACCGTCGACACACTGCAGTAACAGTATCGCGCCCTCAAATCCTATTACCAAGGAACTATTGACGCATTTTACGCATTTAATTTCTTCTTTGAGGTGGATGTGGGCACTACTGAGTCACCGAAGCTGGCATACACGCGTACCGACGCGTCTTTGTTCTGGAATTCCATTCCCCACGCCTGTGTGCCCGCCCTACGGTCCGCCGAGTTTGGATTACGAACATCGCTACTGCGGCGAGTAGCGGAGGAGGAGGCGACGAGTCCGCGAATACGCATAATCTACAAGTCCTTCATTCGACTCAGCAGAATTGGCCGCCCTCTTTACGCGATGACGCCCGCACGCGGACCTTGAATAGTAGCCCCCCCGCCAATTCACCGCCAATTTTCACCTTTCAATATGGCCATACTCCAGGTCAAGCCGACATCCTCAGAACTCCTCCAGAATATAGCCAATTCGCTTGGGAAAGCAAGAAAGGTTGTCATCATTACCGGTGCCGGTATTAGCACCAACTCTGGTATCCCAGTATGTTTTCATTCCCGTCACAGGTACTTGGCTACCTTGAAGTATTGACGAAATATACAGGATTTTCGTTCCGAAAACGGTCTCTACTCACTCATTCAAGCGCAATTTGAACGTGCAGAAGCCGGCCGGAGCAAAGAAACGGAGGAACAAACTAATGACTACGCCATAAGCGAACGTCCAAGAAAACGAAGGAAACTATCTCAAGCCGCTGAAACATCCACAGAGAAAGAATTTCCAGCCGATTCAACGCAGGCCTTGGACAACGATAGAACCCAGGATGGGACAAGCACATTACTTAGCAAACCAGCCACAAGTACCGAAGCCGCGACTTTACCTATCAGAGATGACATCCCTTCGAACGCAGAAGCCACGGCTTCTCCTAGTATATCACTTCAACGACTTACAAGATCACAATCGGGGTTGCGGGCGCGATTATCTCGACATATGTCGCAATCTTCTACACCATCTTCTACGAGCCAGGAATCATTATTTTCAGCCCCTAGATCTTCAACGACTTCGTCTCAAACCGACGAGTCCACCGCACCAAAGAGTTCGACAGGGGTGCAAACAAGAGCGATAACTCCGAGGGCCATTCTGAGTGAAACATTCAGCTCGTCTCCCCTCTCCTCGCCACCGCCTATTTTATTTGATCCTTACGAGAATACGAACTCATCTACAGACGATAGCTCTCATGGAAGCATCGAAAATTCCGACACATCCGACTCTGAAGACACACAAAACTCTCTTGACTTGCTGTCTTCTCAGACTTCTAACTCAAGCATTCGCAATATGAAGGGCCGCGACCTCTTCGACTGTAATATTTGGTCTGATCCATTAAAGACGTCGGTATTCTACCGCTTTGCAACGTCGTTAAGGCAGAAAATAAAAGAGGTCGAGCCCACCACAACACATCGCTTTATTGCCCAACTACGGGATGTGGGGAAACTCGCGAGAGTGTATACACAAAACATTGACGAAATCGAGAAAAAGATAGGGCTTTCCACGGACTTAAAAAGTGGTGCAGGAAATCGAAGGAGACGATCCGCCAAGCAGCAAGCACCTGAGCCAGAAAAAGACTGCAAGGAGATTCGGGAACCGGCCAAGGTAGAAGAAGACCTCAATACCTCAGATATCGCGCAAGCCTCTCAAGGTTCTGAAGCTGTCGGGCGAAGCGGGCCCCGGCCCGTCTTAGCTCATGACAAAGGCGTTGAATGTGTGTTCCTCCATGGTTCCCTACATTCTCTCCGCTGTTTTGTATGCGGGAAACTCTGTGACTGGGACGAGGATGGTCGCGAAACGTGCACCCTGTCGGGCGAGCAGCCCGAATGTCCCCATTGCGCAGGAGCAACCGCTGCGCGGCAAGAAAAGGGGAAGAGAGCTTTGGGCGTTGGAAAGCTTCGGCCGGATATCGTTCTCTACGGCGAAGAGCATCCTCAGTCCGACCTAATATCCCCCATAGTCCAGCACGATCTTTCTGCCGGTCCCGATTTACTATTGATACTTGGCACGAGTCTAAGGGTACACGGTCTAAAGGTGATGGTGAAGGAATTTGCGAAAGCTGTACACAAGAAAGGGGGCAATGTCGTCTTCATCAACCTGACGAAGCCATCGGACAGTGCTTGGGGTGACATTATCGATTATTGGATCGAATGGGATTGTGACGCCTGGGTCGAGGACTTAAGAGACAGAAAACCTCACCTTTGGTTGTCGCCCGATGAGATTGTAGAGTTCGAAAAGCAAAAGCGCGAGGCCTTGGCGGAGAAGAAGAGGGGGATCATGTCCAAGAAGCGCGAGGATGCTGAGAAGAAGGCAGAGAAGAGAAGGCATACAATCGCAGCCGTCAAACCTCCTCGCCCGCCGCCAAAGAATCCCGCTTCGATGAGAAACGATTACCAATGCAGCGCGTACGTAATGTGGGAAATATTTCAGTCTCTAGCCAAGATTGGCGATCGTCCTTTTGATAATCTTGGGTACACACCACCTCAACCACCTCCCCCCGCTGATCCGCCTCCTATTCCAAGTCTTACCACTCCAACGCCCCGGCCTCGTCCGGCTATCAAGACGAAGAGAGTCAGGAAATCAGCGCCAGCCGCCCTCGTCGCTTTTGGTCCGGAGACAATTTCCAAACCTGCTGTGAAGGCTAAGTTCTTAACTAACAGCAATAGCCGTAGTCAATACGCAAAGGCTGCTCAAGAACTTGCTCGCACTGGTAAATCACCAACGCCGGCGAGGTTAGCCGAACTGAGTCGACCGACAACGCCGCAGGTGAGAAGTGCAGCGTCCTCATACCCTCCACCTAGCTCCATCACAGCTGCTGTCAAGGTCAATCCTCGTCAGCGGAAGCGGAAAGTTATCGAGGGCGTTCCAGTTGGTATTACTACTACAACATCGCGGGTTAAAAAGTCTACAGTCCCTCTACCCACCCCTACCCCAAGGACTGGGAGGTGGAATCCCTCTCAGAGCGGGTTGGCTATTTCGACAGCCTACAGTGTACATCCTCCCGATGGCCCGGTATTACCCCCTTTCCATCCAGGATGGGAACGGTCACCCCCAGCGAAGATTAAGCCTTTGGAGCCGAACCCGGACGTGTCGCCACCCAGCCCTTTAGCAGACCTACCACCAGTAGTACAACCTCAAATATTCGCAATACGTCAAGCGACCCATCCTATGATATTCAGCGATCCCCTCCTCAAACTACAATACGACACAACCAACTATAGACGGCCACCAAGGCAAACCGATGTATCAATATATGACAAGCCCCCCAGCCCATCGGATCAGCTCCGATGGGAATTGGCCCAGCGACAGGAAGCGTTAGAGGGGGCGCAGGTACTCGAGGGCTTAAGGCGTGCGAGTTAAGGCGTTCTTTTGGTAGTATTATTATATGTGCATAGAATACCCAAAACATCAAGCCTATTTTTGGCCCTTTTCACAGGTCTTGCTTTTTTCGCTGAAGCTTGGTGCTTGTGGCGATTTAGTGTAACATTTGGATGCTGATTTTTGAGCCGTAGTTTACGCCCTCTAACTTCTTTGTTGCGTGTCAAATATCTAGGTAGGTAAACAGTTACCGGACATTGCGGGAGTGCTATTCAGAGTAGCCTTTCCCAGCCAGCTCATCCTACATCGACCGAGACGCGATACTGTATTCTCTTCACGCCGCACATTTTCAATGGATTAACGACAGGAGATGTATCAGCTAAGACGAACAGATATATTTTACAAACCATAGTTAGACTAGCAAACAACCACGAATACAAATCATCCAGTCCATAACGCCAAATTCAAACCCCATCAAAACAGAATAGTACTCAGCATCTCCGCAACATTCTCCGCCCCTTTCCTCACTAAGCCGCAGAATCCTCGTCCGCGCTATCAACATCCATCTCGTCCTTCGGCCCGAACGCCGCCTCCCGGATCATCTGCTGCCAATCGTCGTGCACGTCCTGCGTCACCGTCTCCAGGCGCGCGTACGGGTGGTGGAAGATGGGCGGGCGCGACGGCCGTACCACCTGCCCCGCGCGCTGCACGTCGAAGAGCCGGCTGCGGCCCTCGAACGGCGCGCCCGCGCCGAACGTCGTCGCCTGCGTCGCCGCGTCCCCCGCCGCCGTCGTCGACGCGTACCACCGCCGCATGCGCGCGTAGCCGCGCCACCGGTCCGCGTGCTCCTGCCCCAGCCGCTTGAGGCCCTTGGCCTTCTTGCCGCTGCTGGCGCCCTTGCCGCCCACGTGGCGCAGCGGCTTGGGGACGGAGGGGGAGCCGCCGTCGTCCTCGTGCAGGGATGCGCCGAGGGCGTCGTCGCTGTCGGAGGATGACTGCGGCGGGGACGAGGAGGAGGAGGAGGAGGAGGAGGGAGATGCGAGGTTCTCGAGACCTGCGCCTAGGGCCCCGGAGGAGTGGCTGCCCTTGCCGTTGGGCGGCGTGCCGGTTAGACCCGGGAAGCGGCGGGGCGGCGTGGCGTTGAGGACCGCCGCCGGGTTGAGGGGCGCCTCCTTGAGCTGCGACCACTCGGTCTGGCCGGGGACGTGGGCCCGCGTGTTCCCGAGGGCGTCGGGCGCGGTGTCCTGGAAGGCGGGCGAGGCGGACTGGAAGATGTTGTCGTACACGAGGGGCTGGGCCGTGAGGAAGCGGTTGGCCTCGGGGTTTTCCGGCGGCGGGCGCAGGTCCCCGAGTTCGAGCTTCTCCAGGTCGGCAGTTATGCTGGCCCACATCTCCTCCTCCCTAGGGATGTCGGTGAGCGCCGGGATGGGTACATTCTTGAATTTGTAGCGGTAGATGATGCGGTAGCATTCGTCTATCACTTCGCGGATGCGAGGGTCTGCCTTGACGTACTCGCGCTGGCCCAAGACGGTCATGCGGTCCATGCGGTTCTTGTAGTAAGAGGATGGTACGTGCTTCAGACTTTTCTTCCACTTCGGGTCCTCGGGGTTGGGCTTGGAAACCTCGAGAAGCATGTCGCACAGCTGGCCGTAGCCCCTTTCATATTCTTTATATCGGGCCAACCATTTACCCCAGACGTGCTGGACGGGGGCTAGCTCGGCTATCTGGCAGACCTGTTGGAGACTTTCACACGTCCTGTGCACCCATTGGCGACGACCATCCAAGTACAGGAAGACCTGGGAGAGGCGAACTGGGGTCGAGTGCAGCCCGAGAAGGACAATCGACCTCGCGTCCATTAAACCGCCGATGTTCAGGCTGAAGTACTGGAAGACCAAGAACTCGAAACGTAGGAGGTCACTCTGGAGGAGTTCAGCTACCCGGCCGAGATGCGTCAGGAGGGTCCCGCCATCCCCGTAAAACCGCGCCCACTCGCCGTCAAGCTCCGCATTCCATTGCTCAAAGGTCAATTTGCGTACGTGCGGGTCCCGTGGGTTCCAATCCCTATCGTACTTGAGGTATGCCTGTATTCTTGTCACCTGGTTCTGTGTCCTCCGGTTGTGAATGGGCACTGCCTCGTCCCATGCCTTGCTCAATGCCGTGACCCTCTGTACTATTTCTCGCGATGAGTCCCTAATATCCTTGGTCGCGTGGTTGTACGAATGCTCGAAAAGCCAGGGCCCCGTCACGCAGTGCATCGTGTTGGTAAGCCACTCCGATAATATGCCATGGTAGTTCAGCTCCAGCGAGAAAATCGTGAATATCACAAAAAAAAATTCCTCTCTCCCAAAGGCGCGCATAAAATCTTCGCCGATATAACTGAATTGCTCGTGGCAAGCCTTGAGCTGGTAGTCTGGCGTGTAAATCTTAAAGGACTCGTGCCCGAAGCGAAGATACTCGTTGTCCCAGAATTCGTTAGTGAAGAACTTGGCCATGTACGGTATAGGGAGATGAATCCCGAAGCTGTCCACCGGAAACGAACCAGTGCGCCGACTATTATCTTTAGTCCCAAAACCCATGCTGGGCACAGGTTTAGCCCTTAGAATATCGAAGCCCGTCAACATAAACGGCAGAGTGGTAATATACCGGGTCTTGTTCATGAGATGGTTACCAAGTGTATTATGAGGAACCCTACCCCACAACGAATTCTCGAAGTCGAAACCAAGCTCGCTGACGTGGCTTGACCTCCAAAAGGGTTCATGGTTGTGTATATCTGTTCCAAACATCTTTGCCCCCACCGCATCAAGTAGCCTATCGATATCATGTAGTCGGCCTGGGGGATGATTATTTCGGGGCGCCCACGCACATATTTCCATCTGAGCAAAGCATATGGCGTGCTAGAGGATTGTAGCGAGTCAATATACCAGTATCGCAACGGACCAGGAATAGGAAGGGGAAATAGGGGGGTGCTCACAGCAAATTCGTGCAACAGTATTGTAGCTATCGTGAAGGAGCACACCATTTTCTCGCTTTCGCTATATTGGTTCGTTAACAAGGGCCAAATCATTTCAGCGGCGACCGTGATGTTTATCCATAATGGCTCGTCGGGGTTATCCTTCGGTAAATAACAGGTTATCCCGTAAGTCATGACATCCAATTTTCTCACTCCGTCTACTACATCGGGGGCGTCAGTCAGTCCCCTTCCGGGTGCCCAAAATGCGCAGCCAATGTCCACACTGAATTGTTTTTGGAGCCGCTGCCAAGTCGCGGCCCGCCAGTCGAATCCCAAATCCTGCAGCGCCTTGAGCTCCGGTAATGTGTGGGCAAGATCTATATTCTCCACCCAGTCGTACATATACAGTCTATTGGGGAACCCAGGTTGCAGGGGCTTGCGTCGAAGGTCCTGCTTCCTTGGGATGTGTCTTCGGGTTTTCATTTCAAACAACGCTTCTAACAGGGGCGGCCTTGATTCGATGACCTTCGAGACAAGTCTCAACGCCGGTTGCAGCGCCTCCCACAGAACATCATTGTTATGCTACCGGCAACGTCAGCCAAGGGGGGAGAAAGATGGGAGGGAGAGGGCAACTCACGACATCGTATTCCCCCCTCACACCATCGAGATTATACAGTAATCGGGGCGCGAATTTCTCGTGGCCCCTTCTCGAAGTTGGTAGCCAGCGCTCTCTTCGAAAAAGACTACGGGATAAATAGTGATAAGTAGTTAGCCAATGAGAGCTTTTCTCCTTTTTTTTTCGTCCATTTGCCTAGAGACTTGATTTGAATACTTACGGCTCAAGGTCGTTATCAAGGTCAGATTTCGGGCCATCCTTCATGGTGAATATCTCATGCCTTATAAGCTCGTCGCTCGTCATATCGTGAAACAAGACTCGCTGGTAGTCTTGATCTTCTAGGACGTTCCGTATGAAATTGGCGTGCATGCGGGCAAAAAGCGGGTTCTTCTTGGACGCTTCGCTGAGGAGCTGCTCGACGTTCTCTCCGTGGCTGAGCCCCTTTTCTAGGTTTTCCCTCAGCATCTTCCGCGATACCCCGACTTCTTCCAGAATTCTGTCCATCACATCCGGGTCGATATAATCTGCCCCGACCTTCTTGCCGTCCTTCTTGGCTCGTTCCCGCGATTCTCGGATGACTTCGGCTTGAGTCGCGTCGTCGACCAGTTTAAACTGCGTCGCAACGTCCTCGAGCGGGTTTCGAGACGGGGCCAGCGTCGGGCTGAGCCGGCTTCGGCCCCCGCGCTCATCTGGGTGTATCCCGAACCGCTTCGCCCACTCGGACGGGTTTCGATATTTGTCTACCGTTCGTAGCGCCGGCCGCAGCCGATGAAGGGGTTCCTTGGATGGTCTATGGCGGAATTCCGGCGGATACTCGACGAGCAGATTGGGATCATGATTTGGATGACTCCACTCGGGAATGTACCATGCGTACCTCCAGCCCCCCTGACCTGGGTCTTGGTTCTTCTCTATACCTTCGGGCCAATATTTTTTATAGTCGGCGTCCGAGACATAGTTGGGTCTTTGCAGCACTCTTTCCTCAATATTAGAAGGGAAATATACCGGCTCGAGACCCTGGTTAATAACCTTGGTTTCAAATAGCGCTAATATGAAATCATCCCAATCCCAATTCTTATATTTAGGGAGTGATTGGCCATTCTTTTGCTTGAATTTGTTGAATTCTTTCAAAATATCCTGGTGAAGCGGCAGAAGTGGTGTACCCCCGACTGTTGGTAGTTGGACCATGGTCGTTCCAGAATAAATGAAATGTATACAATTATCTCTCTATTCCCTTAATGCTGTTGTCATGAATCCTTCGTCATACATGATCCAAAACTACCCAGGCGATCGATTCAACGTTACTAGGCAAAACTATAAGGTATAAGGTATCAAGTTTCTCAAGTATAAAAAAGTCATACCCGCGGACTATACCCCTCGTGCCAAGTACAATCCACGATCCCTATTTCTCCTAACGTTGAAGGTGCCGGGAGCAGCCTTTGTTGTTCTTGCGCATTATTTTCACCGTTCTCGGAAGCTTATGTAACTTGGCGCGCAACTTGAAGCGCACGTTAAAAGATATACATAGCTAGTATTCGAGACAAATAAAAATAAGCCAAACCCGGATCCGGAAATCCTCGAAACATGTCTATCGTGGTAAATGCAGAACAATACTACCTGGTATCTACCTGATAGTTAGAGTAGGCCTATCCGCCCAAGTTGCCACTTGGAAAGGGGGCCATGGGGCCAGGGTTATGGTCGCAACTAGTCGGCTACTTGGACTGGTATCGGGAGGGTTGCGTCACAGGAATAATGGTCTTGTCTCGCCAACCACGTACAACTTTGTTATCAAGTCTATTCAGCGACCTGCTGCTTATCTATCTATGGTATCCTCGCAGTCAAGAATTCGAAAGGCCAAACCCCTGGGCCTCCAATCCAGAGGTATCGTGCCTTTCCCTACTTCATCCTGCTCGACCATGCGATGGAGCGCTAGTCTTAGTTGCAATAAGCGTCGGCAACCCATGACGCTCCAGAAAAGAGAAACAATGCCTAACCATGCGAGTCCGAACTTTTTCTGTTCATATCAGACAAAGGAAATAGTGTAATCGTGCCCGTGAATCGGAATTAGTTTCGTTAGGATGCGTAGAAACGGGGATACTAGACTAATCTAGTCGTCCTCGTCGGAGAAGACCTCCTCTCCGCGCTTTCGGCGGGCCATACGTTCTGGGATCATGTTAGCATGGTACTAAATATTATTCAACACCTGGCAGAAATAGCTTACCCTTCTTCTTCTTCCGGGCCTCGGAGCTGGTCAACTTGGCCTTCTTCTTCGTCGTCACGATCTTATTACCCATGGCGTCGAACTTCTCCTCTTCGTCGTCATCACCAGCCTTCAGCCTGGGACCGGAGCCCTGGCCTTGGACCCAGTTGTGTCCGGAAGGTGTCATCTTTCCATCCACGACGGCCCAGACTTCCTCGGTCAAGTCCTTAGTGAACTCGGCACTGTGGGTGATGATGATAACACCGCCTTCGAACTTCTTGAGAGCCTTAGATAGAGCGCCAAGAGAGTCACGGTCGAGATAGTTGGTAGGTTCGTCCAGGACGATCAAGTGAGGACGCTGCCATGAGCATGCAGCCAAGACAACCTTGACACGCTGGCCACCCGACAGACCACGCATGCGCGAGTGGGAAACAAGCTCGGCGTCGAGGCCGAAGTTGGCACAGTGGGACTCGATCTCCTTTCGGACGAGAGGGCGGAATTGACCAGAGGCAAGAGCTTCCCTCATATCGACCTCGGCAACCATCTTCTGGTGGGAGGCGAGAAGTTCGCTTCGCGGGAGCCACGCGTTGTCGGCCGTCATCATGGGCACCCACCGCTCGTTCTTCATGCCTATGTTCTCACCAAGGGCAAAAGAGCACTCGTACTCGTAGCTGTTCTTGAACTTTCGGCGGCTGTGGATGCCGATTACGCGTCGCTGAGAGCCTTCGATCTTGAAGATCTTGTCCATGGCCTTCTCGTCTTCCTCGGTGATGATCTTGTTCGCACGGTCCATAGTTTCACGATCCTCACCGGTCTGGAATCGCCACTGGATGTACTCTGAAGGAGTCTTGTCGAGATGGTTATCAATGTGAGCGAATGCGTGCTGCTTGATGTAGGCGATACGAATGTTCTCGTGCTGATAGATCTCACCGCCAGTCGGGATCAGCTCACCAGTAAGGACGTTGATGAGTGTCGACTTGCCGGCACCATTGGGACCGATGACAGCGATACGGGAACCGAGAGAGCACTGGAAGGTAATGTCGGTGAGCTGGGGCTTGGGAGTTCCAGGGTACTGGAAGCTCATCTTGCTAGCACGCAGGATAGCCTTCGCCTTGGTCTTGACACCCTCGAGGAAGCCGGGCTCGGGGAAGGTGAATTCCATTTCGGACTCTCCGAGCTCGTAGTACGACTTGGCCGAAGGGTTCTTTCGGACGAACTCCTTTAGGTTACCCTTGTACTTCTTCAGCTTGAATCGTTCGTAGTGGATGATGTACTGAGTGACGTTGTCGAGGAAACCGCTATCGTGAGAAACGATGATGGATGTGCAAGGCGAGTTAATCAGGTAGTCTTCGAGCCACTTGACGTTCTTCACGTCCAAATGGTTGGTGGGCTCATCGAGTAGCAGGATATCCGGGGCCTCGAAAACGGCACGGCACAAAGCCAACTTCATCTTCCAACCACCAGAAAGGGCGGTAATTTCACCTGCAGTCATGGCGGGAGTGAAACCGAACTCCTCAAGGCGCTTCTCGACTTCGGCTTGGCTGGTGGTGACACCGGCCTCGGAAAGCTTCTTCATGGTCCAATCAATGGTTGTCATCTCGGTATCGGCAGAGTCCAAGTCGTGCTCGACGAAGACAGTCTTGACCTCGCTCTGCTTGGGGAAACCTTCGACTTGCTCATTGTTGATGGCGCGCATGAGAGTAGATTTGCCGGATCCGTTGGGACCGCATAGACCATAACGGCGACCACGCTTGAGTCGGAGGTGCGTCTGGTTAAGCAGAATCTTAGCACCATACGCAAGGGAGAATGTACAGTTGCAGAGATCTTCGCCTTCTTCATCCTCTTCTTCCTCCTCGGCCTCGTCTTGAGCGCCGGGGGAAGCGCGTTTTCGCAGACCCTCAACGACTTTCTCGGCATCTACGTCGCCAACAATGACTGTTACGAAAGGCTTCACGGCGGTGGCCCAAGTAGACGGCTCATTCTCCTTCTCGTCAACAAGCTGGCCACCAATGGCAGAGATGTACTCCATAACGGGACCCAGCTTCTCAGCCGTCTTCGCATGCTTGCTGGGGATTATGGCCTGGAGGTGGCCAAGGACGGTGGCAATATCACCGTCGTGGCGTACCTCGGGGATCTTGCCATCCTTAACAGCACCAACGCGGATAAGGGTATCAAGGGCTTGCTTGGTCTTGTCACGGGCCTCGGGATCAGCCAAGTTCTCGTAGTTCTTCTGAAGACCAGGCATCATCTTCGGCAAGAAAGGTGCGACGATGTTGGGGTCGTCGACAAGCTTACACATGTTGTCGACAATGACAGCAGCCTTTCGCTTGATAGCAGTATCTCGCTCAGCGAGACCACGATCCAGCAGAGGAACCATGAGAGCAAGGGTGGGCTCCTGGACCTCGGTGACGAAGGTCGTGGCACCCAGCAAGTGAACAGTCTCGGGGACGTTCTCAGGCTTGGCGATACACTTGATGAGCTCGGGAATGAATCGTTCGATATCCTTGTTGACGATCAGCTCACAGAGCTTCTCCATGGTCTTGTATGCACGCTCCTTGACTTCCTTTTTAGTGTCCCACATGGACTCGGAGATGACGGGGATGAGTTCGGGAACGCGGAAGGCTAGCTGAGCAGGTGCGGTCTTCACGAGGATGTCGAGACACTCGAGGGCAGTAATCTTTTCGGGCCACTTCTGGGCTTCCAAGATGGATTTAACGATGACAGGCAGAATGGCCTTGACAGCGTTCGGGTTGATGGCCTCAACGATGGCGGTAGTGGCGGCGATGGCAGCATTCTTCACACTGGTAATCTTATCGCCGATGGCACCCAGAGTCAAAGGGAGCAGGAGAACCAAATAAGGCTCAACATTGGGGGCAATCTCAGAGTGCTGAGCAATTGCCTGGATGGCATTGGCAGCCTTTTCACGGGCTGTGGCATCCTTCTTATTGTTGATCTGCTTCTTCAGGGCCTCGACGGTTCTGCAAAAATTCAAAATCAAACATTAGCATATTATTCCCAATACAACGTAATTTTCAATTTTCTTTGTGTTACCAAAGGGGTGGCTGTGATTGTGGAATAGTAGAATAATGGGGGTATTCTCAGATTAACTAGAGATTATGTCCGCCAAGACCGACGATAAGGAAGCACTGATTGTGTGTGAAAATGGGTAATTTAGAATTAGAGCCACTCTCCAATGCGACCTGCTAGTGCGGGCACGTGTGTTTGGTGGGGGAAAAGGACAGGGTTAGTGGCCAGACAGCCAGAACACAGGCGTGGGCACAATAAATGGGCGCCAATTGCCAAATGCCTAAGGTCAAGGCGGGTATAGGAATCAAAGGCAAAAAAAGCAAGAAAATTTCTTACCTGGTGGGGGCTTCCTGGTCCTCGATGCGACCGTTAATGAAGGAGGCCAACGCATGCGAAGCATCCTTAGTAGCGGCAGCGTCCTTGGAAAGGGTGAGCTTCTGCATCAGCTCGTCCAGAATCTTGACGGACTGGGCGTTCTCCTGAGCTGTAGACATGTTGGCTGATTGAATGCCTTGTGTATGATACGATATGTGTATGTCGGGAGGATCTAAATAATTAAGAGATGTCGATCGAGGGTTGTCGAGTCTAGCTTGTCGCCGGCTCGTTCGTACTCGGTCGGGAGGATCACAAGAAAATCTAGAAGGATATTCCGGAATCTAGAAACGACGTTGTCTTATCGTCCGGAGCCCGTACTGTAGACTTGCTGACGGAGGGGATCAGAAATCTACTCTATTGTGACCGGCCTGTCTATCTTCAGTCTAAGCTGAACCGTGGCAAAGAACCGAGATCTCTTTCTGTCGCAAGAAAAGAACCTTGGCCTGAGTTGGAGGGGCTCAGATAGGTCACTCTTCGTACAAAAAGAGAGAAAAATAAGAAAGGAGGGATGGTTTTTTTCTGGGGAGGAAAGAAAAAAAAAAGATGGGTTGGAAAAAAGTAAGGACTGGTGTCGAGGCTGGTTGGGCAAGGTTTTATGTCGTCCTGTGGAAGAAATGCCACATTCTTTAGAGGGAAAAAAAATTTGGCGGCCAAAATTTTTTTCTTCCCTTTCCTATCTGAGTGAGGGGCAACTTTGATAGGTGGGCTGCCGAGGGGTAGGGGAAAACGTCTTGCAGGGTCTCCCACTGTAATCGATTATAGTACAGGTGGGGCTAGGGTTCAAATGTTCCCCAGTGGCTTTTACAGCGCCACTAGGATAATCAATGCTAAACTTCTCATTGGCTTATTGGGATGATCAGAGTCAGCACGACTCAAGCTTATCATACTTTATCACATTTAAATCCCTTTATATAGTAAGGCTAATCCTCATTAGGCATAAATGTAGGAGAAGAATCCATGTAACACAAGCATGGAAGGCTGATGGGGGGCAAGAATAAGGAGGCGGTGAAGGCGAACTCTATATCTCCCTACAAAATAATAAAATCTATTTCCTGTAGTGTTGGCGATTCACTAGGAACTTATCCATGGCCACCCAAGTATTTATCAAACTCAATCATTTATTCTTCCATCTTCCATGTCTTCAAAATTTCAATCATACAGCACCCAAATATTACTCAGCTTCAAGTATGATTCATTCTACACACCTAATACACATCTTACATACATCCAACATCCAGGGAAGCCAGATCGATTCTTTGCCGCCAAGACCCAGCTCGTCCGTCTGGGGAAGCCGGTTCTGCCAGTCCCGGATCTCTTTCCGTTCCTGTCGCCGTCTCGCCCGTTTCGATTTATGTGCCTATTTATATAGCTGATCCACAGGCTGCAACCTAGACCCTGAGATTTTCCTGATTGTCTTTCACGCCTACCATATCTGGACACTGCCGGTATTATCTAGCCTGTTCGACTGTCGACTCGATCTAAACTAGAAACGGTATTCCCGACTTGAGGTATTCCAATGTTACAATATATTTGCCTAGGTCGCTAACGTCACTTATTCCGGATCCCTTTATCGTACATAACTGCCTGATAATTTTCAAGTTGTCTCTAGCATTAGAGGTACGCATGTTCATACATATTGGGTACATATTGATGTACATACAGCATACTATTAGTACCATGCTTCCCACTACACTACACCAAAGAAAGTATGCCTAGTAGTAGCCTCCAGTGTCGACAGCAACAATTTTTCCTGGCTCGACTATCGTCCCGTTAACAGGAGCAGCTGCCGCTCCCGACGTAGTAACATAAAGGGTGTGCTTATCCGCCAAGGTCCTACCAAAATGCATAGCTGTATCTCCCGCGACAGTCAATTCTGTTAGCGATCCCACAGTCACGGCCTGGCGCCCGTCTGTACTGACTGTAACCACCGTATTGTTGGTGTTAGTTGCGACCCATATATTCCCCAGTCCGTCAAAGGCGAAATCATCCACGCCCGAAGAGTTCTCGAGAGTGACGACTTTCTCAACTTCTGCCGCTTCGATAGGATAACCCTGCTCATCAACCCGGATCCGGTAGATTGATACCAAGTCTGTGTTAGACCAATATACATGCTCGTCTCTGATTTTGAGCCCGTTGGCGCCAAGGAATAGCGGTTTCCCAGCGACTGGCTTGAGTTCCGGGACGTCGAGTACGACTTCGTACAGGCCAGTTGTCAGGTCGACGCGAACGAGTACACCGAGAAGGCCGTCAACTACCAATATGGCGGACTTTGTGCTCGGGATGGACACTAAGCCGTTGAGCAGGCTGGCCTGGGGAGCGTGAATGATTCTGCGAGCAGCGATCGCCTGATCCCCGCCGCCCAGTTTCAATTCCCACAATGATGTTGTGTTCGGAGAAGGTACCGCAAGCTCTTGATAGAGGGCTGCGGCGACGACGAATGTATCAGGGCCCGTTTCGGAAATTCCAGTCAAACCGTTGGCGTCCTCAAATGTGTGTACCAGGGACAGTGTTGGAGAATCCGAAAATGGCCTCTTCACCGTATATACAGAGGCCGTTGGATAGAAGAGGGTTACCAGGAGATCGCCATTGCTGCGGACGGCAATGTTCTCGACGAAGTCATCGGTCTGATTCATCTGAGCAATAACCTTGTATGGTAGTGGCAGGGCGGTCTGACGAGAATAGACTGTAGGGATGGCAAACGCGGGAACGAGAGCTCCTATGAGCCCCATTAGGTGAGTAAGCTTGAAGGCCGCCATAATTGTCGGAGGAGTCGATGAGTCCAAGATTCACGAGATGAAACGAAGACGTCTGCAATGTGATTGAATCCACATACTGGTATGAGTTTGTACATATGGTATATTAGTACTTTGCTTCCTTCCAGTAAACATTGGTAATATCGTCATCTTCGACCGCCGAATATTCGCACGTGACAAATCAAGTATTACACAGGCCATCTCGTGTAATAATTTTCAATGTACTAATCTATTTCGCCGTGAGTCAAGACTTCGTAAGTCCGTCAAATCCTAGCAAACGTAGGTAATAGTGCTTATCTCCGCTAACCCCTAGATTGCCACCCACTGTAAGATGAACAGACTGTGTACAAGATAAATAATCGTCGTGATGACATAGTACAGATCCTTTTAATTATCAGAAGGCAGGTCTGGTAGAGGAGCTGGCCCCTTTGGGTTGTTGATTCTGAGACATAACTCTAATCTTAGGATAAGGGTGCTCATAGGTGGCTGAGGACCTTTATGGTATATAATCTTAACTATTCAGAGTTGAGACTCCCTGCGCAACAATGTGGTTGCTCCCTGGGCTTTTAAATCATCCTCGCGATACCTTTTGATATAAGCGCCTGGATACAACGGCTATAACCATTTGAATAGGGGTTGGACGGGGTACATGCCGTTTCGTCAGGATACAAACCAATAATCAGGCTTTACGATGTGTGAAGAGGCTAGTTGAGATTATAAATCTGCACACTAAAGATGTATGTATTTTGCCTTGTCCTGGATGAAAACTCATAAGCACTTTTGAACGATACAAGAAGGTATACCATCGTGTGGGCCACGGGGATATATATTTAGGGGATCATTATAACTCCAAAGAAAGTTTATAGGAACGAGGCCGAAGTCATGATTGATGGTATGATAACAATGAATCAAGATTCGCGAGATATAAGATCAGGGTAGCTCATGGTTCCGGAAGAACTCCATGATATACGAGCTCGCGTTAAACGCAGCCAGTGTAACCCCCTTGTTATCGTCGTTCCTCGCCGTAGAAGGCCAAAAATGTCCAATATCATCACCGTCATACACCAATCTAACCAAGCCGCCCCCGTAGGTCATAATCACGCCATTATCCGACTTGGCGATCGTCGTGTTGACAGGCGTACCGCTCAGATCATCTCTCAGCGCCCACTGCCGGGCCCAGGAGCTCACATCGGGCAGACAAGCGCCAGACCGGAAATCGCCGTGGTATTTTATCGTGCCGTCCGCGCCGCCGTGAAACGCCATAATCGGAACGTTGGTGCGGCTTGCATCGCACGGCACCTTCACGGTCTCCGGGTGGCACTCGGACTCCTGGTCGATCTCCTTGATGTAGTACGCCCCGGACACCGGGGCGAACGCCGCAATTCGGCCTGACATGCGGGAATCGCACGCGAGACGACCCACGAATCCTCCGCCCTGGGACTTGCCCGTTGCGTAAATGCGCTTCTGGTCTACGCATAGGTCTGCAGACAGGGCGTCGAGCACGTCGCTTGTGAAGCCGATGTCGTCGGAGTCGCAGTCTGGTGCGCCCTCCCATTCAGTATGGCCTGGCCGACTGACCTTTTAGATATTAGTAAAAGGGGCGTTTTACGGAATTCAGGCGGAGCGCAATACTAACCTCTTTCCCTTGCAGATACGCCACGATATGGTCCTTATTGAAGAGCGGATCGGTCAACTGATCCAAGTTCGCTTGGTACGTCATGTCCTTATTGGCGCCATGATAGCTCAGAATAAGCGGCGTCGCCTTGTTGGAGTCATAGTTAGCTGGTAGCCAGACCCGGTACTCGCGGCCCTCCGCGGTAGTGAAGTTCTTGAAATCACCCCGTGTGATAGACGGTGTCTTGCCGCAGCCGGTGGCTCGCTCGAGAGGTTGCGATAGCCCAAGAGAGACGGTTAGAGATATAAGGGCAGTGGAAACAAGGGAGAATGAAAACATTGTGAAACATTAACGTGGACCGAGGTAGAGTACACCGAGGCTAGTAGTGTCGGGTTAGAAGGGCTGCATGATGACTTATATATAAGAACAAAGCCTTTATTTCCGCAAAAGAAGCCGACTTTAGCAATGACGATGACGCTTGTGCACCATAGATTCTTTTCGCTGAGCCACCTATCACGGGCGTGCCCCTTTCCTGGTCGTATGGGTACGAGCTTACAAGATTTATGGGTGGGTACCGATATATTGATGTCTCTACTAATCGAGCAGTGGAGGGGGGATTAATGCTTCTATTTTGGTACGTACGATGACGATCGCATGCACCATCCTGGCTGCGGGTTACGCTGGGCCATAGCCACATAGCGCTGATGACTTTAAGGATGATCGGCCGCAAATCGCTCAGCCGTAAATCGCACAAACTTATCGATTGTGGACGTTAGCGGTCTTAGAATTCTCAGGTATTGAGGCGCATTTGAATCTGTGCAATCTCACTTGGTCTGGATGGTGTACATATAGTCTCAAATCTGGAAGGGAGCATCATACAAGGAGAGATGGGAATCACATTGGACCGGGAAGCCGTTGTAAATATTTCGTTATTTAGATGTCTCTAACAATACTCAATTTACATGCATGCAGGCTGGTCTGTTCATGATAATACCGTGAAGAGCTCATAAGGAATCACCACTAAATATCTCACTGCTCCAACCAAGTATCCAAAAGATCGCCCGCTTAGATAACATCAATTACCGAAACCTCCAAACGCCACATGACCTTGAGGCCGAAGATTTTATTTAGCTAAAACAGTCAATACATTCACGCAGTCCTCGTCGCGTTTCCTTCTCGTAGCATCCGCAGCTTCGTAATCGCCCGCTTCTCGGTACCAACATTCGAGGAGCGTTAAAGTTTCGTAGTAATTCTTCCCCGCAGGCCATGCGCGCCTCTGGAGGTCGGCCGCCAGTTGCAGATACTCCCTTGCGAGCCTGTGGTCAATACTGGTCGTAGCGTCGTCGTCTGCAGACCTCATCTTGTTGTGTCGTGCAGTTGCGTACAAGCAGACAAATTCGAGGTAATCCGAAGGCTTCGAGGACGACTGGTTTTGCTCTAGCACCTTCAACGCGACTTTGGATATTCTATCGTCGTTCCAGTTGCTCTGATTGCCGAGGATAAGTAGTAGGTCCGCCCGTAAGTTCGAAGGATCCTCGTATGTATCAAGATTCGGGATCGTCGCCGTTGGTATCAGATCCACTTCCCAGCGGTTTAGGCATAGGTAGTATCGATGGTACGACTCTCCCACGGGAATAAGATCCCATGGCTTAAGCATGGTGTAGTCGAACGGCTTACCATCAAAGGAACTGTTAAACCTCCCCGAGGCCCATTGCAACGCCCAGTCTAGGATATTGATATTGTGCTCCAAGCCATGCTGTTGTGAAAACTTGGAGAAAGACGTCAACACCCGAAATAGCGGCTGATTCACCCCCTCGATCGCCGAGGCATACCGAGAGAGATAACTCCAAAGCTCCTTCATTATCTCTGCATTGGGATATCGCTGGATCGCCATCATCATTTCGAAGAAGGAAAGAAATGCCGACGTCTCGAGGATATGGTGCAAGAGTGCGAAGGCCTCCCGGCAGAAGTTCCCACCTTCTTGATTGCGGCCGGTCGAGAAGAGCCAACATCCATGAGTAAGAAGTTGAACGGAACGAAGGGCTCTGCTCGTGTGGTGTAGGTCCAGCCTCTTCAGGTAGCCGGTCTCTACGGGGCGAGGCTTCACGAATTTTTGCGATGTCCATTGGAAAAACCTCTCCTTGATCATAAGATCGTCGGGAGGGTCTAGAAGCCTGGGGACAGAAGGCGGGGTGCGACATCTCACAGTCGGCGGCAAGTCGCCAGAATCGGCCACCTCAACGAGGTCGAAGGCGCTGATGCCTCTTCTCCTCATGTAGGCCTCGACGTCGATTACCTTGCCATTTCTGCGGAATGTGCTCTCCTTGCCGATGGCCAACCGATGACGCTGTAAGTAAAGCAGATTTGCTACGTCAGCTTGGCGGTTATTCTTGAAGAATTTCCACTGGGTGAGCTTCGTCTTATACATCTTTTGGCTTTGAAAACGATGGCTTAGTTAACGAGCCGAACGAAAGAAACCATAAGGGAAAACTAGTGGGCTTACGATGCACGGAAGCCCCACTGGCTCTCCATGATTTCCATTACATCCTTCAGG
Organism: Hypomontagnella submonticulosa; assembly: GCA_022984865.1. Taxonomy (NCBI): domain Eukaryota; kingdom Fungi; phylum Ascomycota; class Sordariomycetes; order Xylariales; family Hypoxylaceae; genus Hypomontagnella; species Hypomontagnella submonticulosa. Next base: position 344,482 of record JAJKLF010000011.1, read on the forward strand.
CGTTTATTCTCATCGAGATAGAGACGGGCTATCTCCGCCTTATGCGCTTCCCAGGCGTCGGCACTATGCGTGGTCTTACGGTGGCCGCGTTTAGTGCTTGCAGGCATGCGCGCCGGGCTACTGGATGAGTCGTCATCATTGGGCGCTTGCAATAGCCGGTTGCCGGTCCATGGTACCGGGGAGGTTTCTTGCTTATATTCTGCAGGGCTTGATGCCGAGTCCACGGAATCGGGAGAAGAAGATTGAGGTTTCCGGATTAGATGGACGAGTTCCCGGCTCATAGCGTCCGGGGTTGGTACTCCCGGCTCGTGCAGGCCCATTGGAATCCGGTTAGTATCCCAACCTTCGCCGTATGCCGATATACACGCGGTCGCAAAGCAAGGAGCCCATGATCCCGAGTCGGGGAGCTGGGCTCAACAAGCGTTGCTCCAAGCTTGTGAGCCGCACTACAGCAAGGACGGGCTGTTGCCTATAGTATAGGCTATAGTAGCGGTGAGCGTGCTTGTCCCTAGGCGAAGAGATGAAAGTGGTATGTATATGTAAATCTGGGGAAAAAGAGAGAAATGGCGCGGTTTGATTGACGAGAAATTGGCGTGGGGTGGGGAGCTAGAGTGAGCGGGCTGGCGCGCTTAATTCCATCTTGTTCGGTTTCCAGGGATCGAGCTGTTCGGCCAGGATCACGGTCCAGGGTAGGATAATCCGCGGTCCCATCAGCCCCTATCAAAACGCGAAGTAAGCACTATTACTTACATATAAAGCCAAAGTTCCCAACTATGGGAATATCATAATTGTGATGAACTGAGTCCTTCGAAAATGAGCATATAAACGATTCAAAGAACCATATACTCAAGTGGAATATCATAGCCAGCCGGCATAATTATTCATATAGCTGCCCATCATGTCCCCAGCTGTCGAAGCTATTCGAAAGTCATACGTCAGGACAATGCGTGCTTAACCAGCAATGGTGAAATGATTATTCTTCGGAACTTATCTAGAGCATCCTCAATACATAACTCATATGGCACCCCGATGCCGCGCTGTTTTTTCAGGTAAATTTTGTTACAGAAGGAAGAAATATAATACCAAAATATATCACGTCTCACTCTCAAGTGCTTGGTAAAGTGACTGACACTTGGATAGTTACTATCAAAATACCTACAAGAGACATTTTACGCCGTAGTTGTGTCGTAACTGCGTCCTCAACTATTGCAATTCGTTCAGGCTGCTGCTCGCAGTTTGGCTATTCTCTCCTTCGTCCCCGCCGCAATCTTTTCCTCGTCGTATATACCAGTCACGCTGGGATGCTTGGATACTGCTTGACCCCACCGATAGAAGTTGGGCGCCTTGGTGGATAAATCACTGAGTATATTTTCAGGAATGAGGCCATGTTTAGGTAGTGTGAAGAGGCGTAGGACGAAGGATCCGGTCAGAACCTAGAGTGGTTTAACAAGTTGTACCAGGCGAGAGAGATGGGAGTGAGGGGAATACATACTTCGGCTTGCGTAAGCTTATCGCTACCGTTGAAGAATGGCGCCGCGTTAGTCAGGAGCGGCTCGACTTCCTTGACAACTTGTTCAACGTATTCCTTAACGGCGGCTTCCACCTCGTCGTCCCCCTTGGCGAATAGTGCTTTGAAGAAGTTTCCGTTCACCTTCGAGATGAACGTATCGGCGAAGAAAGCGATTTTAGCGCGAGCCAGGGCTCCGCCGGGAGCATTGGATGTGGGAAGCAGATGGGATGGGAACTCGTCAGCCAAGAAGTTCGAGACCACGGCCGACTCGGTGAGTATCTCGCCGTTAAACTCCAGCGATGGGACTAGACCACGAGGGTTGATCTTCAGGTATTCCTGGGTGCGAGGAACCTTCAAGTCGATGATTTCCTCCTCGAACGGGAGCTTGAGTTCAGCCAAGGCGATGTGGACACGATGGGCCCCTTGTGCTATGTCAGATTCCATTTGCTAGAGCGCTTGGATGGGCTTTACGTACATGGACAGCCGTGGTTTGTATAAAGCTTGATCTTTGGAGCTGCCATGGCGTTAAGTAGTTTAGTAATCGCCTGTAAATAAGTGATCCTTCAGGAAGATGGAGTGATAAGAAGCCAGAATAGTGCTTAGCCACAGAAAGTTCACCGGTGAAACAATACAACCACGAGGGAAATCAATATAATTATCCGCGAATTTCTGCTCTGTCTATCTACTTATACTTAGCACTTGAGGTGTCTAGATAAATGCTTAGCACATCGAGTAAGGGAGGCTGATTACCAATCTGCGGGGTCGGACTGTTTAGAAGTGCGAGCATCTATGAATATGCCAAAATCGACCAAGAATGGCGTAATTCGGCACCGAGAACTTCCAATATCTCATCCTTGTGGTTGGTAGACCGTTTGGAAGCTTCCATAAATGCTCCATCATTGGTAATACGGAACAATATCTCGGAAGAGCTTTTAGGACCAGCAGTAATGATCAAAATAGTACTGGTATTAAACCTTCGACTACTTGATACATACTGTACAGTATCTTAGGGGTTGAGATTACCTAGGGGTACATACCTGCCTAATGATCAATCGATCAATCAGTATCATTTGACCATAATCGATACTTATCTCAAGTGGCCTCAAGCTTTGACCACAATAATCACTTGATGAGGATCTGCTTAGCCTCATCCGCCACAGCTTGTATGACCACCAGTACTGTGGCGAGGTATTTGTGGCTACGACACATCGATCCACCCAGCACCCTCACTGGGAGGTCACTGAATTTGAGCCTATTTAGCGGGCCAGTTAGCAGCACCATTTACCTTTTACATCGAACTTAAACTTAGAACCTCTCACTTAACACATTCCATGAACTCTTCGTTACTTAAGCCTTAAGTTTGATATCTCTACCATCATAGTAGGTTCTACTATCGAACAAATAGCCTAGGAGGAAGACGAGACATATCTTGCGTCCGACCAATTATTCGACCGCTTACTCGGTAGGAATGATGAGTTCCAAGTCTAAAGCTCAGCTTGCAACGCTCCTCGAGGGAAAACGCATGGAGCTACTATCATACTACTATCAATTAGGCCCCTCGTCCCATCCGCGAATGCGAATATCTTACGACGAAGGGAATTCCCTTATTCCCTTGTAGACTATTGAAAGTCTATCTTGCGTCAATCATTACCCGTGGTTACACGAAGCTAAATACCTGGTTGAGCAAGCGGTGTCTCGCCGCGGATGCCATTAGACTACCCCGTGAAGCCGTGGCAATAACTCAGGTACATGTAGTCTACGACGACAGAGTCGCCTCCGATGCCATTCGATATCGGAATTCGTTGATGAATGGTTGCTACAACCCGTCCTTTCGGCAAGAAAACTTGACGAGCTTTCGGCCCTACTCAACAAAGACCGGAGGCTGTGGCTGTCGACTAACGCTCCCGTTACAACACTACCTCGATATCCATTGATCATGGGACTTCGCTGCCGGCTTCTTGGTATCTACTCATACGTTCGGCTACTTAAGCCTCAGCCCACCTAACATGCGAGTAAGGAGAATCCTGCATATGGCTGGAAACACAAGTGCACATCACGTGCCGTTAGTAGCTCAGAGGACCTCGACCTGGGCTTTTGGCTAATGCAGTCGCTCACATCGCTATCACCTCGCCCGGACATTGTGGTCTTACATCTTACTAAGTAGTAAGATGCGATGTGTCTCATATTATAGACGACTAGAAGCTATCATAGAGGTATTTTGACCTAGTCCTCGTCCGGGTCTGATTTCATTACCGACTCTCGGGGCTTATTCAGACATGCGCGTCAGGTACCCGGCCAACGAGGCTCCGGAGTTAGAGGACGTACCGGTCTCAATGCTAAGTCAGCTTCATTCGATACCCCATTTTGGAGCGAGCCTTCATTCGATCAAAATCCAGGACATCTCTAAAAACCCCTTTGAAACGATACCAGAACAGAGCGCGCGAACTAAATTCCATACCAAAATCGGTGTCGTGCGATTGTAAGGTCTGTTCGTTTGAAAGGGGGAGCCTACCAATGCCAACCCACCCTGCATACACGCAAACACGTATCTGCACGATGAAATAGTTGCTGCAGTTGTTAGCCTACTGACAAATGTGGCGTTCTTGTCGCTGTCGCCTCGTGGCTTTCCCACACTTTCCCTCTCCAACTCGCAAGGAAATGCCTCTGAAGCTGAAAGTGATGCTGAAGCTCCCACAGGAATGTTCCATGCGCCGACGTACTGTATGCGTTGGCCCGCCCAGGTCAAAAAGTCATATTTAGTAGCGAAAAAGCAACCTCGAGAGAAAAAGCAGTATCCCACGGTTGCATTTTTCCTGTAGCGTAGGATCCATAAGGTCGCAGTGTTTGGTGCCAGCCGAAAACAAAGCCTGCAGACTATATCGCGATTGGCTTGAACAAGATAGGAAAGAGATTAGGTACCATCAAGATACATGCAGCCGACCTCGTATGCACACTTGACATGACTGCATCAACCAGAAGTTAGGGCAGAAAACTTTTTACTATGTACATCAGGCTTACCGTCTGTGCTTGATGATAAGTTCGACAATAGCGCCCGAGTTATTAACTTCTAGGTAGATGCTTGTCGGGTTTCAACGGATATATCTTTTTTTGGCTGAGCGGTTCATTCATACTTTGGGTACCTGGCATTAGACATGAGCCTAACCGACATCTTATCCCTCCCCAACACGGCAGAGAAGATAACTTTATTGCTGACCCGGTACCAGATATCTATCCAAATCCAGAAGATCTACTATCGTTACCAGGACAAATACCATACCACAGTAATGTAACAAATGTGTGGCATCCTCAAGCATTCGGTTAGGCCCGGTTGCCAGTCAGTCAGCGAAGGACGACAATCGAACGACGATTGTCGTGAAGGCAAGCATTTCCCAAAAGCCACCAATGTGACCAATGCAGTTATTTCCACATGGAGTAGATTAAGTGGCTTTGAAAAGGCGCGCTGAGGCTGACCGGGCTTCATACGACATATCGCATTGATGGAAGCCACATCATTTAAGTTACCGCCGGACTGGCACTACATCTCCTGTTCTCATTAACACAGCCCATCTTTCATCTTTCATGTTTCTCTTACCGTAACACCAGTTGCTCGGGCTCCTGGTAACCGCATACATACAGTACCATCCATGGATATTGTCATCCATATTCGTGAACGATATTATATGCCGTCCTCGGGCGCCGGGGTACCCAGTTGGAGACCGGCGTATTGGCACTCGGCTTTGTGCAAGCCCTAAGCGCTTCTTTTAAGTATGAGAAGCGATTTACCCCTGTTTGCCATGCGTGGTCCCACCCTTTCCACCCTTTCTCATCCTTGCCCCTGAAGTTCGTATAGATCATCCACCCCACCATCGGCTAGTCTCCGAGAGTTGCTTGTTGACTTGACCTTGGGGTCTAGATATGCATATCTGTTGACCAGCCTACCAAGTGACTGGCTAGTCTAAGCCGATGTCACTTTCTAGATTCGGGTCCGTCATCAGCAGATTCGCGCGAAGGGATGGGAAAAAAAAAGAGGGAGAGAGAGAAATAAGGAATTATGCCTAAACCCCCACGATCTAGAGATCTTAGTGAAGACCTGGGGCGCGCTCCTCTAGAGTTAACTATACGCGTCCTAGCTTATCCCGTTGAGGCGTCCGGACTTACTTTCTTTTACGTGAATCCAAGAATGATTCACGCCTCCACTATCAGTGTGAACATTCCTACATTATCAAGCGATGGTGTACATGCGGCTGTTAGACCTATCATCCGTCTTGATTGGGCAGACCCTTGTTATCCTGCACCTCGACGGGGTTGTAAAGAGGTCCAGCCGAATCTACCACCATGGAGGCTGTGCGCTAGCATCTTATTATGGTGAGACTATATATATAGTTCCCTGCGTACCATCTTCAGAGTTTCTTCCGGGGTCTTACATAGTTGCTACCCTCGAGCTTTCCGCAAACTCTCTTTCGAGTCTATAAACGGGGTCTCAAGCTGTTCCCAAGGGGAAGCTTTGCACCATGTGGGCTACACGGGCCTTGCCGGCCCTTTCGTCCCTATTTCTCCTAGCCTCAGTTGCCTCTTCGGCCGAATTAGTCGTCCCAGATACTAGCCAACTTAACGGAACATGGCAATATAACGGTTGTTATGTGTAGGCAACTCGTAATCCCCCAAGACCATAAACATAGTCGCTAACTGGCTTTAAGCGACGTCGGTCGGACCATCAGCGCGGCTTCAACCACGTCTGATTCCATGACTTTGGAAAAATGTATTGACTTCTGTGATGATGGAGGCTTCGCCTATGCTGGAGCCGAACACTCTAACGAGTGCTGTTAGTTCATCTTCTAGTTGGTGATGCTCTCTATATATTAACAACGACCAGACTGTGGAAGTAATCTCTCTGGAGGAGCTAAGGAGGCCGCAGATGAGACGGAATGCTCGACGAGCTGCTCAGGAAATACAACAGAAGCATGCGGAGGCCCTAACAGATTAACCTTGTTTTTCAACCCTTACAGTACGGAGCCCCAGCCAAATATTGGTATCGCAAACTGGACTCACATTGGCTGCTATTCGTGAGTCAAATCCGTCAATCATACGACACTGCTGTGGTCACGGCCCTTACGATGGGATGAGTCATCCGCGTTTTTATTTTCTACGATAACTGACAAAGTTTTATAGCGAGGGAGCTACTGGTCGAGGCTTAACGTATGGCGCTGCCGTCCCCAGCACGGAGATGAACGCAGCGAACTGCACGGCCGCATGCCACGCTGCTGGCTACATCCTCGCTGGTACCCAATCTGGTGGCGAATGCTGTATGCCACTTTTTATACTCTCCAATACTAAAACCTTAGCTTATTTCCGATAGATTGCGGCAACACTATTTCAAATAGCGCCTTGCTGGCTGAAGATGGGTGTGATATGGTTTGCAATGTAAGTGTTTGGACTTATCCTACTCTCCTCTCTTTTTATCCATGTTTTATATGACGGATTGTGCCTTTGGTCTCAATGGTAGGCCATAATCTGACATAGATGAGCACTTAATCACACATCAGCCACCCCCTAAGACTGTTCAGTGGTCATTGATCACTAATATCGAATGCTATAGGCCAATAAGTCAGAAGTATGCGGCGGAACGAACCGGTTAAATGTATATGACTTTAATATGCAGTACGCTATATCGACCAACGCCAGTCCTACGTCTGTAGCCACAGCAATACTTGCGACCGTTATCAGCGCCACTCTCAGCCCGTCTATTCCGACCATACTTACAGGCGCGAGTATTTTGAAAAGGACTGCTGCCGCTGATCCCACGAGCAGCGATGTCGCGAGCGCAACTCCAACCGCGCCCGCACAGCCGTTGACTATCAGCAATTACAACTGGTATGGCTGTCAGACTGAGGCGACGAACACCCGCGCGCTGAGTTTGTATACTTATGCCAACGATACCATGACATTAGAAAGCTGCCAGGCTTTCTGTGATAGCAAAGGAACGACTTATTTCGGCGTTGAGTATGCTCGCGAATGCTACTGTGGCAACAAGTTCGAGACAGGTTCTAAGGCGGCTCCTGCAAGCGATTGCAGCATGCTCTGTGCTGGAGACCAATTTGAGTACTGCGGAGCCGGCAACCGACTTTCTGTCTACGTTAAGAACGGAACCGCGGTCGCCACAACCACTACCGGCGGCTCAGACCCGACTGGCAGTGACCCTGGTGACCCGGCACCTACGGGATTCCCGGATGGTTGGACTGACCAGGGCTGCTGGCAGGATGGCCCTAATGGTCGAATAATGCCAACGTACCAAGCCCCTAACGACCCTGAGCTGACGCCGCAGAAATGCGTCCAGACTTGCGTTGATAATGGGTATATAATATCAGGCACCGAGTACTATACGCAATGTTTCTGCAGCAACGCTATCTATAATGGCGGAGTCGTAAGCGAAGACACATCTAAATGCGCAACCCCTTGCGGAGGCGACAGCTCAGTCATGTGCGGCGGTGCCGGATATTTAAGCATATATTCAAAGGGCACACCCCAAGTCTTCAAGGAGCCCTCTCCGCAATTAGATGGCCTGAACGATACCTGGACGTACCAAGGCTGCTATGAAGACAACGTCAACAATACGAGAACGCTCTTCTGGGCCCTCCAGTTCCCTGGAACCATGACCCCTGAGCAATGTCTAGGAACATGTGCTTCATTCGGCTACGCCGCCGCTGGCCTAGAGTACGGCGATGAGTGTTATTGCGGTGACCCGATGGACGTTACAACCTCAGGCTCCACCAAGAGGCCGGAGACTGAATGCAATGTCGTATGCGCTGGAAACGCGTCTGCGATCTGTGGAGGCGGTGCTCGCCTAACCATGTATTTCTGGACAGGCGAGACACCCCTCTACGTGTTCCACTACCCCGAAGGCAACGCCGCTGGCACGTACTCCAACCTGGTCGGTGGTGTGGTCACCCCCCTGATGACCATGCAATCGATCACCGGCAAAGTCACATTCTTAGAAAAATGGGGAACTGGTGCCGCCAACAGCACCGGCGCCTACGAACTCGATCTTAGCCAACTTGACAACTTCGACGCTGCCTGGAGGACTATGCACCTGAAGACCGACGTCTTCTGTTCCGCGGGTGTCATCCTCCCTGATAAGGCTGCACGCCAACTCACTGTGGGTGGTTGGTCCCTTGATTCAACGTATGGCGTACGTCTATATGCCCCTGATGGGTCCCCTGGCGTCAAGGGAACCAATGACTGGGAAGAGAATGTCAACGTTCTCAAGCTCCAGAAGGGGCGATGGTACCCGAGTGCCATGGTTATGACCAATGGCTCGGTTCTAGTCGTGGGTGGCGAGATTGGCTCGAACGACAAGCCCGAACCCAGTCTCGAGATTCTTCCCTACGTAGGTCCCGCTCTCTACATGGACTGGCTTGAGCGTACGGACCCGAACAACTTATACCCCTTTTTGGCAGTCCTTCCTGGCGGTGGTATCTTCGTTGGGTATTGGAACGAGGCTAGGATCTTGGACGAGGTAACCTTTGACACGATAAAGACCTTGCCCAACATGCCCGGCGCCGTCAATGATGATCTCGGCGGTCGGACGTATCCTCTAGAGGGCGCCTCAGTGCTCCTGCCTCAATTTGCCCCGTACACCGACCCTCTGGGTATACTCATGTGCGGTGGCTCCACCCTAGGCCACTCAGCCCTCGACAACTGCGTATCTATATACCCCGAAGCCGCCAACCCGACATGGACACTCGAGCGCATGCCTTCGAAGCGTGTGCTCAGCTGCATGGCCCCTCTTCCCGACGGGACCTACCTAATCGCCAATGGCGCCCACGAAGGCATCGCCGGCTTCGGCCTCGCCGACGACCCGAACTACAACGCCGTCCTCTACGACCCCTTCCAGCCCATCGGCTCGCGCATGTCCGTCATGGCCAACACGACCGTTGCGCGTCTCTACCACAGCGAAGCCATCACGCTGCTAGACGGGCGCGTGCTGATCACGGGCTCGGACCCGCAGGACGGGAAGCACCCGCAGGAGATCCGCGTGGAGGTCTTCACGCCGCCGTACTTGTACAGCAGCCTGCCGCGCCCCTCCTTCACCATCAACAGCAAGGACTGGGACTACAACGACAAGGTTTCCTTCCAGCTGGGGTCAACGCCCGTGGGCAAGATCCAGGTTTCCCTGCTCGGCGCCGTGTCCAGCACCCACGGCAACGCCATGGGCGCCCGCACCCTGTTCCCCGACGTCACCTGCACCGGCGTCGATTGTACCTTGACCGCGCCCCCGAAGGTGCATATCGCGCCCCCCGGCTGGTACCAGATGTACGTGCTCCAGGACAGCATCCCGGCCGTCGGCGTGTACGTGCGGATCGGCGGCGATCCCGGGCAGTTAGGGAACTGGCCCCCCGGGGACGACTTCACGCGCCCCGGTGTGTAAGGACGGAGGTCGGTTGCTTGGCTCATGATGCTATTTACTTATAAGTGGAGACTTAAGAACTCATCTATATTGATTCTACGATGTATCTAATACCTAGTACCTAAATGTAGTGTTTATGGAGCCGGAAGAGCGGTGGCGGGGGGATAAGACTCTCTGCGGCCGCCGGGCTTAGTTTGATATTTTATATTTTATGATAGAGGGTTTTTCATACTACTCGCTGTTGTGCTGGCTTTGCTGATTTGGATTTACACTCGCATCGTGACGAGATTAATGCTTCTGACACTCATATTTACTGTGCCATCACATAGTCCATGGGGCGTAGGCTAACCCTCAAAGCTGATTTATTTTCCATTGTAGGATCCGCTTGACAGCACGTACGGGGGAAACTTGATGATACAATCGTTGATTTTTTTTTTCTACAAGACGAGGGGTTGTACATATCTAAACATACATGTATGCATGTCCGTCATTTCACAGGGAATATCATGTCGTTTCAGAGTAAGCTATTGAGCACAGGGTATCACACCTCAAGGGCTGAACTTCTTGATAATAACCAACCTCACTGAAGACGTCTTATGAGTTGGCGGACTCGCCGCATCGTTCGTTGCCTAATCAGTTTAACTGTATGTTATATCATATAATATCGTATGGCGGGGGAAAGATTCATGTGCGCCGCTCAGACTAAATTCCTCCGTAGGCGGAGAAACGATACTCTCTAAACTTTGATGCCACTAAGTTCCGAAAGGTTGATTTATTACTTAAACTGTGTGGCCCTTGGCGGAAACCTTTCTTGAACACTATTTAAGTCAACATGCTGAATGTCGCTCGGACTTGGCTGAGGCGTGGTGATCTGATATCGCATGTTGTCATCTCGCCTTCTTAAGTACAGTTTACGGTCCGTGCCCTGGGATTGCTCATACTTTATTAGCTCGAATTATATTGGTGACACCTGAGGCTGTGGGAATGTTATTTGTGTAAGTTTTATGTTCGAGTGGTATATGGATATGATTAAGATGTATTGGCATCTTTCCAACTGAAATGAAAAGGGGTCGGGTATGTCTTAGCTAGGTGGCGATTTGCACGAGACCAGCATCCGGGCCACGAGCTCTTAACATTACTACCCATAGAGGATGGTACGAATAGATGACATATGTACCATATATAGGAATTCTGTGTAACACGGCCGTAACTTTCGTCCTTAATCGACCATAACCCTAACCCTGACTCTGACTGGACCCCAATCCGCCTTTGGACATGTTGTTAAGCGGCTTACCGAAAATGTAAGAGCCGTAAGGCTACACTGAAATGGAGGATAGGAGGTATCAATGGGTCAAGGCCTAAAAAGATCGCATACGCACGCTCAAGGGGCACGAAGACGGTCTCAGTAGTACGGCCACTCTCCTCCAGGTCCCGTTGACCAACGTTCGAACGAATCATTCAAGTATCAAAAGAAGGAAAGGATATGCGTCTTATAGAAGTATTTCCGGAATTCCTCAATATACACTCCCGGAAACTATTGTTTTATGCGAAGTGGTGGTTAAATGATGTGTATGTGGTATGATTCGAGTCATCCAAGTCGGGTGACATCTAGATATAGACACCTCATCGACATTCTTAGAGCGATCGGATAGTGCACCAATGCACCATCCAAGAGGCGTAAATCAACCTCTATTGCCCGTAACGTCCAAAACCTTCCAACAACTCTTAGCTACATAGATTGCTTAGATCCTACATCAGACGACACTCATAACCTTAGACTCGACCTTGAATTTATTGAACCCCCTCCTTCGGGCCCGAATATGGTAGCATTCTCGCAGCTCTGGCATGATCATGACACCGCGCCGTAGTCGTCCGTTGCAATATCGTAGTATATCCCACACACAGGCGAGATCAAATACTGACCTGCCTGCCTACTGCCAACTCTCCGCCATTCCAGCCTCTACCCCACGAATTCTCGAGCGAGAAATTGCGGAGTACCTCAGTGCCTCAGTGGACATCCTGCGTCAGCAACGTCTAATCCAGCCAAGCCCATTTCCGACGCGCCGGCGTAGTATATTATATTGCTTACACTACTGCTACGTTGCGAGCGAGCGGGCGGCCCATCCCCTTCCATTCTGGGCAATAAAGTGATAAGGCTGTCTCGCGGATCGCCACGGAACCGACTAGGCGGGACCAGACTTTCTCGATCGCGGCAAGGCAGCCTGCACTTTAAAGTAAGCAAGTAAGTGGTGGCGGCTCCTCCTCCTGAGTACGTCCGTTCCTGGAGCGCATCTAGATCACTTAGATTAGGAGTACATACTTACAGGATCGCGACTATTGATCCTCCTCTTAGGGGAATCTGGCCATAATTTCAGGGGTCGAGCGCCGCATCTTAGGGGCGCCGACCTTACATCGAAGTCTAGGTACATACATGTATATACACATGTATGTATTCAAAACGTGTGTACCACGTGCCCAGCCAACCGAAGCGCACGATTCTCACGTTGCAGCGGCGCTTGCGTCTGGGGAGCTGGGCGTTCAAGTATTATCTACCGTTGGTAGAGTAGCCGCCTGGGCAGCTGAGTACCTAGGTAGGTAGGTAGGTACGCAAGGCCGTCACACTTACACCATCTATCCATTCGATCGATCGCTAGCTGCAGAAGCGAGCGGCGGATAGGTGCAGTAGACGCGGGCCGGACCTACCTACTACTCCGGCAATCCACCACCCGAGCGTTATCATAGGTATCAGTGGCGCATCACGAACGCAGTTTACACAAATTATGTAAATCAAGCGCGTTGCATTCTGTATATGAGTTGCTTATGCCCCCAAGCAATCCAGCTCACCTGGAACGCAACGCACAACTGGGAGAATCGCCTGACCACCGCATTCCGAGGCCCGTTATGCGACTCGAGAGGCGCAAGCGCACTCGTGTGACGCGTAGCTTGTGCGAATGTGCGGCACGGCAGCTACTCATGGACAATCAGCCGATAAAGCATCTACACTCTACCGTGCTCTCTAATTACCACCTAATAGTACCAAGATCAAGATTTCCCAGGTGTATCGATTATTAGTTGGGAAGATAAAGATGTATGTATGTAAGTGATTCCAAACCGGCAGTGGGCAATCCCTTAATTTCCACGGTCAATATGACGCCTCACGTCTGAGAGAAAATCAACTTGAAGAGAGGAGGAAGCGGGAAGGAGAGCAATTGGAAACGGATCCTACCAGACAAGTGGTCTCAACTCGACACGTACAAGCCACAGCGAGCGCCGCCGCAGGCGAGATTACCTCATATAGTACATACCTCCATATAGCAGCTAAAAGACATAATTGAGAAGTCGAATGTTGAAGTCGGCGGCGATGAACGACTAAATACCGAAATGCGTGTATTGGGAATAAACCGGGCATTCGCATCGCAACAATATCCCTTAGTAGGGAACTATTTTTTTCTTCGTATAGTTGTCGTCAGCTTCTTCTCGATCGGGACAGCGTAACATTGGGGTCGAATTGCAGATCGTCGAATGTTGCCGGTATGGTTGGCCTATTAATCTTCGAGATCCCACCTAAACCCAGGTAGGCAGGCAGTTTGTCGTGATTGGTGTCAGCTCGGCAGCAACCCCGAGTGGCTGGTCAGCCTCAGATCTGTTACAAGTTCAAGGTTGAGTCTAACTTTAGACGAGGTAGCACTGCCACCTCAATACATACATGTATGGTTGCTGCATCACGGTGGAGAATACCCTCCGGCTCTCTCTGGTATGTATTTATCGGCCTCGATAACGTACGTGTACTCTACCATTGGCCTGAACCTCATCTGATACCCCGTGAGAGCGATCCTCGGCCGATACCCGCACCCCTGACGGGAAGGGGGTTTTGGGGGGGAACTCTCGCTAGTACCGGGCCTCGTGGGCAGGTCTCAGGTTGTGAATGACTAAACGTCGCCGAAGGATTGCAGCTCTGGCTTCTACGGGGTTGTTTCGAATAGAAGGGGGTTGCGCCCAAACCAGCTCCTGACTGCTGGTAACAAGACTGCAACGTTCATCTTTTGAGGGGGGTGCGCGGTATAGAAACCCTTACCTCCCCACCACATGCTATCAAAACTGGAAGGAGATCCAAAGAGATCAGATATCTAGTCTAGATCGCCAACCGCAACTAGAACGTGTCTACATAATAGTAATAAACCCACGACCTCGCCCTCTTCTGCTAGACGTGCACTTGATACACGTCTTCTTGTCGTATGTCGTTTCTTCCAGGACTCGAGACGCCGTTATAAGGGCATTCATAATACACCACCTCGCACACGATGGGTTCGATCGCTGATTGCACCTTCAATACATGCTCGGTCACGATATCACCATATGGCTACCCGCCGAGTGCAGCAGCGGATGCCATCTTCTTCATCATCCACATCGGATCATTACTCGCCTGCCTGCTCTACTCATTCTACCTAGCCAACGACAATAGATGGTTCGAATTTACTATTCCGGTCTCGATAGCGTGCTTCTTCGAGAGCATTGGTTATGCAGTCCGACTAGGGAGCTCGTCTGATCCATGGAACGTAGCTTTATACGCAACATCCATGTCCTTTATATTCGTTGCACCGGCTTTCGTCTCCGCAGGGTACGATATCTATCTTCCTCTTTCCTAGTCGAGGCAGTGTGTGGATAATGTACTAACTTATTTGAAAGAATTTATTTGACCATACCTGAAGCAATCAAGATTCTGGGTGTAGAGCACACTCTAATAGACGTCACTCGTTACCCCCTTCTGATCTGGATCGATGTCGTGGGATTTGTCCTCCAGCTAGTTGGGATCATCATCTCCTTCTCAGACCTTTCCGTCGACCGGGGCCTGGGCCACAATGCCCAGATCGGAAGCCCCATCATCGCCACCGGCATGGCTATACAAGCCGTTTCTTTGATTATTCTTATTGGCCTTTTCGCTATCGTATTACTCCGAGCATCTGTAGCCAATAGGCAGTTTGGCTACACGACTTTCAATCCGATACACGGATTCGTGCCTGTCGCTCATCGATTCAAATTTTTCGTTGCCATGCTGTTGATATCTGCCATGTGCTTGTTCGCAAGGTCGCTCTATCAGACGGTAGTATTGGCGAATGGGTTGGGGAGCTATACTGCGAAGAATCAGGCCCTCTTCGCAGGGCTTGATAGTCTTCTTGTCATCGAAGCTATTGTTGGTTTGGTGGTTGCACACCCTGCAAGATTCCTACGGAACGGGTTGGATAAGAGGTTCGGAAGTAGAACCACAAGTGTCATGATCGAGGAACAGGGGTCATTGAGCCAATTCACGGTGGGTAGCCGTCAAGGTCCACCAGTAAGGCCACCAAGACCAGATGAACCGAGGAGGCCACCGAGGCCGGACGAGCCAATGGGCGGTGGTCAAGTTCCGTGGAGTAGTGCTAGTACTAGGAGCTACGTATGAAGTGTTATTCAAGTTTTGCCAAATCCACTCGATCGTGGGTAGACTTCACTGTTGGCTAACTAGAATGGTTGATGTGACTCGCGTAGGAGACGAGTAGAGCTCGTAAGTACTATGTTTCCATGTGGGTGTCTTCATCATTGGCAGCAGGAATGTAAGCAACCATTGCTTTACTTGCGCCTTCGACACAATATTGTACTACTTCGATCTTGGCCCCGTCAGGGGCTAGCTTGGCAATCTGTCTCAGATCGCTTGTACGAGGTAAGTAAAGAGCGTGGTCCATGGTCCTGTATGCCTCGTGCAACTTGGCCAGACTGTAGGGTTCCATGGTGCTGAGATCGAATATCTTGTCAGTGCTGTACCCTGGTCCACCCCACGGTGGCGATGCGAACAAGGCCGTAGACGCTATATCCACCCGCAACTCGTCCTCAAGCTTGTCTGGAGAGTTCAGAAGTGTGTCCAGATACTTGAAGCTGTCACCGAGAACCCAGATGATGTCGTCAGCCACACCATGTAGAGATGCATTGTGTTGCGCACAAGCAAGCGTGGCTGCATCCAACTCAATGGCTATCACCTTTTCCCAGCGAGGCGTTGAGCCGTCTTCAGCCGTAGCTAGGGCAAGGCCGATAGCATTTGCTCCCACCCCGGCAAATAGGTCAATGACGGTAGTCTTTGACGGGCTAATAATAGAACTTAGATCTCGTGCGATTTGACTAGAACCATGTCAGCTCGTGTCGAGCTTGACGGCCCTAGGACGGATTCGAAATGTGAAACTCACTTGGCAACCGGTTCGGGAGTAACACCAAACCAAGCATCTGGCGTCATGTAGATGCCCTCATTGTAGTAAGAGAAGATTGTATGCCTCTGCTGCCAGTATCTGCAGTTTTGGATTGAGTATGTCAGTGAAGCACTTAATAACAACATTGGTGTGACATGATAACTCACTTTTGCAAGTCCCAAGGTACCTCACCCAGACGAGTCCAGTGGTGACATTCGCTAGTCAGGGGAAGCTTCTTAACTCGTTTCATACTGAAAGAGCTCTAGTAGCGAGTTGCCTATTATGTAAATCAAGAAGAGCTAGGCAATCAATTCTGAAGCGTATGAGCCACAAGAATATATACTACCTAATGTATGTAGAAAACGTCAAACTACAAAAGGAAGTTGAAGAAGTAGAATGATCAGGCACTCTATATTTTGCAAGTGAGAAAGGCTAATAGCAGGGGTGAGCGCAGTAAAAGAGGCAGACTAGCGAGACTAGTTGATTCACTTGCGCTACACTAAAGCTTGGACCACCACTAAGGTTTAGTGTCTCGACGGCGTAAACGATAAGGCTGAACCGGGAAATGACAGCTTTCTTGATAGGCTTGAGTGAGGTAAGGTAGCTTCCATCGAATGCTACATGGTCGCCAACATTGAAGACTTACCTTGTACCTAACATAGGCTGTATTACTAAACTCATAGGACTCTCTATCTCAAGCTCGCATCCATACCTAGACCACTAACGACATACATACCATGTTCAACGCACTAAACCGGTACCTATCGCGCCTCGACGGCGATGCGCGAACACAACAAAAAGACGGCCACGGATACGGCTTCCAAGTGCTGCGCAACACGAACCTCGAGCTAGGCATAGAGCCGTGGTTCGACTTCATCGTGGGGATCAACGGCCGCGTCATTGTACGACTCCCCATCCTCCCCCCTTCAACAGAATAATCCCTAGAGCACGAAACGAATCGCGAAGCTAACACATAGACCGGCACCGGGCAACAGGACAACCCCGACCCGCGCCTCTTCGCCCAAGAAGTCCGCAACTGCGCCGGCGGCACCGTGGCCCTGGGCCTCTGGAGCGCCAAGGGCCAGCGCACGCGCGTGCTGCACATCCCCGTGCCGGCGGACACGCGGTCGCTGGGCCTGTCGCTGCAGTGGACGCCGCTGGCCGTCGCGTCGAACGTCTGGCACGTGCTGGACGTGCCGGCGAACTCGCCCGCCGACCACGCCGGCCTGCTTCCGTACAGCGACTACATCCTCGGCACGCCCGACGGCATTCTGCACGGCGAGAGCGGGCTGGGTGAGCTCGTGGATGATTACATCGGCCGCCCCCTGAAGCTTTGGGTTTATAACAACGAGTACAATGTCACGCGCGAGGTCGAGATCGTGCCTAGTCGCGAATGGGGTGGCGAGGGCGCGCTGGGATGTGTGCTTGGGTACGGCGCGCTGCACCGACTACCTGCGCCCTTGAGCGAGCCCGTCCATGCGCCCGGCGAGACTATGTTCGACGGCGATATGAGCGGCACGGGTGCCGGCGCAGATCAGTTTACGAGCTTAGAGCCCCCGAGCGACGGTTCGAACGCATTTGTCCCGGCGTCGTCCAACGAGTTCCTCGTTCCCGCGCAGATGGTCGGCACACCGCCCCCACCAGCAGGAAGCGCGCCTCCGCGAGGCAAGAAGAAAGAGAGGCATGGGCATGCTCCCAAGAGGATGATGGACGACTACTTCGCAGAAGAGGAAAAGAAGAGCAGGGAGCTCGACGGGAACATAGCCGCGAGCAAGACACCACCGCCGCCTCCTCCCAAAGCAAGCGGTGGCCCTCCAAAAGCCGCACCGCCCAAAGCCGAGCAGCCAAAAGCTGAGGGTGCGGATGACGATGTGGACTAGACGGCATGATAGACATGACATAGCATCACAATTTCGAGACACGAATAAGAAGATACCAAAGAGTTTCAAATCTTGCATTCATTGTACTTTTTCGCCTGCTCTACCCAGTTGTGACCCTTTTTTTGCTCCTAATACAATACAGAGATCGCACGCCTCTTCTTCGGCGGGTCTAGCAGCCATTGGGTTTCCATGCTATCCTTGGTATAGCCTCGTGATACATCGTGTGTAGTGTGCCCCTTGCTTCCTTAGTTTATGAAGTTGACGCAGAAGAAATGCAGGATCAGGCTGCCGACGACGTAATCTGTAAATGCTCTATACACCCGTGTTAGCTAATGGATATAGGATACAAGCATGGGGTAGGTGGAAAATGCTTACCTCTCTGGTGATATGGAAGGGAAGTCGGACTTGTTGGCCTCAGTAGTCTGGATACGTAGAGATGCTATTCACCAAGTCAGTGCTCGCTCCATCCACCACTCTCACATGTCTGGGTTTATAGACAGCAAACGTACCGGTAAGAACAAATTGACCAACAGTAGCCGAGAAACCCGAGAGAAAAGCATTGAAAGGCTGTATGCGTCAAAGACCAGTTAGCCAACAGGTGCACTCCAGCTCCCAAAAAACATCCTTCCTTCATCATGGTGGTACAAGATAACATACGTAGTTGCCAGCCAACACGCAGTACGCGAACTGCAGACCCCCCACAACGACGAGGAACGCCATGAACGCGTCAATCAGCTTCGTGCGCTGCGGCGTCGTCTTCTGGTAGTGCTCGACGATGTTCCATGCCACCTGGTCGATGCCACTGCTGGAGCTGGTCTTGGTGACGGCGCTGCTGCTAGCCGGAGCCGTCGATGCTGGTGCCGCAGGTGTGGCTGCAGCAGTACTAGCGGCAGACTTCTTGGGCGCCATATTGTGTGGTTACGTCGAATTTATCGTGCCGTGCGTGAGTTGGGGTGGGAAGGTTGTCGTGGTCGGGATTGAAAGTTGTTCGTCGAGGCGCTGGTAAATTGTTCGAGGTCGATTAACGGACCCTGGGTTGCGTTGTAAAGGGACACGAAAGCTACAAAGTTCCCAGCTGCAATCGATGAAAAACCAACCAATCACAAGGGTTCACTCTAGCTTTGTACTTCGAGGTTAGCTGCAGGTCTTAAACGTCTTAGGTAATTCTGGGGAAGTCGTGGCTGGTATTCGATAGCTTCAGCCACAGTTACCAATCAATAGAGTTCTACATAGGTGCTTCGTACCTACCCCTCGGCGCCTCGCGTTTGAGGTCACCGGGGTTCCGATCTATATTGAGGTAATGGTTCCGGCGATACAGCCTTCCCTTTGTCTACTTTACAACCCCGGCTTCTTCTGACATTATCATTATCAGCCACAGTAACTCGAATCTTGCAATTGTAAAATCTCATCAAGTTTTCATATCATTGAATTTAAAGAAGAAGAAAAAAATGGTAAGTTCAACGCACGCGGCAATACCTCCGAGGCTAACTATCTCCGGCCGGAGTAGGCTCTAGAAACCATCGCATTCATCCTGGGAGCTCTGACCGCGGGCGGCGGCACAATGGGCTACGTCAAGACGGGCTCTATTCCCTCGGTCGCCGCCGGCATGACAGTTGGTATATTGTGTACGTCAACCCTAGTTAATTAGACAAAGCTTGACCCCGAAATGCTCTAAACTAACACTTGGAAATTTAAGACGGTCTGGGAGGATACCGTCTACAATCGCGCCAGACCTACGGCATTGAACTCGCCCTCCTCGCATCCATTATCCTCGGCGGCTCCTCGATCCCCCGAGCTTTGAAAAGCGGAAAGCCGGTCCCGACTGTGCTGAGTTTGATTTCTATCTTCGGCCTGCTGACTTTCGGCAATGCCTGGAGGAAGACCCTTTGAGGATGAGGAACACGTCGGTTGAAGGGGCGCGCAGTTGGTACCGGAAATTATGGGAGAAAATGTGTACCGAAATAGGGCCAACTCAACCAATAGACAAATACAACCGTTCATTATGTGGAAAGTCTGAGGATAACTTCCGGAATCGTGGTCGGAGGGGAGTATAAGTGCCGCGTAGTCATTAATGATCTTCTCTGACGAAACCCTGTCTTCGTGAACCGAGCCCAACTACCCAATGCCTTTTGTAACGCCATGCTATTGCTATGCAGGAACCATGTTTCCGATCTTCTCCCTTATAGTACAGGAATAATGAATTCTCGCCATGTCTACTATGAATTCTCGCCATGTCTACTATGAATTCTCGCCATGTCTACTATGAATTCTCGCCATGTCTACTATGAATTCTCGTCGATCTCGGCCCAAGCTTTCTGGATCTTTTCGCGCTTGGCTTTAGCTGCTTCTCGGTTCTGCGCGGTACGTTTCAATCGCTCGGCTCGCAGGCAAAGGGTAACTTGATGTTTGGCGTCGTTGCACATGCCCATTGACTTCCATAGGAAGCCCCTGGCATGACACTCTTCGAGAGCCGTCATGACCTCCTCGCAAGCTAAAGATTCGTCCATTAGTCTCTCTCTCGTTCCCTTCAGCGCGGCCCATAGGCGCTGCATTACGTACCCATGTTATCCTTTGTATGCAAATGGGGATGCATCTTGGGCGAATTTCGAGATCGATCTAGTGAAGTATTATAGGAAGTTGGTATAGATCGTAGAAACTGACCACTCTCTGTCGCAAACCGAAAAATGGGTTTGCGATGTGCTAAAAGGGACCACAAATTTAGACAAAGCATGGGCCACATTATAGGCTTCTGGTGGGCTCCACATCCCACCCCGCCAGCCCCTCCAATGA
Source organism: Hypomontagnella submonticulosa (assembly GCA_022984865.1). Lineage (NCBI taxonomy): Eukaryota > Fungi > Ascomycota > Sordariomycetes > Xylariales > Hypoxylaceae > Hypomontagnella > Hypomontagnella submonticulosa. The sequence continues at coordinate 365,281 of JAJKLF010000011.1, forward strand.
ATTAAATTTCCAGTTGCTCGCTACAAATCAACACAGAACGACGTCCGTAACTGAAGTTATCTCATCTGGAGATAGTATACTCTCGTATCGATTTCACCTACCTAGAGAGCCTGCTCATTCGTAGCATCAACACGAATCATGGCGTCGAAAACAGTATCGGCGAAGAAACAGCAAGGTAAGCGATTGAGAAGAAGCCCACTTACATTAAACTTGCTAACAGGATATGGCAGAGCTGCAAACGGCGTATTCCAACTACAAGAACACGCTGCAGCAGCTGGCACAGAAGATCGGTGACGTCGAGCAGGAAGCTGAAGAACACAAGTTAGTGAAGTCTTCTTGTTCTTCTCTTCTCCCCTCGCTTCGTCCCTGACATCATGGAACCACACTCATGAGATGAGCCGTCCCCGGCCGTGGCAATCCCGCTCGCATAGTCTCAGCCCTACTGGGGTTTTCACCTAGCGTCCAGACTAGATCTTTCATGAACCTCACCGCTTCGTTCTCTTGAACTCACCGCTCATCTTGCTAATGGTTCGGCTTACTACAGGCTTGTCCTTGATACCCTGGAACCGCTCCCGGGAGATCGCAAGTGCTTCCGCATGATCAACGGCGTCTTGGTGGAGCGGACAGTCCAGGACGTAATTCCGGCTTTGAGAACTAATGCCGAGGGGTTGAAGAAAGTGCTCGATGACTTGGTCAAGCAGTACAAGATCAAGCAGGATGATCTTGAAAAGTGGAAGGTAGGTCGTCTTCCCGAACTTGGACTTCGAGTTTCATGGCCCCACTCAATCTCGGTTGTCGAGTTATTAACTTACATGACCGTTTATACAGAAGAAGAACAATGTCCAGGTTGTCCAGTCGTGACGCGGCATTGGCGCTATGGCAGGTAGGAGTAGGCGTAGGAAACCGACGCTGGGGCTACGGCGCAGATAGGGCATCGTATCGAGGTTCTCGATAGACCTTTCGAGACAACCAGGAAGGCGGGCAGACTAATGGGTGATTACCAAGTCAGAGAATCCAAGTATGATTCATAAGCGTTGGGATTCGGACACGACGTCTTGGCCGTTGTGAGGGGTGCGCGATCGGGATCGAACTGGACTGCGTTGTTGTACGACCTCGAGACGGACGGGAATGGTGCCATATAGACATCGCTTTCAGCCGTCGGCAAAGTCACGGCGATATCGAGAAAGATGGTGTTGATGTGTTGTACAATTACAGCTGCAGGTGGCGGGGCCTAGCGTCAAGGGCGTCTCAATGCCCAACGACAGGCTTCAGTCAAGGCTGACACGATCAACGGTTTGAAGGCAGCAGTGATTGGAGGGCAGACCGCGGAAAGGAGTGGCCATTTGACTGGTCGTAAATGATCTGATCAAGTAGGGCGGCTTACCGCTGACCCTGCATCTATGAGGCACGTCGATATAGTCTGTCATCAACGCAGCACTTTCGTACTACATGAAAATTTTTGAGGAAAACGGCATAGAGGGATCATGAACTCATTACACATCTACTTCATTTATCGGCAGATGTTCCGAAGGCGGGGTCCTTAGCATGCATTTCGAACTCCACATGCCACATGACGACTCATGGAGTACCGGCGCTGCTCGGGAGGTCTGGATGACAGCGTGTCGCTGATGACGGTTGATCTGCCTGCCTGAAACAGGAGTGTCGGTCATCCTGCTAGACTGAGTAAACCGGACCTAACCCTAACTGAGATTTGCATCTCAAAAGTTCATGGAGGGGAGTGACGATAAATACTACTATGAACACAACTGTAAACTCGGCCCAACGTCCGTGTAGTCGCCTGCAAGTACTGGGGTAGTCTCGACGCGACACGGATCTGTCGGGCGGGCTGGCAGGGTGAAAAGCTACGGCGCAGTGCTGCTATATGTAAGTTACTCGATTAAAAGAGACGGACTTCAACGTTGGCTTGAATAGGGAACTACACACGAGTACTTGTGAACTTCGCACGGCTGCACCTCTGCCCAAGTGTCAGCAGGGTGGGCGTTGATCCGGAGGGGGGAAGAGGGGGGGAATATCCCACGTCCCTTTCCGAACCGGACGGGAGAGCTTCGGAGCTGTTGACATCGTTATACATATAGATGGAAAGATCGCCAATGGATTTCCATCCCAGGACAGTGGTAACTCCCATTTTTAGTGCGCCCTAGAAACGTAAGGTTAAATCATGATACTCAAACAGAATATCGATCTGGCAAGTGTAGTAGATGAGACGGCTACAAGGCTCTTTTTGCTTCCGACGATTGGGCATCCACGGGATCGCACGTATGTATGTAGGTTCGTAGGACACAGTTAGGCCGCATACAAGGTGCATGTCGGTAGGTACAAGTGCGGGAGGTCAATTACTATGTAGATGGGTTGAAGTCGTGTCTGTACGGTCGTATAGTACGCCAAGCTTTCCCAGGGCAAGGGGGGGCCAAGACAAGAGGAGAGTCCATTTAATCCATTTGATGGGTTACCAGGATTGGTGAACAGCGATATCGCTATCGAAGCTCTCAAGACCTATCATTCCCTTCTCCACATTCCGGGAGAGGAAGAACTCCTGAATTGGAATCGACAATTCGCTTCCAATCAGAATCGCAACCGGGGGCTAAATATTGCAATTGGCTGGCATTTCGTATTAACGCGAACCCCTGGGACATAGTTCGGGACCAGTCGTTGCCATCTTCATCTGAATATGTTCAAATCACGGTCCAAACAGATGCTCCGGCCCCCAAGATCGGAGAGCCATAAGCCAGGCTGCGCTTCCTGTTCCCCTCGGGTAGGCGCATATGCTGCTGGCTGACTGTTTATTTTGGAGATTGTCAAATGAGCAGTGCATCTCACCCTCCAACTCTCCGTCCCGTCCCTGTGGTGAGCGTGCCTGGTATCACACCGGTCAATACTACCACATGGCTAAAGCGATAACGGACATCTGGGGAAGGCTAGACGGCTAAGATGCCGACGATAAGGTAACGAGGTAGCCTATATGCAATTTCGAGCATCATACGTCCAGGCTGCCTGCGGTAACTCATCTTCACCGCTTCATGTAAGGAATGCATGGGTGGGCTTGATTCCCGGAGGAATAGGCTTACACGACGGGGAATGATGGCATATATCGTGGAGTGCTGCGTCTGATGGAACCAAGTGCTCACCAGTTGATGGCCCAGGAGATAGCTAGGGTTGCTTCGGTTTGGCATTCTCCCCCGTACATACATGAGGTATGTACTCACTACTGGGTAGGGATGAGTTACGGGCGTTTTGATCCTTTTCGGATTGTGGAATCCAAGGTGACAAGATTGTTGTTACACAGGCGTTGAAGAGAAAAGCAAGCAGTTATTACTATGTAAGTATCGACATTATCGATATTGAACTAATACTCGTGGACACAGCTCTTGCATCGTAGTTGCCTATTTCCTGAATGAGAACTCATTAGCTCATTCCCTTCCAATATAATTTTTATTTTCTTTGGGTAAGTACATGTACGTATGAAGCAATCATTTGTCCATATTTCGTCAGTCTACTTATTTCCTTAATTAATTCTATTATTATCGTCCAATATTCTTTGATCCTATGTAACATATAGTGTATTTTCTCTGAAGTGGCCTCCTGCACGCACCCCACGTAGATGTAGATATTCACGGGATGTGACTTTGTCGTATATATGTTCATATGGATACTATGTACTCCTATCCTATTTGTGTAACTCGCACAGTCGTGGAGGGAAATATTAAGTCACCTACTTAGATCTTTGACTCCATACTCTTACCTTTCATAAATTCTATATCAATATGGCTACGTAATCACAAGTTGAACGACATCGTTTCCACATACTACTTTGATAACGCGTTATGCAACCCACTAGCAAAAGTCCACTCTTGTGCATCGATCCTCGAGTTTTCCAGAAAACGGCCCCTAGTCCGTCATAATGAACGATTGCTAATCGAAAACAGTCGAGCCGAGACTCTTGGTCAAGTATTGATTTGACTAAATGTTCAGCTACGGAAAGCAACACAATTCTGACCGGCTGATGGTGTAACCCATAATATCATGCACACTCTTATACATACGTATAACGTATATATACTAATTCTTATAGAATATGTACTATGTAATTTAGTTGTAGTTAGATATAGGTAGACAACTTATAAATAAATGAGCAAATTACAGCAAACCAAACCAGGGCAGCCGCATTTGTCCACTGCCGGCCGTGGACATCAATTTTGAGGTTGTACATACTTGAGAGAAAAAAACCCGTCAATCCGTCAACCCCACGCGCCGGGGCAACACGGGGCAGTACAGGTAAGACTACCCTGTAGGTACATATTATAGTAGATACCGTATATACATAAGGCATCTGCAGACTGCCCGCAGCAAGGCGATCTTGCTTTTGAGACGACTACGTAGCTTCCCTCGGCGCTAATGCTAAGAGGTCAGGAAGGAAGGTACGAAATGAAGCTGGACTTCCTGGAGTCGATACGATACGTCGAAGGTGGGTGTAAGGCATGTGCATACAGTATTATAGTAGAGGAAATAGCGGGTCACCCAAGTAACGCAACCCTCGGTGTCTCGTCAGCACTGGGGAAGGTATGTACTTGAGTACCCCGCTTCCCTTTCCCAAACCCGGACCCATGCACGTAAGTACATACTTTGCACGTACTTTCGTACCCAGATCGCATCCTGTCCCCAGTGCCATTCTCCCCACATCCACATCTCCATCAAATCCATCCACACAAAAGTCACGTCGGCCTTGTACCGTACACCAAACACCAACCACACTACACAAACCCAAGTGACCACGCTACGGTATACTACACACATACCCAAGCCCTAGGCTCTCTGCATAGGCGCGCATCCTATACATCCCTTTCTAGTATTCCCACTACCGCACCGCTGCCGCTTGCTGCAGATTCCGTCATAGCCTGAAGTTCGCGACAGGGCGACAGGGCTTTGCCAACGGGGACAAGTAAAATAGCTCTAGGTCATAATTTCTGGGACCCGCGGCAGGGCAGGATTGACGCATTCGTCTGCAGCTAAGCCGCGCTTCAGTTGCAAGCCCTACCACTTGCAACGTGTCAGAGGCAGGGACACATCATCCTCTCTACCTTGTAACCAGCTGTGCGAGCTGGCAGTCCAAGAAAATTTTACAAGAAGCTACCACCCGCTGCAGGTAGCCAAATATGTCGGATTCCCCCCAATCTCCTCCTAAGGACGTCGAGCCAGGTGTACAATCACCCGACGATGAAGCACAAATGAACGACCCTCAGGACCCACACGGCTCTGGCCTCGCCTATGAGTTTGAGGTAAAAGAGCAGGATCGGTGGTTGCCCATAGCCAATGGTGAGTTGAGACCCTCTTCTGACTCTTGTCTCTGATTTGGTGCGCCCGAGTCGTCTGCCTGCAACTGCTGCAACTGCTGCAAGCTTGAGCTTTCCCAGAGAGAGCCCATTTGCTTTCTGCGGAGCTCTGACCGCGGCGCGTCCGTCAATTGGTGCTTTATGGCCCTCTTAGCTCGAGACAGCCGCGCATCAGCAGAAGGGCGTCCATGTCTCACGATTCGTCGTCTAAGTCGCCAGAAGCGCCTCGCGCTTCAAAAGCTGACAGGTATGATATCTATGATGCTAACATACGAAACTTTGCACCAGTTGCCCGTATCATGAAGACCGCCCTACCTGAGAACGCGAAGATCGCCAAGGAGGCAAAGGAGTGCATGCAAGAATGCGTCAGCGAGTTCATCTCCTTCATTACTAGTGAAGGTAAGTCGGCCATCTGAATTCTTTCTTAATCCCGCCCGTGTTTACCCCTCAACATAAGCGAAGGGCTGACACCATACGCAGCGTCGGAGAAATGCCATCAGGAGAAGAGGAAGACTGTTAACGGCGAAGATATCCTGTTTGCCATGACATCCCTGGGTTTTGAGAACTACGCGGAGGCGCTTAAGATCTACCTCTCAAAATACCGAGAAGTACTGTCTCCCCCATCCGTCGCATCCCTTACCTCGAGGCCCGGCATGCCGCGCGCGCGAGGCCTTCCCTTACTAGCAGCACTAACCAATGACCAACAGTCTCAGTCAAACCGCGGTGAGAACCAGCAGAACCGACCCAATAGCCAAGGCTATGGAGCAGGTGCACCCAGCGGATCCGGCGCCGCTGGATCTTCGGGCTTCCAAGGAGGCGATGGGACCGGCGGGATCGGCGAATCAGGCGAGGGCTACATCTACGCCCAGGCTAGTCACAACGGCGCGGCCGGCGAGTCCTACTAAGTCTCGCGCCTAGCGTCCGCAGACGAGACGGCCAGATTGATATGACCTCGACCTGCTTCTGACCTAGGTTTTGTTACCGGGACGGTCTTACTACCTTCACGTGTGTATAAGTAATGGGATTATGAGGGCTCTGCATATTTGATCCTTGGACATGTCTCTTCGGATCGGGGATTGCGGCGTGCCTTGAGCCTGTGTATATGATGGGTTCGCCATGGGCGGCGACGGGAAGGGGTAGTGCGTAAAAAAGGAATCGGTTTCTGCACTCTTCGCTTCGATAGATTCCCCGGAGGCGTTCATCCCCTATTCGGTTCTCTGCGTCTTTCAAGGTCAGTCTTGAGATTCTGCGTCAACTTTAGTTCGGCAGTTACTATGGCTTCACGAGAAATGGTGAACAGCCCAATTCCGGAAGCACCACAGGCTATATAGCTTTATTTCATTGAGTCGAGGAATGAATTATTGATACGAATGATTGTCTTCGCTTCGCTGTGCCAATTACTAAATTCGTAGTAAAGTGATATGTGAGCTACTATAAAAACAATGTTGATTGACGGCTCATTGAGTTTGCAATACTTATAAACGACCTACTATAAGCATTAGAAGCACCCAAAGGAAAACATCGTAACAACAGTCTTAGGATCACTTATACCGGCAATGAAGTACAAGCCTTACGTAACTTTACATATAGAAGGGTCTGGTCCTCCTCCATAGGGCATTGATTTGAAAGAGAGCTGAATACTAAGCGGTCCTAGAGCACTTAAGGTTAGCGCGCACGAGCCACATATTACTTAGCGGCCCCGTAGCCCCTCCCTGTTTGCCTGTCTCTCGAGACCCCTGGCTTTTTATTGTGGGTTATTTAGTTAGTGCATGGTTGAAATTTTGTGATATCGGTTTTTTTATCACTGCTTTTCACTCTCACGATAGCCGCAGCCTCGTCGGGTCGTATCAATCTCGCGACACTGAAACATAAAGCAGCATTAGATCAGTATGCCAGAGTACTGCATAAAGCAATCTATTGCCGATATACATAAACAGCGACAATAAGCAAGAACACATATATGCTCTCATCTACTTATCCTCTCACTCGCCTCGCTATGACCAGTGCCACCCCGCAACTTACTCGGGCTGCGGTGAAGCCCACCACACCGTTGAAGCCAATTCTAAAGCAATCATCGTCGCTGCTCGGCACCAGGAGAACTTACGACGATGCTGGCCTCGACGATGACATCATGGATGGCCAAGAAAGTCCCCGCAAGCGCCAGAAAGTAGAGTTTGACCTGAACAACACCGAAATTCACGAGATTGGTACCCGATCGGTCGACGAGATCAAACAGGAGATTAGGAAAGCTTTGGATCGCCACGATCAAGGGGACGACGAGGACTACGACTTATTAAAAGAGACCCTATCCGGCAAGCAGTCATCCTACGATGAAGACGACGAGGATGAGGACGATGACCCTTCTCTATCGGCTAAGCGACGTCAAGAACTGAAGGTGTACTTCGTCTCACTTGCCAGCTTCTCTCCTCGCCTGGGTAGATCGTGTGACGGACTCGTCAAGAGCGTCCTACAATGCCAGTGGCTTGGTCGAGACGAACAATTCGCTAAGATCTATGTCCAGTTTCTCGCCGCGCTGGTCAGTGCGCAAGGTGCCCGTCTCACCCAGGTCCTATCCTCCGTCATTGAGAAATTCACCGACTCGAGGCCGTCCGACTGGGCCGTACCGAACTACCCGAATGTTGGCCGAGAAGTCGTACAAGAAAGACTACACGTTGCCCTGCAATATCTAGTACGATTATTCCCCGCCGCCAAGCCTGTCTTGGAGAATCTCATCGCTACCAAGTATCCCTTCCACGACGAATCTAAGCGGATGCACTTGGCCTATGTCGACAATCTTTTGAGACTGCGGACATATTGTACCGATCTGCAGACCGAAGTCATGGACCTGATAATAAGTCGGCTGGTCAAAATCGATGTGGAGATGCAGATGGACCTTGACGATATGGACGACAGGCTCGCTGCTATGGTGGCCATGGCTCTCAAATCTTCTCGTGAAAACACCAACCAAGAAGAAGACGACGACGAAAGCGATGCCGAGTCGGTAGATAGCGACGAGTCCGAGAATGACGAGTACACGCGCGTCAAGACAGCAAAAGAGAATATCGAGAAGATGGATTCTATTCTTGACACGCTGTTCGAGCTTTATACGCCAAGCTTCGTCGATCCGGAGTCGGACGGAGCTTTAGAAGCCTTCGAGGACCTACTATCCGAATTCTCCAACTTCATCTTGCCTACAATCAAGTCAAGGCATACCCAGTTCCTGATCTTCCATTTTGGCCAGAAATCCGAGAGGCTCATGGACGCATTCTGCGGCACGTGCATCAATATCGCCTTCGAGTCACAGCGCCCACTGATTTTACAGCAGGCGGCATCTGCTTACCTGGCGAGTTTCGTCGCTCGGGGAGCCCACGTGCCAGGTCATATCGTCGTAAAGATCTTCGAAGTGCTGGGCTTCCACTTAGACCAGATGCGCGCCCTCTACGAGACCTCATGTCGCGGACCCGACGTCCGTCGATACGCGCCGTTCTACGCGCTAATGCAAGCATTAATGTACATATTCTGCTTCCGTTGGCAAGATCTTATTAAGTCACTACCCGACGAAGTCGATAAGGACGACATTTCGTCGTACCTGGATCAGGAGATCGAATGGGAGCCAGAGATCAAAGACATTATGAGACGAAACATATTTTCCAAGCTAAACCCCCTCAAAGTCTGCTCGCCAGTTATCGTCGAGCAGTTCGCTAAACTTGCTCACCGGTTTCGGTTCATGTATGTGTACCCTGTCATCGAGAAGAATAAGCGCCTGCGCCTATCGCAATTCTCGGCTGGGGCTTATACAACCGGAGGCGCCCTACGCGATTTATCGTTCGACATGAACGACGAGAGTTGGCAACAGCTGGGATCCTTCTTCCCATTCGACCCGTACCAGCTTCCGGTGAGTAAGCGATGGGTTGAAGAGGATTATCTACAGTGGCGGCACATTCCCGGGCTCAACCAGGATGAGCGGGTTGATGATAGTGACGAGGAAGAGCAGGACGACGACGAGAATAGGGTAGTGGATGAGGACACCGCTACGGATGACGAAGCTATTGAGGACGAGTAGGGAATCAATATCGATTCTACGACACGACTGCATTTGGTTGGCGTTTGCATTGGGCAAGGTCTGGACAAAAGGAAGATACCTGTATTTATGTATTTACGGGAGGCGTACCTATTCAGGGACGGTAGGAGTATTTGATTTGATAATGTTCGTGAATACATCAAGTGCTATTCATTTTTCCGTCCATGATCTATCTGTTTTATCCTTGAAGCCATCATGACCCTGAGGCTTACAATCCGCATGTTATGTGCCCACAATTGCGAGGCTTCTCTCATATATCTAACGTAAGATTGTAAATCATTCCATCCTTCTTTTTTCTTTTTTTCCCTTATTCCCATCATTAATCCACGTAGCAAATATATCTCACCATACATGATCCCAGCCTTACACGTGCGTCCGGTCCGGGTTTACTCAACCCTGAAGATAATAAAAAAAAAGTTGGTTGTTTCGTGTTGTAGGTTGTAGTCAGAAAAAGGAGAGTGAGATTCCAAATAGTTGACTCTCTCCACCCCTGGAAATGCCCCACGTTGCTTATTTCGTCCATCGACAGCCGCACCGCCAAAGGCGAAATCCTTCCTACCCTATCGCGTGCGTACCGCCCACCTGGATAGTATAGCCCGACCTCTTGCAGCATCGTGGGGTTCAGATAACCAACTAGCTGCCTATTTGTGTCTCTTTTAGGGAAATAGGGAAAATTATGGGAGACTCGCCATTGGAGGACGAGGAGGTCGCGGGACCGAGCAGAAAGGCCGGCGCCGGGCCCGGGAGTGCTCGAGGTGGAAGCTCGAGACCTTCGTTTACTGATTACTGGAGGCGCACCAAGGAGGCTGCGAAGCACATCACCTTCGTCTCGAGTAACCTTGAACAATCAGGAGGTATGTGGCAGCTTTTATATACCTACTGGGTATAAGGTATATATCCTGGTCATATGATTGGCATACATCTACCCGTGGTCGCCTACTCGGCTCCCTGCCTCCCCGTGTTTTTTTGTTCTCTCTTCAGCTGAATCAAGTGTAGAGTATTTGTCATGGTAGGGCTGAGGTAGCCTGCACTAAAGCCGACTTGTTGCTGGTTGGCTGTACCATATCATATTACACGACAGTGTCTCAAACCCCCGTTGGAGTGCCGCAAGATTAACGTTACGAGCGTTTGGAGAAGTAAGGACGAGAATGATTTATCCAAGCGGACGTCGCTTTCAATTTCTGTCTCCTGAATGAGTTAGCTATAAGCATAGCACATCGCAGCTCTGTTACCGCGTTTGGTCTTATAGAAATTTTACTATTCCTACATGTACACACCCGAACTTATAGATCTTCATTTATTTCATTTTCGCGCCTTAATATCTTCGTGATGTTAATCAAGGCTGACTCATGGCTTCTCTACACAGGACCCAGCAAGGATGACCAGCGCAACCAGCGGCAACAGCCAGACGGCGGCAGCAACTCACAAACCAAATCTCAGGCCCGGCGAGCGCAGGTCCGCAAGGCGCAGATCCAACACCGCCAGCGCAAAGCCAATTACACCAAGGAGCTCGAGATGGACGTCGCCAAGCTGCGCGACTTGATCGAGCAGGCCGAGCGCGACACCCTACTTCTCAGGAACGAGAACGAGGCGATCCGGCGGCGTCTCCTTTCGAGGAATGCGCTCCCGGCTGCTATGTCTATGTCTATGTCTTCGGTGACGTCCGGCCCGGGTTACTCGACGATGCAAATCTCGGCGCCCGAGTATACTGTCAGTCTCCTCAGCTCCACGAACTTGGTGGGCACGCCGACCTACCAGGTCCAGCGGGCGTCGTCTTCGTCGTCGCGGTCGTTGCAGAGCGGGTTCTCCACCGTACAGGTGTCCCCTGAGACGGGCGGCTTTACCGGTGGCGTCTCGTCGCCGGGGTCTGGGGCGACATTATCGGAGGCGCATACTGATCACGCTATCAATTTCATCTTAGGGTACGCAACATCTTTCTTTTCCCGTATCTATTATTAACCAAGGGGCCTCCCCCCCTATTCGTGGAAAGCTTAGAAGTAGAGAGAGTTGAACTGATATTAACATTGTTTATTACTTCCAGATTAGAGCATATCTGCTGGGACCACTTCCACCCCTCGCACTACGACCACCAGGACTTCGACCCGGAGAACTCGGAGACTGGGCACACGCTCATGGTCAGCTCGATCGCGCTGCGGAGCGCGTCGGCATCGACATGGGAACAGATCGGCTCCGCGAAGGACCGCATACAACAATTGTCCTCCGCGCCTAACCCTCCCTCTCAACCCGTTGCTACCTCTTCTTCCTCCTCTTCCTCTTTCCTACCTCACTTCTCCTTTTCCAATTCCAACACCAACACCAACAACCCTGCCGCCACATCTTCTTCCTCCTCCTTCACGAACCCCAACCCCAACCCTACCCCCCCTACTCACAGCCATAGCCACAACAACAACAACAACACACACACCCTAGCCACCTGGCGCACGCCCCCAACCTCCACCGACGCCACCGCCGGCCTAACCCTCGAATCCCTCTACGGCCTGGCCTCCACGCTCAACCCGCCCGACCGCGAGCTCGCGCCCGTGCAGGCCTGGTTCGAGATCGCGCGCGTCTACGGGCGCGCCGCCGTGCGCGACACCGCGGCCATGGACCGCGTGTGCGCGGAGCTGGCGCCCGCCGTGGAGTGTCTGGTGTTCGGCGCGGTGATCCAGCGCGGCGCGTTCGAGGATGTGGTGGCAAGGGTGTTGGGGCCGGCGCCGCCGGTTATTGGGGTTGCGGCGTAGGGTGGTGGGTGGAGATTATGGGCTAGAAGAGGAAAAGAGAAAAATGGGAGAGGGGGGAGGTATAGTACTGGGTTGATATGATGAAGGAGGCTGTGCTGTGTCTTGGTGTGGTTGGGCGGGTTAGACAGGTTGTGTTCAGACTACATAAGTATAGGCTATTCTTTCTATGTATTGATTATATATGGTGCAAGGAAAGGGGCATCTGGGGTTATACACAGCGACGTGCCTAGCCCATCAACCTATTTCCGCCTCTGTGTGTAGCACATAGACGCGGGAAGTTAGGCCGATACAGATAGGGGGAATATATGGCTTCGCCGAGTAGGAATACAGTCGAACCCCAATTCCGCTATTGCGCCGTGTGTGCTTCCACGAGATATTCGACGACGACATGTTCTAATACTTTAGCTTTTATATATTGGTTCCCCGATGGACATATCGCCAAAGACCTCCCCCCCTAACAACTAATCTCCCAAGCAGCCTGCGAGCCCACCGGGCTCATCGGGCTCCGCGGGCTCCTCGCGTCACTTCTCTCTATATACACCTCGCTAAGCGTAAAATCCCTCGTTAGAACCACTCCCGATTCTATCTTTCCCGCATCCGGCAGCTGGTCCCCCGACACCGAAGAAGGCCGTACCACGGAGAAGAGATTCGTATGCGGCACGCCGTTAGCCTCTAATTTGGGATACTTTTCGCGGTTACTCAGTCCAGTGGAGTCCGTACCCGGCCACGACGGGTTCGAAGATTTGACCGGAGAGCCTTTGCTTGACCATAAGAGGGATGTCAAGCTTGAGAAGAATCTTGAGATCACATTGCTGGTTGTGAAGACCTTGGGTGTCACTGTCCCACCGAATATAAGAAACATACATGTCATCTCCGCGAGGAGACATAGTGCGAAGGGGGAAAAAGTGTAGGGTACGTCGCGAGATGTATAGTACATAACCGTGTAGACGAGCCGAGTCGTCGCGGCGGCACACGCGCTGCCATCACACATTAATACCAGCAACACGCAGTTAAGAGGGGGTGGCAGCAGAGAGAAGGCAGCACATACAGAACCCCAACGGTAAAAACAAGCGAGACGCCAATCTTGCGCCTAAGCGGCATGCGTAATTTCCAAATGATCCTCTGCGGAAGCACCAGAATCGCGAAGTCGAAAATCACATTGATCGCGGCGGCCGAGAGCGCCATGGCCTTCGAATCCATGCACTTGCTCCCGGGCACCGTGCGGTCCCAGATGCGGCGGTGCGGGAAGCACGTCAGGTTCTCCGCGACGATCTGGGCGGTGTAGTACGCGACGTTCACGGCCATGACGCCGCGGCAGACCCAGAAGAATTTCCGCCGGAGGCCCAGCGGCGCGAAGATGCGGCACCATTCTTCGAGGATCGAGGACTTCATGATCATCATCGTCACGGCGTATAAGTTCGATAGGAGATGGATGATCTACGTCGTGATGTATGTTTAGTGTCTGGAACTGGGTAGGTGGGCTTGGGGAAAGGAAAGAAAGAAAGGAAGGAAGATTGGGCTTGAGACTCACATATTTCAGTGTTATGAAGTCCGTGACTCGGACATCCCACCCGTGGACGTAGAATCCGATGAGGTCTAGATACCAATAGCAGCAATAGATACACCCTACGTAGGTTCCCTAGCCAAGGAACAGGTAAGTTACCGTGCTTTAGTTGACGTAGTTAGGAAACACCTATATACTTACAAAGGCCGCAATTGCGAAATCTACCTGTTGTTAGAACATCTGCCTACATAAAAATGGAGGGACAAGAGAGCGTACAATCTTCCACCAGAATCTTCTTAACGCAAAACCATTTCCCGTAAATCCGAATAACAACACTGAGAGTCGTCGTGGCCAGACACGTGGTAATAACGGCGAGCCCAAGGACGTTGCGATTCGGTGGGTTGTCGAAATTCGAAGCCACGCCGGGAGGCGGTTCAATCACGGGTAGAGAGGCGACCTGATCCTGAGAATCCGACATCCTGGATCTCAAGTAGAAGAACTCAAGTCGGGTTATGGACGGAAACCACTAGAAATGAACTGAGCCATCAGGGGATGAGTATCCTGAGGACGACTATTCGGAATACACGACAATATTATAACGGGTGCGGATTTCCGATCATATGAAGGGTGCGGTGGAATGCGCACATGCCTAGAATTTGCCTTACTCTACGATGGTTCCGAACCGCTGGGATTCCAGATGCCGACTCGTAGAAACGATGTCCCTCGAACACAAGACAAAGAAGCGTCACGCTGGATACGTCGAGACAAAGCTCCTCTCCTCTCAAAGAGATTTAGTCTCAAGTTCTCGGCCAAACCGCGAAGATCTAATAGGTTCACTATCTACGGGCCTTTCAGGTACTTAGGCATTGTGTAACGCCCATTCCTCTTTCCCTTTCACGTCGATAATGCTCTTGAATTAAGATGATTACTCGGCTGTTCTGGTCCGCTGATCTGCTGATCTTGTATCTACAACAACAACGCCTCAAGACACCCTCGACCCTCCTTTATAGCTCACCTACAATTACAACGCCTTCACAATGGTCCGCTCATCAAACAAGTCCCTCAGTAAAGCCTCGATGCACGTCTCAGCGTCTAGGGGACCCATGGCGTACGTAGACTCGAACGCGTAGATGCTAAGCTGACCAAAGAAGGGCCTGAGTATCTTGGCGACGAGCTCGTCCTTCTTGTCAATTGCTACCTCGTCGTTAATGCCTCCGGGGAGGCCTAGTAGGGGTCTGCGCTGCGGCGAGCCGTTCGTCGCCATGGTAGCTGCGGACTCCGTCTGGAGAGCGGAGACGGCGGCGGTGGATGCGGCGCTGCCCAGCTCCTCGGATAACTCGTCGACAAGGGCAACAGGCTGGTAGCTAGCCGATCGGTAGATGGCATCAATAGTGTCAGTAATGAAGAGCCATTGGTGAAGCTGGAAGTCGTCAGGCGCCACGGCTATGAGCAGATCCAGGAGTTTGCAGGCTTGAAGAATGGACATGTTACTGAAGATATCGGACGAGGCGCTGTTATCCGGCGCCGCGACGGAGGAGATGGCCGCGTGCAATTCGGCGTTAACAGCAGGCCACAGGCCCGCGAGGTGGATAGCCGACGTCCGGAGTACGAGGGCGCGGATCACCATGTAAATATCCGCTCGTGTGGTTGACGATGGTGAAGAAGTAGACGTCGCTGCCAGAAGCTCGATAAGGCGGTCGACAATATTCGGTAGATCCGTGACAAAGGTATCTATGCCGCAGGCGAGGATTAAAACAGCGATGCGGCGCAAATTGAGTTGCGTTTTGCGGTCTGCTTCCAGCCTTGCCGAAGTAGCGCCCACCCCGAAGACTATACCGGCCGTTGTAGGCGGCGTGATTCGGCTTAGTATTTCTGTCATTCGATCCTTGTCCGTGATTGTCCACATTTTTAATAGAGGTAACCAATCACTCCGTACTAGGGAGACGGGCGAGCTGAAGAACCTTGAATCGTTGAAAGCATCTCCGATGTCCTTCTTCCAGGTTTTCTGATTGCCGGGGAGTCTGGTGAGCTCCTGAAGTAAAACCAGTGTGCTCTTGGAGATCGTGTCAGGGAATGCCTTTGAACGGATAGACGGTCCAATCACGTTTGCGGAGATAGCTCCAGCTGCTGTTAGGACACGGTCGGATTCTACGAGGATCTTGGGTAAGTTGGGGACAATAGTCGATAAGATGCCGACCACATCATCCGCTCTTTCGGCTGGGGATATGGTGCGACTTTCGCCGGCTTTTAACTTCTCTGACTGCGAAGTCGATAGTCCATCTGTAAAAAACGTAGGCCTCGTAGTAAAAAGGGCTGTGAGTAGCCGTAGGAAGAGCTCCTAGATGGATGTGAGTATAGTTCGGGACGGCTACAAAAACTGGGAAATACGTACCCCGAGGTCCCTTCTCATCTTCCTCTGTTCGCCAAAGTTGGTATTGTCTACCTTTTCACCTAAAATCGCAGCGAACTCCAAGAGACTAGGTAGCGTTTGCCTGTGTGGAAAAGGATTGCCCAGTAGGTCCTTTAGGAAGATCATACAATCTTGCCAAATCTCATCCATTGCGTCGTCTTCAAGAGACCGTGCATAATCGACCAGGAAGATGACTAGGTCCGTATCTTGTAGTTCGATGGTTAAAGTTGATTTTCTGGATATTTCCAACGCGCCGGGATTTGTGCGGCTGTATATGGCATTGAAGATGGCGGGTATCGTATGCCTAGGCCGGGATCCGTCCAAAGCGGGGAGCAAGTTGAATACTTCCGAGTGCTTGGTTGTATCAGAGTCACTCAAGGAAGCTCGCCAAATATCAACTACTGTTTCTAAGCACTCTAATGCTTCGGCTGCGAACACGTGTTCTAGGAGGCGTCTAGCCCGATTTCGCATGCGCAGTGATGTGTAGTTAAACGAGGAAGCCGAATCAGCATCCAGGTTGCCGGCTTCGCTTCCTTGCCCCCAAGACCAGATCTTGAAACACATC
This sequence comes from Hypomontagnella submonticulosa, assembly GCA_022984865.1. NCBI lineage: Eukaryota > Fungi > Ascomycota > Sordariomycetes > Xylariales > Hypoxylaceae > Hypomontagnella > Hypomontagnella submonticulosa. Next base: position 381,930 of record JAJKLF010000011.1, read on the forward strand.
CGTACCGCATCTTGAAAAGCAAGAAGTACTGTGAGTCTGTCATTTGCGGTGGCACTTCGGGACTGAGGAGCATCCGAATTGAACACTCCGGACACCATGTTTCCGAAGAAGCCCTGCGGTTGATCGGGGCTTTTTGCGACCTGGGCCCTAGCCTCCGCAATCAGCAACTGATCGTGTGCCTTAGCGAGCACTTGCTCAAGGGCGTTGAGCAATGAGATTAGAGTTGTTTCGGGAGCATTTATCCTCTCAGATGGTTTCCCGTTCTGCTTGAATGTCGTCCGCAAGTTATTAAACGTGTTGGCGACTTGGCCGCAGAGTGTTTCCACCAGAGGTATGAGGACTTGAAAGATGGAGTCTGAGTATAGGGGTAGGCATTCTGCGAGGAAGCCTACCCAGCTATCTAGTACGGGTCGACTACTGGGCGAACTAAGGCCTGCCTGGATACACTTAAGCAGTAAGGGAGGCGGTGGTGTCGCTTCAGGAAACCGCTCTAAGGAGGTCGCAGACAACCGCACGCTCCCGGACGCGTAGTTCATAGCACGTTTCTCCCCCGTTGGTGAGGATGGCGGTTCCGTGGACAACGCATCCCGAAGTCTTAGCGAGGCAAATACGGCATCGAGTAGGAGTACTTGGATATATGGGTCGGGTCCGCCAAGGGATTGTGCGAGCCGGTCAATTAAGAGATCCTCCAGTTTTAGACGTGACAGTGCCTCCGCATACGGATTCACCAGTATCTGGTGGAGAAAAGTCAAAGCGCAGCGATGAAGTTGAGCAACTCGCAGCCGTATCTGGTCATCATTTGGAAATTGATTCCCGGCGATACATCGCATACAGACACGGAGGAAAAACTCTTGGAGGGAAATGCTGCTTTCCGTACCGGCTACGTATCGTTAGTCGATGTGTCAAGGACCATGAGATGAGCGGGCATACCTATTTCTGTGAGACTTTGATTGGGCTCTTCTATTATGCTCGTAGCGAGAACCCCCCAGAACGCATCAGGAGCCCATCGGAATATGTTAGACAATGTGCGTAGATAGTAGAGCGCGAGATCGAGGTCGTCCCCTGCTGAGAACTCAACAGACTGGTTCGACGTAGCGGCATTAGACGCCTGGGGGAAAGCTCGAAGGAACTGGAGTTGTGAGATCTTTGTAACGAATATGAGAAAAACCCTAGATGCTTTTATTAGCAAAAACGGATATTATATGCTTGATTCATGAGGATTATACCCACTTGTCAATGCCGATCGTAGTATTCAGCCAATTCTTGACCATCATAAACAACTGCGTGCGTTCGTCTAGTAGGGAGTCAAGCATCAAAAAGAGAGGTCTAGTGAGCATAACGTCGTAATGATCCATTCCGGCTAGTCGATGTGCGGGTCTAGATTCACTCATAGGGGTTTTGGGGGTTCTACGATCGGAATGTGAAGGATTGTCTTGTAATGTATGAGACCAGAGGATGGTAAAACTCCGGCCAGGGTCCGCCGGCCGTATTGAAAACGTGCCTGTCGTGCCATCCTTGAGCATGAGATCGGCAAGCACTGCTTCGATGTCGCGATTTAAGGTTGTGAGAGCAGTCTGCAATTGCCAGAGGCATCTCACGGTCTCGACGTGATACTTGGGCTCTGACAAGGACAGGAAACCCCACGCATGACGAACCAACGGCTCAACTAGGTCTGAAAGGTAAGCTATTGGTATCCGGTCGCTAGTATAAAGCTGTGTCGAGAGGGAGAGAATAGATTTGAACGAGACGAATGGGAGGTTAGATGTAGATAGGCGTGTTTGCATGGCGGAGAGAAGCCTTTTAGTGTCTATGGTATACTCTTGAGGAATTTTGTGTAAAAGAAGACCCAGAAGTCGACTCCTAGTAGACATCGTGGCCTCCTGATCGGCAGCCTCTAGGCTATCGCAGGTCAGGTTACACGCCTTTTGAGCTAAGAGAGCACCAACGGTTCGCGGAGCGAAAGGCATTGGCGTGGCTTCGATGTTTCCCTGATCGGAGACGTAGAAGTTTCTGATTTTCTTGAGCATCTCGCCGTTCGACGTGGATGCCACTACTGGACCCTCTATGGACCCCTGTGAATCTCGCTCCCCTGATCTGGTCGGGAATGCATGTTGTGGGATAAGATCAATTAGATTTCGGGCGATATCAAGTGCCTGAAATGAAATACCACGACTTTCACTCTCGCCAGAGGATTTAGGTGGGCCATTATGCTCCTTTACATCCTCCATCATCGCCAGGACAGCTAACGCCGCTAGAGGAGCATGGACGGTTATCATTTCCTCTTCTCGTATGTTGAAATGCGTCATGATGAACTGTACGAGTGCTAGCTTCTCATCACGTTCCGTGTCTGTCGTATTCCCTGGGCTGATAGCTTGAGCTACAAGTCCTATCATTTCGCCATATATGAGCCCGCTCTCGACACCGTCGAAGAACACGCTCGCACTGCGTAATACCTCACTAAATTCGGCCTTACTTGGGGATTTAGCTTTGAAATTCTTGACACTGATTATTACCGGGAGGAAGATCTCGGGCACCACTAGGCCGCCTATTTCCCACCTATCCATGAGGGATAGACATATTCGGTAAGGCCGAGCCCGTTCCGTGGGATTCCCATTCGAAGCAGTGTTTATCATGGACAGCAGGGCCTGGGTTAGAGGGTGTAAACCATACTCCTCAAAATAACTCGTCTTAGAATTGAAATAGCCATGATGTTCGGTTGGCGAGGTGGGCGACTCAGGGCCGTTCTCTTGTTCCTGATTTGAGGGCTCGGGCCCCAGAAACCAAGCCCAAAGCCTCCGATTGAGACTCATATCCCTCCGAATAACGACACCAGCGGCGGCGCGAAGGAGAAGCTCTAGATCGTCGCTCTTAGCTCTTTTTTGCAATACCGTAGAATGCAGAGGGAGATGCGTAACTAGAAGGTCAAGGAAGCCACGCTGTATGAGAAGTTGCTCATCCCCTAATCCGGCGGCGAAGCTTCTGAGGAGTAAACCAGGTTCGGGAGACGTGACCAGATTCGAAAGGTCGGAGGAGAGTGTTTCCGCCTCATTCTGTTGTTCCTTGCTTGAATGTACCTCTTGAGTAAGAGGCTGGCCCAATCTCGGTAGTCTGCGAACAAGATAAGCTAACGCACCAGGTCGCCGACTATGACTTGTAATTGTAGCCAGAAAAAAGCATTGCCAGAAGAAATCGTCGCCAGTGGCATCGGTTGGCGAGAGATCTCTACAATTTGAAGGCCGGATGGCAGCCTTGAAACTCTCCAAGATCTTCAGAGTCCTATCAAAATCCTCACTCGTTTCTTCTTCAAGTCCGGGTAGGAGGGCGAGTATAATACTCTTCATTGCCGGTCGTAGTGACCTAGGGTCTACATGGAGGATATGGGTTTCGAGAAGGTCGAGGAATGGCGCCCTGACAGTCAGGGATGCAAACGACAAGGTCGGGCCGAGGCCAGGGAGGTACAGAGGCAGGTCTCTGGATAGTCCATCTTTTCCTATAATCGAAAATACGTAGTTGTAGACCTCGAGGGCTTTCTGGTGTACACCGGAAGGAAGCGAAGGATTTAGACATTGCGAGAGGCGCTTTGCGACGATCGTCTTGGAGGGTATGGTTGTCGTACTCGCTTGACGTGCTTGCAGTGCCTACGAAAGGAATCTCACTTAGCAATGGTTGGAGAGAGTCACTGGTATAAAGGATGGAGTCTTACTTTAAGAAGTCTACTTAGAAATGATATATAATCTGCCCATTCTTCCAAAGCCGTATCGAATAGCGACAGGGCTCGCTCAACACCTGACGCATATTTCCGGTAGTGCTTGTCTTTAATCGGGATATCCTCTACGATTTAATCGCATTAGCAAATATAGATACTGAAAAGGAAGCATAATTCTTGGTATGGAATACCTGCGCCTAGTTGATTCCTCCACTGTCTAAGTGTGGGAGTGTTCTGGCCAGAGCTTTCTGGAGAGATAGAACGACGAGGACCAGGTTCGAGAGCCATGCTTGACGTAGCTGATACTAAGGAGGTACTGGCCGAAGGACCATAGGGTCAGGTTTAGGGCGAGAGGAGTTGAAGTGCATATCTGGGACGGCGGCGCATTCGTGTATGAGAATGGCGAAGCCTCTCAGAAAGACCACGATACTAATATGCAAGTTGAATAATTGAAGCACATTAAACATTGGAACCTTTTTGCGAATTACGTTGCAGGTACCCGCTAAAAGGTACCAACGAAGTACCTGGATTGCTATAGGGCAGCTGCTGACGACCCTTGATTGGTTATATCCCCTGCAGTTTCAGGGTGTCTCCCGCCAGCATATGTGCTAAAGATATCCCATTCCCGAAACGGACCATTCAGATGACGTCTAAGCGTCTAAAAGATAACGATAAAGAGCTCCACCACTTCAACTTCCATGCAGGCAGGTAGCTGACTACCCTGGGTTATTAGAGTGAGCCATATCGTAATTACCAACTTAACTTCTTTCAACTCCAGCTTCACCTTCACTTCCACTTCCTCATGGTAAATGATCATGGTTCTAACAGAGCCAGTTGACATCAGCTATAGTTGAAAGCGATCTGTGAACGAATTGTATAAAGGATGATAAAGCCAACTATTTCTCGAACCGAGGTACGATGGTCACGGAAAATGCTGCTTCTTCAGGGGCTGCCGATTCTCAGGAGGGAGGACGGCCTCCCCCTTTACCTCCTCGGCCCTCTCAAACACCGGGGAATGACTCGACTAATTCCATGATGGAGAGGCCTAATCTACAATCGAAACCAACTACTGCCATTTCCTCTATGAATATCCAAACGCTTTCATTTCCGGATGGATCACGTGGCACATTCTCAACGGGTAGTGATACTACTAATACCGGAGGCACGGAACAAGCGTCTACGTCGACGAGTACCAGGACGACAAACGACTTAGGCTTTAATCCAATCAGAAATGAAATAGACGAATCTATGAGTATAATGAGCCTCGCGCCAACTATGCGACCACCCGGAGATTTAGAGAGTCTATTGGTCGGAGACATGAGTAAGAGGAGTCCCGCCTGGACTCTCTTACGCTCGCAGTCTGCCGCGGTGCAGCCATTTGAAACTATCAGGGTAGAAGATAGTGCAGTTCTCACTGATTTCAGCCGCGAGTTTGACGATATACCGGACGAGTCAGAAAAGGACTGGAGTGACGAAGATAGATTGAAGCTTTGGAAATCCAAGTTGAAACACTTTATGATTTTATCGTCTGCGGGCAAGCCGATATATAGTAGACATGGGGACCTGGGACTAATCAACTCTTCGATGGGAGTTGTTCAGACCATCATCTCATTCTACGAGGGTGCCAAGAACCCCCTTTTAGGGTTTACCGCCGGAAGTACACGGTTCGTTGTTGTGACGGAGGGTCCGCTCTACTTCGTCGCTATAAGTAGGCTTGGGGAGAGCGATTCCCAACTAAGGGCTCAGCTCGACGCCCTCTACATGCAGATTCTATCCACCTTAACGCTCCCAACATTGACCAATATCTTCGCTAACCGCCCGTCTACCGATCTCCGAAAACCCCTGCAGGGGACAGAGTCGTTACTTTCTTCTCTGGCTGATAGCTTCACGAGGGGGTCTCCATCTGCTCTTCTAGGGGCCCTCGAATGCCTCAGACTTCGGAAGTCGCATCGACATGCCATCAATAATGCATTTCTAAGGACAAGGACCGAAAAACTGCTTTATGGACTGATCGTCGCAGGCGGCAAACTTGTTAGTGTGATTCGACCACGCCGCCATTCTCTTCATCCGAGCGATCTGCAACTCATCTTTAATATGTTATTTGAATCTGGCGGGATCAAGGCCGGGGGTGGCGAGAACTGGATCCCGCTCTGCTTACCAGCTTTCAACAATCGGGGTTACCTTTATATGTATGTCAGCTTCCTGGATGTTGAGCCAGAGTCTGAGAGGGATACCAGCGCTGCCAGCGAAGAGATCGCCATCATTCTGATAAGTCCCGATAAGGAGAGTTTTTTCGCTCTCCAGCAAATGCGAGACGATGTCGTGGCTGAACTGAAGAAAAGGGGACACATAGACATTATCAAAACTGCAGCACAGCAAGGGCGTCCGAAGATGAATGATATTGCACCAGGAGCACATATAAGCCACTTTCTATTTAAGAGCAGAGCGAACGTCCAATTCTGCATGCCGTCCCTTCTACCGACATTCAGTAGCCTCATTTCACATCGAAGACTCATGTCACTCTATCACAACCTACATTCGACGATCCATGCTAAGCACACGCATGTAAAGGTGCTTCATTGTGTAGGGGAAGATACCACGTCGCTTGCGTGGATCACTCCGATATTCGAGTTTTACTGCGTGGCAGGACCCAACGCTTCTCGAACCGTCATAACACAGGGAGCGAACAAAATCATCCAGTGGGCAAAGCGCGAGGAGGAGCGCCTTTTCATTATAGGTGGTGGCGTGTTCTAAGTGTCGAAACCCCCTTCTCATTAGAATTAATATGTTAAACCATGACGCCCAACCCTCTACACGTATGAAGATTCAGCGCCTTCGTAGTTGGTAACGCTATCACTACTATGGTACATAGTACATCGGTTAGGACCTCGGTACCACCAGCTTATATTCTACCAGAAAGCCAGTGCCCTGATTTTGGCGGCGTTGTCGAAGTAGAAGCGAAGTCGGAATCCGAGTACTCATCAAGTCCTCGGAGCCTTGTCTTTATCCTGTCTATCACCGGGATCCTGTCCTCGCCAGCACCCGGAGAGCGCTCCCGCCCGGTACGTCTGGTATTGACGCGATACAACCCGCGGTCTGCTGACAACCAATTCTTCACGACCATATCGTCCAACACCTGTTCGGATTCAAATCCTCTCTGGATATCGATTGCCGATCTTGACTGTGGCATCAGGGACGCACTATCAGGCTCTTCTCTTGAGCGATCAGCCGGACTACTCAAGTCCTGCATCTCAATCCCGTCCTCGTGGACGGTGGCGATCCAGTCGGAGACTCTGGAAACTCTGTTTGGGCGCGCGTGCCCCGTGAAGATTCTCTTCACCTTCTGCCAGCTACGGATTGCGAGTTTGCGGATTTTACTATTTTGCTGCGATATGTCAGAATTGACTTCATTGGATGGATTAAACCGACATACCTTCCATGGCCAAAGCTTGCCCTCCATATCCCGGAGCTTTTCGACTTGCTTCTTGAGGTGCGAGTGTGTAGTGCTCCTCCTATGCTCGGTCTTTTGCTTCTTAGTCACAGGCGGGCGCACTTCCGACTCTCTCCGCTGACTCTCTTCCTCGTCGACTACGCTATGGGAAGGATTCTCAATCCGAAACGGCTCTTCACTAGTAGACCACTGTTGAAACTCTCTGAACGAGAAAGCCGTCAACCCAACGTGTTCATTGTCAAGCGACTGCACCCGAACATGCTCCTCCGTCGCATCCTTCGGCGGTTCCGGGAGCAGGCACATGCGCGACGCCATCTTGCGTATAACCCGCTTCGGGATTTCCGAGGCCACGCTCACGGTATTACCAGTATCCTCATCCTCACTTTCCTCCTCCTCCTCATCATCGTCGCGCACCAGCGTTCCGGAGCTCTCAGCCACACCCTTCCCCTTCCCCTTCTCACCACCACCCGCGTACGTGAACTCGGGCGCCGGCGGCGTATTATTCGCACTCGCAGTATGATCGGACTCCAGCCCCGGCCCCACCAGCGACAAGTACCGCGACGCGCCCCGGCTCCGCGACGACGACCGGCTGTCCGTCTCGGGAATTGACGGCAGGAACGAGCTGCGGCTGCGCGACGTAAGCCCCAGTTCGAACAGCGGCGGCGAGTCGAACTGGCTGCTGCTGCTGCTAAAGCTCTGCCGCCGGGTTGGGGTATGGCTGTCGCCGAACGGGTCGTCCGCCGTGGTTTTGCGCCCGTTACAGTGCGAGAACAAGGCTCGTCGCGAGCCGGGGATCTGGAGGGTGGGTTTGGACATGGTTGCTTGGGAGCGAGAAGTATTTACACGCGGCAACTGACTAACTGATCGAGTGTTATTTTTTTTCTTTCCCCGTCGGCTCCGACGCTAAAAGGATACACTTCAGGGGAGGTCCGGAAAGCTTGGTGCTGAGTCTATTCTGTCGGGCGCGGCCAGGGGTACTGGACGCCGTGCAGTATACTTTTTGCCAAGCCAGCAAACAAGCAAGTGTATCTCAAACTAGACTATCGACGACAGCGAATCTTTGAATAGGATAACTTTGTTGTTGTGATTGTTCTTGTTCTTGTCCCTTGGGATCTCATACCAGACGATACAAAATAGGGAGTTTATTAAGTAAGAACGTAGAAGAGAGAAGAGGGAGAAGAATGAAAGAATAAAAGACAAGGCTAAAAAAGTAGGATATCCGGAAAGAAATAGTTTTTCTAGATTGAGAGGGTACACGGAATGAAATATACCTATCTTAGACCAGGCTTAGGCAAACTCTGTTGAGATCTAGAGATCGGACGAAATGAGATGAGATGACGGCTAAGCGGCGGCGTGGTTGGACCTCATGGTCAATGCTATATGCCATTCGGACGTAACGTTAAGTTGATCCTGGGCAATCTTCTTGTTGGGTGGTGATATTCGATGGAATAGCAGGCCCTGCTCTCAGAACATCGTATAAGCCTCATCAAACCTAGCTTGCACAGCTTGAAAGATACTCTAGTCTCAAGGGCTCGGGCTCGGTCCGCTCACTTGGTTTCCCTAGTGACCATGTGCGGTGCAAATATTACTCTCATGTTAAGTTTCCGTATTGATTTCTCACTAAGGGCACGACTTAAGATTTAACTTCAGCCTCAAGAAGTAAATCAACGAAGGTTGAAGCCGGGCACACGGTAGTCTACAGGCCAGAAGTACGAATCATGTCATCTCTATTACATTCGTGTCCCTTTCGCTCAGACCCCTCTATGAGATGTTGTTTGGTACTATCATACTGTAGAGACAGGCACTCACCCGAGTACCTGGTGTTCCCTCTTGCTTTCTTGCCCAAGCGTGGTCTACCCGACATCAGGGGGGCCGTTCCAAATCCACCACGGCCTATACCAAGTTGAACTGCCACATTACTACCGACCTGGCTACAGCAAACAGGCACAAAAAGCCATCCACCCAAACTCTAAGAGGTGATGGGTCCAAAATTCGCTCCAAAATTGGGTAAGAACTAGTTTCGGTGTAATCCAATGAATACTGAAAACACAGCTCTGGGTGCTCTGAGGTGAGCCGCGCGGACGAATCGCCAACGGCCGAATCCTGTCCTTCAGACACCTCGATGCCTCTTTGCGCATGCTCGCACTGCTACCTTAGCATCTTTGACCCACTTGAGAAGTCTCGATCGAACCCGCCGACTAAATCGAGCCCGACCATCATATCCTTGGGCTGAGCGCCCCTTCCTGGCAGCAAGGTTTCCGCCAGGAATATTGACATTTGTTATGTCCTGAACTCGGGAACCATCCTGTTTGTCCTGCGCGGTGGCCATGGTTGATGATAGAATAACCGAGTCTGATGGCCGCGCCAATAAGTAGCGAAGATTCGAAAAACGTCTCCTTAGGCCCCGAGTTTGGATAGAATTAGGGCCCGGGCGAGATCCCGTAGAACCTAAATTGTAGCGATTATTATCCACTGATGCTCCTCTCGGTTCAGATGGAGGTTCCGACTCACATGAGGCAACAGCATCAGAAGTACCACGGGTAGAAGAGTGGAAATTTCGTGCTGGGTGCAATGGTTTCATACCAGCTGGATGTAATTCCGGGCTTAGACCTGTGGGGAAAGTAAACAAATCCCGCGGCTTCTGGCGCGCAAGGTCGACAATGAGTTCGGTTGCTCCCACGCCCCCGTTCCGGCGAACCGTGCCTGATAATGGAGGCGTAAGATTGCTGGTACTCTTGGAAGACCTCAACTTTAACCTATTCCGAGTACGTTTCCGAATACCATGATCGCTTGATTTGTCGTCAAGATTCGTTTTGAGGAGTGTAGAAGGCTGGGACCGATCAACATCCGCTTCACACGGCCCTTTACTCGAAGAGACTGCGTCTTCCGAGCCATTAGACATTTTCATCCTCAGTCTCAACTTTAGGATTCCTTTCTGAGGGTCTGAAGTAGGTTCGCCATTAGGTGTAGATTCTGGCTCCTTCGCACATGTAGTCCCAGATAGTTGGAGGGTAGAGGATCGAGAAAACCTGAATGGGACCAAGACGTCGGCAAAGTTATCTTCGTCACTTGAAATGCTCCGTACGCTCGGCGTTGGTGGTGGAAAATAGTTAGGATCTCCAGGTAAGGGTGGTAATGCTTTCATAAGTTGAGGGATGCTATTCTTCAGCCTCAGTTGGCGTGCAGGCGAGATCGGCTTTGGTGAAACGATGGGAGCGCTGGAACATGAAGGAGAGATGTACGGAAAGCCCCCGCTATCCTCTCTAGGAAGGCTGCTAGTACTGATCCTCGGAACCGCTTGGTTTCTCTTGTGACGTTGAAATTTCTGCTTCTGTGGCACTCCTATTGCTTGGCTGGTTGAGGTCGGCAAGGCGCCATGTTCCTTATCCCCATCGCATTTATCGTCTAAGCTTTTTGCATTCATAGGTAGCATATCACAATTGTGGATATCATTGTCAACATTGCTGGTTCCATTGAGGGTTGTTCTGCTTTCATCCCGCGCATTGCCTGTTTTGCTGTAATGCGAGTCAGAACGATTCATCGTGGCGAACTTATATTGAACCTCGAGCGGATTCCGATGTCGAGTGGAATCCTTTGGAGGATCATACATAGGCTCGGAACACGAGCGCCGCGTATTGGTATTGCTTGGGGAACTTGCCATCGTTTGTTCGGTCATTATATCAGCATCATCGTTCCCGCCTGGTCCTTCTTCGGGTAGAATCTCGTCTTGTGTATCGTCCCGCAAAATCACACCTTGCTCGCTTCGGATTGTAGGAGTGCCACAGTCTTGAACCTGCACTTGTCTCCCTGGAGAATTCGCCTTCGTTTTGGGCGTTGTAGTCGAGCGATAATCAGTGTATCTGTATGTTGGAGCATCTTTGGATTCAAGGTCGAGATTCGGGTTGAAAGTGTCCATGGAGTCTCTACCAGCCTGCGATGGCAATAAATCTATATCGCTCCCTCGCCCAGATTTTCTATCAACCTCTGGACTATTCATTGTCATGGCCCTGTTTTCGCGATGGATAGAGTCGGCGTAGCTGCGACTGGGGGCTCGGTCTAACGCAGCTGTACAATTCTCAGGTTGAGGCGTGGTTGTATCGTATAGAACCGGGACATCCAATAGATCTAACCCATCGAAGCTCTGGCTCTCAGGCTCAAAGTATGCCGAATCTTGCTCGCCATAGGTAATCGATAAGTTGTCATCAGGCTCCTGCAATACCATCGGCCGCCGACAATTTGATGCATGTGTGGGAATCGGAGCCAACGGTTGGATCGGAGTTGCGGGTCGCAGCTCTCTACTCTCAAATCCTTCGGTATAGTCATAATAGCGTGGTGCAGCAGTGGAAAGACTACTTGGTCCAGCTCTGGGGGTATGCGGTGCCCGGTGGTACATATTCACGATTGATGTGAGGCTCGATGTTCTGGACGAATAATCGAACCTTTCACGGTGTGGCATACTCCAGGATGCCATTGATGCCGCAGAATGAGTGCGTATTGAGGGGGGACCTGGTGGCCCATAGCGGAGAGGAGGTGGGCCATGCGGTGGTAGCGACGCAGTAGATCGGTTCATATCTGCTCGAAGACCTAAAGGAGGAGGTCTGCGTATCATCGGGGGATAGCACGGTCTATAGGGACCGTGAATAGTCCTCTGAAGTCCGTTAATGAGCTTCTTATTTTCAAGCTCATTTGGACTTTGGTACTTACGTGTGAGATTCGGTCTATCTCCACCATACGGCTATAATCAACCCGCCCGCTTTCTGTGAGTGCCGGTGATGCTGGGCGAACTCCAGGTCTCTTTAAACGAGTCGGGTACGGGAACGGTGACCGAGGACGTTGAAGCGTACCTCCGCTAGTTTGACTTTGTAACGTAGTTGTCGACCTATGATGGGAAAGATGCCGAGACCCGCAAGTGGTCATCGAGTACGACCGTTGCCCAATGTCCTCTGAAGACGTGGGGGTCAATGTACTCGTGGCAGATTTATAGCTCTCTGAGCCATACATGGAAATTATCTCGGAAGTAGTATCTCTACAGGCAGCGGGTTTCTTGCCATTGTTCCTACGACGCAAGTCGTCGATAGAGGGGCGCGGCGACGGATGTTGCTGGCCAATTTCGGACAGCGTATCTCTCCGCTGCGGTGATGGGGGCACTGGTTTGATGCTGAAAATACCGATGTCTCCTGTCTCAGTTGTAGTTTTCAGCATACTTTCCAACGCACCAGGTGAAGGTAACAAGACCGAATTTTCGTTCACACTTCGAAGAGGTTTATGTAGTGGGCGAGCAGGAGAGGGCCCATGAGCCGGTCGGCCGTGGGAATAACTGCTATGAAGAGTACCATGACTGGAGCTGTGTCTGGGGAGGCGATGATGCTCCATGGAGAACGACACAGCCCAGAGGACGGCCGGAAGAGAATGACGAAGCGGTAGATGAGAAGATGACACTAGATAATGAAATAAACAGTAAGGGGGTTCGACGTGGAGTGAACCAGAAAGTGGTTGACTGGCCCTACCACGGCATCGAGCCCCTATTAGAGTCGAAGGCTTACGACAATCTGAAAGTCACCAGGCGAGGCTGGATGCCGAAGTTAGCTAGACAAGAGGGGGGAGATGGCAATGCTGCTGTGAATATGGTGGTGTAGTGGTTTAAGTTGGTTAGTAGTTGGGCCGCTACGAGGCTATTCACATCAAGTGGAAAGTTGGATGCTTCATATGAAAGACTAAACGGTAGGAGCTCACCTGCTACTTACCTTAGTTTAACCCATTTCACTATCATATAGGACGAGGAGGTGCGACCTCTCGCCCTACTAGGTGTCCCCGGTTGAACCATACATGTAGATTATGAGTCTTCAGGTGTCTCCTTCCGCAGCTCACCTGTCTCCATTACTCATTACCAGGTTACCCAAGTTCTTTAGGTTCTTCCAGATGTCGATACCATGGATGGGATAGATAACCGTGTATCTGATGTTTAGTACCCTTATCATTACTGTAAATGTTTAGGCCAGGAGGTTTTCTACTCTACCCATCCACACGTGTATAGTATTATAGATACCGAGACACCGTAAACTTATATCGAAAGTTTCGGTTGTAGAATTTGTAACGTGCGTAGTGCGAGCTCCATGGACGACGACCGACATTTCTGTAGCCAGGCTCTTTTGGAAAAAGGGCTGTTATCGTCTCGAGTCAACTTCACCAGCAAGATATCGATGAATTGATCTCGATCTAGGTTATGGGAGACACATTCGGTGTAGATAGATAGCGACGGTCAGAGGCTGAGGGCAAGCAAGCCAGGCGACTTTTAATTTATTCCCTACTGCATATCAGTTGTAAGTATTATCACGCGTGTATCCATATGAGACAGCGTGACGCAGGTTGACATCGTAGCCTTGCATCGCCACAAGTAGTCACTACATAATAGTATGTGATACTCCAAGTGACGTCGAATCCTTATTCAAGCCTGACACTGGTACACAGGCAGATAGATAGCTAAGTATGGCGTTTCCATTGACGCTTCATAACAGCCAGTAGTGTTGCGAGGTCTCTGCTGCAACATTCAGGGTCCTGGGGCTATTTTGAGCCTCGCTGTAGACTTAGCCGCGATCTAATAAATCTGGCAGCATGCATTATTAAACACATTATTAAACATCCCTTATCTAGGGATGGTGAATGTGACCAGATATTATACTTGGCCACCGATATAAAAACTCGGATGCCATGGTTAACGCCTGGATTTGAAACAAAACGATGGCGTAAGGATCTAATAATAAGTAACGTTCTGACTAGGAGGAAAGTTAACATCTGGCTCCTTGGGATCCATGAATGATATTGGTAAGGCCAAATATGTCATCACGTTCGATATCGTCGGGTTTGTGAACCGTGTCTACCGATTATAGCGACTCCCCCTCTATGTATTCGTCCGAATTCTCGAGCTCCTTCCTTCCGTAGTTACTGATCTAGGTTGTGATCTGATGTAATTTGTATGGGATTGAGCTTGGGAAGTGGAGCTGACAAGCCGGGTGACTTGAATTGACTTGGCTGGTACGGATGTAGGCTAGCGATACCTTACCTTCTCAGGGACCCTTGTTGCAGGGGTTCCCCAAAAAATTCCCAAAATTCCCATGCGGACGGGTGGCGGTGCGCCCTGCGTGAGGGGGTGGAAAAGAGAACACTTGTCATTATGGAATGGCGAATTAAGGTGGTATCAATCGCCCACCGCTCTATCAAAGTTCACTATCGGGCGGTGGAGCTTTCCCCCGGTCCCTGCATTTCTAATAATTCTCTACGTAAGCCACAGTGATTGGAGGGCATGGGACAACCAATACAGTACCGACCTGGACTAGCTATTTGATGATTCAGCTGAGTTTAGTGAGTTTGCACTAGTGTGTGGCCAGATATTCGGAACTGGAACTATTCAGCCAGTGCTTTTATCCAACTTGCCAATCTTTTCTCCAAATCACTCCCTCTGATCTAAAAGGGACACATATACCAATTGTAGAAGAATACAAAACCTCTTCGTCTACAATCAGTGTTCACCTCTTCGTTTCTTCCCGTAGTTCATTAATCCCTTTCTACCCAGCCAGTGATATATATTATAGGTATGTTCGCCTGACTCCATTAATACCGTCGTCCACCGCAATTTTCCAGCAGACCACTTTCACCACCTACTTGCAAACCACACAATTTGAAGAAACTAACAGTATTCTTCATTGTATAGGTTCTTCACTATGTACACGGCTCGGAACATTTGTCTTGGTCTGCTCGCGGCCGCCCTAGGCGTTTCCGCTGCGGATGCTGCGTCAGACGTTACGCAGCTCAACAAGGACACTTTTGACGACTTCGTTAAGAGCAATGACCTCGTCCTAGCAGAATGTGAGTTCTACTTGTGATTTCCATGTAACTTTTTCGACGACCGTAGCTAATTATCCAACGTACAGTCTTTGCACCTTGGTGCGGTCACTGCAAGGCCCTTGCCCCCGAGTACGAGGAGGCTGCCACTACGCTGAAGGAGAAGTCGATCAAGCTAGCCAAGGTTGACTGCACAGAGGAGAGCGAGCTCTGCCAAACATATGGTGTTGAGGGTTACCCGACTCTCAAGGTCTTCCGTGGCCTGGAGAACATCACTCCCTACACTGGCCAAAGGAAAGCTGGCGCGTAAGTACCCTACCATGACAATTCTGCTATAATTGCTGACGAATGTTGTAGAATCACCTCCTACATGATTAAGCAGTCCCTCCCCGCTGTTTCCCTTCTAACCCCGGAGACCCTCGAGGATTTCAAGACCGCCGACAAGGTTGTCTTGGTTGCCTACATCGACAGCTCTGACAAGAGTTCCAACGAGACCTACACCAAGATTGCCGAGAAGTTCAGGGATACGTACCTCTTCGGTGCTAGCAACGACGCTGCGTTGGCCGAGGCCGAGGGTGTCAAGGCCCCCGCTATCGTTCTATACAAGCAGTTCGACGAGGGCAAGGCTACCTTCACCGAGAAGTTCGACGAGGAGGCCATTGAAAAGTTCGCCAAGGTTGCCTCGACTCCCCTGATCGGCGAGGTCGGCCCCGACACCTACTCTGGCTACATGTCCGCTGGTATTCCTCTTGCATACATCTTCTCTGAAACCGCTGAGGAGCGTAAGACCCTTGGTGAAGCCCTGAAGCCTCTTGCCGAGAAGTACCGTGGCAAGATCAACTTCGCGACCATTGACGCTGCGGCCTTCGGCGCTCACGCTGGTAACCTCAACCTGAAGACCGACAAGTTCCCATCTTTCGCCATTCAGGAGACCGTTAAGAACCAGAAGTTCCCCTTCGACCAGGAGAAGGAGATAACCTTTGACTCGATCAGCGCTTTCGTTGACGACTTCTCTGCCGGCAAGATCGAGCCCAGCCTCAAGTCTGAGCCTATTCCCGAGAAGCAGGAAGGCTCCGTCACCGTTGTGGTTGGAAAGTCATACGAAGACATTGTCTTGGACGACACCAAGGATGTCCTGATTGAGTTCTATGCCCCCTGGTGCGGCCACTGCAAGGCTCTTGCCCCTAAGTATGAGGAGCTTGCTTCTCTGTACGCCAACAGCGAGTTCAAGGACAAGGTCGTCATCGCCAAGGTTGACGCCACGGCCAACGACGTCCCGGATGAGATCCAGGGCTTCCCTACCATCAAGCTCTACCCCGCTGGTGCTAAGGGCGAGCCGGTCAACTATAGCGGCTCCCGAACTGTTGAGGATCTGATCAAGTTCGTCAAGGAGAACGGCAAGTACAAGGCTGCCGTGGAGGAGAAGAAGGAGGAGGAGACCCCTGTTGCACCGGCTGCTACCGAGTCTGAGTCCAGCAGCAGCAGCACCGCCACCAGCACCGAGGCTGCCAAGGAGACGACGCACGACGAGCTATAAACTTGTTAAATGGGAACGAGCCAAGGAAAAGCAATTGTACAGTTTCTTTCTAATTATAACGACCGGGCAATTTAATCAGCCGGCATGCTGGGTCACTCTGGGACTGGGATACAATTATGTTGGCTTGAGGTAGTTCAGCATAAGGTTCATGAATTCATTATTTGCTTGATGAGTACCTATTTCGATCCCATTCTCGATGCAAATGAGATTCCATGCAATGTAATAGGGGGTGACAGTGCAGTTCTGCAAGTAAGGTAGGCCTAATACTGACTGTAAAGTGATTGGTGTAGTTAAGGGTCGACTTGCATACCTGCCTGCAAGTACATAGGTAGGTACAGTAACTCTCGGCTCTCCCGAGGTTACATACCACAGTATTACGACCTTACGTAAGCCACCATAAAATCATCCTACCGAGAAAAACCCGTCACCCCTTAAGAGCAAAGCTGGACCCATACGTGGACCCACCGAGAGATTCCAACTCAATTGATCGACGTCGTCTCGAAACCTATAGCCACCCAAATCAAAATCTCGCCGCCGCACTTTACCCACCAATTTCACATATCTCTCACGAGAAGAACTGGATTTTGTAGTCGTCAGATACGCCGGATACGCCATGGCTTCTAGACTCCTCCTCGGCGGGGTCCGAAGCGTCGCCACCGCCGCTGCTCCCGTGCGCGCTGCACGCGGTTTCCACGCGACGGCTCGATCGCTGGCTGATGCTGCGGCGGTTCCTCTGCCGGCTCGTAAGCCTGTGGGCGCTTTTCGTGGAGGGTAAGTTGGATGCGTTTCTTGGCCGTAACATTAATCAGTGCCTGGCGGTTTTAATCATGAGGCTGACAACGCACGATTTTGCTTTAGACTCTTCGGCTTCCTCCTCGGTTCGACCCTCGCTGGTGCTGGTGTTTATAGTTACGTCCTGTTAGTATAAGCCCGCCGATCCCAATAGGCTCTGCCTCGTGGCCTTTTATCTATCCTTATACATGCTCGCTGTGCCTGGCATGGGAGCATTCGGAATGATGGGTTGGACCCGAGACATCCTTCACATATATAGAGACGAGCGATTTACTAACCTAGGGATAATTAGACGAGAATACAAGGCTTCGAACGAGCTATTAACGGAGGACATCTATGTGCGTTTCTGCATTTGATTATTCCGCGTCTCGTACCCTGCTTTTTATCGACGGGGCTAGGGGGAGCCATTTTCAACATGAGCTCCCCTCGCCCCTGCATTGCATTGTCTTTTTTTCCTTAAGTCACGAAATAAAATCCCTCCTCACGTTATCTATACATCGACTTCGACACCTTCGGAAGCAACACCCTCAACTGACTTGTGTTGTTCGGAAAACAGGCTCTACAGGCGGCTTGCCAACGATTGAATACCTATGTCCAGCAGCTGGAAGAGAAGATGGATGCCGCGGAGCGGAAAAAGAAATAAACGGGACGGAGTAAACGGGTGGATCATTCGGAGGATATGGGTATAATGGATTGATTGATTGGGAGGGAGGGTGGTCATGAACCGTGTAGGACTAGGGATACCATACATGCATATTTCTCGACAAGATGATGGCCGACACGCAAGAGTTGGCACAACATACACACAAAATTACACGCACGTTTGTCTGCTAGCGGGAGTTAAGCATTGATGGCAAGACTGTATAAAAGCACCAACATACATACCTAGGTACATATAATGGTATTTCTCCAGGACTTCGGAATAAAGCATTTTCCTCTTCGGCTGACTCAACTCTGTATATAGTACACGAAGCCATATACACCCCGAATATATTGTGCGGTTGCTTTGTAGTGGTTGCCCTTATCAGTCGGCCTGGCGTCAACTTAGGTTGGGTCGTGCCTACTTACGTTGATGCCCTGGTTCTTAAACTCCCGGCCCGTACCTGACCTTAGTTCTCGGAGGAGCTCCACTATAAGCCGGTCCGGCCCGCATCCGTTCTGGCCAGGCTCAATTCGCGATTATCTTCTTCACTGCATATACGAGGTACGGTTGGTATATTTAGTTCCGTTGATCCCTACTGGTCTTTCGTTCTTACAAGACACCGAGTAACAGCCGCTATACCTGACTTACGGCGGACTAGGGGTCTTTGAGATGATCCGACACTACTTCCCTCCCTCCGCCAATATGAAATACGCTCTATCACTCGAATCTAATAAATATCCCGGGCCTCGGGTTCTATATTGATGGCCCAGTAATGCAACATTGTTAAGACATATGTGAGGCAGTATCATGCGCTATACTCGACTTACACGATAATTAGCCTTACAACTCTACAAATTCCCATCCGTATCAGCCACGCTAACAGCACGTATGAAATTACAGAGCACGTGAACCTTGACTAGAGAAGTTCTCGGTAATGAAGCACGTCTTATATCAAATATTTACTACATATTTATATCATACCTTCTTCACCTTCTAATACGCAATATTCTATTCTCGACTTATCACCATCACAGTGGGTCTTCCGAGGTGTAGTATGTATATCATCGTCTATCTAGAGCAGTAGAGCCCTACTCGACTATTTCAGGATCGAGATTCGTTTATTTTGATATTGAGTTTGGTGTCAGAATGCTAGCTCATATACCACGACCGGGAGAGTCTTCCTAGGGACCAAAGGAGGAGTTCATAGGAGACAAAGGACCTTGGGGTATATAGGCTGGTAGCCTTAGCTAGATAGGAGTTAGAGCTCTTCGCGTAACAACGTAGTTACTTCCTGGGTTCATTGGTCCACCTTGTGGCATTTGGCATCGTCGTGATTTGAACTATCGAAGCACCGTGAATATGTGCTGCTATGAAAAGGGGACGCAAGAGAGTAGCGATATGAACCAAGTTTCTACATCAGCCGCTTGTGTCTTGCTATGCTTTCATGCAAGTATACCGGTATGGGAGATATATATATACTATTAGGCCAGATCCCGTACCCCGGATCAGGGCAGCTGGCCTTGGGTCCCATAGTCCAATAAGAGATGACTCTGTACTTTGGTTAGAGTTCATATAAGATTGAAGACACTTACGGTATATACATGTAGGTAATAAATAGTCTTAGCCAGTTGGAGTTAAGGCTCCTCGCCCAACAACGTATTGCTCCCCGGACTTCTTGGTTTACCTTGTGACGCCAGCTCTCCAGGGAGTCAGCTTCGCTTAATTGTCTTACCTTATTTCCCTGAATCCTTCTCTCTTCTCGAGTTTCACATCTTCCTTTACTATAGTCACCGAATAGTGAAGTTCTCTGGAACCGTAGCAGCTTCCTGGAGCTCAGTGTGTGTAGATACCTACTCCAACGTCCAAAGACACCATTATTCTGTGTTACACGTAAATATCCCCTTATCGGAAACTCGGCTCTGGGAACGGCGTTGACATAAGTACATGTACACATGTATATTTTGTGTGAAATACCGTGCCTACGCCCTCGTATTCTACTTTGTAGCTCCTGCAGGCGTCAAGGTGTTTCCAAGCATCATTGGATTTAAAACGGGAAATGGGCGGCAATGGGACCGCAATCGTCTCAGGTTAAGAACTGCGAGAAAAACATGTACACATAAACAGATAAGAAGTTCCAGATCGTAAGGCGAACCAGATTTCCGGAATAATTCCGCTTATGATATGTTTGATACACAAAGCGGAAAGAAGCTCGGTCAGTCTTCAGCCCTAGGGGTCTTGTCCATTGATTCGTTCGTGCTCCTTGAGGATCGCCATTCCATCTGAGCGCAGGACAAGTTCTATGCTGCGAGGCTCGGCTTGTTCACTGCCAGTAAGAATATTAAGAACCTTCCATACATTTGCCCTTGTACAGTATCCTAACTAATTTTTGTTCTTTTTGCTGCCAAAGACCCCGGTAGGAAGCAAGGAAGGATGGCGCAGCGATTCGGATCCTGGCTTATTGAGGCTTATGCCTGTGGCCAGTGCCTGGTAGTGCCAATATATTAGTGGATTATAGGGCCAAATGGTTGGGTAATGACAACTATTCATTCGTGATAAGTGCTTAATTATTATGGGCTCTTCAATACGACGACCCGTCGTGGGTGGGCCAATCTCACGCGATGGCTACACGTGTAGGGGGCCGTTCCCCAAAATATAATTATTTTCGGGTCATGGGCTGCCGGCTCTGCTGCCAATAAGGTACCGGCTGTGCGATCGCCAAGCTGAATCCAATTTCTGACAGTACGTCACTTTGCTGAGGGAATCCAAATGAAGCCGAGCAGGCTCGGTGGGAACACTACAGCATGGCACTTACTGGTCGCCGATCGTTTTAAATACCTAGGCAGTCCTTAGAATCCAAGCCGAAATCCGCCTAAGGTGTCTGCCGAAGGTCCTGCCTCTCACTAACATTAAGCTATTCACCCAAGTAGCTATGTCTCGATGGCATCGGCAGACTATCCCCATGGCTCCGAACCGTACAGTACGCTCGAAGTGCGCAGCTTAGAGTCATCGGCTCCCCAAGACCTCGGGTGCTCAAATAAGGAGGCGGTACTTCACCCTGAGAGCCAATATCCCCAGACCGTCGCCACATATCCTAAAGAGGATGCTTCAAAGTTGGAGGCTAACTACACGGGCGCGGACGCGACGGCCAGCCAAGACCTGAATGACGGAACCGCGAAACGAAGGGTATGTGGGCTATCACCGCGCATGTTTTACATCGTCTTGGCCGTTGTAATACTGGTTATAGTCGGAGCTGTTGCCGGAGGTGTCGCTGGGGGATTGACCAGCAGGCGGAACGAGCCGAGTCCAACACCGGTACCCGAACCAGAACCGGGGACGACGACGAATACAAATGTGCTTGGTATATCAAAACTTGCAGCTTCGAACTGGACGGATCCGCAAGGTGTTATTCACAGAAGCGTCTTTTTTCAGGATCCGTACAATTCCATCATCACTCGGCAGTGGGATTCACAAAATAGGACATGGACGACGAGGAATATCAGCCAGTTTATGCAATCGTCTACGACGGGCCATCTCCATCCCGTTCCAGGCACGTCCCTAGCGACCGCGTCAGGAGATAACAAATGGGGTTCTATGTACGAAGTACACGTTTGGTTCTCGGAGATCGACAGCAACAACTCGGAAACTATCAGTTGGGTATCTTCCAAAAATCCACGAGGGAACCCAGACTTCTGGGTATACGGCACAACGGAGCTGAAAACATGGAATGGCACCCAGCTGTCGGCAGCTTGGGAGCGATGCTCGTATGACAAGTGCGTCGGCAACTGGGCGGTGGCGTTCCAGGGAAGGGAGGGATTTATCAACGTCGCAAACGCAAGCGACTGGAATAACAGCACGAAGCCAGCCGTCAAGGCTAGCGCTGTTTCTGCTGGAGCAAGCCTGGCTCTATTGCCGGCACTCAACGGGGCGTATGTCGATGGACTGACATTGGCTGCTCAAAGAAGACCGGGATCCATGGTCAGGACGTCGTACCTTGGGAACTGGGAATGGAAGCAAGATGGTAAGGCCAGACTCATAGATAGGTACTATCGTGGAGCCGTGCTAATTTTTCCCAGATGGAACGATACTAGATGACGTCGATCCTTTAGGGACTCGGCAATTTGCTGCCACGATGATGAACAATTGGAAGGAAGCCCTATACATGTCTTTATCTACGGATGGTGGAATCAGGGCGGCTCGATGGGATGGAAAAGCGTTTAATGAGGTGCCGAAAATAAACTTTGCTCAGGGGCAATCCACGAACTTCTCGGCCATTGCAATGACGACGGATGCAATGTTCTACGGGATAGCTGACGATCAGATATGGGAATACTCTATCGACGCGTCCGATCCATCTACTTTTACACTTGCTGGCAAGGTATACCCATAGTAAATCAGTAACTAACAAATGTGATCATACACGTATGTGTATACTCGTATAAGATAAATATCACGGGTTTGAAGCACTTGGTGGCCAAGGCTAAACCAGGTGAGGCCAGTCTACTAAGAAAAGAAGAAACAAGAAATCTATGGCCGTTCACGCATCTACTTGGCTTCGTACTTCGCATTTAGCGCTGTCCTTGATAGAAACGTCGTTTTGGTAAACTTTGAAAGTTAAAGTTATCCAGGATTTTTATCCTACATGTGTACGTGTAGGTACATATGTACCTAGGCAGAATAAAAGGCAGGTATATTTCGAAATAATTAATCAATAAAACAAACATTGATGCTACTTAAGTACCTATATACATACATACCTAGGTATGCATGTACATTATGTGCGTTTTTTCGCAAAGACATCGCTCCAAGTAGGACTGAAATGAACTTGAGCTAGATGATCTCACATTCTTCTGCTTCAGAAGAATGTGAGATCATCTAGCTCAAGTATAACATGTCTTGGGCAATGTCTACAGCTTCCGTCCCCGCATGTCTCGATGTGGATTTTCATTCTCCTCCTTTTCCTTCCTCCATGCCTAACTGGCCGGCTCAACTATCCGAATCCTGTTGCTTGTATTTGCAATAACGCATCATATGTCGTCGTATGTTGTCCCCCCGCTTCTTGAGCTTCTTTCGGCATTGGGAACATCGCTCCCACTGCTGCTGGTGCACTGACTGGACGTGCCGGCGCAGGTCTCGCGCCTCCGAGAATCGCCAGTCGCATTGTTGACAACAATGGTTCTTCTTGTGACGTTTACTGTGTATGCTATAAGACGGTAAGTTTGTGACCAAGTCTCCTAACACGGAAGACTTACTCCAGGCTACTTTGGGCAGAGAAAGATTTGCCGCAGGTGCCACACACAAACCTTGGCTGCGTTTGATGTCCCAGCGAGATCGTCTCCGAATGCGCTGTTGCCGCCAGTCGATTCTGTTCTTTAGGCGGCAACGAGAGCAATCCGGTGCGGGGGTCAACAGAGTTCGGCAATAATGACGAGTTTAGATCCAAGACCATGCTCTGGTCGAGGTCCAGATGAGATTGGTGCAAATTAGCAACTTGAGCTTCCGCAGGTCGCCCGGGTGACAGGTAATTCTCGGTACCACCACGAGTGGTACTGAGTTTATCTGCCAGAAAATTCGACAGTGGGAACTGGCCAGGAATTGGCACGCCGACCCAATCCTCCTCCTCCTCCTCCTCATGAGCCTCTCCGCCCGTTGCTGCCGGATCATGACCCGAAGCAACATCCTCGGTGGCCCAAACCGGGCCACCTCCCTTCGAGTAATCGAAAACATCAAATGCTCCAAGGATTTCGTCCGAGCCAGGAAACTCCTCCAGTCCATCAAAGGAGTCCTCGAGACCGAACCCAGACTGAATACCTTCGGAGTCATTTCTTGTCTGACTACTGCTGCATCGTCTCGAAATAGGGGTCGAGGGAGGATCTTCGCCCTCCCTCGGGAGTCGCTAGAGAAATGTTGTAGCAATCCAACCAGGCTCAATTCTGCGCATATGATGGTTAGCTGGATCAAAGGATAAGAATGTCATGTGGAGGAGACTCACGTCCGCAGAGGACGGCGAGTGGTGCTTCACACTCCTCCCTCTAAGTTGGTTGGATGAAAAGATTGGAATATGAAGAGGGGGTGAGCGATTGGGGTACTTTATACTTGTATGATAACAGGAAGGCCTCATCCGAGGCCACTGGAGACAGAGGTAAGGCTCTGAGGCCGCACAAATAATTAGGCCGGCCAAACGCAAGCCACATTATCTTAGGCCGCCCATATGCAGGACGCGGATCTTGAGGCGTCGCTAATCTTCGTTTTTAGGCCAATCGGACGTATGAGGGTAGCCGGTCAGGGTTGCATTACCGGTTCATTCTTTGACCGAAAAGATATTTGTGCCTACATGTATGTATCGGGGGATATGACTTACGTCAACATCTGTGCTGTCGGGAAGATCATTCACAGTAACATACATAGTCTCACTGCATATACCTGTCTTAGGCCCGCCCTCCTGGGTAAAGGTCCAAATCTTTTTGCGATATACTTCCCGTTCCTGACACAGTGGTATCGTTTGTTATATGGGTACATGTACCTAGGTGCTTAAGGTGTGCCGCTTTGATCTAGATAGGTATTTACTGCCAACGTCTCAGGGGTACTTTACTAGGTAGATTGAATCGTCTCTTTTTTAACTACATATATGTACACATTCAACACCTGTTCAACCCCAATTATTCAACTATAATCTAAAGCAAAAACAGTGAGGCGTCAATGAGTATTGCGAATCTGTGGAAACTAAACTATCTTCCCTCTCCCGCAAAAAGCCAATCCGCAAGCCAACCAGATCCAAAAAAAAAAAAAAAAAAAAAAAAAAAAAACCCCAGCTGAGCTCAACATAACGTTCCAGCCTAGAGTTTGAAAGGCCTTGGAGAATTTGTAGGGGGATTTTGGGCCATCGATATTGGACCATTTTCAAATCGAGAGACAAGAAACAGAGCCACCACTGTCTTCAAATCATCTGGAGCATTTGACAGTGCCACGTCAAATACCTCATCAACCTCTACCTCGTAGAGAATAGGGTACTTCTGGGAGAAGAGATCGAAAACCCCGTGATTATTGATCTGTCTACCCGCCGGGGCCAATAATTTGGGGTTGAAAGCGTGATTGAGGTTGAAGGACCACTCGTACCCAAGCTGAGTATTCGCTTCAGGTAAGACTCGTATCTGCGGGCCACATGTGCGACTTTGCCAGGCTGGCGCGCGAGTCGCAGATTTTCTACCAGAGGAAGCACGGCGAGAAGGGCGACCTCACGGCGGAGGAGGTCGAGAAGGGGACCCAGTGGTACTACGACTGGATCCGGCCGCTGGCCTGGCTGCCCATCGGTTGGAAGCTGTCAGAATGGACGGATTACGGCTTTGCCGGCTTCGACAACCTA
This sequence comes from Hypomontagnella submonticulosa, assembly GCA_022984865.1. Classification (NCBI taxonomy): domain Eukaryota; kingdom Fungi; phylum Ascomycota; class Sordariomycetes; order Xylariales; family Hypoxylaceae; genus Hypomontagnella; species Hypomontagnella submonticulosa. The sequence goes on from JAJKLF010000011.1 coordinate 407,258, forward strand.
GGATTTCAGGGCGTTTTGGGCGTCTTGGCCGATCTGAATAAAACGGCGACGTTGTGGCACGCTACTAAAGAGGGTTAGAATCACATCCGCAGCTACGCTAGCATGCAGAGGGTTGAGATTGGTTCGAGAGGATCGCTAATCATTCAAACACGCATGGGATCTCTCTTTTCATTTTCATTTTTTCTTTGTTACTTCATAAATCCAGGGGAGGATTGGTACACATAAACTCTGTATATAATTCAGTTACCAAAATATTCAACGACCAAGGCCAAACTTACTATGTTTCCCGTGGCCTATATTTTTTTAACGTCTACATAATACACGTCTGGCAAAGAGGGAAGTCCTGTAGTGGATGCTATATAGTCTCAGCGGCACAACGGTCTGGTGGATCTGGGGCCACCAGGAAAGGTCGAGTAGGGCAAAATTGGAAAAGTAATCGAGGTAGAGACGGTATTGCCTAGGAAGGGAAGTAGGAGGTCCCGAGCGTTCAGTGGTTCCGGTTGCCTCGGTACGGTGCCCGGGTGGGGTAAAGGCGACGATGGGAAGGAGGAGAGCCGGCTGCTAGGACTCGGGGGCGGTCGGAGAAGGTGGAACTAGGAAGTCCTTTCACTAAAAGGGAAATTTTATGGAGAACGACGACTTCGTAATTACTAACTAGAGGACATTCAGTCTCATTATCTGCTTAGAATGGGCTCTCAATATGCGTTTCAATGCTGAGATGCAGCATCTTGCTCAGCAGACACTCGAAGTCTTGCATTCCTCTAATATGTCAAGTTGCCTCCTGGGGAACGTCGGCGTTGTACCAGCATTTATCACTGGGTGGGACGGATTGGTCGCCAAATTCGGACTGGGGATACTCTAAAGTCAGCGGATACGTACGGAATTTGTACATTAGAATTTTCACTTACAGCGCCTTGCGGGGACTCATACATCGTAGGGATGCATCGCAGGCCGTTGTCAAAAACCATGTCAGCGCAAGTCGCTTCGCGGATAGCCGATGTGACGCAGTCATGCATTGCGTCTCGAGGCTCCCACCAAGGGTTAAAGTCGAATCGGAGGTTGATGCCGGTCTTCTTGGTCATTTTGCCGGTAGTGCCATCGCTAACCCACACACGAAGCTCGGTCAACTCTGGTGCTCTTCCCGTGTTGCAGTTGAAGAAGTCAGGCTCTCCCGCCCAACAGTTCGTCATCATTCTTGCCTTGAAGTTGTCGCACCAGGCCTTGGGGTCTTGACCATTCGCACTAATCTTACTAAAATAATATAGGACGTTAGTATAGGAGCTTCCTCATGGGGCCATCGAATAGGCATATTAGATCTTACATGTGGTAGCGGAGACGGTGGAACTGATAACCCCAGTAGTAGGAATCGGCCTCGCAATATTCCGAGCACTCAGAACTGATGGTTTGGATGTACTTTCGAGCCCATGGACACACATGCTTGTCATTATACTGCCAGTGCTCATTGAACTATTCAATGCGATGTTAGTTTCCGTGGGAATGGATATCTTGGTATTTGTACTGCACTTACACGCTCGTCGATAACTGTAGAGTTGTTGACAATGGCAGTACCGTTAGAGGGCGAAGTCATAGAAGAGACATGCTCAGACACGTTCGTGAGGGCCGAGAAGCCAACACCAGCAACTTCTGCTGGGAAGCTAACGACCCCGGAGGTCAAGAGCAGCAAGAAGACGAGGAATCGAATCATGGTCGGGGATATGAGGTTGATTCTTTCGTGTGTTGGGAAGTGGTGTTGGTGGGAGACAATGACTACACGCGTAGACGTTGTCCTTCGGTTAGTATTAAGAAAGGAAAAGAGAAAGTTAGTGCAAGTGAAACCGAGGTGCCGGATGGATTGATGTGTCTGGTGGGTGTTTGCACTTGCTTCGTACTATCCATGTATTATCCCACAGGTTCTTAGGCGGCAGGTGCGTTCGCAAAATTTAAGGTTAGCGGCTGCCCCTTCTCTTGGTGCTTCACCACTCGATATTCCTGTGCGTTGATTACTATCAATTGATTGCACCAATGGTCATATCAAGGGAACTTTACTGGGGTATACCGGGAGCATTCATCGGTATGCGTGCACCTAGAAAATCGAACATCGTCTATCTAAGAAATGGTCTAATCACCCTGTAACCACCATCGAGGATACCAGAAACAGATATATGTCCAAATTATAATGAAGATGAGGTTGTGATAAGATTTTCCTATGACTGCCTCCCTACCTACCTGGGTAGGTCACTGGCGCTGGATGAAGATGAGGTAATTGGCAAGACCTCGGACTTCAGCGTAGCATATTGAGTATATCGAGTACCCGTAAGATAGAGCTCCTAACCGGATCAGCACACTATTGAGATCAACCTTGAAGTAAACCACAACTTATCCATGGTGACAAATGCTAAATCCTCTATATTATATCTCGTGCAAACCTCATCGTATCTAAGGCGCCGGATATATGAAAGCACCAGTGTCCAAGAACGTTGTAACTCATTCTGTTCGCCGCATTCCTACAGCAAATTGATTGATAGGTTACTTCACGCATCTGCCTGAGCAACCAGCCTTCCCACCACCATATATTTGCTCAGGAACCTCTCCTCCCACCCCTGCAAGCTTTCAAACTCCTCAGGACCAAGGCCCTCTAGCTTGTCCAGCGGCCCATCAAGATCCTTCGTCAGCATATCCTCGTCAAAGCTGTGGAATGCGAGACCGCGACTGGCATCGCGACCAGCGAAGTTCTCGTAGGGGCCGCCAGGTCCGTAGAAATTACGGCCGCTCGTAACGTCGAAGACACGGCCGCGCACTGCTAGAAACACCGGCATTCCGTTCGTTCCGTTGTAGGGCAACAATGTCCGCGGGGTAAAGGTCCGGAAGACGACGGCAGGCTGCTCGCGCGGCAGCGTCGCTGGCGGGGAGGGCTTGTATAATAGGTATGTTGTGTAGAGAGTGATGATGAGAAGAATGACGTTGAGCGGCGAGACGAGGCCAGTGCTAGAGATAGCTCTTGGTTAGCCGGAGCAAGGGTGGTGGGACACCAGTTAGGGAACGTACTAGATGTCAGTAGGGCCTTTGGCGGCTGCTTCGGCCACGCGCTGATTGACGTAGTCCATGTTGATATAGTTTGAGCGGTATTCACACTTCGTTGGTCAAACGATTTATCCCAGATGTGATAAGAAAGTAGAGAATAGGTAAGGCTAGCGGAAGAGATGAAGTCTTGATTGACAAGTGCTTAGACGATCCGTGGAGGTGGGGTGGATAAGTTCCGGGGTCCGGGAGTTTCGTAAGTGGCCCGAGGTTTCCGTCCAGGTACTCCCGCAGAAGGGCGTCAAAATAAGTGCATATTCATTAAATAACCCCTCCACTTTAAGTCCCACATCTATTAGCCATATTTTGTCATAATACTATATATATATATCCGATTATCATTAAGATAAACCAGTTGATCTTACTTGATAAATGCTTAAGGCTATGGCTTAAAGTGGAGGGGTTATTTTAATGAATATGCACTTATTTTGACGCCCTTCTGTCCCGCTGTTAACTACCTACTAGGTAGTGTAACACCAAACCTTATAGGGAGGGTCAAGTGTACTCCATCGGTGCTGAGCTGTGACATGGATTTCAAAATATTCGCGAATATGGGGCATTGATATTATGAATAACTGGATTTCATAGCGACGATACATGCAATGTATCTACTATCCTCGTTGGCCAATAAGCCAAAGCTTGCCATAGAGGAATTGTTTTCCTGAAACGTGACAGCGCCAATCTTGTACCGCTGGTCGGTGACCTCACGCAGAAATGATCTGAAGAGGCAGACATCTCCAGTGCTAGATAGGCTATTTCGACTACCGCATCCCTCAATCTCTACGAAATGTGGAAGAGAACATTAAGTAGAACTAACTTTGTGGGTTGTTTCTAAGCTATACTAGTTCCGACGAATGTGATGTCAGTTCCCAAATTGAGTTCCCCAATTGAAATCTTCACTCGGAATAGAACCATTATTCAACCAGCCCACTAACTTTTATCTTTATCAGGGTCTTTGCGGGGACATTCAATAATTATCTTCAAAGACAACATTCAAGATAAAAAAAAAGATCATACCCATAATGGACGTTTCTCATCTGTCAGCGCTCACCGACAGTTACGTTCTCATGCCAAAGTCCCGAGCCAAGGCCCCTTGGTTGATTAAAATGAATGATTTCTCCTATTTTTAATTCCCCTTCTCCACGTGTTGTGTTGCATCCCCCCGTCCAGTTTGTTGCGGCTCAGCCTCATTGCCAATTACCTGTCTACCGGTCCTCGCTATCCGTGCCGCAGAGCCTTAACCCCGAACTCTGAAATTCTGTAGCCTAGCGGACTTGGTAATTTACCTAGTTATCAATTAGAACCAGCATCCCGGCTTGGAGGCGCTTTGTAAAGTTCTGTATGTGTGAATCTTACCAAACTATCATTATCATATACTGAATTTTATTATTTTTGCTTATTACCTAGCAGATGTATCTATCCTTTCTCTCGCCTACAGTAGTTAATACCTATTGCTCCTAATTCATTACTCCCCTACTTAACCTAGTCTAGCAATTTGCGTTCCGCCTATCGATATCATTTCCTCGGCGTTGCGTTTTCCTCAATCCGTATCCTGATTCCACAAAAACAAACACAAACCATGATCTGAGAAAGGCACGAGGACAGAAACCCGTACCATGTTACGACGGATTATCCGTCCTGCACGACGCCTGCCCATCTGGCTTTTGCTTTCCGTCGCTGCACCTTTCCTCTTCGAAGTCATACTACATCAATGGCAGTACAGCGTGCCGCGCCCGGCGAGCGAGCTTGACGCGCCCTTTTTCACGTCGTGCCAGGAACCCGACACCTCCGCGAAACGAGAAAATGCCGTCTTGGTAATGCTTGCGCGAAACCACGAACTCGAGAAGGCCAACAAGACAATCACCTCCATCGAGAAGCAATTTAACAGGTGGTACAACTACCCTATCCTGTTCCTCAACGACGAACCGTGGGAGTCGAGGTTTACAGAAGTACTGAATAAAACGACACGGGGATTGGCCACTTTCGAAGTTATATCGCGAGCGGAATGGACGTTTCCCGAGGGGGTCGATGTAAATGCGGCGAAGCAGAATATCAAAGAGCAGGGCGAGGCGGGTGTCCCGCATGCCGGGGAGGAAGGATATCACCATATGTGTCGCTTTTATTCAGGGTAAGTTTTGCGCGGTGTCGATAGCGTACAACGACTACCCTAACGTCTATACCGTTGAACACCCAAATCAGTCTAACAAGCTAAATAGCCAATTTTACCAGCTTGATGTGCTGAAGAAGTACAAATGGTACTGGCGACTCGAACCTGACGTCGATTTCAACTGCGCGATTACATACGACCCATTCGTGCAAATGGCACGGCATAAGAAGGTGTATGGCTTTACAATTGCGCTCTGGGAGGTGGGGAAATCGTGTCCGGGCCTATTTCGCTCGGTTGCCGACTGGAAGGAGATGGTGGGAATTCCCACGAACAATTTATGGAAGGCCATGATATCGGCGTCGTGGGTACCGTTTCCATTCCGGCGATTCATGAGCTGGCTGCCGAATCGCGACGCGTACGGTGACGCCTGGAGCTTGTGCCATTATTGGAGCAACTTCGAGATTGCCGATATGGATTTCTTTCGAACTAGAGCATATCAAGATCTCTTCGACTATCTTGATAAGAAAGGCGGGTTCTACTTTGAGCGGGTAAGTGTTTGCTTCATTCGTAATGCTGGCGCCGAATACACAAGGTCAAACTAACCACCGCATAGTGGGGTGACGCAGCGGTGCACTCTCTTGCCGTGGCAATGCTCGTGGACCCGCGGAAGGTACACCACTTCGAGGACTTCGGATACCGACATGCCGAGTTGTACCAGTGCCCGGCCAATGCGCCGGGAGGACAGCTCCCCGAATCGCAACTTCTAGGGGGCGGGACATGGTCACCGGAGCAGGACAACGGCATCGGGTGCCGATGCGAGTGCCCCGGACCGACACCGAGGAACTACGGAGCTTACTGCATAAACAAATTAAAGCAACCGACCACCATAAAACGACCATGGTTCACGTGGTTCCTATAGGACAGGGCCACATGGCGGCCGTCGACGGCTGCCGCGGTTTGCATTTTGGCTGTCTATATCTATTGTTATTACTTCCTCACGTATTTCCACTGGGCCGTTAGTCGCATTGGATGTATAAATAGGAAGAGCATAGCCTTGGCGCTTGCGGTGCTTCTGGCGTACTTGTATTTATATAACACCATCGCATGGGAAAATGGGACAGGAAGAACTGGATACCATGGAACGGCTGCTTTATAGATATAGCGAGTCTCGGAGATGGCTACAGTTGCACGTTTGACGAATTCGGGGATTGTTAGTCAAGTGTTTTTGTCAGACAGATTATACCACCGTGCCAAAGATTATCATTCACGCTTGCATTGATAAGTCCGATGACATTGCCTTCATAAGTCATCTTCCACTATGTCCATATCCTCTAAGCTGTTCTGCTAGTAGCATAAGAGCTTACGTGCTCTGATTCATGTTAGGTAATCCGAAGAATAGAAGAATCTCCCGAAAGCAAAGATGACCAGGAGCGCTAACTGACAAAGCGATGCTTAGTCAAAGATATAGCTTCGAGAGACGTTCGGGGCTAATATAAACGTAGTAATAGGAATCTTGAATACACGATACGACAATCCAAATCATGTAAGTCCACCAATTTATAGAAATACCCAATCTATAAAAAAAATCTAGTAATAAGTCTGAATTTAAAGCTCATACTGCTCTCAGTGCTATTCATCGACTGCCCACTCTTATACCCACGAGATGCTCTTCTAGAAAAAGGGGCGCAGCCACCGACCAATCGCATCGCGTCCGTTTAGCCGTATTCGTTTATCGTATTAAACGTCTTGGTATAATTGACCGGATACGAAAACGCAAACACCCAATTCCCCAGAATCTGAAGCTCATACTTTCCTCGTTTACTCAGTAATGTCACACACTCTCGATACCTGAATAGCTCTGTATGGATTTATTCGAGCCGGGCCAATAGGGCGGATTTCTAGCAAACTTTGTTGTGGGGGGTATGGCGAAGATCCGTCGCCCGCATCGTAAGTCGCGGACCGGATGTATCGCTTGTAAGAAACGACGGATTAAGGTGCGTATAGGACAGTAAGGGGGTTCATCCTAGTTTCTCTTAACAAACCCCCCCCCCCCCCCCCCCCCCCCCCTTTCTTGGTTCCAATCTTCATTAGAGATGAAATTCCGATTTAATACATTTATAATCTAATATCCTGTTTAGTGTGACGAAGAAAAGCCAACTTGCGCCTATTGTAAAATACGCTCGGAACCATGCGTATACCCGCCACCCCAGAGCCGGGTGGACAGGTCCAGCCAACCGGTAGACGAAACCGTCTCCACGGACCAAGAAGACTCCGCACCGCAGTGTCATCCTTCCATCCCTAGCTATCCCTCTTTGCCCCAGGACCCCATCTCCCCTATCCTCGGCCCCCGCGACGGCGACGCCGCACCCCCGTACCCGGGGGACCCCATCTTCGGGATGCGGGACCTCTTCCTGCTGCACCACTGGTCGACAACCGTCAGCCTGAGCATGCTCAAGACGCCGTGGGTCGACCAGCTTTTTCAGCACGTGCTGCCGCGCATCGCCTTCCACCACCCGTTCCTCATGCACGCCGTGCTCAGCCTCGCCGCGCTGCACTCGGCGCACCTCGAGGACCTATCATCGTCGTCGGCGGCGTCGTCGCTGCCGTCGCCGCGCAGCCAGGACCTCGTCATCGACGCCGTCGAGCACCACAACCGCGCCATCCCCGGGTTCCGCGACGCCATCGACAACATCACGCAGGCGAACTGCGACGCCGTCTTCGCCACCGCGATCCTGAACCTATTCTACGTGTTCGCGACGTTCGGGAAGCGCACGGCGGAAGGAAAAAGGACGGGCGGCGAGTGCGGCGAAGTGGACCACGACGACGCGGAGAAGCCCGCGGACACGCGGTCCCAGATCCTCGGCGTCAAGTGGATCAACCTGATCCGGGGCGTGGGCGCGGTGGTGCGGGCGGGCATGGGGTTCGTGCGCGCGGGGCCGCTAAGCCGGTTGTCGTCGATCGGGGACTGGGAGGAGACGGACCCGGACGTGGAGAAGAGCGCGGAGGACGAGGTGCTGCTGCGGCTGGAGAGCATCTGGCGGACGGGCTCGTACCAGGCGGAGGAGGCGGAGCTGTACAGCGAGACGCTGCGGTGCCTGCGGCGCACGGTGGCGTGGATGAATAAGGGCAAGGCGGTGAAATCCGAGGACCATTGGCTGGGCCCGTTTATCTGGCTGCACATGGTGCCCGAGGAGTATTTCGACCGCCTGTGGCAGCGGCAGCCGCCGGCCCTGGTGCTGTTCGCGTACTTTGGCGTTGTGGTGCATAGTCTGGATGAGTTTTGGTGGGTCGAGGGGTGGGGAGTAGAGATAGTGAAGGAGTTGGACAAGATACTGGGCTCGTATTGGAGCTCCTGGCTGAAGTGGCCGCGGAAAGAGGTTGGTTTGAACTAGCGAAATTGTATACTTACGGATTACAGGACACTTTGGGTAGAGGAGGCGGCCACTGGGCAGGCTATGTCGCCTAGCCCCTGGATACGGAAACCAGATAATCATTGCTAAAGGCAGTTTATAAGCGTCAAATGATATATATAAATCGAATATTAGATGCCTCGTAGGTATATCCCAATACTACTGTCAGAGGCGGTAATTACCCTCAGATCTCCACGATTATACCAGGTCTATTTAAGAACGCCTGCAATGCATCCACGACGCGAACACGTAGGTATATCTCCAACGGACATACATTCTCCTGCTCTATTCCCGAGGTTCTTCGTAGTGTTTATATGGTCCGTCCTATTTAACCACTCCGTAGGACTCTAACAAGTTTCGTCTCTAAGTTCGTAAGGTACCAGGCGCTATCGATCGAATCGTGACCTCTAGTCATCATCGTCATCATCCTCGTATTTAGCTCCCTGGATATTGTGATTATGGTAGTCCGGCAGTAGGATATCATCCACGTCGAGACCAGTGACATTCGTATTGCGAATCCACTCGGTCTCAACGCGGAAGAAGATCCAGATCCAACGACGGATGACTTCGAGCAACTCGATCACGAATATCGAACCCTCCCAGTCTGCAATTCGCCCTAGATGCGGACTGAGTTTCAAGCTCCAGGTACACCGCAACAGGAGGTCCAGCGCAATGACAAGGTAATACAAGATGGGCGGGCCAACATGTAAGCGTCGGCGCAGACCGAAAGCCTTCAGGTCTGGCGCGTTCCGTGCCTCGCTATCAAACAGCGTCAAGTCCCAATCCTTGGCCACGTCCCAATAGAAGCTGTAAAGAGAGTTGATAACGCACGCCCCGATCCACGCCCGGTAGTAGTGAGGCGGAGGCGGCTGCCCGCCCGTTGAATTACGCTGTAGCGCACTGAAGATGATAACGGGGAATGCTGTCGCATACTTGAGGGCGTTGGCCAGGTGCTGACCGCCCCACCCTGTGGTCTCGGTCATGCGCCCACGTCGGACACGGCCGTACTCGATCAGACACTGGCGCAGCCGGATGAGCGAGGGTATCGCCATGATGAGCGGGACGATGACGGCGCCACCGCACCCACGGTCCGGGCGCGCGGTCGCCCCGCCCCCTTCACTTCGGAAGAACATGCATAGCGCCACGTATAAATCCGCGATAACTTTGGCGTAGCTAGTCAACACATCGGCAAGCAGAATGTCGCCAAATCTCCCGTCTTTGGTTTCAGCAAGTCCCCCGACACTGATTCGTTTGAGAGTGGCGCGTAAGCGTGTGCGGCCCGAATGCGACAGCGACTTGAAGAAGGGCGCAAAGACGAGGATGCCTAGAAGTACAGCGAGATAGACGACTGGCAGCCAGTCCCAAGCTAGCACTAGTTCCGGGTTGCGGTGGGTGAAGACCCAGAAGACAAGCAGGGCAAAGACGTATATCGACGAGAGGACTGTAGCGAGACGGTAGGTAGACAGGTGGTGCGTCGGGTGATGCGGTGAGGACCGGCCTGGGTACCGGATGAGTGAGGGCACATCGATGCCGATGATGTAGAGGTAGTGGAGGTTGACACCCCAAGCCCAGACAGCTGTTTTATAAGAGGAAATGTAAGCCGAACCCAATTCGATCTATTATTAGAGAGTGAGTCTAAGATAGAAGGCAACATACCTAGCACAATTATGAAAGCGACCCGATATGGCAGGGGAAAGGTCAAGTTGAAGGAGTCGAGCTCCGACTCGACAGCTGGATCACCGTCCATGGCGTTGGGGACTCCGAACACCAATCATCGAGACCTGCTCCTCAATGTGGCAGGTGGACCGCAAGAGGCGATATCGCGCGGTGCCGGATTGGAGCGGCTGTATAATTGCTAGGTTCGTGATGTTTCTCTATTTTTTTTATGTTGAAGATATTCGTACATTTACAGAATACATAATGTACATGCCAGATAATGATTTTATTAAATTAGCGAATTAGCGGGTTGGCGACGTCACCCCCTGGACCGACTAAGAAAAACGTAACGAGGTACCGCGAACCCCTGCCGCACTAGCGTTTGGGAGCCGAACCCCTGGCCGTTTACCTAGAGGAAATGACGGTTGATCCAATCGCCTGCCGAGGTTCAGCAAACGCAATCCATGGATGGCAATGGATGCTGCACGTTGAAGCTTCCCCATACACTTTTATAGCTTCCACCGCTTTCACTTGGACAACGACTGAAATCATTACGACGAACATTAGCAATTGAACCTAATATATCGTTGGGACGAATCGATCGTCTTCACTTGATATGCCAACTCGAACTCCAGCCTCATAGCGAATTATCACAATGGCAACCGATCCGCCACCTCCAGCGTCTAGCAACTCATCCTCGTCACCCTCAACCGCCTCCCCATCCTCATCGCTAATAACACCGCCGACCTCCTCAACCTCACCCTCATCCTCTCTTTCATCACCCTACCCCTACGCCTTCGCGCCCGACATAATCCGCGCGCACCAAAAAGACGCCTACTTCCAAGGCCTCCTCACAAACCAGATCTCCGACCTCCACCGCCGCCTCCTCGGCGCCCGGTCCGCACACACCTGGGCCGCCGAGTCCCGCACCCTCGCCGACCTCCTATACCTCTGCCTGACCACGCTCCTCGGGAACCGCACCCTCGGCGAGGAGTACTGCGGGCTCGTGCAGATCGAAGCCGACACCGGCGCGCTCCCGGCCCTCTCCCGGCGCGCCGCCTACATCGCAGGCAGCATCCTCGCGCCCTACGGCCTAACCCGGCTCCTCCCCAAGCTGCGCGCGCGCCTCCGCGCACGCCTGCAACAGAACCTCGGTCTGACGCCCACGCCCACAGGCGACGCAACAACAACAACCACCACTCTCACGCCCGCAAAGCTAAAAGCCCAGAACTCGTGGTCCTACAAACTCCAATCCTACATCCTAGCGAACCTGCCTTCCCTCACCTCGCCCGCGCACGTGCACGCGGCCGGGCTAGCCCTCTTCTACTTCACGGGGTCCTACTACGAGCTGGCGAAGCGGCTCACGGGGCTGCGCTACGTGTTCACGCACGCGGTCGGCGAGTCCGCCGACCGCGCGGGCTACGAGCTGCTGGGCGTGCTGCTGGTTGTGCAGATGGGCGTGCAGGGGTACCTGCACGTGCGCAAGACGCTGGCCGAGCTCTCCCCTTCGTCTGCTTCGTCGGAAAGGAGTAGTCGGGCGGAGGGGGGTGGCACGCTGAACGTATCGCTCGACGCGAACGCGTACGCGTCGAACAACGGGCTCCTGCTCGAGACGAACGCGGGGACCCTGGGGACGCCGGCGACGCGGATCGATGTAGCGGCCGCGACGCATACCCCGACGCCTCCTGGCGGTGCCGAGGCGGCGCGGTACGACCTGGCGGATGGGAAGGCGATGCGGTGGATCAAGGGCGCGCAGCAGCGGAAGTGTACGCTGTGTCTGGAGGAGCTGCGGGACCCGGCTGCTACGCAGTGCGGCCATGTTTTCTGCTGGGCTTGCATTGGCGACTGGGTGCGTGAGAAGCCCGAGTGTCCGCTGTGTCGTCGGGAGGCGTTGGTCCAGCATATATTACCGTTGCGGGCCGTTTAAAAGGATAATAATTGCTCAGATCTCAACAGGAATATTGCTGTGAAGCTGTCGATGTCGATATATGTCGCGATAAAACCATGTTGGGAGTATAAACTAATCCTATCTAGATGGAGGGTTTTAGGCGCTTAATTACACGTCACGGAAGTCATATATCATCATCTATCACACCATAGACAATATAAGAGAACATAAATAACTCAGACCCATGTATAGAAGACGATATGCTCTATTGCAATTGAGGAATCTAAATAGCCCGCCGACCTGGCCGCCCGCCTGTCTGCCTGCTCACCCTCCCTCGCAAATATCCGCGTGCCCTTCCTTAGCTAAGCAAAATATTCAAAAGGACATCCAAGAAATAAATGTAAAGGTCAGTAGTGATGACAAGACAAGCACAAGCAACAAGCAACAACAAGCCAATTAGTCCCTACTCTGCGATTTCCTCAACGTGTGAAATATCCTCTATAACGAGGCTTCTTCAAGACCAGCTCAGAAGCAAACGGGGGGTGTCCATGCGGCACGCCGGTAGATTTCCCAGGTTGCCTATCTCCTTGTCTCCCGGTTCAAACATATCCATCCCACGCTTAGGTATCATTAATCCCCAACCGCCCGGTGCCCCCCTGACTAAAAGCAAATCCGTGTCAGAACGCCGTTTCTCTCTTCTACAACCCATTGATGGAATGTTTTTTAAGCTTCGATCGAGAACAGGACGATTTCGCCCCGCTCGTTACGTCGCATCCGTAGCGACCGCCAGAGTTCCTTCTCTTCCACTGATTTGCCTAGGCTGGTGCCGGATGACGATCGCTCGCGGTGGTACCTCTTCAGCGCCTTGTTTACGCTGCAGCCCCGTTCGCTCTCGGGTCCTTTGTTGCACAGACTTAGGAAAAGGTCGGATCTCGGCTTGTAGAGGATCATCTGGCCGGACTCCCCGTCTTTCTCGTCTCCGGACTTGCTTCGGTACTCGATTAGCTTCGGGGCCTTTTCGGAACTCGACTTATGATGTCGAATTTTCTTATCTTTCTCCTTCTTGTCCTTATCAGACGAATGCTTCCGCTTCTTGGAGACCTTTGACTTAGAAGATCCTGATATGAAAGCCTTCAAGCCTCCGGCAAGGGTGTCTGGACGGCTGGTCTTCGAGGTCTTATGCGACTTGGAGTGCTTAGTCTTCTTGATTGGACTTGCTGGGGAGATTTCTCCGTTGTCTCCTCCAGAGTAGTCTGGCGAAGGAGGGAACTGGGATGGGCGCATAAGACGGTTCAGACCCCCAGTCAAGCCTGAATGCAAGACAGGGGGTGCGTCGGTCATTACTTCGTCACCAGGTCCCGCCTCAATCGCTAACGGCGCGGGTGTTTCAACGTGTGTATCGATATGTAATCGCTTGCGCTTCTTATCCTTTTTCACTTCACGTTCGCCATCTTTCGATCTCCTTCGCTGGCTCTTAGGGGCCGGTGTCTGGAACTCATTTGCTTGCACATGACCAGCTCCATAGTGCGCCATTTCCCCATCGTCAACCATGTAGCCTGTTGGGTCTACATATTCTTCCTGTTCCTCCTGTTCAAACCGTACGAGTTGTCGGCCACCGCTAGGCGGTGCAGCAGTATGGAAATATTGTAGATTAACATTGGACACGTTTGGAGTGTGGTCAACCAAGAAGTCAAAAACGTTCACGTTAGGATCGTCAACAACAGCGGGCGGAGGAGTAGGTGCCTCCGGTGGAAGATGTGCCTCCAAGGCACCGTCCTCGTCGTCGTGGACTTGGTACTGCCGGTAGTCGTAGTCATCATAGTCCTCCGTGACTTCTTCGACGTATGCGTTGTGAGCCATGGCTTGGGACCTTCCTGAGGGTTCGGCGGCGTTGGATTTCTGTCTCTTGGGTTTATACAACGAGCCCTGATACTTTTGTTCTTCTGTCATACAACTCTGATGGGAGGCATTAGATTCGCTTTCATTCTATAGGTCCTAGATGTTGCGACCTACACTATGCGCGCGGTACTCAGTTCCGGGGAAGTGGACCATACAATCAATGCAGGTGAAAGTAGCGCCGCGACAACGGTTTCGATGTGGGTCGAGTTTCTTTTTGGTTAGGACGTCACCACAAGCCTGTGGAGAGAAAAAGATCAAAAGTTAGATGGTTATAAAATGTAAAATACAATGCAAGAGGGCTGAATGACTGTCGTTTAAAGAGAAGTGAGAATGGATACGGGGAACGTAATTGGGTTTCAGGGGGCGTGTGTTTTATCTGGTTGGAGGGGCAGAGGGGTGGACGAGATCAGGAGACAAGAAGGAATGAATATTATGGGGGAAATATAAACAGGGGTAATGGGGGGAGGGTGTGAAGGATGGTGGATGGTCAATGCCAAGGCGATGTATTGGTTGTGTAGGGTGATCAGAGCGTAGCGCGAGGGATCTGGAGACGATCTGAAGGGGCGAGCGCAACGCGAAATGTCGTGTGTCGCTCGAAAGGGACGCCAGAAGGGAGGGTTGGGCGCGACGGGCAGAGGCGCCGTGATGTCAGGCACATTGGGGGTTTAAATTATGGAATTGGGGATATTACCTCACACGAGAAGGAGACCATGTTTCTAACTGGTCTAAAAGTGATGTGCTGTCGGATATGTAGGGTGCTGATTGGCGCGCAGCTGCACGATTTCTTGCCTGTCTCTGGCTGTGAGTGGTCGAGTGTTAAATTTGTTGATGCTTTCTGTTTTTGTCCGTCTTGTTCCTTGGGGCTGCAGATGGCAGTGCAGCGCCTGGGTTAGATGGGCGAAGTCGGACAGGAGTCCAGAGCTGATAGGGCCAGAAAAAGAAAAAGAGCGAATCAAGACTGGAATTCCAGAACGGGAAGCAATATAGCAATGATAGGTCGGGCGTTGGCGATTGGTATGACAGGATTACTAGTGTGGTGTAATTCTTCTTCAAGGACTCACTTGTCTCTCCTGGAATGACAAGCTGCGTAGGGATTCGTCTTATTATTGCACAAGTGTGTCGTTGCAGAAAGACCTGGTTGTTGTACGATCGGGCAATCAAGTATAACCTCTCTGTCGGTCCTACAGTATGTATACAGGATACCAGAAGACAGGCAGGATGTAAGGCCCAAGGTCAGGTCCCGAGAGCCAGAATCCAAACTGGGGCCAAGTTCAGTTGTCCCGACTGTCGGTCTTCCAAGTCACGGTCACGGCCACGGTAACGGCTCACTCTTTTATTATTAGAACAGCGAGCAACGTCGTCCGGGGTAATTGTTATGAGTGAGCTTAGAATAGGACAAGGGAGGATGAATTAAAGGAATTAGAAGCGGAGCTGGCCAGGAACAGAGCTGAAGGAGCTGAAATTGCCGAGTAAGTTGATCAGAGTATCAAGATTAGAGAATGAAGATCTTGTTGAGAAAGCTCAACTAGATAACTCTGTCTTATGACTGGGCAATGGGAGGGGAGACGTTGATCTTGTGATGTTGTGATGATAAATTTTCAGGAAATTGGGTGTGCAGAAGTATAGTGAAGTTTTTCGCATGGATCAATGTTGGGCGCCGCTGCGTTATGCGCCTGCGGGTCCTTGGATGGGGCAATGAGGGTCCCCCATCAGAGACCGGAAGCTATAGATACTCTGGGCAAGTTGCGACAACCCCTAGGATCATCGTCAGCATTGGGAAGCAACGGACACGCTCGTTTCGTTTATCCAATCAATGACCTCGCATCAAAATCCATGTAAACCTTTTGAAATCCATGCTATTCGTGTAAATTGATTGACGCATATGATGGTTCTAGAAACGCTCCATTCTTTTACGCTACCGAGCAAAACCGACGCGCATCACCTTCGTCATTTTACAACCTGAAGAGTCAATGCATGTAACAACAGCACGATACGAAAAAGGTAGGTGTGCATATCTATTCAAGTCCACGCATAGACATTCATATTCGTTGTCCAGGGGCAATATTTCCTAGATCGTAAGTTGGGAGAATAGCCTATGATCATGAAACATGATATTGAAGACCAGATATGCGGGCAGAAGGTCGAGATAGGACAGCTAACCAGTGTCCTGGTATTGAAGGACAGACTGAAGACGAGACGGCATTGACACTGTGGGAGTGTATTAGTCATCCTAGTTTTAAGTTGATTTTGACGGTCGCAGACCGTCAAATGAAACTTAGAAAAATCAACATCCTATTACCCTCTGATTCTAGTTGTTACAACACCTAACCAAGGACAATATAGCTTAGCGTCATCTATTTCAATCCAAAACCCGCCCCCGGCCTTGCCGCTAAGGTTCCGAGGTCACGATTTAGTCAGGTCCTGAAGTCCTTGGCTCGTGGTCTGTGATTGTGAGGTAATTAGTCTCCTGGTCATATATTTCCCATACATACGCAGATATAGGTACAATACATGACAGTTTCCGCTCCTAATGTGTAACGGCGAAGCAAGAACATTGAATGAGAAAAGCAACATCAATGTCATCTTTGGGCGCGACTATTGATAGCTAAGCACAGATATTGAAAACCGATCTGCCTCACCTTGGTGTACCGTAGTAATGATCTCACTATCCGCATCGTTAGGTAAATATACCTACTAGACAGGTACAGTAGGTAGTTAGTTAAATATTACTCAGCAAATCTTCTAAGTTGACCGGGAATTTACTGTACATTCCGTACTCTTATCAAAGGTCAGACAAATCCCGGCACTGGTGTTCTTTGAGAAATCCGTCGGAGCGAGGCAGTTCTAATCATCTGTGTGGAAAGCCCCAGACGACAGATTGCGTCGCCGTGGGATTTAATGATGCCGGCTTCAATCGAGCTGCTCATAATCACAATCCTGCCGTGACGATGGTGGAACGCAACTTCGTCCCAAGCCCGAGCAAAGGCAGGTGTCAGAGCCAGTTCCAATGTCCCCGGCTCCCGGTTCGCCGTACAGATCGCTCCACGGATAATATAGGTTGAAGTTTTCAAAGATAACCAGTTTCCGCAGGTTCCCCGGGGCGAGTGACTTGACGAGTATTCGGTTACCTGCGAGGAGATAAGGATGGTTAGCGATATCTTCTGGCGACCAGCAACCCAGCCATGGCTCGAGTCGTCAATCGGGGCAACCATCGATTGCCTACCGTGCCGGAGTGGAATAGAATACTCGCCAGGAGGAACATCAGGTCTAAAATCGAGGTACTTGAAGTGGTGCTCAGAGTCACTGGGGGAAAACACGCTGACATCGAGTACCAAGTCGCCATTAGATTTCCACCGGCTAAGCAATGAAAATAGACTCTGGATAGCTTCCGTGCTCAATCTTTCATCAGCAATATGCATTCTAAAATGATCCCGGCGTTTAACCCCACAGTCAGTGCAGTCATACCGCCGCAGTTCCACGCGGAAGCAGATATAATGGATAAGATCTCTTTTCCGATGGAGAATAGGAGCAGATTCAGGATGAGCAATGCGCAATGGCGTTAGGTTGATCCTGGAAAAGTTGTGTGGCTCGATAACTGCCTGCCACTCTCGCGAGACCGTTGTGAACCCGGCCAAACTGCACCCGTCGTGGAGCAAGATATCGAGAATCTGGTACCGGATCTTGGGGGGTAAGTCAGCCCAATCTCCGTTGATTGAGGATATGGTTAATGTTGGCGCCCGCGTAAGCAGTAAGAAAGATGCTACCCACAGCTGCTAGGACCAGAAACAGGACGTTGATAAAGAGATTGAAGTCGCAGGATAGAGATACGCTGGGTTATATGGAGCATACGGGATATAAATAATGATAGATAGGCGGTCGTTATGTATTTTAATTCAGAATCAGAGGCCAGAGGGCGTCAAACTAAACGAAACTTAGACGGCTGGGTTCGTAATCATACTCCCACATATGGCGGGCTCCCTAGGGTTAAAGGAGGTAACGAGCCCTTAGAACCTATTTTGAAGCCATCATGAAAAGTCCCAACCTATTCCAAACCGGCCCAAAAGCAAAGGCAATGGGAGAAAACAAACCAGGGCCAACCGCCCCCAACCACGGCAAGATAGAAATGGCATACTTTTTAAAGAAAGGTTTTTTTATACTTATCTCAGATGACCTCAAACCACACTGTTGTTCCGCCATGACATTACTATAATACGGGCCATGTACACAGGCCAGAAAAGCGTGGAAATTCAATATTCGGCCTAAGCCTTTTTATAAAAGAATTGTGGCGAGTGAGTTGATTTGTGGCCTTGAGGCCACCCGAGATAACTTCATAACCAATGTGGCCATCTTATTTTTCCGATATCGCTCTTCTATCTCCTTGCCATAGCAAACGTTTTCACGCCTCTCTCCGTGTAACAATATATGCAGACAGGTAAAGTAGGGGTTGGGCACAGCACGTAAGCAGAAACTCGTTTACTAGAATATTCTTCCCCTGGCCCCTTTAAATAAGGATATGACGCACTTATCGAACGGCACTGGCCTTAAAGAATATATTCAGCTGAAAACTAATGAAACACGTAACTGAGTCCAGACTCCAGGTGTAATCGCACGTACGATCACCGTATGTGTATACCGTGCGGATAGTTGCTTGACATCGGTAGATTCTAACAAGGTATTTATGACGAACATAAAAATGGCAAACAGGAACGCTGGCCTTCTCAATCTATTTGAGACTATTCTTATATCGAAATTAGGTATAGGACATGTCTAGCAAAGAATAGTATCGTGTCCAACGTAAGGTTTTCAAAACTGCTAATATTACAAAGGGATGTGACGATGAAGAGGATCGATGAAGGGCTAAGTGCATAGTACATATGTATGTAACAAGTTTGAAGTGGAGACATGACCATATTGTGGTAAAAGAATGCGACTAAGAGAATGCGAACATTGAATGGAAGGATTCACGAAAATAGGAAATCCGGATCTCTTAATCGGGAAGTGGCTCTAATGTTAATTAGCACTGTACTATTATAGGTGTAAGTTTTTAGTCAGTACCTAGTATTAGGCGGAATGGGTCATGGATGTTTGAGGATCTTCTATTTCTAGAGTGATTATTGTTCGTTCTTGCCTAGTGCCATATAAACTTTACATAGGTAATTACCTAAGTGTTCATTCATTCGTTCGTCCTTCCTAAATTCCCTAAATTCCAACAACACACATGCAACCCCCTCCCCCTACCTCCGAGCCCTTGCAGCCCTGGTCGAGATTTCATCAATTCCAATCCGAACCAAACTAATCTACAACACAACCTGGGGCAACTGGTCCGGTACGAGTCAAGACTCCACTCAACACAACGCATGCAAACCTCCTAAGTGCTCCTTTTGTGCCTTTTGTGCCTTTTGTGCGTTTCATGTACTTGTCCAGTATAAGCACATAATACTAGTACCATATTTCTCCTGTCTCTCTCTTTTTTCCTCTCCTCCCTTTAGAAAACCTACCTAGACTGCTTAGCTGGGCCATGTCTCCTTCAGGAGCATCATCGTCAAACCTAAGCTATCTGGAGCAGACCGTATCGCTCCTCAGCACCGTGGCCGCTTACATGCGTTTGCCAGCTCTGGCCTCCACGGTATGCCTTCACGTTCATCGTCTTATAGGTCTTTAACCTCAGCATCCACCTCGTCCAACTCTTCGAAGTTCATCCGAGCATGTCGACACACGCAAACTGCCATTGCCAAACAATGCCGAGCCGCAGCCGAGCTAACAAATGTCACTCA
The DNA here is from genome assembly GCA_022984865.1 of Hypomontagnella submonticulosa. NCBI lineage: Eukaryota > Fungi > Ascomycota > Sordariomycetes > Xylariales > Hypoxylaceae > Hypomontagnella > Hypomontagnella submonticulosa. Next base: position 427,070 of record JAJKLF010000011.1, read on the forward strand.
GGGTGTTGCCGCCGTCTTGACCACCCTGTTATACTTCAAGCAAAAGTGAGCAAGCACCGCCATGTGACTTCACTATGTCACCATACAACCATACAACCCATACAGTCCTATATCCGTACCATCATACAAGCATACGCACACCCCCCTCCCAAGTCCTAGCTGTCGTCAGTTGCAGAGGAGCTAACCACCATACCCCACATTACAGAGCTCTGATCTACCCGTCTCATATGCCCCCGAATGCTCGAACCAATGTTCCTCGACCTTCGCAATTCGGCATCAAAGACTTCGAAGAGCTAGTTATACCTACCAACGATGGTGAGAAGTTGTCGGCGTTCTACATCCGGGGTCCGAAAGGCGGTCGTAACTCGAAGTGTACCATTCTAATGTTCCACGGCAACGCTGGCAACATTGGTCATCGATTACCGATAGCCCGATTGCTAATCAATTACATCGGATGCAATGTCTTCATGCTTGAGTACAGAGGCTATGGATTATCGACCGGCGAGCCAGATGAGAAAGGGATTACACTCGATGCCCAGACTGCCCTCGATTATCTACGAAATCGAGCAGAAACGAGTAGCCATAAACTGATCATCTACGGGCAGAGCTTAGGAGGAGCCGTCAGCATTAAGTTGGTAGCCAAAAACCAACATGCAGGAAATATCGTCGGCCTGATCCTCGAGAACACCTTTCTATCCATGCGATCATTAATTCCATCAGTCATCCCTCCAGCCAAGTACTTGACCATGCTGTGTCACCAAGTCTGGCCGAGCGAGTCCATACTTCCAACTATCACAGAGGTTCCTATCTTATTCCTGAGTGGGCTCCAGGACGAGATTGTTCCGTAAGTCAATCTTTTATATCCCTCCCCCCTCCCAGAGAAATGCGCCATGTGATTATTTTAGACCACACGAGCCTGCATTGAGTGTGTATTGCAACTTGGTTTCTTGATATCCCACCCCCCTGCGCGGCAGTCTTGGCATGTCTCACCCCAGTCGCTCAGGTGATTGGTCCGCTAATACCATTTGTCTCACAGGCCCTCTCACATGAGGAGGTTGTACGAGTTAGCTACTACACCCACCAAGATATGGAAGCCTCTACCTGGTGGCGATCACAACTCCAGTGTGCTCGAAGAAGGATATTTCGAGGAAATATCAGAGTTTGTGTCAAACGTCGCTGGAGACGAGAAGTCGTAATTCTCTTGGTTACCGCAAAACTTCTATACTGCGGATGGCCGGCCAAGAATGAGCGCCGGGCTCATAAGCTTTTCATCCATTCATCTTTTACCCTGTGAGATACCCCTACCCTCATGCCATATTGCGTGACGGGTTTTGCCTATAGAATTATAGTATATCGATATATATATGCCCAACAAATGATGAACGCTCTCGTGAAAAAGCATACGTACGATTTTACTAGCCCGCGATCCAAACTTGCGGCTGAGAGTAGCCGAAAAGCCTCGCAGGATCGCGTCAGCAGCCAAACCTGCGGCTGAATATTAAAGACATCCTCTACCCGCTTGTCGAAGTATAGGGTAAGCCAACTTCATGCAGGCGCCTTGCAGCGCATACGTGTCACCTATCAACAAGGCTGCATGCGCGGCCGAGGGGATTGCACTCGCTTTCGTCCAATATCCTAGGATCCGGTCGTCGTGGAAACCCGTTGAGTGTGCGGCGAGTAGTAAAGCGTTGAATACATGTAGCTATAGAAGCCTCATTTGCTATCAGACTACCTAGGAGGTATATTCCGAAACCTAACGTCGCTACTTGAACTAGAGCCGCAAGACCCGACCTGATCGATACCCTTCGGGAGGTGCTTATAGTGTCTTGATTGAGGCTCTAGTCTACGTCATGTTGTTTCTCAGAGCGAAATCGAAGAGCCGCATCATTATACAATCGCACATTATTCGATTGTCCATCAAGGCCAAGGGTGTACTGAGTCGTTGTCTTGGTGAGCCTGACTTGGTGTGATATTCGTAATTACACCTCATTCACGCCAGATCTAGTCTAATCAAATATTAAAACCACATGTACACTCATCTTAAGCATAATTTCTTAAGAGTGAATGAAGGCCCAACTTCGATCCTTCGGCTTCTGTCAAGCTTACAGTAGTATGTTAGGACCATTGGTCAAAGGTGCCTACCCGGGGCTATAAGTTCAACTATTTACGATTGCTCAGTGATTCGTAGCTAACATTCCCCTGTATTATACCGTTAACGATGAAGCTGTCCGAAAGGTATTAAGAGAGTAACCACGCAGGTAACAAGTGCTCAAGGTATATATTGTCCTCGAAAACATATATGCTGCCAAAATAAACGATATCCTCCGGAAATGGCTTGCGTGGTTAAAGTAATGTTACGTTAATACGAAGGCCCATGTTAAACGCAACCTCGATATTTCTTGGGACCTTTCTCCGCGAAATCCTGGCTTCCTGATAACAAGGTTGTGTAAGCTAATGTGTAACATTCGGGTTAAGCAAGTTGGAGCTGAACCGATCACAAGATTCAGCTGGAGCTGTCTCAGTGCGATTCTTCGCTTATAGCCTCCAATAATGATCGTGGTATTAATTAGCTGATCATTCTCCCCTATGCGTATTACTCGGTTCTGAGGTGAATGCCTTCCAGGATCGCTTCAGCATAGGAACTAGATTCCTCAAAATCACCCTGCCATATCCTAAGAAACAATGATAGCATATAGCCGAGCGAGAATCTCCCCATCGAAGAGACAGCATTCAAACAAAGCACTTAGCTAGGATGGCCTTCCCATCAGTAGATCAAGTATCCAAGTGGCACGCCCAAGAGTAAGTCATCAGTTATGATAAACATTTCTTCCTTAAATTACGTCCTCCCTAGTTCCAACTGCTATACCTATTTCAGGCCAACTTCCTCAGCTAACCCTTCAAAGCACGTTAAGTCTCGACAAGGCGAAGGCGGTTCAATGTTGCTAGTAATGTTGAATTACCGGCGTCGATACTTGATTGTTGGGATTCTTAAAGAAAGTACATAGTAGCAAAGTTGAGCCCTGACGTGTACTTTCCACGAAACACCCGGGAGCTATAATGGTGTAAGGCACTTACACTGCTCAGTCAATGGTATCCCCCCTATTCTTAACCCGAACCATCACTGTTGGCCTCTTCCATAGCGCGGTGAGCACTTCAGATTCCTTATATAAATCCAGAGTTGGGTCGACAAGTTGTAGATCGTAGGTCCATACCAGCTTAGCAATGGCGGTTCGCAATTCTAGCCAGGCCAGGTTTCTGCCAATGCAACCCCTTGTGCCTAGCAGCCACGGTTGGCTAGACTCCAGGATATCTTCTGTGTTGGGATCCAGCCACCTTTCTGGCTTGAAAGACAACGGATCTTGAAAGTTTTGTGGGGATATAGAAGCTGCAAGATGGTTTGTGCCTACGGTAACCTATGAGTGAGACGTTAGTTCCTTTCCCTGCACGGCATTTACAATAGTTGATGTGGTAGTACTTACTCCTCCGGGAAGAAAATACCCGTCTACTGTGTCTCCACCTTCGGGAACGACACGCGGCATACCAATGGATACTGGGGGATATATACGTAGCGCCTCTAGGATGACTGCTCGTAAGTACTGTAGTGGTATGGTAGAGGCATGATTGATCTGTGAGTACTGGTCGAAGGCCTCTCGGATTTCTGCCGTGAGCTTCGTCATTGTAGATGGGAACTGAAGTAGGTAATAGACTATGGCGATCAGACCACTAGCTGTGGTATCGCTTCCGGCAACCATTAAGTCTGAGGAGTGAGCAGCGATTTGCATGTCGGATACAACTTTGGGGTCTCGATCTTGAAGAATTCGGGTTAGGAAGTCTTTGCGGTCTGTTTCCTTTGATATTCGTCTCGGTGCGGTTAGCGGCGATAATGAACTATTAGATTAGGTTACGTACCTTTTAACAGCTTCATAACATTGCTCCTCGTTGAAATCCGCGTCTGCCGTGCTGCTCTCGATGTCCGCACGCTTGAATATTTGAAGAGCTTTCCCCATCAGGGGAGAACGATTGGATATGTCTGCAATTACCATTCCCGGCAATCCATCGAGAACGGTGGATATCCACGGGTGCCGTTTGTCTATAGGAGTTGTTAGTTGCTGCTTAGTCAAGATGGCCTCACGTAATCCTTCCAACTTACCACCATCCAATGCACCGAATGCCTCGCCGAACGCAAGGTCGCCGGCGATGTCAAACGTCATTGATTCAAACATCGTTGACATGTCGACCCCGTTTTCTCCGGAGCCTCTAATGTCAAGCAGTCGAATGAACTTGTCGATCGACTTGGCGACAAGGTCCTCTTGTTCTAGAATAGCGCGGTCGGAAAAGGCTCCTGATAGATAACTTCGCATTTCCCTATGGACTTCTGGCCTTGCCTCGCTTACAATCGACGTGAATCCCTTACTGGCGAAGCTAGCGCCTCTGTAAAAAGCCCCCTTCAGGAATGGTTGATGACCCGGTCTCTGGCCATAGATATCTTTCCATGACTGCGCCGTGTTGAAAGAGACCTCGTTCGGCGCGATACGAACAGCGTGGCCTTTTTCACATTAGGCTCATACGATACGCATACATGTAGGCATATAGATCGGATTAGCGTACCATATTTGTCATGTAGTTCGGCTATCTTGAAAGACTGGCGGCCGCCGAGGTACCATAAACAATATGGGATCTATCGTTCATCAGCGTTGAGCTTCCAACGCTAGCTTTTAGACTTACCTCACTGACAGCAGCCGTCCAGGGGCCCGGGATTTTACACAGTGGATGAAAGTAGAGGTTATAGACTATCTGGAATGTCCCGAGACCAATTGCCTACAAACATTAGTTCTATCTGACCGTACATCACGAGGACGGGGCAAATTACGATTAAGATAAACGATAGAATCCCGAACCAAAATAACTCGGTGAGTGCTGTCTGTCCTTGAAAGAGTTCCATTATCGACAGGCATATGGCTGGTAGCCCTATCGAAGGGTAATCAGTCCGTAGGTGTCTAGGGAGACAAGCAGGTAGCGCAGATTCTTATAAAAAGCGCGATCATGCCACATGATCTCAAATGTGCAACTCTACTCCTATATACAGTACACATGTAGCTTCTTTCACCCCGCATACTATATTCGTGTAACTATCTCTAGGCAAGTAATCTGGTTTCTGTCGGTAGAATTATGTCCATCCTGATAGGCCCATAGCGAAGAGAAGGGTATGCAGCATACGACGTGATTGCGACACGGGGTGACCCAACTCCAAGCCACATTTCACGATACGACCCTGGGACGTACTCGCTACAGCCGCTGAAGCTGCTGAAGTAGGAACACTGTCGGATATTGTGAAGTGGACGTGCGAAGTTGTCGAGACATATTACGTACCTGCGGAATTACTATCAACTATCAAGGGTCACCAAAGGGTTGAGATATACTTCCCAAGGGCTTGGTGTCTTTGTAGCTAAAGGAACCGACTTACTGACTCGGTTTAGCTACGAAATCCTAAAAATGAGTTAAGATATGATACATAATAAGAATATGGTATATAGTTTGGCGATGAAAAAGGGGCCACGAAATGTACGCGTTTAAGAGAAAACGCTGGACTTGCGGTTGAGATATGTTCTGGAGTTGTTATAGAAGTTAATGAAGTGCGGTGCTCCCTGCCAGTGGCTAGCCAAGGTAGTCTCCTCCTCGTAGGATGTTGGAAATCTCTCCTTCCGAGTATATTCCTAACTACTAGGTATGAACCAAGTTGCCCATGGTTGAGTAATATCTGGTATTTGCGTATCTAATAGGTATCTAAACATGCTAGCTTAGCTGCGTGATAAAACCGTCGGAACTTAGCAGAACTATTTGGCTAATGAAAATGTTGCACATAGTCGTGGATTCCCCTAGAAACGTCATGAATAGTCAACTAATACGTAAATAATGCTGTCACTTCGAACTATTTATTCACACAGGTAACAACGACGGTCAGACAGAGTGAGGTTATTGGCCCCTAACGTAACACATGCGTCTTCTTCTGTTAGACAAGCACGGCACACCCGACTGGCTGGCCCTACAGTACCAAAAGGACCAGACCAGAAGGTGACGTACATTTGTATTAGTATCTGCATTGGCTGCACTTGATACATAATGTATGTATGTATGTAATCTCGGAATATAACAATATTGATAGGGAAATAGATGCCGAAGGATCGTACATGAAATGCTGTGCAACTACATGAGCAACACTTGCCTATACCCACGTATCAGCTTTTAGGCATTACGATTATAGTGCCGACTATATTTTCTCTAAATGTATATGCTTTCCCAGCAGGCTCGACACGACCAAGTGGACACGACCCGCTCATCATACTTTCGACTCGTGCTTCACCATAAACAGGTGCACCTTCCACTATACTGTAGCATGTCACCCAGCAAAAGTCTAACCTCGCGTAAGTTACGTGAACTTAGAACTTTACACCCACTTTCTACCAGATTCCAGACGCTCGAACACATCATCTTCAAGTCTGAAAGATGGCACTCCCTCTGGAACAGCCGTCAGTAGTTATATTCATGCTATAATTATCGGATCCCGGGGATATTTATCTCCGGCCTCCTTGTACAAGTATCACTGGACTACACCTTTACCCAGCTATATCTCATTCATTCCACTTGAGTCCGTCGACAATCAACAGTTAGCGCCGATGTACTCGAGTGATACACCAATGTGTCTAGCATTTTGCGGGACGCCAAAGCACTGGATCTACCCCTGAAGAATCAGTTGGAATGACTTTGAGGCGTTGGACTGGAGAATTCAGTCTCAGTTGCGGAAGCCAATTGCTACCACTACCTTAGAGGAATTCGTGGAACAACTCGATGATATGGAGAGTATCGTACGGCTGGCCGCTGGTGTAGTGACTCTCCCCAATCGATACACCATGAATACGCCTGCTCATGGCAGGCAAATCCAGTTCAAACGAAATACTTGCTACCCGCAGAATAATGCCAACCAGCAACAATTTCAATAGCCACGGAACTACCGGAGACCATCAACGTCTTGGAGCAATCTTCGGCATCGGGCCCAATACAAGCAGCAGCATTGATGCAATACCAACAGCGGTATGGGAATACAGGATTGTTCTCGGCGATCGAGACGCATTGGAGCAGATTTGTAAGGAGACACCATTGAAGTTCGCTTCTGGTCTACCCAAGGTATCTGTCACAAGGTGGACCAATGAATCTAGGAAGCAACTACGTTGTTGCGCGAGGAGCTCTAACTCCTATCTAGCTAAGGCTACCAACCTATATACCTCGAGGTCCTTTGTCTTCCATGAACTCCTCCCTTGGTCCCTAGGAAGACCCCCTGGTCGTGGTATGTAGGCTACATAGCCTTCTGACACAAAGAAAGATGCGGAAAGATCCCGCGTAAGGGAATGGTAAAATATGCACAGACCCAAGGATGGATCATCCACAATCCCGAGAGGCATCGCGAAGCAAGTACTGCCAGAGATAGTTCACACCCGGTCTGTAGGTGGCATCGTTGTTCATTCTCTCATCCAAGAAGTCTACTTTGTCTCTCAAGGAACATCACCTTTGGCCTGTCTATTTCCTCAAAAGTCAAAGTCTTTTCAGCAATAGAAATAGCAAGATCCATTGGCCCTTCCCTCAAAACTAACCCATCTGATGCGTCCCCCCGACCGTTTACTTCTGGTACCTGCGCTTGTTCATACCAAAGATGTACACCGTATGATTTCTTAAGTACCTGAACTAATAGCGCTTCGACAGAACACCATGCGCGGCTGGAATAGTGATCGTCTGCTAAGCTGATGACAGCATCGCATTGCATGAGGAGTAAAGGTAGAGAATGGGCGCCGGGGAGGGGATCGTCTTGGTTTATGCAAGCGAAGTCCTAATATAAATAAGTTAGGGTCTGGACCAAACGGATTCAAAAGGATCCCATATTTACATACCACCCATATACCAAGTCTTTCCCTGTCGATAACTGGGTGTAAGTTCAGAAAGTCTTCGGCGGCATTCAACATGCGGTTGTATTGAGTGTTCCGTTCATCATCCGGCAAATTGGATCCTGCAGTCGAACCAATCCATCTATACGAAAAGAAGATAATAAAGTCAGCAGTTTCGGCTCCCTCCTTGGTCGTTAAGTATTGTTTGGTCCGCCTGACCAATTCGTCGTCAAACCGTGGAATCCTACCGAAGCGCGAGAATTCGGAGTAAGGGATAAAGGAAAACCCCAGAAACATTTCTCTCTTCTCCCGGTCGGTGGATAGCGAACTGGCGTAAACGCTCCGTAGTTCCTGTATACAACTATGTCCGTGGCCGGCGACGAGAACGGGCCTTAGTTTCTCCTGGAATAGCTCGCGGTAGCTCTTTCGAAGCAGCGCTCCGAGGCGCCGTTGCTCGACGCCGTGTTCGTCGACTCTCTGCCTTAGGCCCTCGAGAATAAGATCTTCAGATTCTATATCGCCATTAAACACGGCATAGTCTAAGGCGGAATATCCATGTCTGTCTACAATATCTAGATCCACACCGGCGCTTAACAGCTCCCCCAAGTACTCTCGATGTTCCTTTGAGGGCTCCGCGCAGAACGCGATGGCGGGGGTACAGCCATGGAACGCATTGAATTGCTGTATGGCTTCATGGCGTCGTCCACCGGCCATTAATGCATGCCCGTAGATGAAACAAGTTATCGCGATCACGATGGGGTTTCCGAACTTGTATGCCAGGGTCAGTGATTCTTGAGCTGCTTTCATTGCATTCGTCGTATTACCTCGAGCTACTAAACAGAGTGAGAGACGCGAGAGGCCGATGACTTTCCAGGTAATGGCATTCTTCATAGCACTCGAATCTTCGATACCGGCACGTGTGGAAAGGGACCGTAAGAGTCCTTCGGCGCGCTGTATACGTTCCTGGAACTGAGAGATGGATAAGTCCAGCAACTCGTCGTTATTGTCTTGCCGAGATATCTGATAGTTCACCATCCCTAGATTCCCAATAGCACGGCAGGCTTCGGCTTCCAGGTCCAGTTTCTTGGCTATGGTGTACTGTATATCAAATGCGCGCTTTGCGTCAGCGAGGAGGGTTAGGTGCCGATAAACGACACCTAGCTCTCCACTGCAGTCGACGCGCAGCGCATCCTCGCCGAGTTTAGCGAGCACTCTCTCCAAGATTTCTTTGGATATTTCATATCTGCCGAAACATCGGTTGACACGACCTAATTTGGCTAACACGATATTCTCACAGTACGCCCTATTTGGAAAGTCGTCATTGTGGCATAGGGCCAATGCCTTGTCGAAAGTCGCCAAGGCGTATTCCCACTCGGCACGGTGAATCTGCTGCTGCCCCTCGTCCATGAGCACTTCCCAGTGGCGCACCGCATCCACCATCCGAGCTAGCTTCGCCGCTGTCGCGCCGGCGGGATCTCGGAGCTGCGTAGAGGAGTCGGCGTCCTTCGGGCCAAGAACACCCGCATCCTTGACAAATCCCCGGTGCGAGTCGAAGACAAACAGTGTAGCGTGGAATCTTTGGGGGGAAACATCAGTTGTATGATACTTGGCTGCAGGGATGACGTAGCTTGCGCCTCGCCTATGGGTGTTTGTCCCTGTGAGCGTAGCACGAGCCAGAACGCCGGTATTGACGATCGTCGAATATGTCTGGTGCGCCTTGTATTTCGTGTCTAGGTTCTTCCCGTCGCTCCATGCTAGCGCATATTCGGCGTGGGTAGCATGTTCGGGAAGTTCAACATGCTCGACTTCGTACGCGTGATCTACCCCCTTGCCAGCGAGGATCCAACTTTGAGCGGCACACTGGTGAGAGTGAATCGCGACTGCTTGGGCACCTCTTTCTCCGTCCGGCAACCAGACGTGGAGACGAAATAGCTCGTCGATATTCCCGTCCTTAATCAAGCTACATAGGGCCACGGAAAGAAAACCCTGCGCACTTCGTGAAGCCGTACAGAGCGGGCGCGCGAGCGACTCACAAGTAAGCGCGTCTCGAATCAATTCCCAGATGGCGGTGATATCACTCTCACGTACGGCCTCGCAGGGATCATGCTCCGGCTGCTTATAGAGCTCACGTAGATATGCGATGGCGAGAGCCAAATTAGCAATTTGCCTCAACTCTTCATCGTGGACTTGTGTCGTTATAGACTCGAGCCAGCTCTTGAAGGGCAATGTTATGGTAGTTCCATTACCCCCGGAAGCAACCCCACAAATTGGTTGTAAAATCCGTTCCACTGCGTCCTTAGCTGATTTGGTAGCATTGACAACCCCCTCTAGGACTCGAGAGAGGGACGTGCTAGGGATTTTGCGGGCACCGCCGGGTTCTTCCGTTAAGCCCGGGGCGGGTTTTCTGTGAAGATCAGTTTGTAGCTCCATCGCTCTTAATTCATAACTACGAGGGATCACATATTGATTAAATTTGAGAGTTTCTTCGGCTGACCTTAGTATCTATTTATCTTTGTACAGCTACTTAAGGCATCAGTTTTGCTATTATTGGATGAGAAGAGGGACCCCGCATGGAGGCTGTAAGGCGATCAAGGCAGGGTCCTTTTTTAGCTGCGCCAACTTGGTGTGGGACCCTAAATGTACAGGGCTAGCCTCGATGATTATCTCAGGGGTATATTCAACACGTATATATATGAGTTCTCACCTCTCTATTGCCAACTCAGATCACTTACGGTATATACCTGTACCGGTCTTCGACCCATCACTTTCGCATTAGGAGTTCCAAGACTATACCATATTACCGGGTGTTTTGGTGAAGAGAGTATAGCATATATTGGTGCGTATCAGAACAGTAAACTTGCTCAGGTCTAAGGTATATATGTTCGTGCCTACTACCTATGTATGATATAGCCGCTACCCCTACTATCCATCCCCGGAGTTACGACGTGTATTTCCATCTTCTCGATATGACACATTTCTATAATGTATTTTGATTCATATTGAAGTGAGATTTTAGATACATACAGGTCCTAAAAATTAATTAATAAGGATACCTACATACCGAGCGATGCAACAACATCGAAATTACCACGTGATTATGCAGAGTTAATTAATTACCTTCCTAAACCAAATAGTTGTTGGTTTGTGAGGTATCGCCTCTTTTAGCTGCTACTTAGAGCAGCCAATCTAGGCCCGGTTAGCTATAGCTCAACGGCGTTCCCTCCAACGTTCTGCCATGTGGAGATCCAGAGCCGGCTCATTCGTTTCTCGTCTTATTTCCAGTCGTATCTACCCGAAAACGTAGCTGCGATTTGACCTCTCCACTTCTCCTCACCTCTCGGCTCTTCCAAATATAATATATCTGAAATTGTCGCTGAGTACGCTCTCGATATGAGCGACCGCAAAGGTACGGAACCCGCCGCCGCCGGGCCATCCGCAGCAAAGGCGTCTCCAAAGTCGCCTAAATCGCCTAAATCGCCTAAGTCGCCCGCCACCGGCCCAGCCGCAGCCACCAGCTCCGCCATAGTGCCCGGCGCGACAGACGAACCGATCGAGCCTGAGCAGGTGGTAAGAACTCCAGACACCCGAAAAACAAGTTGTACATTCAATTAATCGATAATCGCCTCTTAGAACGACGACGACTTTGATGATGCCGACTCTGCCTTAGGGGAAGGCGATAAGTAAGAGCTGCCGCTTGTGATGAGAATGTCTTATCGCGCTATCATTGGATTCACATGTAGAGACGCGGAACCTAACAAGCGGTCATAGCGCGAGTTCAACGGCTTCCCTCACTGAGAGCATTTTGGAGTATCGCACGCTTAATGGTCGCACGTATAACAGTGGCAGGCTCGGCGCTGATAAATATTGGGGTCCGAACGATGAGCGGCAGAACGAGGCCATGGACATGAAGTGAGTCGCCTCAGTGGTGTTAGATACGCTTCCGACGTCCCGTCTTCTAACTTATTAAAAGCCACCACTTCATGACTCTATGTCTCGGCGGAAAGCTATTCCTCGCGCCTGTAGGGGATAAGATGGAAGTGAGTAGTCGTTCGCATGTGTTTCAATAGGAAGGCGTCTAATTTTCTATAGAAAGTACTTGACCTTGGTACTGGGACAGGTGAATTTTACCTCAACCTTAATACTTGACCTTTTCACTAACTAGCCTGGTTATCAAGGCTTATGGGCAATGTAACTGAATCGTCCCGTGCCGCATGGCATCGAGAAGACTGACAAGTTTATAGTGACGTGGGAGATGAATATCCTAACTGTGAGGTTATTGGAACAGACCTGTCTCCAATCCAGCCTTCATGGTGTCCGCCCAACGTGAAGTTTGAAATCGACGACATGGAGCAGCAATGGACATGGCCGCCCAATACCTTCGATTTCATACACATCAGGTACATGGTCGGCGGCGTTTCCGACTGGTTCAAGCTATTCAAGCAGGCTTTCACGGCTCTCAAACCCGGCGGGTACATCGAAAGCTTCGAAGTCGAGGCTGACTACCGCAGCGACGACGGCACCCTGAAGCCTGACTCGGCTATGATAATGTGGCGCGATTTATTCGCCGAAGGCGGGAAGAAACTGGGCCACCCATTCACGATGATCTCGGACGATATACAGAGGAAGGGTATGGAAGAGGCTGGCTTCGTGGACTTGACCGTCAAAGACATTAAGGTGCCGATGGGCCCGTGGCCGGCCGACCCGAAATTGAAAGAGATCGGACAGTGGGCCCAGTACACTCTCGAGCAGGATCTGGAAGGTAAGTAACAACTCCATGCTGCAGTATTTTACCCGATTATCTAATTTCTCATTCCAGGTTTCGTCATGTTCATGTGGAATACGGTGCTCGGCCGTTCGATAGAAGAAATGCATGTGTTCCTCGCGAATTTCCGCAAGGAGCTGCGTTCTCCCCGAACGATTCACGCATACCTGCCCCAGCGCGTGGTGTACGCACGAAAGCCAGAAACTGCTTAAGCCGCGGCTCAGGGCCAGGATTCACGAAGATCTTCTCGTAGTGATTTATATCTGATTTGATAGCGACTGGGGCATTTAGCATGTACAGAAAAGCGGAAGGTACATACACAAACACATTTTGTTGTCTTGGTTCGATTTATCGTAATGGTATTGGGGTTTCTCGTTAGAAGTACTTCGCCTTAGTGATCTACCTACCTATAGGGGGTAGGTACCCGCCGTAGGAGTCCATTCCAGGTCTAGACGGACGCCACCAACCCTTCCTATCATCGAACAGAACCAGTTCCGGAAAGTTTCACAACGCATCTTGAGTCTCTATTGGTTCGATTGAGCCGGTACCCATGTTTGAGATATTGTGTGCGGGACTCGTTATACCAGCGTTCATATAACCCAGCATTATTGCTGATATTTAGTTGTATAAGATCCCACAAGCGATGCAGACCCCAGGGGCCAGGGCTGTTTCTGCACTGTTTCCCTTTGGAATAGCGGGGTTTCTTCTCGGAAACGCGCTGAATGAAAGTTGCTGATCCTGTTAGCGAGCGGCCATAGCGTTAATAACGCCCACTCCCCCTAGAATTCCGAATAAAATCCAGTAAACGCTTCCCGTTCCAGGTCCTGCCGAGCTAGCGCTTGTAGCCGCTCCTCCAGCAGCGCCATTCGCGAATTGGACGGCGAAATCGTAGGTGAGGCCGGAAGGCGTGCACATTGTGCCCGCGGCGCAATCCATCACGACACTCCACTGCCCTGAAGCGCAGCGTTGCCATTGGTTCGTGAGGCAGTTCCATTGACCCTCGGATCCCTCGCAAGACGATCCCGCCGACATCTGTCGTTTTTCGATAATGGTATGCTCGTGATTGTTATTGGGATTGTCGACTTCCGGCCGGTTTAGTGAGTCTACGGGTGACGACGGTGGGGTTGATGAAGATGCAAGGGCCTCCGGTAGCCACGCCAGTAATATCGCCATAAATATGACTTTTATGAATCCGAACCGTCGCCTCCGATGGTGCATTATGGCAAGCTGTTGTGAATTTGGAATTTGGAGTCTTGCTTTGAAGTTTTATGTTTTCCGGCTCTATGATTCGACGCCTACGACTCTACAGGAGTAAAGGCCGGGGGAAATAATTCTAGCTTGAGGCTGGAGTTATAAGTGCACAAATCCTGTGTGTAAGAATTTCGACAGAAATAGAGACTGGCTAAGGAGATACACAATCTATTTTATATTTATGTACTATTTCCATCTGATCTTCCTTACCTGTTCACCGTCGTCCATTTGCGCTGTCCGATTTTCACCCGGCGTCGAATCCACACATTGCTGCCCGATCGGAACGTGGGCACATTCAATTGGCGTGGCGTTTTCCGAACCAGTTCACCACATCAAATTCCAGGGATGAATATCGTAGATTCGAAAGCTTCAGTTCAATATCGTTCTCGTCTTGCTGTGTCATCACAGTAGGTATATACGAAGCAACGCACTTTTCCCTAAGTCAACCCCTTTTGTACCGCCACTCCACATAGCGCTCGCAGCCTGAGTGGCCAGACGATAGAAGTGTGCTGAACGCCTCCTTAGCCCCTTTTTGATGGGGCTTCTTCGTCAGCCTCAATGACCACGGATCAATGATAGTATGCTGCCTTTTCATTTCCATTCCGGAATACTCAGCGATTTCGGCGAATTTATGAAGTTTCATGTACCTGAAAATGATCAACGACCGTGAAGGGAAGAAAAAGGCTATACTCGCACGAACCTCTCAAAGTATTTGTCAACATCGCGGACCTGCTGCGTGGCAATATCGTTGACGATGATACCGGCATCATATGGTCCCCTAGGTCGCTGCGGGGTCATATACTTGAATACTTCCTTCATCTCGTATTCAATGGCCTTGCGTTTCTCATCATCGTCGAAGATCTCATCAACCGCATTGAGAAACAGAGCGACTAAGGTCGCATGCGGGTTCTCACGGGGCTCCTTCAGGAGACGGCCGATATATGCCATGGTCTTTGCCATGCCCAAATAACCAGCGTCGGATATGTTTGAAACCTAAATGCGAAGAATATTAATATCGGATCAGCTCCCCTCAAAACTTGTTAATGAGACGTACCTCTATACGATCGAAAGATGTCTGCCCTACATAATCATACAAGTTCTCTGCGTCGACGTTCAGCAGTTGGAATGTGACGTCTAAGCTCTCCATGCGGCGATGAAAACGGGTAAGAAGACCCCTAAGCAGTATGTATAACTTGCCGTAGGTGTCGTTAGTTGCGGCGCCAGACGAGGTTTCTAGTATCTCTGTTTTCCGCCAGCCGCAGACAGGATCCGCGTCGTCCTTTAACGGCCAAGTATCCGTGTTACGGAAGAGGGTTCTTAGAGCTATATTAGATATAACAGGTGCAAGGGTTACGCGAAGAAGATACTTACGGATTTGGTATGGTGAACGAGCTTCGAGGAGCACCAAACGGAAGGAGCACGCCCTCTCGACGGAAGTACTCTGCGCTGGCACGATCGCCCGGCTGCTGGGCAAAGTATCTCCGCTCTCGGAAATCTACTCTTTCGGGGGCCAGGGTGACGCTCCTGCGAATCTCCTGTGCTCTCTTCGTCGTTAGACCAGGCGGGAGCTCCAAGCTTGCGAGTAGGTCAAGCCATTGCTTTTTCTCCAAGACCAACCGAAGGCTCCGCGTACCGAAAGTCCAAGTTTTCCCTAGTGTTGCGTTAGATGTCTTGCCCTCTATCTTGGTACAGACATCCTGCACTAATCCGCGGATCCGCCCTCTTAACAGGTCGTAAAGAGGCTCGGAAATGAAGGAAGAGTACCACGTATGGATGATATTCTCGGCTGCGACGGCGGGATCATCTTCAGTTAGTGCCAGAAGCAGCATAATGGCGTTTCGGCCAACGACATCTCCGTCCCTATCGTTCAAGTAGAATTTCAGGGGACTACGGTATTCATCGGGGACGGAAGCGATGGTTTTGATAACATTTCTAATGTCCCCCGAAGCTTTGAAATGGGATGGTAAGTTAGTGTATCGTATATACCTGGATCCGAACTGGAATAGAAAAGTTTTTCACCTGCGAATAGAAGGTTTAGATCCTTCCCGTAGTCGACACCCTCGTTCGATGATAGGTTGAGTAAGTCGAATGCCGGCATGTTCCCCCATGGATACTTCTTTTGATAATTGAAGAACTGGAGCCGTGGCCCGCCCATAAAGGCGGGCGCCCGATTCTCAGTCTCCCACCGAGGTCGCCAGTTTGGATTCAGTAGTGGGTTCTTGCGACAGTCGGATTTGTGTCTCGCCCAATGTGCTTTCTGGCAGCCACCGCCGCAGTACTTCTCGGTCGGTTAGAGGCATTGCAATTCTACACACGTCGAGGTTCGACAAGGCCAAGACTTGGGACGGCTTACCAAGACTAAAAGGCAGTACTTGCACGCAAACTTTCCAACGCGTCCGCAAGTCGGATCATCCTGGCTCCAGTTCGCGCATATCAGACCCGAAGCCATATCGAAGTTAGTAGATTAGTGCAAGAATAAGCGAAGAATCCTTTGGAGAACAAGTAAACGGTTATATCAAATAGATTTATGGCGATGTTAGAGCCTTGTTGGGCAGCGAAGCTATGCAATATCAGGGGATTGGCTGAGAATGTTCCAATGCAGCTGCCGTGAAACATCGTGTGGCCTGACGATCGCCAGCTTACGTTGTATTAAACATTTAACTCAATTTCCTTGGCCGTCCAGCTCTTGTAGAGCTTTGGCTTAACCACTGATTCGAAGTCTGTCACGAAGAGTGTAACAGTCCAAGCGGTAAGATATTTCAGTACATTTCCGTAGCATTACCGCCTACCAAAGTGACTTCTCTGCGGTTCGTTAACTTCTTAGCCCCTATTAATCTCTCAGAACACGATCGAAGCATTCACTTAAAAAAGCTTGAAAAAGGTTTTTTTTTTCGAAAATTCATCAGCTCCTAGTAGGAGCCATCCTCCGAGCCAAGGCTTTACCCTGTTCATCAAAGCCGTTGTTCCTAACTATGCATATGTAGGCGTTTAAGTTGTCGTGAACGAGGGCGGCTGTGGTGACTTATTTCGATGAAAAGCAGTGCGAATCGGTCTAAAAATTGATCTGTTTCATCTACCTGGCCCTGCCAGTCCGTATATTCTGCTCACGGAGTTCTTAGAGTGCAAGACCATTACTGCTGGGACACTGAGGTTCCTCACTTGGTTTCTGCCGTCGATGTTGCCATGAAAGGAGATGAATGGCAGCATCGAACCAACCTTTCTAGTGACTTAGGGCAGGATCGGACGAGATGCTTTCATCCTCGTTTGGAATGACAATTTCGTCAAGTAGATGGACATTATGACATAAGCTATTACATTTGTAATTGGGGATTTGCGAGCATGATTATACATCTAGTCGACAATAAGAGTGCCTCAAAGTAGGTAGGTACCTCCTTACATATCTTCAGCGCAAGCAAAGGAAACAGGACTGAAAGGATTTAAAATGGCTTCAACTACTGGTTTTGGTTGGATGGAAACTGGACTTAGACCTCGCAAAAGTACCTACATGTACGTACGTATACATGCATATTTGTCCGCGGCGATACGATTGGCTGTATTTCATATATCGCAGCCTGCCTTCACGGGCCTCACTGGACGAAGGACTTCAAGATCCAATTAAGGGGCCAAATTAGCCGTCTACCTCCAGCCACAATCGTCTCTTTCTTTTTCCTTAATTACATTTAGGTACTAAATAGACAGCTAGGGCTCTTTATTGGCTCTGCCAGAATGCAAAGGTGACCTTCTGATCTGATCCGTTACCTTGGGGGTTTGCTGACCTGGTTGATTACTGCCCCGCTCAGCCACCATGATCGGGCGACATAACTTCACATCTCTTGGCTGAGTCTGCCTTACCGAGTCACGTGGGTTACAATGGAAGGATCAGCTGAAGTCTTTACCAATTGGCCATCTCTAGAGGAGTAGAGCCCAACTTCTCCTGAGCATAACTCCGTCTCTTTTCAACGACCATGGCAGATCCACTCAGTATAGCCGCCTCAATTGTAGGCCTCATAGCTACCGCCGGCAAGATTTATACGGCAGTGTTCGACATTGTCTCGAGTGTATCTGATGCCCCGCGGTCTATGAGGTCTGTGTATGCCCTTGTAAACGATATTAAAGCGACACTTATAGCCCTACAACACCTCTTAGACACATTGGGAAGCCTACCATCCAGGAGAAAGGAGCTGATTCGCCTCGATCATGTTACCGTATGCTTCTTCGAATGCGTCCTGACATTGTCCGAGCTTGAATCGATAGTATGTAAACCACAGTTCCGTGAGAACGGATTTAGAAGTCGATTACGATGGACCTCGATCGAAAAGAGGATTGCACGGATATTGCCGCAATTGGAGTATCAAAAGACATGCTTGTCACTTATGCTTACTATCTTGCAATGGTGGGAATTCTGATTCGACTTTTAACTCGAAGGCATAATATGCGTTACTAATTCCGATTGTAGCGAGTCAGATCTCGAGGCCGTCCGAAGTCGGGACAAGATGCAGACAACCATAGAAAGAATTCTTGAGCAGAACACCAGGCTATCAGCGAAGATAGAGCATCTGGAAACTCTACTCGATGAGGAGCCGAGGTCCGTTAGATTCTTCGACACGGAGTCGACTTGGGACACCCAAAGCTTATTGGTAACCTGCACAAGCACCAATGAGCGACTGGACTCGGTCAACTCCAATCCAAAGGCGGTGGCCGGAACAGCTTCGTCCGATAGAAATTTCCCAGATCTCCGTGAATTTGAATTCGATCTACATCGGTCGCGGGTATATAGCCGTGCAGCTTCTGAAGACTGCGACATGTCGTTCTCTAGCTCCACAATTAGGTCAAACGCGTGGAGCGTCCTGTCTCGCATCAGTCTGAATGATATTTCTATCATTGCTGTTTATCGGCTACCCGTCACCCTCGACGATATCAATAGGATTGGACGGGACCTAACCTTTGCAATGCTGATATCTAATCAAGATAATGCTCTTCCGCCGCCGTCCCAGGATCGAATGGGAACAATTTCTAGGCTCAGTGGTGCTCGTAGAAAGCCTAATGATAGAAGTATCTCCGTAAGACTCAAGGGCAATACTGTTAAGTATGGACAACCGCTTAGGTCCGCCGAAGGCGGGTGAGGAACGTATATTAATATTGTCTATAGGACTGTTCTTGTCGGAGACGGTTGTACGGGTAAGACTACCCTGATAAAGACTTACCTCACGGGGAAATACTCTGATGAGTATATACCGCCAAAACCTTTCGACGACTACGCGGTTACGCTTAAGTATGCGACACCGTCCTACCCCAGCTATTCAACGATACTAGCCTCTAACCATGCTCTATCTAGTGTTGCTTCCAAGTCATATACGATGGAGATTGTCGACACCTCCTGGTTTGACCATTATGATCTCCTGCGGCCTGTAAGATACGATAAAACAAACGTTTTCTTACTGTGCTATAGGATTGGGTATAGAGATTGGGAGGCCTCTTGGGAAAACATCAAGGAGAAGTGGATCCCTGAAATCACATATCGCTGCCCTGGAGTGTCATTCGTCATTGTCGGAATCAGGGACGCAGAGAAGGTTTCCGACTATGAGTTCAGAAGAACGGATCGGTACATGGAGGCGTGTCGCGCTCACAAGAAGGTGGCGGGTGAACTTGGGGCGGCGGGATACCTGACTTGCAACGTACGCGATCCCGTAGATGTGAAGGACGTATTTGATGAAGTAGGTTTTATATAGAACCCTTGAGTATGTGCTAACTAACTGACTCATTATTTATAGGTTATTATAGCAGCGTTGGAACGACCCCCAATACCTGCGAAGAGAAGGCCCTTCTGGCGGCGCAACACCTCGCAGACCTATGGCGGTTCTGTTGGGACTGCTAGGACACCTACCGGATGGCATATAAACCTTGGTCCTAGAGTTCCAAACCACGGTAACCCAACTAGAGTCTTAGATGGTATAATGGTTACTAAAACTGTTGAATTGGTGGAAGAGTTCCGGGGTTAGGGATTAGTTAGGAATGGGTTAGGCAGAACCTAAGCTATCCGAAAAACATATTACGCATAGTTTCTGTTGAAAAGTGAGGAATTCTAAATGTTAATAAAGAATTCAAAAAAATCAAAAAGATACATATGTATTAAAATGGGCATGCGAAATTGGCGAGTAGCGCCGTACCCGGAGCTTTACAGGGAGATTTTATGCCGATCATGACACTCTTATCAGAAGGTACAGTTGCAAAAAGCCTCTGTAATCTGCATGTTGGTTCATGTTGGTTCATGTTGGTTCATACTAGTTTGGGCGCTCGCTTGTTACTTCCCACCGCCCCCTATTCCTCATATCCTGTTGGATCTGGAATGGAGGGAAATAAAGGGTGCTGGTGATATATTGGTCCAACTTAGGGGCAGTACATGGGATATCTGATAAGCATGGCGCTCTTTTCGAATTATTAGAATTTTGTAGGTAGAATATATTTCATTTAAGACGTGATACGGAGTGCGATATCAACGTTAATATATAGTACGATATGAAGACATATGTAAGTCTCATCAGGCTACCCATGGGCTAGAAACTGTGGATTTGACAAGACGGGGGCGACATGGTAAACCCACTTTCGTACTTCGGACCATGCAATTTGAACCAACAAGTTCTTAGGAGGTGAGAACCAACAGTCGAACACGCCATTCGTAGAGAGGGGCCGGAGTTTACAAGTTCTTGCAGAAAGAAAACGTGCCAATGGACGACTTCATCATCTTGTTCAATAGTTCCTTCATTGAAACCACAGTGGGCATCCGTATTTTCCTTACACACTACCATCGTCAGCTTCATGGATACCCCAAAGACACGGAGATCAAGAACAGGTGGGGCCCTATCTTCAAGCATCTTATCTCCGCCTCCGTCACTCATATGTTGAGTTAGGGTGTGTTACCTGTCGTAGTCGTAAGGTCCGTTGCGATGAACAGCATCCAGCTTGTCGCGCATGTACAAGGTTGCGTCTGACCTGTAAATACGTTCTACCGGGCGAATCCGATGGCTTGACCCGTAAAAATAGCCGGCCGCGTCTGTCGAAATTCCGGGTACGATTTGTCGGTGTCGATGGATCTAAGAGACAAGGTCAGATGCTGGAGACTGACGCCGGAGGTCCAAGTCCTGTTGTAACCTCGCCGAAGGATGTGTTAACAACCTCGCCGGTCATAGCACAAGAAAAAGAGAATCTCAATACATTAGAAACATTAGCGTCCTCTTCGCTATGGTCTGATAAGGGGACTCAACATACACTCGAAGATTGTCAAACGGCTCTGGGTCTCTCTTGCTCTCAAGATGGGAGCGCAACCGGCAATATGGCTATGTCAGACAATCTGGAAAGAATGCTGGACTCCATCAATTTTCCTGCTGACATTGGCCTCCTATGGGATTCTATACCACCTTTCGAAGATGTTGGTTCCGGATTTGGGGACCATCCTCTTGACGCTAACGAGACCACATACGACGAATACCCGGGTTCTAGTAACATGCTCCAATCTCCAGTATCTTCCCGAGAACCAGATATTAAAGAGGCAGTAATTATACGACCAGAAGACCAGGAGCCTCTCCAGCACTACCTCAGTACGATGGTTAAGTTCGCGAAAATACGGAGTTCTGCGTCAGATAATATCTACTGCTATATATTTACGAACATGGGCCTCACCCATCAGCCTCTGTACGAAGCTATCCTCGCTTGGGCAGCTTCACACCTAGCCCATGTCAAGTCCTCTCCCACGAGCGATGCAGAGGCTCGCTTCAATAGGGCTGCCGGGCTTCTCTACAAGGATATACGGGCAAGGGAGCACGTGGATCTGACTCTCGTAACGGTCTGGATACTGCTTCAATATGAACTTTTCTCTGCGAGGGGAGTTGACGGTTTCATTAGTCTGTTAGATTATGCAGCAGATGTCGTGGAAAATATCTTTGAACACAATCACGCTGACGTTGTGAAAGAACGGCTTGGGCCAGTAGGTCTTAGAGTACTCATGTGGCTAAGTGCGTATGATAGTCGGGCGGCACCATTCGGAAATCCTTGCCGCTTACTTCGGTGCCTGAAGGTTCATTCGTCTATCTACAATATAACCGACAGTCGTAACAGAGGTTCCGCTAGTCACCCCATCGAGTTCGGGACGGTTGAATCGAAAGTATGCCTGAGGCTGGCTCTTCAGTTAAATATACTTAAGGGCTCATGCATCCTGCTTGGTCGCCGGCAATATGACAATACTGAGCGGAAGTCTGCATGGACCGCACTCCGCGACAACCTTCGAGCCATCCGAGAAGAGGTCGAAGAGTCCAACGTCCCGGCTTCTAAGCTTGCAATGCGAGTAGTACACAGAGATATGGACGTCCCAACAACGATCAACACGCTCGAGTATAATTGGATACAATTGCTTGGGATGTACTATTCAAGCATAATTTGCTTCTTACAATATGATCCGCAGTTAAGAGATTCCCAGGGCGAGACCTCCTGGCCTAACAGAGAAGAATGCGCGGCCAGGATCATCCGCCTATCCCGACATGTATCACTTTCGCACCCAAATTGCCCTCAGGCTATCTGGCCACAGACACTCTTTCAAGCCGGGGTGTACACAGATGATCCCATCTACCAATCCTGGGTCTTGACTACCTTCGCCCAAGCAGAAGCTTGGGGACCGAATTTACGTAAAATAAGACACCTCTTTGAGCGGATCAGCAAATATCCTCGTGAAGTTAAGGCTCACATAGATATAATAGCAGTAATGCGCGACCTAGGGGGCCTTTTCGTCGTCTAAGTCGGAATACCTCATACGTTGCATTGAATTGGCACTAACGGCAAATCCTCTTTCAGAAGTCTTATCCATTCAACGACCCTCATCCAACTTGAACTTTTCGAACACTTCTCGGCACGGCGGCCCCTTACATACAGTTATTACCTTCCGGGCGAGGTCGTACACAACACACGCGACAGTCATACTCTTCTTGAAAGGGTAGCCAGGTATGCCCTACCTGCCAGACGTATCGACGTGCTCGCGGAGGCTGTGCGGATATCCAAGATGATCTGAGAACACCCGCGTGATGACCTTCGCATCGACACCCACGTCCAAGAACGGCAAGACCCCTTTCTCAAATTGTACGTGTCGGAACCAACTACTACCACCCGGATAAAGAGTCCTTGATACCGGTGCAAGCGTGGATGGCCGGGGTTAGGAAAATGGTTCGAGTAGATAATGTGATTATCCTTAGCTGATGGGGTTATCACGAAGGCTTCGTTCGGCGTGAGCTCGAAGTAATACGGCTTACTTCATTCTTCTACACACAGAAGCTCCCAGTTGTTTGTTGGGGAAGGTGAATCGCTAAGTCCATTCTATTATTACAAGTAATATATCCTAATTGATCCGACTATCTATGGTTGACGCTCCTGCTGCTTGGTCCAAGTTGCCCGCCAATTATCCAAACACTTCTGCAGAATACCGCTGCGGATGATATCGTAGCCCTGTTTAATAGTCTCAGAGTGTTCGGCCGTCGTCCGAGTCTCGAATACAAGACCGCTTCGTCCTGCCGCATCGTTGTCGTATTTTTCAGTGTAGAAGTCTAGCAACTTGATCGTTGGGTTCTTCTGCGGATCCTGCTCGCCTTCCCGTAATCGTCGGACCCATTCGCGCTGAGGAACAATCTCGAACTCTAGTCCCGCGGCTCTCAGTGCTGGGAGCAGGTCATTGCGCCACGAGAAAAGAGTTGGATTGAGCACGTGGTAGACTTCGTCGCTGTCCCCTGATAGTTCGCCCTTGGAGCTGGGGCTGAGGCCGGAGAGCTCAAGGATTGCTGAAGCACATTTATCTACTGGCAGCCACGAAGGTGTCTACAGATTCTAGTGTCAGAGAAACTCAATTAGAGTAATTCGGGATATTCTTACCTCGTCAAGCATTGGGAGCGCCCCTATTGTTGTCGCGCTTTGTATCATCAGTGGGATTGCCTCGGTCGGATTCCATAAGCCGTTCTGTGCATCGCCCATTAATTGACCTGTTCGTAACACCCTGCCATGCATACCAGTGCACTTCGCCGCCGCTCGGATGATGTGTTCCGTCACCAGTTTTGACCTGGCGTAGCCCATATTTTGAGCGTGATGCAAGTCCTCAATGTGTGTTTCGCGAATGGTGGCTGGAATAGGGGTACCCGCGGCGGCCGATATCGAGGAAACGAAGAAAAGCTTGGCAGGTTCGGAAAACGGAACTCTCAAACAGAGCTTGATTATGTTGTGCACGCCAGCGATATGCGACCGTTCGAAGCTTTCAAGGCTCGTGTTGAAGTTTACCATCCAGGCAGAGTGGATCACTGTCGTTAAAGATAACTGCAGGGTCTCAAGAACCAAAGGTTCAAGGCCAAGAGTTTCCTGGCTGAGATCGCCCGGAAAGCAGACAGCTTTCTCCGCGACAGCTGGATGGAAGATGTTCCGGGACTTGAGACTTGACTCGACACGAGAACGAGCATCTCCTGCCGTCCTTGCTCGGACTAGACAGTAGACCTTTTTGACTTGGGGTAGGGATACCACCTGTGACAGGATATGCGCTCCAAGTGAGCCTGTCGTTCCGGTAAGAAGCTAAAAGCTGCGTGTTAGCCAAACCCCGGCGGATAATTTAACGGATAGAGCAAACTTACCACGACCTCGCCGTCTGGTTGCTGGTCTCCAGGAACGAATTGCGGGAAGTTTGAATACTTCGCTATTAAATCGGACATCAAAGTAGTCTCGTCCGTCTGTGAAACTTCTTCGCCTGTTCTCAGCGAGTGCAAATAAGATGCAAGCTTTTGAACCGAAGGATGCTCGAAAACGACGTTATTTCCTAGAACTGCGTCTCCAATATCGATCTCACGCATGATCTTAGCCCTTGCGGCTACTGCTTGGAGACTGTCTGTTCCGCACTCGAAGAAGTCGGTCTCCTTGCTCAACCCCTTTACGCCTATGGTGTTGGTGAACAGGTCCAATAGGTACGCAACAAGTCCAGGCTGGTCTAAGGCCTTCCTAGCTCCGTCTCTAGCGTCGTCATGCGTCTCAAATCGTACGTAGACAGATTCTATTACCTGCTCGAAGACTTTGTACGCCGCTGCTCGGATGATCGTGCCCTTATCGGTACGGGGATAAGGGGTTCCGAATGGAAGGACCTCCACCATATCCATCGAGATCTGTCCGAACTTCTCGGCGGCTTCATTGCCAGCCGCAATTACTGGTTGAAGTTTTTCCAAGAGGTCTGCTTTGCTCATATCTCGAGCCTTTTCACTTGGAAAAACGAGCAAACCTGGGAACGCTTTGCCCACGCCGAAGATAAGCGCCTCTTCCACCAGCTCATGCTGGCGAAGGCGATGCTCGAAAGGAATAGGAAGGATCTTCTCACCGTTGACCAGATTTACCCTATCATCTAAGCGACCGATGTATTTCCACGCATTCGGAATGGTGGGATGGGGTGAGAAGGTGTCCCGTGTATGAAAGGAATTAGGAGGGTCATCCGAGTTGGAGCAGACTTTTGTCGGTAGACCATCAAGGACGACACATTCGTATATCCCTTCGCTAACGGGTTCAAATCGAAGATACGGTGCGACCTTGGGGAATGGTCGCACATAATTCCAGGCTTTATCTTCTTTTTCTCGAAAAGATGTCATTAATTGGCCCATCTCGGTCCTGGGGCCGAGTAATTAGTATCCCAAGCAGCCCATAAAGTAAGGGATGTACTTACGCGCCATAATGCCCTACGAGATAAACCCCGGCTTCAACCAGCTTATCTCCTAACTCATCAGGGCAGCTGCTCCCGCCAAATAAGACGAGTTTACACCGCCTCATTAGGTCAATGCCATGCTCACTCTCGGCGAGTACCTTAACAGAGTATGGCACGCAGTGGAAGCTCTCCGGACCAAACTGTTCCATCGCGCTCACTAGGTGATCGTGTGTCATGGGAAGGCTAGCGTCGAAGAATGCTGTTGTAACCGAATATGTTATGCCCCGGAATAGCGTACATAATCCGTGGTTATGAAATAGGGGTAATGTTACAAACGCCCTCATGCCGCTACCGACGGAATAGTTCGTAAGGCAAGATCGGTGGCTTTGAAATATCGGTTTTGGAAGACCAGTAGAGCCTGATGAGTGGACAATGAACGCAATTTTCTGCGCTTCGCCTTTGATTTCCACTGCCCGTTTAAATCGAGCGCTGTTTGAGTCCGTCTTACTGTAAACAGCACTTTCTAACATTTGAGATTTGGTGATTTCGTATCTCTCGGCAATCTGGCTAACTGCTGCCTCGTAATTTGACGCGAAGATGATTTTGCGGCACTTGGTCTGGTCGAGGAGAGCTGTATAAGCCTCGACAGATAACCGCGTACTCAGAAAGATTATGGCGAATCCAATTCTCGTTAGGGCAAGCATCGTGATGATGTAGTCGAAATTTGACGGCCCAAGAATGGCTACCACTTCTGATTCGCCCTCGCCGCTCTGTGGACATGGTCAGAAACGCCACTCAGTAAAAGGAGGAGTGGTGACTCTATAGGAAACTACAGACCTTCGGGACCAACCCTAATTGAACATAATGCTTCGCAGCTTCATCAGCGAAGCTATCTAACTCTTTAGCGGTATAGTAGACATATTTTCCATCCTTTCCGGGATAGGCGAGAAGCGGCTTGAAAGGGAAGGCGGTTGCACGGTTGACGATCAAGTCGTTGATACTGTCAATTGAATTGCTCTCAGTCTCAAGGGCTGGCCCCTGACTACGGACATCGAGTCGTGCTTGAGATGTAGCTGCAAGAGACATTGTGAAATACCCGCTGGCGTTGCTGGATGTACGAGACTCCCAAAAATCAGAACAAGTCGTCTGAGTGAATGCTTATTATGTCTATCTAAAAACTCCACAGCAAGTCCATCCCGCGATCATCGGCATATTTCCAATCAGGCAATCCGGAGGTCTAATTCATTCGCCAGTGGGTATCTACCGAAACTCTCCCCGCCTCCAACGTGTTTCCGAAGCTCGGGGTAGATCCGAAATGCATTTCCGATCCTTGACTGCTAACTGTGGGTCAAGGGCCAACGAAAGAGTAGCCGAACACACAACGATATCCGACGACCCTGATCTAAGCGTGATCACTTCCGGCTAGTGTTAACTGCCCCATGGGGATTTACCAAGATGTTAAACCAGGATTCATGTGGGGACTCCACACTTCTGTAAGCGAGACTATAGCTGTTGACTAGGACAACTCCCTTGATGGATTACTTAAGGGACCCAAACACCATTGAAATATATATCTATGTCGGCCTTCAGCACTCTTGCTCGACTTGTTTAACCAGCCGTGCTTGATCCCACCGTTCTTGTTCCTCAGTTTTGTTCCCTCTTTGAGTGTGCAGCCATGAACGCTACTCTTGACCTTAGCCGCGAGAAGAGCGGGAAGCACGAGCATGTCGAGCATATTTCGGATGAGCCCTCCGTCAAAGGGGCAGAAGTCCTCCACACCGACAAGTTTGGTGCCCATGAGAAGACTGACCCGAAAGAAATCAAACTTGTGAGAAAGTTGGACCTATACATGTTGGTAAGTCGTACAATTCATATCGCCCTTGAGACTTTACTAACAACCAATCCTCAAACAGCCTATCCTCTGGCTCATGTACTTCTTCAACTTTCTCGATCGAAATGCCATGATCAACGGCAAGCTCGATGGACTTGACAAAGACCTTCATATGAAAGGATACGAATACAACACCTGCGTCTCCATTCTTTTTGTCGGCTATCTCGCAGGGCAGATACCTTCGAACATGCTTCTCAACCGAATCCGCCCATCGATATTCATGGCTAGCTTTATGACGGCTTGGTCCATAACCACTCTCTGCACATACATGGTTCATGACTACACGACAATGCTGGTCGCACGTTTGATCCTTGGCATCGTTGAATCGCCCGTAGGACGTCCTAATCCTGGCGGGAACCATGTTAGCTAACGTGTGATGCAAGTTTTACCCGGGAGCCTTGTACATGCTCAGCATGTTCTACACGAGGAAAGAAATTGCGACGCGAATGTCCATCTTTTACACCGGAAACATGGCCGCTAGCGCATTTTCGGGATTAATAGCTGCCCCTGTTTTTTCGGGACTTGGCGGTGCTCGTGGTCTCAAGGGATGGCAATGGTAAGCAGCCTCTAACCCCTACGTATAGGATTATTCCCGTGCTGATATAGGATCTAGGTTATTTATCATCCAAGGCTCGCTTTCAATAGTGATAGCACTCACCGGATTCTTCCTGTTACCTGACTCACCTTTAAAGACCCGATGGCTTACCCCTGAAGAACGACAATTAGCTCATGACCGCATTGCGCGCGATACCACAGAAAGACGTGAAGAAGGATCCAGTGTCATGAAAGGGTTACGAGAGGCTTTGGCCGACTGGAGGACCTATCTGTTCTGTCTCGCTGATCTGCTCCACCTCGCTGCCAATGGATTCAAAAACTTCTTGCCGTCGGTGACGAAAGGCATCACGAATGATACTACGACCGCTCTCGTTCTTACCTGCCCACCCTACGTCCTTGCTGCTTTCCTGTCTGTCATAGTCTCTTGGTCTAGCGGCCGCTTCAACGAGCGAACATGGCATATCACCATCTCCAAGGCCCTTGCCATTGCTGGATTCGCTATTGGCATGGGAACGATGAACACTGGCGCCCGCTACTTCGGAATCATGCTTTTCGTCGGAGCTACCTATGGAGTCAACAACATCATCTTGGGGTGGACGAGTTCAGTCCTGGGACAGACGGATGAGAAGAAGGCCGTCGCGATAGCAATGGCCAATACGTTCGGTGAGAAGGCTACACCGAAACACCCTTACAGATGATGGTTCCAACTAACAAGTCTGCGAAACAGGTAACCTTTCTTCGGTATTCACACCTTACTTATGGGATGATAGCGATTTCCCGCGTTACATCAAGGCCATGTCGGCATCTATTGGCTTCTCCGTCGCGGTGGTCATCTGCGCTTGGATTCTTCGAATCGCGCTTATGAGGTTGAACAAAAAGATGCGGCGGGATGATCCGGCGGCCTCGAATTTCTACGTCTATTAGCGGATTATGCGAGATGAAAATACGTAGTCAACTATATCTCCCAGGCTCCAATTTTCATAAATATTACCACACAGATCAAGTTTTCACTGTTTGGACATGGGGCATCCAGGGGCTTTGTCATGAATAATGCTATTTGAATATTAGTTTTTTTCTTCTTCATTTGCAGATTACTTCACAGATTGCTTTTGAAACCGCCTGACTGTACCTAGCCATATCCGGTCGCCGTTTGGACGTCGCCTGATACTTCATATTGCAATAGCCACTTAAATTTTGGCGATGCTAGCGATATTAGGGAACCTCTAGTAGTTGTTGATAGGATTGGATTACAGCTAGAAGATGAGTCTTTATATGAAGCAAATCTTACCGAATTATGCGATATCTGCGTTTAGGATATAACTAAAGGAGTTAGATTATGTTAGTGTATAAGCTAGTTTAAACTATAACAGTAAGTATAGGCTATTTCTTTATAGTAGTAACTTGAAGCTATTCCCAGATTTATGCATTTGGACGGGTGTGGTAACCTGGTTGGCCCGGTAACCGATAGGCCGATAACGTAAGCGGGGGTCACGTTGATCGTTGACCATTAAGTAAGCTGAGTTTAGCTTAACTTTCCTCGTTTCGTATTACGAGAAGTGTTACGAGAAGGGAACTTATAAGAAACAACATCAATTTCTGGATAGCGATATCAATTTTACTCCTAACAAGTCACCCAGTGAAACTCCTGCAAACTCAGCTCCGACGATGGGCCGCCGGTATGGGCTATGGGGGGATCGATAGGTGGCCGGGTGAGGTTGGTGGAGTCGTCACTCGTCTAAACGCAAGACACACTACATAAAAACCAAGCCGACACACACATGCCGCTCGCGGCACGAGTAGGGTTGCGTATGTTTTTTAGACCTATCGAAAACGATCGGAGTCAATATCGGATGATCTAAGTGTTGCTGAGTTTTCAAGAACTCGACCACAGATGCAAATCCCGTCACAACAACTGATGCCACGAAACATCGGAAGAAGGGGACGGCAGTTCCGACATAATGCGCCCTGGCGTTCAAAAAGCGACCAGAAGCATCACTTGGACGGCTATATATATCATGGGGGTTGGCATCCCTATGGATAAGATTAAATTCTCAAATGCTACATCTAATGACTTAAGGTACCTGTCGGGCAAACAGCAGAGGGAACTAGGGCATTTCAGATATGATTCACATGGCGGATATCTAAGACATGCGGGTTCAGGAGGGACATCGCGATGCTGTCAGAGACCCTAGCCGCCGATTGTCCGGACTCTGGCAAAGAGACCGCCGAAACGTTTTCCGGGACTGACCACGCCCGCTCTCTCGTGTTCTTCGAATATTCGCCAGCGTGGCGCTTGCGAGGCGTCTCGTACTGTGCCTCTCCTTTCAGATACTGATAGAAGCCCTGAAGGCCCTAGGCAGCGCCCGGGCTAAACTCAATTACGAGATCCCGCGCGAAAGTTCAACGAAAGGGGATCGTGCGAAACAGAATACGGATCAAAAATAAAAAACAATGAGACTTTGGCTATGGCTAGCGACTATGGTTCTGACATTGCCTTCATGACATCTGCCCACTCTTCCCACGCGCCTTCAGGGATTCTCCCTCTCAAAGGTGCACGTCCTCCTTCAACAGTACCTAGACCCACAACGCGATATATACCTTCTCTGATTCCTAGAATACCCCAACGTCCGATATAATCTTCCGCACGGCTTACTCGATACTGTAGATCCCTAGCTTCTTTAATGGCGGCATCATCAATAGGTCGTTTGCTGGACAGCTCAAATAATCGCACGACGGTCTTCGGAAAGAACGAAGCGAGACCGTCAATAACTCCCGCAGCATTAAAGACGACAATCGGTCCGAGTTGCTGGCCGAATCCACTATACGTATGGATTATTAGGCAATGCTGAAATCAAGGAAATAATTCTTTAGGGAACCTCGAAAAGCTCAAAACCGGTTTGTAGCTTAATACGAAGATGATCACTAACCTGTAGACTCTGAACTTCTCGTGGTCGATTTTCGGTGAGGTTGACACCTGAACATGGTATGATACATTGCCATGAGACCTATCCCGTCAGCTTCATTCTCGGCATGAATTGAACATATTTCGCTTACATCTTGCACCCTACTATATTTGGGTGTTGCGCAAGCTTCTCATACGTCTCTGGTGTTACCGTAATTCCATTGGTGACTCCTGGGTAATTGTAACTGGTCTCTAAGTCAGCAAGCTTTATTTGGTCAATATTTGCGCTACTCACATTAGGATGGGAATCGGGCTCTTGTCCGCGACGATTGTGTACCACTCAATTAATCCTTGTTGAGACGCAGCGCCACCGAAGTAACCGGGTGCAAGTACCAAGCCCCACTGGCAACCGGCGTCTTTTGAATCTTGCAGCCACTCCAGAGCTTCGTCGATGCCGTTGACAAGAACACCTGCCATGATAGGGTAGTCGGGGAATCCGGCGTCGTCTAGTGATTTGCGTACGCCGCTCAGCAGACCCTTCCGCTCCGCCCTGGTAAGGTGGATTGCTTCACCGGTCGAGCCCAGCAGGACAAGCCCGTGGACCCCATTCTTAGCTAGGAATACGCTGTGTTCTGACTGAGTCGCGACATCGACCTCGGGCTGAGTAGCGCCTTGGATGGGCTTGAAGAAGGTCGGAGAGGGGACGTAGACGCCAGGAGGAGGAACTCGAACCATGATGCTATTTCGTCTTAGGGATTACACGAACAGATGCTTGCCTACGAAAAGGGGACTTTGGGTTACTTCACGCGTCTAGAAGTAAGAGAAATACGGCTATCAAAGTCATCTAGTGAAGCCGAGCTCGGGGGCGCCAATGAGGGGCGATCAGCCGAGGTGGAGATCGCGACGTTTGCATAATGACAACGATACCCCGAAGGTGGGGTAGCCATGTGGAGTATCGGTCGGGTCGATTTGCCGAGCTCAGGGGTTTTCCGATGGAAAGAACCACAACGGAATGTCTTCACAGTCTACGAGTAAACAATAAAAATGGCTGTGAATCCCCTGTGTATGTCTGGAATTTACGTAGTTCGTAATTGGGATAGATTCGATCATTGTAAGAAACGAAAGAATAAGTTTTGGTAAAATGGCAGTTAAATCACACAAGTTAAATTCGGGCTATACAATCCCGGCCATTGGCTTGGGGACATGGGTGAGTCCTACATCGCCTTTTGCCTACCTTTGCGCAAAGTCAGAGAAGCTCTAATTTTGTATATCGTTTCTAATGGCGTTATTTAGCAATCAAAACCAAATGAGGTTGCTCGTGCTGTAGAGAGCGCTCTCAAGGCAGGTTATCGTCACATAGACGCGGCAGAGTGCTATGACAACCAGTCCGAGGTTGCAGCGGGGATCAAAGCATCTGGAATCGACCGGTCCGAAATATTCGTAGGAAACCCCCGGTCAAGTCTGATTTTTTATATGCTAAGTATCGCACTTCAGGTTACATCCAAGCTATGGAATACACACCACAAACCCGAAGATGTAGAGATTGCGGTAAATATCACGCTGAGAGATCTTCAAGTAGACTACCTCGACTTATACCTGGTAAGAATCTATCGAAACTTCGGCCATATCCCGGATACGTACTCATACACTCTTGTAGATCCACTGGCCTGTGGCTTTCCAAAAGGGAGCCACCGACGAAGAAAGATTCCCTATCAACCCGGAGAACGAACAGGTTCACGTCATTGACGTGCCCATTGAAGATACCTGGAAAGCAATGGAAGCACTCGTCAGGAAGGGTAAGATTCGCACGATCGGAGTGAGCAACTTCACTCAAGAGAAGATTGAACGATTATGGGAGACGTGGGTATACAAACTTATGGGAGTATGAGGGCGTCGCTAACACTGATTTAGTGCGACCATCAAACCTGCCGTGAACCAGATTGAGATACACCCCTATTTCCAACAATCCACCTTCGTAAAGTGGATGCAAGAGAAGGTACGTAGGCGATATTGTAAACCGGTGGTTCAATGCTAACAATAACACCAGGGCATCGTGGTAGAGGCTTATAGCCCTCTCGGGAACAACATTTACAATCTTCCGAGGTACTAGCATAGCACCGCAACGTCTGACTATATTAGGTAGCTAACTGCTGGCGAAGAGGTGTTGACGATCCGAAGATCCACGAGATTGCGGCTCGCCTAGGAAAGCAGCCTGCTCAGGTTATTATCAACTGGGCTGTGCAGAGGAATATTGTGGTGTTACCGAAGAGTGTGACACCGGAGCGAATTGCGGCAAACTTGGAAAGTGAGTCGACGTTTGGGTTTCTCTACAGTACATTTTAACTACTAACGATATTGTAATAGCATTCGAGCTCCCGAAGGACGCCATGGACTTAATCAGTTCCTTGGACAGAAACCACAGATACAATTTCCCGGCAAGGCTCGGGGTGAACATATTCGGCGAGAAAACGGAAGAAGAGTTACGCCGGAGTGTGGAGGAGTGGAAAGCTGCCCAAAGAAAACTGAGGAATTCCGCGGCAAGCAAGCCTTGAAGATAGGTTAGTTAAACGGGGCCTCGTGATGTATATTGGACTATATTTCAAGCTAGAATACTAACGAAGCATTATAGACATGATACTCGTTAACTATAATAATCATCTCCTAATTACTTGATATAGAAATGCATCTTCTCCATCTCCAAATCGCTTTCGTAACCGTAGCCGAGAACCTCACCCTGAATTAAGTAAATCTAAGTAACGGCTTCCCCCCTCCCGCCACTCTTTTGTCCTTTTCTCCCGTGCTCCCTTTTTCAACTTTATCTATATGGACCTCAATGCGTAACTTTTCACTCTTCTCCATACCTATTCCCTAGTCCACCTTATTCCAATCAGTCATTAATTCCTTACATAAAATATGGTACCTTTACATTGAAGCAACGAAAGACATCATCTTGGTCAAGCGGGAGTAACCGAACCCGTGGTAACATCAACCCGGCTGCTACGCCAATCATATCGATTTCCGACGAAATAGGAAATCGATGCAGTGTGGGCAGGTCCGCTATTGGACAGCGACCCCGCACGCTACCCCATTGCCCCTCTCCCCCCTGAGAGCCCTAATAGTACCCCTCTTGCAGGTGTCCAAGCGAAATAGGTCATCGGCAGTGAAGCTCTATTGTATTGAAATTGTGTAGATTTACTCCGAATACAGTTTTCCATCATTTCGAAGTGTCTTTGGAACTGATTTTGACTACTGCAATTACTTGATACTTGGGTTCATCAACACCATCATGGGTAAGATTGCGAAGATAGAATACTTCCGCGTGCCGCCGAGGTGGCTATTCGTTAAGATCACCGACTCGGAAGGCAATGTTGGCTGGGGAGAAGCCTCCCTCGAAGGTCATACTCAAGCCGTGGAAGGGTGCCTCGATGCTTGGGCAGATCGATATCTGGGGTTTGAAGCTGAGTGGGTTCATCTGCCCTTCGAGACCACGAATCATGTCTATAGCTTGCTGACTCCGACAATAGTGATATTGAGCACATATGGCAGCTTTCGTACCGAGGCGGATTTTACCGCGGGGGCCCGGTCCTTATGAGTGCTTTGAGTGGGATAGATATCGCGTTGTGGGATTTGAAAGGCAAGTATCATGGATTTGAAGACCAATTTGAGGATTTGAAGTACTAACGACAGTATAGCAAGGAAGTTGAATGTCCCAATCTATCAATTACTCGGAGGGAAAGTTCGCGATAAGTTACGCGTATACGCGTGGATAGGAGGAGATCGTCCAAGCGACGTAGAAGCACAAGCGTATGTGATTCTTGGCCCGCGCCTCTTCGTTACTA
Organism: Hypomontagnella submonticulosa; assembly: GCA_022984865.1. Lineage (NCBI taxonomy): Eukaryota > Fungi > Ascomycota > Sordariomycetes > Xylariales > Hypoxylaceae > Hypomontagnella > Hypomontagnella submonticulosa. The sequence continues at coordinate 461,902 of JAJKLF010000011.1, forward strand.
ATTTGGAATAGGAACGCCCGTAAGGCTCAAGGTTTCGACGCAGTTAAGATGAATGCTACCGAGGACCTCGGATGGCTCGACTCTCCCCGAAAGCTCGAAGAATGTGTAGAACGCGTAAAGACAGTGAAGGCTTTGGGTCTCGATGCGGGGGTTGACTTCCACGGGCGCGTGCACAAGCCGATGGCGAAACAACTTGTTGCCAAACTTGAGCCTCATGATCCACTCTTTATCGAGGAGCCGTTATTGAGCGAGAATATTGGCGGGATCAAGGATATCGCTTCTCATACACATTGCCCGATTGCTCTCGGCGAGCGTCTTCACAGCAGATGGGACGTAAGACCTTTCCTAGAATCTGGGTGTGTGGATATCCTTCAACCGGATATCTGTCACGTTGGTGGCATATCGGAGATGCGCAGGATCGCTTCGGCCTGTGAGACATACGACGTTGCGCTGGCGCCGCATTGTCCCTTAGGTCCAATCGCGCTGGCCGCCAATGTCCAAGTTGATGCTGCAAGCCCGAATTTCGTGATTCAGGAGATGAGTCTTGGTATACACTACAATGTCGGCGGACAAGACTTGACAAGCTACACGTTGAATCCGGAAGTCTGGAAAGTTACGAACGGGTACATTGACCTCTTGAGCGGGCCGGGTCTCGGAATCGAAATTGACGAAGCCCAAGTTCGGGATTTATCGAAGGACTCGAAAGCCTGGGTAAGCCCAAATTTCTTCGGCCCGGGCAATGAGTTGAGGGAGTGGTAATCAGCGACGTACCTTCACTAGCGAGCTTGGATAGGGGCACCCCTTTTTAATGATAATTCAATCTTGGCAATAATAGTCCATCCATTGAATGGTATAACTGCATAACCGTTGAATTTGTGCATGTAGATACATATGACGACCAGCAGCTGCAAATATCGCTGGTGGCCAAGCAGGTACATAGTAAAAAAGACTTCACGCCATTCTACTCAACTAGGAGCTAGCCAGCGTGCCATTCATCGCTTCTATCGCAAGCATGGTTGATTGACCTAGGCATCTTGGAGGTCCCAAAGTGGGGTACGCGCTTTGATGAGCCGATGTTAGACATGCATTAATGCGTATGGTTATAAACCGTGGATATATCCATCGGCTATCCTCTACGCTTTTCCGAACCTCCATCACTTACCATCCTTCGTTAGACATTAACATGGACGCAGATTCCGAGCGGGATTCAGCGTCATCCCCACGGAAAGACCCCCATCGCATCTCAATAAACGATGTTGTAAACGAAGAGAATGGGTTGCCATCCCCACCTTCCAAACGGCGAAAGGAGAACAATCCGAGAACCCGAGTAAGCCGGGCTTGTGACCGATGCAAAGGGTAAGTCATCCATATCGGGCGCCTAGTCAATTGACGCGATAGGGTCTACCGTAAACCAGCGTGGTTAATCGTGGTGCTTATAGGAGGAAGACGCGATGTTCAGGCAAGTGCCCATGTGCATTTTGCTTGCAGCTTGGCGTTGCTTGTCGATTTACAGCACCATATCGACGGGGGAGGCCACCAGCAGTCGAGGAGAATGAGCACTCTCATATAGCAGATATGAATTCTGCCTCTGGTCCTCATATAAACTTCCTCCCAGACTCACAGACGCCAGACTCTAATGAAGCTACTCACCATTCCGTCCTCATAGATGCCGGCGTATCGCAAGGCCAAGGTAATCCCAGGATACTGAGGAATGGTCGGGATATCGATGACGCTACGGAGCAAGCACAAACCTTCGACTCCGAGGCCGTTCCGGGGTCGAACCCGAACGTGTCTCGAGCGCAAACTTCCGTCATTCAATCATCCCGGAATTCTCCTGAACCACTGCAAACAGACCGCCAAGGACATATTGTAGGACCATCATCAGGTGTATCTTTTCTACTTAGAATCCAAAGGCGTCTTGCCAGCCAAGCGTCTCACTATGCATCTGCCTCCTCAATATTCACCTTCGGAGACTTACCATTTCCTAAGGCGGATGAATCATTCTTCATCTTACCGCCTCAAAATGAAGCAAAATTACTTCTTAATAGGTACTTTGACTTCGCTGCGGCGACGCACCGCTTTCTTCACCGGCGCACTATGGAGCTCTGGTTAGACGAGTTGTATGATACGGGCGGCACAAGTAAGTTTCCCGCCATCGGTACCAAGGCAACGTATTACACATCCATAGGTGTTAAGCCTACAACTTGGCCAGGGCTGAATCAACAAGCTTCAATCTTCTTACTCTTAATCTCTTCCGGAAACGATCGCTGACACATGTGCGGTATAGTGCGTTCGAAAGAAGGCGCACAGAGCCGAATCGCACTAATATTCATGATGTTTGCGTATGCTAAGCGGTTTACGCAATCAGATGATGAGGATGGCTCTGAATCGTGCGTTGGATATCTCATCATCCTAACGATTGAATGGCGAAGCTCATATTCTTGATAGTGCTCGATTCTTCTCCGCCGCCGAGCATCAGCTATCTCAAGAGAAAGGCGAAGTTAGACTTACGAGTATTCAAGCACGATTATGCCAATGCTTCTACTTGTTGGCTGAATCTCGGATGAATCATTGCTGGTCTCTCTTTGGCACACTCGGACACCTCATATTTGCACTGGGGATACATCGAAGAAGTAGGAGAAACGAAATTTGCAATGGAGATCTGGTGGAGCATGAATGCCGTAAACGAACGTTTTGGGTGGCCTATAGTCTTGATGCCTATCTGAGCGCAGCGTTCGGTCGGCCAAGGGCCTTCCACGATGAGGACATAAACCAGGTTGGTAACTGTTTCATCGCCTTAACAATAATGATCACGTCCGGCCTAACTTCGAGATTTCAGGACCTTCCGGCATGTGTAGACGATAGCGATCTTGATCTGGGTCGGCTTTCAGCGGCTCCAGATAATGCTTTACCAGAAATGGCAGCACCCATTGCCCAGCTTAAGTATGCTAGTGATCACCGAAGTCCGATATCACTAGGCCCCTATCGCTGACATATCTACGAAGAATCTCGCGAATAATAGCCGTTATCCTGCAGGAGTTCTATAGCCTACGAACACCATCTTCCAAGGAACGAGTCGAGCTCGCGACCAAATTCACCAACGAGCTAAAGCAGTGGCGGCTAGACATGTCACTCCTCCTAGACCATCAGGGAGCATCTCAATCCCTCTTACTTCCACTCTTTCGGCGGCAGAGGAATGTCCTTAACCTGGCATATTGGCATACCTTGCTATTGATCCATCGTCCATTTCTCCTGAGCAATTTCGCCAGCCTTTCCAATTACAGTACTATTCGAGCAAAGCTACCAAACCACGAGGCATTCGAAAATAATGTGAAGCAGTGTCTTGATGCCGCTATGAAGATAACCAAGATAATCGAGGAGCTCGAGACGCGAAATCAGTTACATCGAGCGTTCTGGGTTAGCACTCAACAATAAGCTGTTATTTGTTCAAATAACTGACCACATCGTCTATATAGTTCACATATTACTTCGCCTCTTGTGCCGTAGTTGTGCTATATGTCTGGTGAGTGACGCTATTCTTATTAAGCCGTTCTCGAGGATATGCCAACTAATGTATTTCTAGTATGTGAATACCATCTCTAGATACCAGAGACGCCAATGAAATGATATGAATATTAATACGACGCAGATACCATTCAGCAAAGGAAGGCGGAACCCGAAACTTATCTGGCCTACTTCAACGCTGCGTCTGATTGCCAGCTGCGTATTGTTAGTAATGCTAGGAACGGGAGTTGGGTCCAAAGATGTGAGGGATTCCCATTATCTAATGCTGCTTCATTTTCCAGTCCAACACTTTATGTACTAATTCTTTCTATCCATCCCAGACGGTATGGTACTAGAAGAGCTACGAGGCGAGGTGTTGCGTCACAATCATTCACTCAGTACTATGGGTGGTTTGCTTCCCAGGGGCTCAACAGATGCCACAATAGTAGCCGATTCAAGTCTTGAAAGTCGTGCGCCAGAGTCCAAGGAGATGCCTGGGCTCGTTACGCAGCAAGACTCGTTTAGCGTTCCATTTCCTACGGATGATTCGGCTCTAGGTGCCATTGGATCTCTAGAATCCCTTGGCGAGCAGTTCGCGGCGATAAGTCCAAGCAGCTCGGTTGTTGAAATGACAACGTGGGGCCAGTTTGACTCTTTAGTATGTTCAAGTTTCTTACGGATTTTTCTATTGATTCGGCGGCGTTGCTAACTAAGACTTCGTGCAGATTACTGGGGGATTTGGTAATTTTGATTCGCTTCTAGCTGATGCCGACGCGAACTGGGCTTGGACCTGATAACATGTCGCTACGGGATGGCACCGAACAACCTGCTTTGACCATCGGAGCGTACAAAAAAGGTTGTGGCATATGAGAATGCTTTTCAACTTCTCGGCTGGGTACCACGGGGTCCAGTCGTGACTTGTATCTTCCGGTATATAAGATCGATCTTTATTAAGGGGAACTAGAAGCCCATCTAGGGGCAAGACACGGTACATAGCCCTGCCCAGTCGCGATTCTAGTAGCCTTCGCTAGAATCCACCACTAAGTCTTAAGAGCTCTTATGGACGACTTTAGTCTCGTTTACCATGCCTTGTTTGGAAGAAGTAATGGCCTCTTCTCAGTTCATCCATCAGGCTGGCCCCTGTTGACCTGCTGGCCATGATAGCTTTAATAGCACTTAACAACCCATAACCAACTTGAATTCTGCCTTGTTCGGACTTACACTGTGTAACACCATAACAACTTGAAGGGGTTTCTTTGCCATATATCTTTCTGTCGACTCAGATAAGTGTTACGTATGCAGATGACAGAGGGGAAAGCCCAATATCTGATGGCTACCCATAGAACCCCAAGAACGTATACGAGGTATACGGGGGTAAAGCCAGCAATACCCTGACTAGAGTCGATAGTCAAATAGCCCATACCATTATCTTACCTGCCGATAGCCAGCGAGTGACTATGGTTTCTCTATCTGTATTCGATATAATTCTCCCAAGAGCTACCTGAAATTAAGCCCGAAAATTAAATGCAAATTGGCGTGTCTAGTCAAGGATTGGTGTGCTCAATGGGTCTGTTGCATAGCCCACGATTATAGATATCTGGGAGGCGCGTCGAAATCCTGTTTGGTACACAATGATTAGCGAAGACAAAACAACAAAATGAAAATATATAGATGTTAGGTGTCAGTAAGCAAGCGAGGAGAATGGAAATCGTGGTTGGATGCTATATCGACGTTGAAAGGGAAATGAGAGACGAAGGCCAAAAAAAAATTTAACTCCCTCGAAGGCCCAGCCCACCCCGTGGCTACTGCGCCCCCCATTACTTTCGATTATAGGGGTATTTGTTTGCGATCGTTTCAATCCTCGCCAAGGTGGTACCATTCACCGTCGTTGCAGGGGATCGGATCGTGTCTGAGGTGGTTACGACTTCTGGACCCAAAGCGAAGCCCCCCCGGAGGGGATCGAATGGTGGGTTCCTCGGGACATGTTTTTTAGACGGCTTATCCCGAGCCATTCAATTAAACCAAACCTGGATGAAAGACCGACATCTATTTGGACTTATAAGGTTACCCATGGGCACAGTAGCGGAAGCCCGTAGTTTTGCCTATCCTATCGATGCGGTCGATAACACTGTGACTTGGGCCAATAAAAGGGAAACAACTGATATCGTACCTGCCTAGGAAGGACCGGGGATGGGTTTCTCGAGGGAAGCTGCACAGGGGTACGGTCCGTTCATTCACTGTAAGATTACCTAGGTAGGAGGTATCTATTTTTCATTTATCGACTGTACTCCTATAGTTAATACTTAAGTACTTGCTCCGCAAGTATAAGCTTCGGACTGCATATTTATGTCTCTAGTCATACTTAATTGTTTGTAGGGGACTCTGGAACAGTTATCTTAAGATATGCATTCCTCTTACTACTAAGATTGTTTGGTTCTTAGGAATTCTTTATGGTAAAGCCACGAAGTCAAGACTCGATTCCTAACCCAGTCATATGCTTAGAGAAAAATGGACATTTTCCTTTATTTGTTCTATACGATATGTTCCCTTTAACAGTTTCCCAGAGCACTCTTCCACAAGTATTTCGCCTTTTAATTTGGTAGTAAGTGATACAATGGACGCTACTATGCACGGTTGCTAAGGTCACAGTTAGAGAGTGCCTACGTAACCTGTTTCAAAGAACCATTCATTTCAGGCTTCGTCGCGTAATGGTTAGCCCTTAGACATGTAGACTTGATTGAGTTATATTACTGCTATTAACAACGCTGGGAGTTGATAGTAGGTCTGTATTTCTATCGAAGTTTTATTTATTCTCAAGCAGTGTTATGCTATGATTCTTTCAATACACTTCCAATAGCCATGGTCTGGCACGACTAAAAATGGAATGAGCACATGGTGGGAAGCTTTGGTTTGAAACTGCAGAGCCTGATCTAGTTATGCACGACATCGTATAAGTCCAGTTCAGTTTGACTACAAAACATCAACAAATATTTCGACTATCGAGAGATAGTATCGGTAGACAAGGTCTACTCCGTATGGTACGTATACGACATAGAGAGGTGGCGATCAGCCTAGGCAGGCAGGAGGGCACTACTGGTTATACGGTATTATACACTCTCTATTGATGATTCGTATCTCTATATATGAGAAGGCAGTTGCAGTTGCCTTAGGGCAGCTGCCTTATATAGAGAGTCAGGCTAATTACGTAATCCAGGTGGCTACCACCTAGGGGGTGGTAGGCTGCCGGCCAGCCAGGGATAGCCAGTAGCTACTATTGATCCGACAGATAGAAATATAATAAAGACTTGTAAATGTAGGTGTATATATAAAAACATCTATGTCTGATGAATGAATGTGGCTAATGCGTAATTGGTTTTACCGTAAGTAGGGACGGCGAACCCATAAGTTCCAGAATGAGAGCTGAGAATGTGGTGTCAACTGACGAAAAAATAAAAAAATGAATTTCCTCCTATCATAGGTATGTAATCCCTTACTTACTACTTATAAAAGACCTAACACGATGAATGTCGATGGGAAATTCTAAGAAAGAATGATCTGTTCAATCAATTACCTCACCGAGACTGCGAGATTGTTTAGAAAGATCGACTTGGAAATGGGTTGAATTAAGAAGTGGAGGGAAAGAAAAGAGGAGAGGGGAAGCACGGGCCACTTCGATTGAGCTTAGAACTTGTCGTCGGGACCTTTCGGGGCTAGTTTGGTTGGCCCGTGCGCTTTTTTCTCTTCCCGTGCCTTTCGGGTTTCCGCTCAACCAGTTCCTCACACCTCGAAAAAGTCTCCATTTCTTGCAAACCTCAATATCCAACCACCCCGTCCTCCTTAATCTCCTCTCCTTTCAATTGCAATCTAATTGCAATTGATTTTTTCCTTTTACTTGGGAGGACTAGATATACCTCTTTAATATGTTCCGCAACGCCCTTAGACAGTCCACGCGCGCCGTGAGCGCAATCTCTGCCTCCGGCCGAGTTGTTGCGGTAGGTCAATCTTGGTTCCCCCTCGATTCCATCACAAATCCATCCGAGGACACCTGCGATCGATCTCAATGCATCTCTGGAACATGTGCGAAGCTCAATTGAAGCTTTCAATGGTGTTTTTGGAGGGTATTTGAGAGCTCGCAGAGCTTTGCAAAGCTTCTCATAGCATAATAGCTCACTATGTTGGCATTTTCGGACAATCGGCTAACTGAACTGGGGTCTTGCTTTTTTACAGGCTCGAAATGCCGCACCCGCCGCCGTCAACATCCAGGCCCGATCCTACGCCGCCGATGCGAAAGCCTCACCCACCGAGGTTTCTTCCATCCTCGAGCAGAGAATTCGTGGTGTAGCGGAAGAATCCAGCTTAGCCGAGACTGGTCGTGTCCTGTCTGTCGGGTATGTGTGGATCCTTTGGAGAGAGATTTTCAACAACTACCGCGAACTGGGTCGACAACACAATTTGTTCCCACGACCGTTCCCCTCTCATCATATCATAACCGCCGCTGTTTAAAACATACGCATCCGACCAATTGAATTATATTTGCTAACCAGGGACTCGTGTAGTGATGGTATCGCGCGTGTGCACGGTATGGCCAATGTCCAGGCCGAGGAGCTTGTCGAGTAGGTGCATCACCATCTACGAGTTGAGGTGCACACGATTGACCATTCTATAGGTTCGCTTCCGGTGTGAAGGGAATGTGCATGAACTTGGAGGCTGGACAGGTCGGTGTTGTGCTTTTCGGTTCTGACCGTTTGGTCAAGGAGGGTGAGACCGTCAAGCGTACCGGAGAAATTGTAAGTTCATATCGGCGACCAACCCGGCCGTATAGCATCGTTAACCATGGTTAGGTCGATGTCCCCGTCGGCCCCGAGCTTCTGGGACGTGTCGTCGATGCTCTAGGCAACCCCATCGACGGCAAGGGCCCCATCAACACCAAGGAGAAGCGCCGAGCCCAGCTGAAGGCTCCTGGTATCCTTCCCCGACGATCCGTCAACCAGCCCGTCCAGACCGGTCTCAAGTCCGTCGATGCTATGGTTCCCATTGGCCGTGGCCAGCGTGAATTGATCATTGGTGATCGTCAGACCGGAAAGACCGCTGTCGCTCTTGATGCCATCCTCAACCAGAAGCGATGGAACAACACCAACGACGAGTCCAAGAAGCTTTACTGCATCTACGTCGCCGTCGGTCAGAAGCGATCTACCGTTGCCCAGCTCGTCAAGACCCTCGAGGAGAACGACGCCATGAAGTACTCCATCGTTGTTGCCGCTACCGCTTCCGAGGCTGCCCCTCTGCAGTATATTGCTCCCTTCACTGGAGCATCCATCGGTGAATGTAAGTGCATTTGGACACTGTCCAATCCCTCTCCCCCTTTTCCAATTGGACATTGTCCAATGCCCTTTCCTCCTGTCCAAGCGCCTTCCGGCCTCATTTTATATCAGCCACTTCCAAGACGGATTTAGACGTATCCAACTTGCTAAATAATCAATTACTAACTTCTCAATAGGGTTTAGAGATAATGGGTTTGTGTAACCCGATATCCCTCCTAATTTGCAATTTTTACTGATTTTCTTTTTTACAGACGCCACTCGTTGCTCGTTTTCGACGATCTGTCGAAGCAGGCCGTTGCCTACCGTCAGATGTCCCTTCTGCTGCGTCGTCCCCCCGGACGTGAGGCTTACCCCGGTGACGTCTTCTACCTCCACTCCCGTCTGCTGGAGCGTGCTGCCAAGATGAACGACAAGCATGGTGGTGGTTCCATGACCGCCCTTCCCATCATTGAGACCCAGGGTGGTGATGTGTCTGCTTACATTCCCACCAACGTTATTTCTATTACCGACGGCCAGATCTTCTTGGAAGCCGAATTGTTCTACAAGGGTATCCGACCCGCCATCAACGTCGGTCTGTCCGTGTCTCGTGTCGGTTCCGCTGCTCAGCTCAAGGCCATGAAGCAAGTCGCTGGTTCGCTTAAGCTCTTCTTGGCCCAGTACCGTGAAGTCGCCGCTTTCGCTCAATTCGGTTCCGATCTGGATGCTGCTACCAAGCAGACTCTCAGCCGTGGTGAACGTGTAAGTACCAATGCATTTGATCGATTATATGGATTATAGCTGACACAACTATGTACAGTTGACCGAGCTCCTCAAGCAGAAGCAATATTCCCCTATGGCCGTCAACGAGATGGTTCCCTTGATCTTCGCCGGTATCAACGGTTTCCTCGACCAGGTCCCCGTCAGCAAGATTCTACAGTGGGAGGCTGACTTCCTAGCTCACCTGAAGACGAACGAGTCGGATCTGCTCGCTACCATCGACAAGGAGGGTGCGCTCAGCAAGGATCTCGAGCAAAGACTGCGGGATGTCATCACCAGCTTCACTAAGAGCTTTATCGCTTAAATGGGTCATGAAGCGTTTAGCGGGGGACTGTCTATACCTTAGGGCCTATGATGGCGGATCTTGTTTCGTTTAGAGAGGGGGGTATAAAGGGTGCAGATTAGTGAGGGTACGGGTTTGAGTGGAAGCACTCCCAATTCTGACCCATGTAAAATAGAGCCAAAAACTCAAGAGCACTCGATTCCTTTGTCCAGTTGCCTTCTTCTAATCGTTCCGACTTGATTTGAATGCCTCCGATTTTCCTAGGAGATTTTCCCGTAGGACCAGGTTTCTGGAGTCTTGATAAGATAGAGGCTCAAAGTGGCCCTTGGTGACATCATAGTCTTTGCATATTCAACGTTGTGCTTCAATCATAACATAGAACCCAATAATTCTCCAATTCGCATATAAACTTGGATTATTTCTCAATTACACCTTTCTTGCCCAGGTACTCAAACCGCTCCGCGTGTCATTTAGCAGTTGCTTCTTTTTCTTTTTACCGGTCTTATTAACGAAAGGACTCACCAATTATCTATCTTCGGTCTTTCATCTACCCCGCGGTCTGATCGGAAACCCGCATCATTCGATAACCAACCACCACCCTACGACCCTGTGTCAAAGTTTCGAGTGCTTCTTTGCCCCGTGCGAAAGGAAGAAATGAGCGCCGAGGCCGTCGAGAAAATGTCGCCGGCCACGCGTGAGGTACTGGGCAAGGTGCGCCAGTTGGTGCCGCCCATGCTGGAGAAGTTCCACAAAGGTATGGTGCTTGGGTGTGGTGGTGGTGAGGTGTTTTGACGGGAGGTGGGATGGCCGTCTACCGACAGTCTACCTGGACTACGGGTAGTTTTTTTTTTTACAATGGGAAGAAGACGTGCTGATTTTGGAATGTGTCGTGCAGGTCAGTTGGGCCGCGTAGCTGTCATCGGCGGCAGCGAGGACTACACGGGCGCGCCGTACTTCTCCGCTATGGCGAGTGCCCGCTTGGGCTGCGATATGGTGCGTGATGCTCCTAGCTCCCTTTACACGTGACTCTTTTTTTTTCCCATTGCTGCTCTTCTTCTCCGAGTGCCCGATTGTAAGTACCTGGTGGGCTAATGAAGCGCCAGTCCCATCTCATATGCACGCCCGGCGCTGCCGCCGTGATCAAGACTTACAGCCCGAACTTGATGGTGCACCCGCTGATGCGGCAGTCGCCCTCGCACCCGACTCCTCCCGGGTCCGGCTCGAGTAATACGGCCGATACGGATCCGGTGCAGATCTCGGGTAAAATCATCGACATGCTGCCGCGGCTGCACGCGCTGGTCATAGGTCCGGGACTGGGCCGCGACCCGTTGATGCACGAGACGTGCGCCAAGGTACTGGCAGCGGCCCGCGAAAGCAAGATGCCGGTGGTCCTGGACGCGGACGCGTTGGCCATCGTTATCAAGGCGCCCGAGCTGGTCATGGGGTGGCGGGAGGTCGTGCTCACGCCCAACGTCGTCGAGTTCGGGCGGCTGTGGAAGGGCGTCAAGGCGGACTCTTCGGCCCAGGAGGCTGGCAGCGGGGCGGATTCGCCCGAGCAAGTGGAGGCGCTGGCGCGAGCGCTGGGCGGCGTGACGATCGTGCAGAAGGGCGGCAAGGACTTCATTAGCAACGGCGATACGACCTTGACGGTGGACTTGCGGGGTGGTTTGAAGCGGAGCGGTGGCCAGGGCGACACGCTAACGGGGAGTATTGCGACGTTCCTGGCCTGGCGAAAGGCGTATCTGGATAAGATCTGGGATCACGGCGGCCAGCTCAGCGAGGAGGAGACGTTGGGGCTGGCGGCGTTTGGAGGTGCAGCTATTACGAGGGTAGGGCTCAACCTTATGGGATTAGGTGAGGAATGCACTTGCTAATGAACACTAATAGGAATGCTCTCGCCTTGCCTTCGAGAAAAAGGGCAGGAGCTTGCAGGCTAGTGACCTAACGGATGAGGTCCATACGGCGTTCCTAAACATAATCGGGGAGCCGACCGAAAGCCAGGGGTACGTATATGATGCGTATTGACCGCCCGCGTCGTACCGCGATGTTAGTTCAGGCCATTTCCTAATACTAATGAGCTACAGCTAGAACGAGACGTGACCACGAGGCGGCGGGCCAGTCGAGACTTTAGGTGTAGGTTGATATATTCTATTATGCATATCATGAGCCCACCTAACCAGCCACTGCGAAAGATCCACTTGTACATAAAACACACTCAGCTAAAAGATCGTCATGAGTACATGGGAATATGAAATGAGAGGTATTGTTCCATGCAAATGGGCAATATGTTGTACAAGTTAGAGAATGCTGTGTAATTCTGCAAGCATCGTAGCTCCTCATGTGTCAAATCACGTACAACGGTGTTGCAGGTCTCGCCGGCATGCGAAATCAGGAGGACACGGAAAAGCTTGATATAAACAGGGGATAACAGTGCATGTCAATGGAAGTTGTGACGGGCGGAAAGGGATGTCATCGTTGTTGGAATGTGGTGCTTGCCTGGGATTGATACAGGTCTGTTGGCGAGACCGACCTCCTCGCCATTCGAGGCACTAGATTCAAAGTGTCGAGTCAAGTTACGTTCCACAACCTGCTGTGTCTGTGTACTGCTGCGACAACCTCGAGGTTCGGAGATTGGCCGGCTTCCACATGTTTCTGCCGTGGATCGCAAACAAGCTTACCCGGAAGAATTTTCACGTAGGCGCTCTCGTCCGAGTCCGATTTAAAGAGCGCTGCATTGAGGCTGCCAGATGACGCTGTAGACAGATATAAATACCTTGCAGGTCCCAGTTGAAGATCCAAGGGTGGCTAGTCAGCTAGACCTAGCGAGATGCATGTATCCAGCCACCATGGGGAGCTAGGCCAGGCACGTTATTACCAAAAGAGCCGATCCCAGTATCGAGAAAGGGACATCCAAGATCATGGCTATGTGATAGCCCCTAATGGATATTGAGGCTGCAGCATTTCGGTGCTGCCACGGGACGTTGCATAAGCGGCAAAAGCTGCCGGACAAGAAGACCGTCAGAACCAGGAATCCATCGCACCCGGGATCTTTAGAACACAGCAGGAAACAGGTCGAGTGGCCGGGTTTTTCGCTTCTATTCGGGACTCATTGGTTCATATACCGCAGGTTACCGTGCGCCGAGACAAAGAAGTCTTGAGAAGTACGACGCGAAAAGTGTGGTAGCTCTCTGGCCCTCGAGATCGATAATATATCTATCAAGCCATCCCTAGCAGTTAATTGACGATGTGACCATGTTGTTATTTGGCCTTTATCCATGCGAGTCACCGGTGTAGCCGGTCTCTGTGTCTATCCTAAAGCAATCTGTGTCCAATCTGGGTCAATATAACTCCAGCGAAGCCTCTGTAACTCTTTTGGATGAGATGTAACCTACCGGAGCAATATGTGGGATGCCACGCCTGATGAGGCGTTCAGTAACGACGCCGACGGCGTGGAGGTCCTCCGGGATCCGCATTGCTTGTCAAATGGGGAGGACCTAGAAAACCAGATACTTACATCTATGAAGAGGAGCGGGTTTCCAAATCAAGACGCATTTTGTTCGGTCTGCTTTGTCAACACTGACTAACGGGACAGTCTACCCATCTAATAAGCAATACCGGGCCTCGTGTGGCAAAGGGTGCGTTCGGGTCAGACTTCGACGATGGCGATGGTGGCTCCTAATGCAGGAGGGCCCCACAGACTCCGAGCTATTGTTGAAGCTATTTCATACAAGTCTTGACCTGCATGTGCAAGTGCTTACATTTCTCGACGGGAAATGGAAGCGATTGGCCAAGGTCAAGCCGTCACGTAAAATTGTAGCTGATAGATCATAAACGCCGGCTTACCTGACAAGTGATCCGATCAACCGGAACGCTGACAGAGCAAAAACAGATCTTGACATCTTCACAGGCTGGCGGCATGACACATTATGTATTGCAGATTGCTTCGCCAGACCTAGCATGTTCCAATCAAATAGAAAGGTAGGAGGTCGTCACAGAAGGCGTCTGTAGGTTCCCGACGCAGGGACCAGAGCTTAATCGCTCTTCCTGTGTCTGCGCCCTCTCTGTGGTTCAAGCGGAAGATTGCGATCCCTCGAGACACAGCTCCGTACACGCGAGATTTGACTTTTTTGTCAGGTCTCTCAAGCCCTTCGGGACGTTGGTCTTAGCGTGTTTGTTTAGCATATCGTGTCTTTTTTCCGAGGCCAATCGAACCGCAAGTGCCAGATGGCGGAAGCGAAGCTGAAGCGAAAAAAAAAAAAGAAAAAGAAAAAGACGGTACCCATTCGACATCCGAACAGTGATTATGGGGGCTGACGAAAAGGAGGTAGCAGATATACGGAGGTAACAGTGGACACCTTGGTCCGAGGCTGCCGACGATAAATCCATATGTGCTAGAGCTAATTTCTTGAAGAGAGACAGAAATAACAATGAGGGGACCAGGCGTGATTATCGTGTAGATCTTGAAAAGAAGCTCAAGCTATCAAGCTCGAAAGTTCGTGCTACTGCAATAGCAAATACATTGAATTGAGTTTAGCGTGTTTCAATGCTAGGATTGCATGGTGGGTGCCCTTAGTCCATACTTAGGTATACGGACTTGTACTAGGGCCCTGTACGACGTCAACCCCACGCTACCAACGCCGTCCGCATGAACATCCGACTATCCTTCCTTCTCTTGCTTTTACACAACCGACTTGACAGAAGATCAACCCCCTTACACCAGTAGCCCTACCAGCCTTTTCCTCTCAATACCTTCACCTCTACTAAGGGAGATGCTACTTCTACAAGGGCAAAACCACGAGAGCAACCCTAGTTCCCAGCATCGTTTGTAGGTCCCTGCATGAGCACAATTGCTCGGGCATGTCAAATTTGATGTGGCTGTCTTGGTATCGGGTACCCATGAGCAGGAATCGTCTTTCTTCTTTAGAAGGGATAAGGGCCGGGCCATATTCTCAGCTCTAGTGCCTCTCCTGTCTTACTCGATATCCACCGACCGCTGATTGCGGGGTGGCAAGAGCTTTGGCGACCATTAGGTACAAGAGACCCGGATTCCAGAGTCCTGAGTCCTGACCGGAATCTCTGTATGTCCGATGGCCTGTTCACCCCATGTTTCTAGTGGTGCCAGCTGAAAGCTAAGTACTTACATATGAATGGCCAGGACACTGAGCACAGGCCTTGTCGTACGCAGAGTAGGACTCGGGATGTCTAGGACCTCCCTATCCATCATTATCTGAGATTCTTCCTTTTTTTTTTCCCTCCCAGGAAAACAGAACCGTCTCGGGTGGGGTTTGAGTACACTAGACTAGGCAACGGTAGTTGACTTAGTCGACATACCTAGCAGCCTACCCAGAGAATGGATTCGGGAAGTTAGCTCTGCTTATCCTTTGTTTAGATCTGTCAAGAACCCGGGGCCCCAGTCAATTAGCCTACATTCCTAAATCGGAGATTTACCAGCCATCTCAACCAATGGCGTCGTGGCTTCCTCAATACCTGTCTGCTAGGTATATGACTACGAGGTAGGTGCGGTAGGTATGTAGGTATTAGTTGGGTACCGGTAGCTGGCCCTTCCCGGAGCGCAGCCCCGTCGTCACTCGAGTCCCCCCCAATATGAATTGAGGTTCCAGTTTCATCCACTTCCATCACCTCCATCGTCCGCCACCGTGACCTCGCCTACATGACTTGACCACACGCCAAACCACCATGACGCATACGCTCACTCTATTCGCACATCACAATCGCTTCTACTCTTTGATCCGATTGATCTAGTGTTCGAGTCTCGATCGATTCGTATATTCGAATACTAAGCAGGGTGTAAGTCTGGATATCAAACCTTTCTTGTTTAATTCATAGAGACGACGGTCACTTTCTCTCGATTTTCACCCTTCCGGATATTCTCAGGAGTAGTTCTCCTTGTCCCTTTACCTCGTTTCTCGTTCATACCTCTACTTGCTTTGCCAATACTATCTTGCAATCACAACTTGAAGTACATTCGCGTTGAGACTAGAGTCCGACGGCGTTGAACAGCCCCAGGCGCCACAATGATCTAGTCCTGACTTCCAATACCCGTTACCCCCATTACCATCCCTGTACTCGTCACCCCAGCCGACGTTCAAGACATGCTACCTCCCTTTTAGCTTCAGTCAGTCAGTCTTTTTATACATACATGTATGTTTCCATTTAGTTGTCAAAATTCTAAGCATTGGAGACACACTGGCAACACAACATCACTCGTGACACATTTACCTTCTTATCCTCGACCCTCGAATTTATTCGGTATCCCTCCAACCCGCCTGTTGTGCTTCCCAGCACCGAGAATTGGCTTGTCAGTTACGCAACGCCGGTAGAGCGGGACCATGGGATGATATCTGTTTTATTATCTACCAGTGACACCAGTTTCGTCCAGTCTGCTCCTGAGCTTGCCGCAAATTGCCCCTCTCATTACTCTTTCATTAGGGCTTCCTAGTCTAGCCATTGATTTCGAATTTTGCGCATCCTTCCCCACGCATTCGAAACTAACTCACTCACTTCCGTCTACGCTATCAGATCGAGGCCACTCTCCCGACATACCGTTACAATATTTTCTGATAGTCTAAATAATCGATCATCTTGAAAACTAGACACGAGGTATGATATGTCTATACTCATCAGCCTTCTAACTTGGTTCTCTGGGCTCCTATGTGCAATATACACACTAACATCATTGCGAAAAAGGAATTTTCCAGGTCCTTTGGCCTTACGCCCAAGATGGTAAACGGCTTAGAGAGACTGGAGAGATTCTTTGGGAGTTCAAGGAGGAGAGATAAGGAGAGGGAGGCAAGGAACAGAGACCTCTCAATCGCATCCTCCCCGACGCAGAATGGCCCCCATTTCCCGTCGCCATCTTTTATGCATCCGACGTCTGCACATATGAAACCTCGTGAGGAGTCAGTTTCTTGGTCTACAGCGGCAAAAGAACGTTCCCTAAGCCTACCTGACCCAAAAGGCCACCTAAGAAGGCGGTCTTCAGTCGGTTCCGCTAGCCCTGCCTTGAATCATCGGCACTATCCCAGTGATCCGGTACGGCCGATATCATTGTCTATCAAGCAGGCCGAAGGTCATCTCACTATCCAGAAATTATCCCGTTTCAGGTTCCCACAAAATTCTCCGAACGACCAAAGCGCCGGAACGACTTCTACAAATGCCATTAACACAGAACCTGCGCACGAGCCAACCGGCCAAGAGTATCAGGAGAATATCCTAGATTGGTGCCCTCGGCGTCTTTCTTCGTTATTCAATAATCTCGGTCTGGACACCTCTATTGATGATAGACTTGCTAAGCTCTCGGAAGACGGGGCGGAGTTATTAGCATTGCAGCCATCCCGAATCCCGTCCTCTCCCCCTTCACCTAAGACAAGGGTTGACTCAATCGTCATACCGCCTAGACGCTCTTCTCGGAAGTCAAGCGAGACAACGGCGCCACATTTTACAAAGTTCCCTACAACCAATTCGCTCTATACATTCCCCGTACCTGCTCCCGATTCGCCCCCCGAGTCGGATGGAGAAGATGAGTCTCACACCCCATTCAGACGATCGACAACTGTCAAAGCTCTTGCCTCTCCTATTAAGTTTGTGCCTCGAGCATTATCCAAGTCGGAGCCTCGAGATGATCTTGGGGGCTTAACTTGCGGCGCACGGGAATCATGGGGTGCCAAATCCCAAGATCCTATATTAACCTTCACCACACCCGACGAAAGCACAGGCATTCCAAAATCCCGACTAGTAAGAAGATCTGGAAGCACGGCTTCGTTGTCAACTATCACGAGATATAGTTCGATCGATAATGAGATCAAAGAGCCCACCCTTGATGAATTTTATGCCCTGAACGACGAAGATGTTGCAGAGAGCCTGCCTCCGATTCTCAAACCAGAGGCCGATATACCACCAACACCGCCCCCGAAGGATCCACCACAAACTCCCATTGGAAGAAGCCGTTCTACCCGACACGCACCAATCGCGCCGACCACAGAGATCAATTCTTTCTCCGGAGAGCTCACTCCACCTCGTACGCCGACAGACTCTCAGTTTCTTGCATTAACCTACGCGCCTACTAACGCATCAGGAGCTTCGGGCGCAATGTGGGCAGCTAGCATCGCGGGGGCATATAACTTCGACCTAGTTTATGTCATTAGTCTCTGGCCAAAGGCCGAGCGAGACAACTCGGACTTATCACG
Organism: Hypomontagnella submonticulosa; assembly: GCA_022984865.1. Lineage (NCBI taxonomy): Eukaryota > Fungi > Ascomycota > Sordariomycetes > Xylariales > Hypoxylaceae > Hypomontagnella > Hypomontagnella submonticulosa. The sequence continues at coordinate 479,973 of JAJKLF010000011.1, forward strand.
TCGATCATCTTCTACTAGTTGCCAGCATGAAGCACAAGATGCAGAGGAAGGTCTTCCTCAGGGTGTCGTCGCTGGAAACTCCAAATCCGGAATGACTGGCCGCTTGCTTGCCGCATATGGCCTGAACGAATTCGGGTCACCTTTTCGGGTTCACGCTCAATTCCATACGAAAATGCTTGGATTTAGGGGTTGGAAGGAGTATCGTGACGAGCTCGCATCTCCAGGGATGATATCTCGTGGGTGGACCTGTTCTTTCCATAACGATCATGTCCCAGCTGCTCCAGGTGGGATAGGGGGCGAACGTCTCGCGCAAGGTGTAACGGCGAATCATGGCATAGTCTTCGCGGCGTACACCCGGAAGACAACCAAATCGGTTATCCCAGTTAACCCGTCGCCGAAACAAACTGCAATACTTGGGAAGTTATTATATGATGCACAGACACTCATTGACGCCCTGGTCCACGGCACCTAGTCTCGAATTTCATGAATATATACAGGGTGTTTATCAACCGGGGTAACACAATAGGACATTAAGGATAATGAAGGTGGAAGCGATAGATCGTGAAGGGTCTATCGATGAGTCATGATAGGTTATGAGGAGCATGACATTACGTTCGTTACTACTTGATACCCCCGAAAAAAAAAGCATATAGGTTGGTCATCGTCTTCATAAAAAGGATGTATACGTTAAGCAAAGCGATCTCGAGAGGTGCCTGAGTAATGGGATGCGGATTCTCTCACCGGGCAACCATTCAGCTATGTAATGTATAAGAGCCTGACCTTATTTTATCACGAATGGATTCCCAGAGCCAAAGTCGTTTCTATTGATGTATGTGGGATTGCCTCTACGCAACGTTTCGTGATCCGGGAAGCGCCAATTATATCACGCGGGACCTAATTAGTCTAAGTTGTAAGTAGAACGACCTCTCTCATGACTTAACTATTCTAGGATAATGACGGCTACCTAAGCAGCTCTCGGTATCCGTGGCTCTGGTAAAGCTCTACTTCGGTGGACATGGGATATCGAGCCAGTAGGTGCAGACACCCTTGGAATATGTAGAGCCGGCACGCGACTAGACTAATACTGTAAGACGGTGGTTTCTGGTTAGAAAATCTACGGGGCATAAGTGGAAAGGGCCTACGGGTCGGGATCGGGGATCCTACTAGTTGACACTAATACGAGGTATACGAAAGTCAAAGTCAGGTATGTCAATGTGCAAGCGAATTTATTTCTCCCCCAGTTCAATCTATCTTAAAGCGGTGCATGCGAAGCCGGTTTTCCATGCCTTCATTCATTCAATCAATCATATGTATCTGCCTCTTCCACACTCGAGTCCAATCCGGCTTCTTCAAGATGCAATGATCCCCTTCTTCTTCAAATCTTTGAGCTGTCGCTTGACTAGCGCGCGCAGGCGGAACCAGCGCTCGATGTCCCGGGCGCGGACCAGCCATCCGGCGCGGTGCAGCAGCGGGTGCTTGGCGGCGAGGCGCGCGTACTTGACGTGCAGGAGTTCGATGACGACGGCTTCCTGCCACCCGTAGCGTTCCAGCTCCGTGCGGACGTAGTCGGAGAAGCTGCTGTAGGGGGTCTTGGGGCTGAGCAATTCGGTGCTGTCTTCCTGGCGCGTCTCGGTGGTGGGCATCGCCTCCGCGGTGGTAGACAGGGGCAGTCCCTTGCGAGTCTCGATTACGGCGCGGTAGCGATCGTCCCTGACCGGGTTCGGTAGCTTGGCCTCGAACGGGAGGTCGGTGATATCCGGGAGCTCCTCGCCGTCCAGCCAGGCCTCGTGGTTGCGGATGTTCAGCAGCGCTATCATCTCGTCCATTCCGGGTCGGAGGGAAGTGGATCCGAAGATGGGGGGCTTGGGGCCGGGAAGGTTCGGGCGTCGTTGGTACAGGGCTGGTACCGTGCCGTTGCGGAGGTAGGCTTCCATGATGAGGCGCATCTGGTCCTCGTCCATGGCGTCGTCTTGGAGCGTGGTGATGGGACCGTAGACTGTCTTCCACCAGGGCTCCTTTGTGTCGGTGCCGGGTGCTGTCGACCAGTCTGTGAGCGATCCGGGAGATGTGGAGTCCATCTTGGTTGTTCAAGGAGCTGGTTTCTAGTCGCAAAACATACCGTGTGGGTTCTGAGAAGTGAATGAATGAACGAATGACTGAACGAATGAAAGTGGTGACAGCCAAAAGGCGATATTTTGCGAAAGGAAACGTGAACGAATGAAAGTGGCCACTGGTGTATGCCAACAGTGGTCGAGTTGGTGTGGTAAAGAACGTGAGAAGTTGGTTTCCTTGGGATGCCAAGGTGTGAACAGTTGTAATGAAGGTCTTGGTTTCGATGGTGAGGATGAGAACAAGTCCCCTCTTCTAAAAGTGAGTTTCCTTTTCCTTCTATTTCTAAAGGGGCACTCAAGGCGGGTGCATACCTGAACGTACCTTGGTACTTGCCTGACACTTAACACATAGGTAGAGGTTGATCTCGGCACGTGGCCCCCGTACCGTCACCAGCCTATCCGCCTCGCAGGAAAGAGAGAACTCATATTGACCAACTTGAAATATTGCTTCCTTCCCAGCATGAATCTATGGTCATGTACACAGAGAAGCCATCGTAAGGGTTAGTACCGCCACACGCATGATAAACTCTTGGACCACTACAACATGTAGAAGTAGTTATTTAATGGCCAGTTCTATTTGAAGCTGTTTTAGCATCGTGTGACCTAATAAATTCATTACCTCTCTACCTGGCACCTGCCCTCTTGTATGATGTACGCAAGTACCTTAGCTAAGTACGTACTATGTATTGCTGGATCACGCCCCTCCTCCCGCGGTTCGTTTAAGGCTCACTGGTTAGATGGATACGTTTTTATAATTTTAGGTACCTAGTACCCGAGCCGCCGTTATAAACTCAGTCCTCCTTTGCTGCGCTGTATAACCCTCTGCGGAACTGTCGGTCAGCTATCTGGCTGACACTTGAAGTTCGGCGGTATGGTAAGACTCAATGCCACAGGTAAATATACGGTAATAAGACAACAAAGATGTGATGTCGTAACTATTGGTACTACAATACTATTGTCATTAAATATTTTAAGTACGTCGACAACATATAGTCAAAATACGGGATATCTCAGTGTATCAAAGGGGCTTATACTCGTTTCCATATCATATGTCCAATCACCAGCCCTCCCCATCTTAGAATTCGGGTTACTTCCCCACTTCATCATGCCGTGAGTCGTGATGATGGGTCAACTTGTCGGTAATCCTATGCATCTGTGCTGATGCTGCTGCCCTCATTTCGCCCACGGCCGTTCTGTGCGTCTCCCCTACGTCCTTTATTGCTTGCGTCCCCGCCTGTTGTGTCCGCTCCGTCTGACCTAGCGCCTCCCGCTTCCCCTCCTCGACCAATCGCGCTGTCTGTGCTGTTCGCTCCCGGGCCTCGCGGTCTATGTGCGCCGTGCCGTCATCGATTTCTTTCGCTATTGCTTTCTCTAGTCCATGTGTATCAACGTATATCTCTCTTCCTTGCTGGTGAGCATGGTGTGTTACTTCCTGAACCTTGCTATCGAGACCCTTGAGCCGAGAAGCAAGGCCCTCCAGCTTCGATACATGCTCGCCGCCGATCTTCTCGCTACTGCCATGACTAAACCGCCCCAGACCAGCCGTCACTGACGTATAGCCATCAGGCGTGTTCATCTCTATCTCCCGCTTGGTAGCGTTGTACATCTTATCGACAGTGGCGACCACCTCGTGCACATCGAGGGTACAGCCCGAGCGGGAGAAGTCACGTTCGCGCTGCTCGATGAACTCTCGTATCTTCTTCCACTCGTTGCCGTAGTACTTCAACCGAGCCGGTAGCCCGCTCCCTTTGAGAAAGGTCAGGAGCCCTGCGATTATGGTGTTGATGGCACCGAACGCTGTTACTGCGCCGTGACTTACGCCCGCAGCGCCGAAGGCCGTCAGGGCCGCCGCAACCACGATTTGGAGAAAGAAGCAGGCGTTAATGAGAGTCGAGAAAACTTTATAGCTGTCCTTTGATTTCTGTTCTGAGTGTACGACACGTGCGTATATGCCGATGTTGGCGGCCGGGCGCCTACCCACGGGGCTCGATTCGCTATAACCGAGGTATGGCGAGGTACTTATACCGACCATCAGGCGAAAAAGACTGAGCTTGTCGTCTTCGGGGACGAGGTAGCTTCGCTGCTCGTGGGGATGAGCATGCGCATTTGCATTGGCATTCGGGTTGGCCCCCAACGTCGGAGCGATAGTAGTTGAGCCAGCACCCGTCAAGGGGGCCGCATTCGGCGTTCCGTGTTCCACATCTATGTGCCCTTCTTGTGCTTTCCTCTTGAACACCAGCCGTAACACTGCGCCCATGAAGGATGCCATGATCGCACACTCCGGTTTTCCACGACCTAACTTGGCACGTATGGACATACAAAGCCCCGAACAAGAGACACGAGTTTGAAGGCAGGCCTCGAAATAAACAAAATATAAGAATCGCCAACTCCTGGAACATCTTAAGCCACAGTCCAAATCTAGCTTCTTATGGCTTATAAGCTGTGGGTGGTTCAGCTCACGGTTGCCCAAGATGCACCCAGCTAGGCATTGATCGACGCTGTCGCCGTCCAATATTGCGAAGGCGGCCAATCACCGTCTCGTCGGAGAGTAAAACGGGCATCTGCAAGCTTATGTGCCAAGCAAATGGGGGTTAAGGGACGGCTGAATACCGTTGCACGGGACGTCCCGTACGTACGTATCGTTCAAGCTACATGGTTTGATTTGGCGCATTTAAGATCATGTAGTAATCGGGAATCAACCGTAAGCATAATGAAATTGTACTGTAACGAGTCGCCGAAGACGCGGCCCAGAGACGTGACCGCGACCCCTGGCACCGCAATTTCCGCCGACGCGAGCAGTAACATCTCACAAAAAGCAAAGCCTAATTAGCATATCGCTAAGAGGGGAAAATAAAATATGGTATCTAGACCCGCGTTCGTTCGTCGACCTATTGGAATTGGTTTTCTAAGGCCTAACGTCATTAATTGCTGTGGCTTCACATACTAATTTGTTATCGGGACTCTTATATAGACTAGGAGCAAGCCAATGCTGACATATGGATGTGATAACCGCAACTCCTTACCTAGAAAAGCCAGCTTCACCGAATAGCCTCCTCAATAGAAGTAGACAATGCAGATTTCTACGCGTAGCTGTAGGCGAAACTAGACCTCATCCGAGGATGTTGTTGTTAGGGCTTTGGGGTAACCATCAGATCTACTTCGCGCAAGGAGCAAATCACAAGCGCCGAATCGCAGGTCCACATTCCATTCTGGGAACACCGCTCATGGTGATCTCCCGGAACCATACCGTTGGGATAGGGTTGTGAAAGATTACTCTGACCGAACGGCGGTCAGACTAAGTAAGTGCTTAATTCTCGTGATAACTGAGACAGCTTTATCTGCATGGTAGGCATTAGGAACCATACATGTACTTTAAAGGTGATATTCATGCATACTTACGAGCTTAGATAGCAATAGTCTTCGGATCGTCTATATTTGTGCTCTAGGAGCTGTGACGCCGACTGGCTCGCCCACAACCTCGACCTTCAAGAACCTCATGACAGGCTCCATTTACTCCACAGGGCGCCGCTCGTAGATACTGATAAGCGATGAACTCGAATAAATAAAGCACAATTACTAGTATCTCTAGCTATGATTTAACATCCAAAAAGGCAGCTTCTCCAGCATTCGCTACAGAATGCATAGTGACGACCGCTGAGAGCCGAAGGGCCAATAATAATTGAGCACACAATGTGTCTCCTGGCTCGTACTGCTGTTGCCTTGCAATGACTAGACTATTAGTCATGCGCGTAATTTCATTGGGCGCGGATTTGAGAGTTAAATAATGTAATAGACGGCAGTTTCATCATCGGGGGCCGGAGCACAGAGCACAGAGTAACTTGCAAGCTACGCAGAGTACTCCGGTAACTGTCAAGTTACGCATGTGTTCCGGCCCCCGGATGCAAAGTAAAAACTTCCCATACGCTAAGGCCTTTCCGACTGGCCTCGGGAGCGGTTTTTCACGCCCACGAGAGGCTGGGGGTTCGATCCCCCAGCAGGCGTCTTTTTTGCCATTTGCCATTTCTTTTTCTTTTACGTTCCATTACCCTAGCTCCTACCCGGCGCCCCTGGCTGGCTCTTTCCCCTTCCCCTTTTGCTCTCCTTACACCTGTAATCCAGCTCATTCACTCGGATCCCATTTCTACTCAGTGCTTTCATTCTCCGCTTTCTCACCTCGCAACGGGAAGAACAGAAGTTTATCCCTCCCTCTATTTTATTAACTATATACTTAGGTACATGCATGTAGGTATATGTGTTGATTAGTGTAGAATTATTATAACTTACAACTTCTACTTTTCTCGTCTAGTTTATAGACCTCCAGCCACCTCATATTCCGGAAGCTGTATATAAACATGCCCCTAAATCAAGATGACGACGTGGATTCGCGTGATTCGCGAACTACACGGCTGAGATCGTAACAAGAGAGACAGGCTGCCAACTCTGCCAATTTGTTCGGATGAGGTTTCGGAAAGCTGTGCTCTGGTACCGACAACTCTTGCCCTACCGCCCCCTGAGGAACCCGAACCGGCTCTGCCAGACTATGATCATTCTCTTTCGAAGCTATCGACAAGAACATCAAAACACTCTCGCGCACGGATATTGATAGCGTGGTGATACTATCAAGATATGCTAAGGCGCGAGTGAACGAGTAACCGCGAACTTATTGCCAAAGCTCGCTTTCGGGTCAACAGACTTCGTTACAATAAAGTTTTCTTTCACGAAACGTACGAAAACCCCCTCGGGCCGATGTTGCGGCTGTCATCGACTAAATAATGGCCTACAATAGACAGCCGGTGGACGAGGACGAGCATCAGGAGAGTTAACGACTTACATGGGGTGCTTCGACCTCAGAAGAAAGTTCTGAAGGAAGTTGAAAGGCAGAAATAAATCGGTAGAGTGATGAATACGAGATGGAAGAAGGTAATGAACCATATGTGGAATGAAAAGAAGGACGAGGAAGTCTTCGTGAATGAAGAAGATGAAAACGAAAATCGAGAGGAAATGGGAGTTGCACTTGAGGAGGTTGATGTTTCGAAGGCCCATTCGTGTCGCAAGGGTAGGTAGGTAGTAGGAGACCGAGAGGGTAGGGAAAAAAAAAAAGTCAAAAAGACGCCAACTGGGGGATTCGATCCCCCAGCCTTTGGTGGGCGCGAAAAACCGGATGGGTTTTTACTCCCGGGGGGAGATGTGCACCAGATAACTGAGCTATCTGGTGCCTGCCCCCGGTGATAGAACCACCATCTATTATACCTTATAACCCTTAGATACAGTGCCTAATGATGGATTGTTTTACCAAAATTTAATGGCAACCACTCCTCGATATTGGGGAAAGGGATTTGAGATGGTGAGTGGCCGGCTCGTCAACCGTTCGGATGCCGTCCCGCCTATCAACACCATAGAAATCGCGAAACTTCCCAGGGCAATGCCAGATGCTATTTTCGGCTGCCCTGTTACCGTTTTAAGCAACTATCCTATGGACGAGACGAGAACAGCCCCGGCCAACACCTCGGTCAGCTTCCCCCTTTTGACGATAGAATATTCGGGATGTGGAGTAGTCCTCCCCGATTCCCCGTGGGTGGTAAGCGGTGCATGCTGAGTTGCGTTACTTGCTCGAATATAGCTGGGCAACTTAACAAGCTGTTCAGATAGAAACGACTTCCTTCTCGGCAGAGCCGAGCACTGGCAGCCGTTTCGTGGGTATACGATCCAGATCTTCGTCTGGGCGAGGGGAGACGAGATGCCTTAAAATCGCCGGTTCCGTCTATCTATACCGCTAACGTGGCAGCAAGAATGGTAAGTCCACGTCTGGTGCAAGGCTTTATGAATCTGGACAGGGAGGAAGCAGAGGAAGCGGGGGAAGAATGAGCAATAGATCCGACGCGTCGGGAACTAGCGACTGAATTGCAACAGGCTCGCCCATGGAGGATTGAGAGTGCTAAGCCTCTACAGGCTTTGGCTAATTATTCAGGCGATAGGGTACAGAAGTCGAGCACGAGGAGTCGTGCTCTGAAGCCCATGAGAAATCGCTCAGACTTTGAAGCTTGTGGTTTTGAATAGGGGGGATATGTGGCTGATTATTGTGGCTGGTGGTGGCTTCACTTACGTAGTGATACTGGTGCTTAATTAGGTCTAGTAGCTTCATTATATCCACGCACCTCAGGTACCTAGGTACTACTTTATAACTATCTTTATCTCGATGCTCGGAATCTCCGTGAGGTAATACGATACCTAAGCCATACATACCTTGTAGTAACTATAACTTTACCTCTTCAGTTTAACGAATGCTCTCACGGCCATGACCCAGCCGTTAAACGACCCAGAGCAGGGTCTCTCGACCTCCTGCATCGGGACAGAGCCTTGCCAGCAAGCTCATACTCTAATCCGGCGCATCCGCAACTCTATCCTACATCGTCGGAATCCTCAACCAGCCTCTTATCCTCCTCTCCCACGAACATCTCCCGAACGATTAGCCCTCGCCTCTACCGATTCACCAGACGATGCGTCAGCACCAACCGTCCTATACCTAGCCTACGGCTCGAACCTCTCAGCCGAGACGTTCCGCGGCGCGCGCGGCATCAAGCCCATCAGCGGCGTCAACGTATCGGCGCCAGGCTTCGACCTCACCTTCGACCTACCCGGTCTTCCGTACTGGGAACCATGTTTCTCCAACGTGACGCCGCGCAAGCTCCCGAAACCGCCTATCCCGGGGGACCCGCCGAAATTCCCACCACCGCCACCATCACCTCCTAGCACCTTATCCAGCCGAGAAGGGAAACAGGAAGCAACCCACCTCCCCGTGGTCCCCCCAGACGGCAGCCCGTCGTGGTCCAAGGGCCTGTACGGCGTCGTGTACGAGGTGACGCGGGCAGACTACGCGACAATCATCCGCACGGAAGGCCCCGCGTACCACGACGTGCTAACGCCGTGTTTCGCGCTGCCGCCACCCATCCACGTGCCCGAGAAGCCGCCCATCCCGGAGCTACCGCAGCCGTTCGTAGCGCACACGCTGTACGCGCCGCGGCTGCCGTCTCTGCCCCCCCATGACGGAGACGGAGACGGAGATGGCAGGGACGGATTGAAGTGGTGGCAGAAACTGCTGCTCCCGCTGCGCCGGCCCGAGCCGGACTACGCGCAGCCGAGCCCGCGGTACCTGCGGCTGATCAGGGACGGCGCGCGCGAGCACTACCTGCCGGACGACTACCAGATGTATCTCTCGCGGCTGCCGGCGTACAAGATCACGACATGGCGGCAGGAGATCGGGCGGTGGCTGCTTATGCTGATGGTGCTACCGTTCTTTGTGCCAATACTAGCACTGGGTTCCGTGTTAGCGGATAAAGACGGCAAGGTGCCACGATGGCTTGACGCCGCGTCCATGGTGTTGATGAACCTAGTCTGGAAGCTCTACGACGGCGTCTTCAAGCCGATTTTCGGGGACGGGGAGCGCACGATAGAAGATGAAGATGAAGATGAAGATGAAGATGACAGCTCTAGAAATACACGGAGACATAGCACGGTGAGAAATACGCACGGGTGGGGAAGCGAGAAGAGCGCTCTGCTTGGAGATTGGTAGCGTAGCATTGCGTTATATTGCGTGATCAAGACTTATGATGATGAATCCAAATAGTTCTCTGGTCTAGGATATCGATCTGAGATCCCCGTCTAGCCTAATTTTCTCTGTGCCGTAGCCGTAGCCAACCATGGAAATGCACTCCTGACCAATGACCATTGTTGCCCTATCCAAATGCTTATTGCTCTTGTGCTCAATATCAGTTATCTCCCGTTCTATTATCGCCAGCCTAGTTTATTGTTGTTCCACCTGCCGCACGTAAGAGGATTCACTTTGCAATAGGAAGTCAGAAAAGACGATCGCCGATACATGCTAGAAAGTCATCCCTGTAATCGTATCCATAACATAGGTCCTACTCGTGGCTTTCCCATTCAGGAGACGCTCGCACAAGGTTGTTAGGCGTACGTATCTGTATTATTTAACGTAGACCGCCCGAGACTGAGGAGAATTTAGGATAAATCCTAGAGGTTGCAGATATCTGATTGCGGAACAGTTCGGTCATTAAAACAAACATCTATGGCAGTGCTGTATGAAAGGATCCAATGCAAGTGGTTCAGAAAAGGTGGGTATCGTAACTGAGCCTAAGTCCTCGATACGAGATCGGGGATATCGTCAACCGTATTACGTCCTTCGAGAATGTTGTGGACGGCCGTGAACAGCGGATACTCCTGCTCGAGATTCCGCCGCTTCAGGAACGAGTTCACCTCGGCCGCCGTGCTAGTACCCTGCAACTTCTGGCCGTTGAGCTCCGTCTGCTCAACCTCCTGAACGGAAATGCCCTTCTCGACGGCCTTCTTGGCACAGCGGAAGTTTCGGCCTCCGCTGCAACTGGTGATCAGATCTGCCACACCAGCACTCTCCTCGGTGAAAGTACCGGTCGAGATAGTCTCGCCGAAGAACTCATGTCCGAACTTAACCATCTCCAGCAAGCCAACACGCATGATGGCCGCCTTAGCGTTATCACCCCAGCCCCGGCCGTCAACGAATCCTGCAGCCAGAGCCACGATGTTCTTCAGAGCTCCACCAAGAGAGACACCTGCAACATCAGATACCATGCGTACGTGGAAGTAAGGGCGGTGGAAGAGCGTCTTGAAGGTATCGTGGTCGAGCGGGGGGAACTCAGGCGGCACGGGGGTCAGCTTAGTCTTGCTAATCCTGCCCCGAACGTCCCTGTGCTGCGTATCCGCCAAGGGAGTGATGCTCAGCTCGTCGGCAGCCGCCAGCGATGAGTTGCGGTTTGGTGTCGCAGAGCGGGGCGTGGCGGTTCGAGATGGATTACGCGAGTTGTCCATCGGCGGCGGGTCGTATGCAATTGTGGTCTCGGACCACTTCTCGGCCGCGATTTCAGATGCAATGTTGGCACCCGATAGAGCACCGCAGTAGATGCCCAGTCCCTCGCCAATCCATTCCGAGAACAGCGAGACACCCTCGTCCGTGACGTTGACACCCTTGATACAGGAGATACCCCGGGCAAAAGGTAAGATCTTCCCCTTAAGCTGGCCACAGATTCTGTGGATGAATTGGTGAGGTAGGTTGAAAATTAGGATTGTTGAGTCGTGGACGGCATCTTCGAGAGAGGGGTTTGCAATTAGGTTGGTGGGGAGCTTGATGTTGGGGAGATATTTGATGTTCTCGTGGTGGGTATTGATGACGTTGGTGAGCTTTTGTTGTTTGTCTTCGTATGTTACCTCCTCTTCATACACCCACATCTGCACCTCCTCCTCGAAGAGATCGGGGTGCTCCTTGGTGTTCTCGGCAATGATCTTGGAGATTGTCGAACCCCTGGATCACGTTGCAATTAGCCTCCCGAACAGGGGGGGTTTCCGTTAGCGACGGGAACACTCACCAATTGCCGGAGCCAATCACGGTCACCTTATGTTTCCTGGTGCCGTTGGCGCTCAAAAGTCCCGGTGCCATTGTGGAGAAGCAGGAAAACTTTCTATTTCCAGTAGAATACGAATAATGGTGAAAGATTATAGGTTTCGGGGAGAACGAAGAAGAGCGGGCGGGGAATCGGAAGGACGCAGCAAACGGGTATCTTAAAGGACGAAGGATTTTCATACGAGCGAGAATCAAGGGTCCTCAGGGTTCGGGGCGCACCTAAGCTTTTAAGTACTGACCGCCGGGCGTTGTAATAGCCAGGAAATAACTTCTACGAGCTCATGTGATAGTGAAGAGTGAAAGTATTACGAAATACATGGTCCAGCAAACCGGGCAAACCGAGGCGCTTTAGCACGAACTTAAACCTGTGGCACCTGCCAGGGCACCAGGGCACTGTTGAATGACGCACGAGACAATCTAAATCCCTGTTATTAAAATACACCATATATGTGCGTAAATGCAATGGGGCTCAAGTGCTCTTAAGTGAAATCTCAGATATTATTTTTCATTGGCTCAAAGATATCGGATGTGAGCTATGTGGCTTGTGCGATCCCTGAAAATCACCTAGATATTGCATAGAAATACATAGTAGATTAGGGGAACCCTAAGTTCTTAGCTAGCGGCTACGTCCGTATCCAGCGATCTGGGTCAGTAGGACAGCTATTTAGTTTGCAGCTAAACCACATACATAGAGCTTACCTACCTTAGGTACCTAAGGCGTTAAAAATGTGACCTCGATGTAGGTATTTGTTGGCACGCCCGAGGCAGCAAATTAAGAACTCGAAACTCGGTACTGGTGGTAAGCTGCTGAAAAGAATCGCTAGCTAGAAATGAGGTGTCATTTCAGCTGCAATTTGCATAGGGCAGGTGGTAAGACAGTATCCATCTGAGCTCACAAGCCGAGGCAGGGATGCCGAGGCAACCCGAGGAGTGCTCCGTAAGCCTAGCTGAAATGACAATATCGCATAAGTACCACTTTTAGCACACTCGACAGTTCAAGCTGTTTAAATTGTTTAAGTTCCGTAATACGTCTTTTTACCATGCTTCATTGTTCTTCCTTGATTTGTCGAGAATGTCTCATCTTTTAAGGTTTAATGTCACGATTGAAACACGGAAACTTCATACCCCTACGTCCATATGGTTAACACGCAGTCAGTGAGACACTTACCACTACCAAAATTCCAGCTTCGTGATTTTAATTATCATGGTGTCTCGAGGCCGATATAATCACACCTCTCTTTCTCTTAGAAAGGCTCTCCTTGTAAAGGAAATGTTATGATGATAGTACTCCAAAACACGTGGTTTCAATCACAGGCCACGACCAAGATAAAAGACAGAGAGCTTCCCCTTATTCAAAAATATAAATCTGATGCTTCATTCTTATTCAGCACTTAAAGTCAACCCCAAAGCTCAGGTAGCCATGTATAAAGGTTCTTCTCAAAGATAGTCTTGACACTACTATTTTGTTAAAACGCAATGGGCATTAGTTTAAGATAAAAAGGTTACATTACAAACGAAGAAATATTATCGAACTTACATCATCAAACTTGACAATAGAACTTGGATACATGCAAATCTATCATTATATTGACTATACCGTGGCTAAAATGGGACTTGGTTTCTGCGGTTGGACTTTGCATTATGCTCTCGAAGTCACTTTGGAATAACGTTAAAAGCACACTCTCACTTTGCTCTGTGCCAAAGTAGTCAATAGTATTTGAACTTGGGAATAAAACTAGAGAAATACTTCCAGTACATATTCTATCAGTGACGTGTGAGCGTCTATTCATTTGTCAAGGGGGCCAACGTTCTCTTAAACACCTTTCAGCTTGCCAACCTAAAGTTACAACTCTTCTATTTATTGTTCTATCACAAATCCTATTATGGTGTGGATACATGCATATGTGCAGTCTTCCATCCCTTTAAGGCATACTTTGTCCCATAACTGTTCCAAATTTTAAGAAGGCGTTAGAGATAACGTTGGATTCCGGTATTAGTTATTTCCTATCGCTAGTATCAGTGCGCTAATATAGCCGCTTAGGCATGTAAACAATGTACATAATATAAAGGCACGGCGGGCTTCCTTGAACTTGGACTGGACAGACCATTGAAACATTGTATCGGGCAACTCTTCCTCGTGTCTCCTACGTTGGATACAGTAAAGTCCTGTGACAACCCAATTTCGATAAAGGGGTGGGTAAGACGCACCAATGATAACAAGGATGACATTATAATCAAGCTTGAGGTAGGATATATGATAAATCCAAGCTACAGCGAGGTTCTGATAATCCTCATTACTACTTCAGTGGCTTCCTTTATCAATAATGATATTTCCTGGTGAGTGCCAATACTTCATTCATCAAAATTTCCTTCCTAAATGTAGATGAAACCTACTAGGTCCCTCATGTTTCCTCTCTCCTTCCGTTCATTTTTATCTCTCTAATCTCCTCATAATCTTTGTAATAGCTCACATAGTAGTAAGTTTCCCTGAGGTATCCTCTAAGGTCTAAATCTCTGTTCCCGCCGCCAAGGCAGGTTTATTCATCCCGAACCTAGGCTCCCGCGATATCCTTTTGAGCCTGCAGGGTCAGGTTCACAATCTCGATCACCATGTGCCGGCGCTCCAAGTCTAATTGCTCGTCCTTGGCAGCGTCTTGATACCACACGGTAGAGTAAATCTCGAATCCGTCAAACGGCGAGCCGTAGTCTGCTCCGGCAACAGGGCGGAGTGAGAGATGCAACACGCCGAACCTGGCTCCGTCGCGCAAGACCTTGTCACCTGCTTGTTGAACCGGGAACTCGGGCAGAGGTCGCAGGAAAGGGTCCTTGTTGCGGTCGGGAACTCCGAAGTTGGGAATGGTGAAGTTGGTGGTCACGCCGCCCCAACCTTCAAGGATCTTGGCGGAGAGTCCCGTCGAAGTGGTTTCGGTTACCTTGATATAGTGCTCAGGGTTGGCCGCCAAGTTGGCAGCATCAGCGCTGGGCGACGCGTACCAGGCTGCGAACGAAAGATAAGATACATTGGGCAGGAAAACGACGGCCCGCGCGTCAGCAGAGACCCATCCGTCACCTGAATTGTTGATGACTTCGTGCCAGTGATTGTCGGCATCGGCCGTGTCAGGTTGAAGGAGCTTCTTCAGCTTCTCAGAACCCAGAGTCTGTTTGAGCTTTAGGATCGCAGCGACGTTGTCGTCGGGGAGATCAGGAAGAGGCTCATCACCTAGACGCCTCTTGAGCAGAGACAGTGCGGTATCCGCGGCTGCGTGCTCGTACTGGCTTTTGGGTTGATCCAGGCGAGGGCCTGATAGGAAGTACTTGTAGCCATTGATCGTTTCGTTCAAAGCCGTAGCGCCTAGGGCGAAGGCAGAGAGAACGAAGATATTCTTCAACATGGTGATCTGATGTTTCAATGGAGTCAGTTTAAATGGTCTCTTGTAATAATTATGAGACTTAAATTCTTAATTGAATAGGCTGAAGAAGTTGAAAAAGGTAAACCAAATCTAAAACTTGAGGGTTTAGTTGTGGTTGCTATCGTTCTCAGATGTAGAGACCTTTCTTTCTATTTATGTTACGATAATAATTAATGTGTCGTATTAAGGAGTCGTAACTGCTCAAACTCCCTTTAAATTACCGATTGTGACATCGCGCCACTTCCAATGTTCCATGGGTGATTCCATGGATGATGCCAACAACGAGTAATAGGGAAACAACTAAACACATGAGAGCTTAAGCTCCCGTGCCTCAACTTACGACATAGCATACGTTTCTAAACCCCGCCGTAGCAAACACTCCGTACTTTAACGAATCGGCGGGCCTTTGCTAGCTTCCCGTAGGATTCGCAGGTACCCGAATTGAACGTGCCCCAACTAATCGGTCAACCCGGCCCGACACCGACCTGCGCCGCAATTGTTATATTAGAAACAGTAGACCGCTTCTCCCTTGCTTGGTCTCTCTAAACTTCACCTATTACTTATATTGAACAGCAATGCCGTTAAAGCCCTCGCGCGGCTACTTAGGGTTGGGGATCAGTGTCAACTGATCCTTTTCTTGTAATATGTCGTGAGTGGGCAGTTAATCATTTTCCACTCCCTGCCGTATCACATATCGCATCAGTTTCTGAGTTTGATACATCTTAAGTCCAGCCGTCTGTTAATGTTCTATTATTATCTCCTACAAGCTTTGATCATACGACAAGGTTGAACTTCGTAAAGTTGCTGTTTGTCTAGCCAAGCATCGGTTCCTTGCCACCAAATGTATTTCCGTTTAGGGCATTAGTTGTTCTTGTTCCCAATCCTTCAACCTATTCAATTGTCCTCGAATATAAGGTCCCTGTCATATTATACTACCCTTGCGTCGACGCCAATAACTATCTATGGGGAATAAATTGCGTATAGATGCGTGTCGTCCGCAGAAGCCGGTAGGCAAAGGCTCAACCTGTAGCAAGATACTTAGCACATATTGCTACTCACGACGATAGAACTTCAGCGCCAAGAAACACACCAGAAATTCTTATGCATCTAAAAGGATTCGATGGCCTTTAGCTATAGAAACTTGATTGCCGCAACGCGTGCGGTTAGTTCCGCAGCGCATTCTTTTCAAACCTCTACACACTCAATCTCTTATGCATTACGCTGTCGCAACACCTAAGTACTCGGCTCAATAGTACGTAACCGGCGAGGGAGATATATCCGCCACGCCAAGCTTATACCGCCGAGTTGGAATGTGCGTAATACGCGCCTAGACCCGCCAATGCTCACGCATCGTTCATACAGCGTTGATAGAGCTTCATATTCGTCGCCCGAAAGTGCATTACCCGTGTGCTCGGATTAACATTGTGTGATCTAATGAGCTGAACATTTATACGCTGTGATTACACCGTTTCTTGACCATCTTTCGTTTGCCGTGTGGAGACCACTCGCAAGCAAGCGGTGTATGAGCGGAATCTTGCTTGGCTAATAACTTCTGGGCGGGATGTGGTGTCCCGGGACCGACTATGCTACTGCTCTGTGGTGGGGCGGAATGCTTGTATACTAGTTACCTAAACTTGAATACTCCTAAAGTGGTAGTGATCATATAGCTGTCGTTGTATAATTCTCAATGGAGCCCTTGAGCGGCTCTTCTGGATCTAGATCGTCTGGATCGCCGGCATGAACTCTTACCTGAAAGTTTCAGCGGCTTTCACCAAGTAAGATGTGGCTAGACGCGGTGAAAAATGTTTCATGTGACTCTTTGATATGTCGTTCCATCTCCCTTCTCGGCTGCCAATGCTTATCTCGGTATTCCGTACGGTGGATGTAAGATGCACTCGTGATTAGCTTCTGACTCCCGTGTAACGTGAAGCATACATGCATGTACTTGATTCTTGCGGATCCCGGCCGAACCCCGTATCATACCCCGTTCCAAGGTTCCCCCTTCTCTATTCTCTCCGTTGGGGACCTGAGCTTGCATATGCATCTTACTCATACGCTGATCATGGAGTCGGGACGAAGTTTAGACACCTCTATCCTTGTTTTTCTAACTACCAGCTGTTGTGTCTCCGAACATCATCAACATTACTAAGAAGCTTGTTAGTTGAGGTTCAGGAGTCGCCGGCATAGGTACACCAAAACCAAGTATGTGGGGTTTCCTAATTAGGAAACTTTCTTAGGGATCTCCATAATGTAGTAAAAGATCCAGTCTTGTTAAATCTTTGACTAGAGTTTAGAGGCTCATTTAGACTTTAGTTAATTGCCTATCAAGTCTATCTTCAAGAATTGGGCATTTGTGTTTGGCTCATGACATTCTGGTGACGTACCATCACGTACAGCTTAGATCAGCAACGTTAAGCAATGCCAACTACATAGCCGTTACGGCATACACATATTCTTGTAAGTTCGGTTCCCGTTTCGTTGCAATATATTGACCGAAAATGAGTGGCCAATTGAAGAGATATATCAGACTTCTTATTAGCTGAACGGAAAGGCCATTGCGCATATTCTGCAGCTGACATGCTTAGCGTTGTTACGGCGGCAGATGTCCTAAGGATTTCGTTGCGGCGCGTCTTAGAAGAAGTGCCACAAGATACTACGCTGCAGATTGAAACAGTACTGGTAGATAATTTCGACAGGTCAGCTCGAAACATACGCGAAAATCTTCTTTTTTATGATGATTCTGAGACCCTTATAGTATACATAGTAGTTCGCAAGTCTTACGTGTTCGGTTCGCTTGTGAAAAGTAACTACCATACTATGTAGTATGTAGATTCAATGTTGCTCAACTACAATTCTACTATGATATTATATAATCTTACCCCAATTTCGGCAACCCTTGTCATTTACTTGGCCAATCCGCTAGTTACCTAATACTTCGAGCACCACTTATCTTCCTCGCTCTTATCATGTTCCGTCTTCTCTCCCAATTCTATTCGTCGTAAATGTTGATCTTCTGCATAGTGTACTTACTTTTTCAGGCGACGAGTGTACGCCATTGACGAAGAGTAGCCTATGATGAAGCACGATAGGATGCAATAACGCATGTCTATCGTAGCCCATGATCTCATTGCCATTGCCGGGTCCGATCTTGCTTGCAGCTACACGAGTTCTCTGTTATGTTGCAGCTGGACTCGAGATTACTCTGGGCGAGTTTTGCCCCCCGCCGAGATTTGAGGACCCAATGGGCTGACCAATGGGCGCGATACAATTACTATATCATCTGACTGGCTCTATCACTATCACAACCCAGAACGCCGTTTGGGAAGAAAGTATTAATATCTAAAGAGAACAGAAGAGACTCGTTTCCGTCTACATTGGCCCTCAAGCCTAGAGTCTTGTCGAGAGTCTTATTCAAGCCTTGTTCAAGTTGAGTCTGTCTATAGGGGACCAAGGTCAGATCCTCATACGACTATTGGTCACTTATACCTCGTTCCAAACTGCCGGATAGGGTGCCCGCCCGCTTTGTACCGCCGCGCCCGGAATTATTTATCGTTGATCACATATCCATGCCTATCAATTCTTAGCTTGCATACGCCCTAAAAACCGCGCCCTTTTCATTACGTTTCCCTTTTCCAACCAGCATCACTCCCGAACCCGTTCGTTGTTCCACCTAACCCGACTTAGTCCACTGCCGTGAAACATTACTATGGACGGACCCGATCTGTCGGGTTTACGACCACAGGCGACGTTGACTTCCGGGCTTCCGTTTGCTGATTCCGCTGCGCCCCCCGCTAAGAAGAAGTCCCGGAGGGGCGGGGATCCCTCCATCCAAAAACGACGATGCGTTAGCACGTATGTGACCACTCTTTCCGACTTCAATCAACTAGCCCATCTTGTATATCACGATCTCAACTAACCTCATGTCCTCAGTGCTTGTATAGCCTGCCGGCGCCGAAAGTCGAAATGTGATGGCGCGCTGCCGAGCTGCGCCGCATGCGCCAGCGTGTACGGCACCGAGTGCATCTACGATCCTAACTCGGATCATCGCCGCAAAGGAGTTTACAGAGAGAAGATCGACAGCATGAAAGCTCGAAATTCCACCCTCCAAATCTTAATCGAAGCCATCCTCAATGCGGAAGAAGACGATGTCCCCGAAATAGTCAAGAGAATACGAACCTGCGATAGCTTAGACGCCGTGGCCGAATCGATACTCAAACAGGAAGATTTTGGCAGCGCAGCAGTAGAAGATGACGATCAGGTAGAACCTGACTATACAACGGATATGCCTATCGAGGGTGAGAGAGACCTTGCCCGGAAGATGGGGGAGCTGCGGCTGGAGAATGGATCAACGCGCTTCATTGGTGGTACATCTCACCTGATACATTGGGATATACACGGGGCACCGAACCACGAGTCGGAATCTCGAGATACCAATGTGGCTGATATTGACCCCATCACAAGTTGGTCCGGCGTCACCGCGGATCGGGAGGTAGTCAAGCATCTCCTCAACATGTACTTCAATTGGCATTATCCGTACTTCACTACGCTGTCACGGTCCCTATTCTACCGCGATTTCACGAACGGGAAATCAAATATTCCGCCCAACAAGACAGCTTACTGCTCGCCGTTGCTGGTAAATGCGATGCTTGCTCTGGGGTGCCATTTCACCGACGCGCCTTGCGCCTACGCTACTGCTGGAGATAGCTGGACCAAAGGGGATCACTTCTTTGCCGAGGCTAAGAGACTTATTGTCGACAACGATGAATACGAAAAGCCCCGGTTGACGACGGTCCAGGCTTTGGCTCTGATGTCCGTCAGAGAAGCAGGCTGTGGTCGAGAAGCTAAGGGATGGGTTTACAGTGGTATGAGCTTTAGAATGGCTCAAGACTTGGGGCTCAACCTAGACGTTGGCGGTATCAAGAATGACACCGATAACTTAGACGATCAAGAGCTCGATGCACGCAGAGTCACTTTTTGGGGCTGCTTCCTGTTCGACAAGTGTTGGTCAAATTATTTAGGCCGACTCCCACAACTACCGAAAAATTCCTACAGCGTTCCCAAATATGATGTTTTCCCGGACGAAGAGGCTGAACCCTGGTGCCCGTATACTGACAGCGGTTTCGATGAGCCAGCGAAGCAGCCGTCGCGAACCCGCACGGTTGGTCTCCAATTGTCTAAACTGTGCGAGATTAGCAGCGACCTTCTCCTGTTCTTCTACCACCCAACTCACATAGGACGATCAAGTGGCAAGTCGGTCGAGCTAAAGAAGCTCAGCGAACTACATCGCCGCCTTGAGGACTGGCGAAAAGAGTTACCCAAGGAACTCGAGCCCAAGGAGGGTCAGCTCCCCAATGTTA
This sequence comes from Hypomontagnella submonticulosa, assembly GCA_022984865.1. Lineage (NCBI taxonomy): Eukaryota > Fungi > Ascomycota > Sordariomycetes > Xylariales > Hypoxylaceae > Hypomontagnella > Hypomontagnella submonticulosa. The sequence continues at coordinate 500,299 of JAJKLF010000011.1, forward strand.
TCCTCATGCAGTAAGCATAGTTCCACGACGTGACCATTTTAAAGATCATTATTGACCAATCTTAGCATGTTCTTCCATCTCCAATATATTCATCTCTTCAGACCTTTCCTAAAATACTCTCCAGCTGCGTCTCCTTTACCACCCCATGTGTCACCTCGGAGAATATGTACCGCAAATGCGGGCGCGATCTCCAAACTCATGCGGCTGTACAAGAAGCTATATAACTTACGTCAGATCTGTAACATTGCTGTTTATATGCTGCATTCGGCTTGCACCATACATATACTTAATCTCCCGGAAAAGACTGCCAAGAGAGACATTATTCACGGCGTGAAACATCTCGAAGAGATTGCCGAGGATTGGCTCTGTGGGCGACGAACCCTCAGTATAATCAGTGTTCTCGCCCGCAAGTGGAACGTTGAGCTTCCCGAAGAAGCCTCTCACGTTCTACGGCGTACGGATGAAAGATGGGGTACTTTCAACACTTGCGACGTTCCTTCACCTCGATCGCATATGGCCATATCTCCCTCTCCCCCTGTCGCAACCACATCGCCAGCAGCGAAAATGGAACATAGTCCCGCGAGTCATAACACTCCTCCGACTTCAGTCCCGTCCCCGTCGGTCTACCCGGGACCAGTCGTGCAACCTGATATTGCAAAGAACATAACCTCATCACCCACTAACTTCCCACCCGATATGTCAATGCCAACTACAGTAGTGGATAATGTTGCCGTCATGGGGAATTCAGTACCTTTAGATCCTGAAGGACTGGGTAATCCAGAATGGCGACAGCCTCCAGCAACTCAACCCGTCCTTGGTTATCCGCAGGCTTTTGCCCCGATGCAAAATGGCACTAGACCTAGCCAGCCATCTCCAACTATGAGACGAGATCAGCCCCCAAATTCTATCTACGCCGTCGATGGACAAGACTGGTATCTCAAAGATGGAGTGAATTGGCAATCCAGTTTCGATGCTTGGAACATGGGAAATGGACCTGCCGGGACGAGTGTCCCGGATCCATCCATGTTCATATTCACTTCCAACTCCCCGGCCACCAACGGCGGACGGGCAATGGCGCCCATGGACTTCAACTTCGATAGTCTAAACAACCTGTCATCATCTATGGATGGATGGGACCTAACGAATCTGGAATAAGAGAGGAGTTATCTGGAATGTATTTCTCTATTGTCAATAGCTCTTCGGGCCAGCGTAAAGTGGTTTGCGAACGCTTGGGTCAATACGATTCTGTTTAATGAAAGGAAGGGAATGGAACTGGGCGGACAAGGAGTTCTTGGGTGGCGCGCTGTATATAATGATTTTACGCCTATTGACCTCACTCTCAATCCGCTACGACTCAGGACGAGAGGGACAGGAATCTTGGGCACGATGTAAACATTTTGGATAAAATGAACGAACACCTTTATGAATAACTTCAGCCAGTCTTGATGCACTCTACCTATTAACCAACACCGTAAGATCTACACAAGATAAACAAACATTTCCAGCAGCCTTTAGTTAGAACCCCCCAAACTATCAAAAAGTACGCAAGCTTTGCGTATAAGGATGATCAGAGAATAGCACAAGAACTGCTATTCCGGCGAGACTAGTGATATTCTAGCCACATCGACCTTCCCATCTCTCATAAGCATTCCTATCGCCCTACCATAGTGATCAAGGCGGCACATATACAAGCTGAAGTCATGATAGCGTCGCTTTCTAGGTGCTAGTTTCAGTTTCCCCTATTCTTTTAATAGAGCCGTCCGCGACATCTGGCAAGCCCCACAGGCAACAATACGACTCCGTAACAACACCAGCCTAATAATCCTTTGCTAATTATACCTGTTTGCATGATGCTATCGCAATCTATGAGAGCCGAAGATAAAGGAACTTTGGCAGATTGAACGAAGAGGAAAAACTTTTTGCTCTCACCGAAATCTTATCACATATGGTACACGGAACAGGTATGAAACGGGGATACTACATGAAACAAATTTGTTCCAAGTCCAAGAAACAAAAATCTCGTAAATTCATCTGGCTTTTGCTTCGAATTTTAGGCGCATAAACTTGTGGATGAATAGGTTGCCAAGGTTTTGTAAGAGTCTTGACAACAGCAAGCCGCCTTCCAAGACGACAGGCAGGTACTACTTCCAAGTAAATATCATCATCGTCATCAGGAGAGTGGCGAGTCGGAACGACTTCGAACGATAATGATGTGAACGTGCTAGCAAGGTCTATTCGTATACGTCAACCACGACCCCTAGAGCAACAAGCAATAATACCAAGAAAGTCCAAGAAGGCCCAGGACAGGCACAAGAAAGCTCCACCCCCAGATTTTCCATCGTCGGTTAGGCAATAGAGCCGGGGTGGGCCTCGATATGGGGGTGGCAGAAAAAGCTTCTTTGGACAAGGCCCACCACAAGAGACCTAGCTTCGTCAGTCCGACTCCATACTGAGAGCACCTAGAATTAGTGATCTTCTACATTCTAACTTTCTTACTTCGGAAAGGCCGTGGGCAGGAAGACGGTTCTTGGTTGATGCAAGCCGGCCAATGGGAGAAAGATCGTCCGTTCCTATGTGCAGATTGTGGGTGGCGATGGCAAGATATTTAGTCATTTGGTCCCTGCTTCAATTTATTTTGCGATGCGCCTCAACTAGTCTCGACTCGGTCGAGCAGCGGCGAGGAAGGAGGCGAACTTTGACAGGACAGAGAGTCACGGGGTATAATGCACTTGCTCATGCAGGTCTGGCATGTTTATCATTCGAGTACGGGTGGGTTTGGATATGTAGACCACGTGCAGAGGGTATGACAAGCAGATAGTGACACCAACAGGTGGACTATGTCAGTTCCTGTTGGCCCGTGGTGGAGGTCCTGGACGGACGATGCTGCTGTGTTACATGTTGGGATGGGGGATGACGGCATTGTGCTGCGTGTAGCTACTGTATATCTTGATGTCGATGACATGATGAAAGTAAGGAGTTCCTGTTCTCACACGACCTCTGGTACTAGGCACCGTAAGTAGGAAGGTGATGCTGTATGACCGCATTTTTTCGGGTTGTCGAGCGATCTCGGTCTGCCCGTCCTTGCCGGCGTGCCTTTTTGGATTCTGCACTTTGTTCATGTACGTTGATCGATGGCATTTTTGAGACAGCGTGGCCGGTGATTTTTCTTTGCCCATAGTCTGGATGATTCCGAGCTCACCAAATAAGGGTCGCCAAGACATCTTCTCGTGCCGGGGTACAACCACGTAGTGCAAATCTTTGCTGGAAATGGATGTATTATCGGGGGCGTCTAGCGAGACGTCCGTAGCTATCTCGTCGACCGGAGCGAAGGCGACTCCGGGTAGAACAGTGGAGGATCGCTCCGGATCAGCGACGACGGTTCGCTAGATGCTGGTGCCTCGATCTGCAAGGAACTCGGACATCTGGATCTAGCGCGTACGGCTTCTAGTATATTGGAGTGCAAATCTCTGCGCTTGCAGGTTCTACCCCAGATCGCAGTTTGCCGAATGGTAAGTCAACAGTTGCTTCTCGGAGGGACTGTCTCAATTGGGAGCAGACGCCCCATTTCTAGGGTAGCATTCCGTCTAAAGATCGCCTGCTGAGAGAGGCTGGCTTAGCTCTCAAAAAATTCCCGTCATCCCCAATACCGAACGGAACATCGGGAGCCTTAAGCCTTATGGATGCCTGCAAGCATACCATGTCTTAGCTGCACGATCTGGGGGAGGGACCTGGACATGACATGTCAAAGAGCTCGCACTTCTGCAGGCACCGACGTTGGGTAGTTTGGTCAGATCTGGTAGCTTGCCGTTCCGGCGGCTGCTCAAGCTTCAATACTATGCTCTACTAAGACCTCAGGGGGGCATCTGTGCGAATCTTGTCGTTCCACTGCATTTAGCTATGTAGCTACGAGATGCGGTAACACCGGATTAGCGATACATGTGGCATTGAAACGTATAAGATGTTTATCTTTAATCTAGACCAACCTAAGGGTCGCTGATCGTTTCCTTTAGTAGATTTGGATGGCGTAGTTCCGGGACCGTAGATCTCGAAATTTAGTCTTCCGGCCCTTTGGAGAAAGTTTCCTGCGAGGAGATGCCAGGACGCGATGCTGCAAGTCTATACAGCGTCCTCCACAGTCAATGCCCCCTACTAAATCCATTCTTGTTGAGCTGCAGCTGTCATTCAGATAGAATGCATATGTACTCGCTGCAACCCAACTCTGTTTAGTAGGAGAGATGCCTGCCCCAACCAACCCCAAAAAGGAGACGGGCACGTGGAAACAATCTAATTTTTCTCCTTTCTCCCGACTTCATCGCCACGGGAAAGAAGCCGTAGTGGTTAGAGGATGTGGCATCACGTGAGACTAGGACAGCCAGCTAGCTACATGACACCCTTGGCCGTCGAGGTAATCTGATCTTACCTTCAATATTGCGTTAGCAGCAGCCTCACGAACCTGGTTTTCTCCCCCCTCTTCACACCAGAATGGACCGGGAACTCAGGAACGATGTATGTTTGCGCGCAACCTAGCTCTTCCCGTGTGAGAATTTCTTTTCCGACATTCCGTCACGATATACCCCTATACCTATCGGTTATCTGTTCAGGAACCAGAGGCCTGGCTGCTGTACATACACACGAAGCACACGAAGCTCGTGGCAGAATAGCCTAGATGCTGGACCTGCATACTATGCGTAACGTACGGGAGTTAAATCCAGCGCGCTTCTCAAGCGCCGCGTCTGGAGTGCCGACACTTCGTCGACGCCGAGGTGTATTAACGGCTGTTAGAATGACGCTACGTAGACTAGTACATAGTAGCGTAGTTTTGCTAGGTAATGGCATTCCAAGTAAAGAAGCGCGCGATGTACTGCATGTCTGGGTAGCCCTGCTGGGCGAAGGAAGCCTCTATTCGAAAGTTGGTGGAAAGTCGGACCTCGTTCCGTTTTCAGTTCCAGCTGCTCAAATTGCGGGCGTCCGTTGGATTGCATCCTGGAGATCTTGGCGCGGGAAATACTTACCAGCATTTCCAGCTGGGAGCACAGACTTCGAATTATTACCTAGGTAAATTTGATGATTTCCCAACTACCGATCAGTGGAGCTAGCCGAATCTTTGGAAGGCGTTCAAAGGCGTTCGTGATCCTATACGAGTGCCCTCTTGTCGGAGCCGCGCGCAAGTTTCGCGGTCGTCATTATGGCCGTAGTTACCGTGAGTGAAGTTCCTACAGTAGCATATCCCCAGACTCATGTAGCCAGTCGGATAATTCTCCCCTTAGCTCCGATACTACTTACACAGCTAAGTATACCTTCGGACTCCATGATAGCCTACTATGATCGAAACATGTAAACTGTCGTAAGTCCTGACTGTTATTCGCAGTTATTCATAGACAACTAAGTATTACTCGATACTATAAGCCGTAAAGCGAGAAGCCCATTTTCGCGTTGATGCTTTTTAGGAGCTTGACCAGGACACTATAGACATTCTGATTCTTAGGTGAGGCTTCTCTTTAGGGTAGCTTTCGTTAGGCTCTCGGCGGCACCAATGGCAATCTCGCGAATTGGAGGCACGTTAGTGTCAAGGCTCGCCGAGCACTGCTTGCTCGCTAGCTTTCTCACCACTTTCGTTAGCGCTTAGCTATCTAGACAAGCAGGTAGGACTGAATCTCTACATATTTACTTCTTTGGAGTGTTGTATTCTCGATTGGTTTGTGGAATTAGGAGACGAGACGTTTACAGGGGTTAGGTCAGATCCCACCAATAGGAGTGCTTTGCGATAAATTTCGTGCAGTCCCATCGTGCTAATGGGAAATTCGGTCCGGCCACCGTTGATGACTAGGGGGGCCGAGTTCCGGCTCGCCCATCCAGTGAACCTAGTCCACACCCAGTCTGGTGGCTTCTCGTGATGCGACTTTGTAAGTCCCACATACTGGTACTATCAATGTAGAACACTGAACCTTATGACCACTCGAGGTGGAAACTTGGGTTTGATACTTTCTGAGCCGCGTTTTAGCATGATTCTGTATATTCAGGAACCAGATTCCGACCAGGTTCTATGATAGAAAAATATGATAGAAAAACAAAACAATAACAATAGAGACTAGAGTCGTCGAGAGATGAGAACAGGGCGTGCTACACTTCGCTGCGTCATGCATAGCTGCTACTAGCAGTACATAGTATGCACCTATCATCCTCTAGATGCATGATGCACTACAGCGACTACGCTACGCGGCAGCCGAAGCCAGCGTCCATGACACGCCAAGCACAACCGCCATATGGAGAAGGCTGGTAGGGTAATCAAACCAGCTTGAATATAATGCTTGCCTTCCCGACTAACTTTTCACGGCCTTTAGTACGAACTCGGACCTGAATATGGCCACATAAGTAGCGAGTGATGCCATATCCTCCTAACAGGGCGAGATGCCCAGAAAATGCGTAGTAGATATTCATTCGTAGATTCCTAGAAATATATTTGCATGTTAGCAGATGGTATTGAGCGCTACTTTACCTTCTCGAGCTTATAGATAAGCTACGAGGCACGTCTTGTCATCTCGGTTTGATATGCTGGTTTTAAGACATGATAATATCTTCACCTAAGACGATATATCGCTGCTCCTAATGGGGGGCAACGAGACCCGGGCTTCCATCTCGATTCATCAAAGTGGTGTTGTTTTGGTAATATATCTAAAGACGATTCTAATATGCTCCTGGAGACACGCAGAAATCTTGGCAACGCGTCTGAATATAGGAATTCCGGGGAGGTTTATTAGGTCAAGTCATGCATGCGTTAGTTAAGAGACCGGATGCCTTGTTGTCTGACGTATTACATAAAACCCCCAATACGAAATGGTCCCAGCTAATATTGGAGAAGTTTTAAAGGGTTGTTTCGTTTCTCGCACATGCGGCAGGTTATAAGGGACCGCCTCCGTGACGGCTCGTCCCTATTTCGGCCTTTAACACAGGTCGACTAAGAATTGTGTACAGAATAGGGCCGCATTACCTGAGTGGTGACACGCCTGCCCGTATTGGCACTCGGTAATGGTGCAACATCTTAAGATAAGAAGCATGTTAAGTATGTTTCGTATGACACGGAATGGTCGTGATGTAGAGACCCTGCAGCAGCAATAATGGCAGTATCATCATTAGAATAAGCATACCTGCTGGACATTCGAAGCTGGGTTGCGGGAGACCCCTAGCTCCGGGGTATCATTGATATCCCTGGCTGACACGATCATCGGCACGTAGGTAACACGTACCGGACCTACATGTAGCTATTATGGGGACTAACTCTGTACGGATTAGGAACATCTACATCTTTTTTTTTATGTTGTTGTACTGTCTTGAATGGAAATTGATAGGTTTATAAATGAACGACCCCTACACATAAATATATGAGGTTAACTAAGTGATTTCAAGTAGAGGTATAAGTAGAGATAAAGAAGATGAATGAAAATGCATATATGATGAGAGTTGTAGGTAAGATGGTGACGACTAAACGGATGAGTTCCGAAAATGCAGTTGTGAGAAGGTGTCAGTGAGAACAGGACACCTGATCAGAAGCCTATGCCTAAGCTTCAGCGCTATGTAGCGAGATTACGTAACATAGGGGCCGCTAAAGCAATTCCATGATAGACCTCACCGAGGTAGTGGCAGCCCCGCTAGAAGTTAATCCTCCCCGCCTTCTCACCGTGTTTGACATTTACATTTACGGGGTACGTATGTAATATGTGCACTGTGTTATAGGTGGTTTAGGTACGGGAAGGTAGGGAAGACAGGGAAGGTAGGGTGCAAAGCATTGACCAAGGGCCAAAAAGGCTACCACCCTTTTCAATTTGAAGCCTCCATCTTTTTTTTACCATCAACTTAAGCTTACAGTATGACACTCCAAGACACGTTCATCGAACGGACGGCCCACGTCCAGACGAGATTGGCATGGAGTATCATACCTCGATGCAACCCTACTCCATCTTGACAACGGCATCGAAAAGCGTTGAACCGCCAAGTTCCAACCTTAAAGCATCACCATCATGGTTCATAGTCTATGGACCCCTAATCTCCTAATCTGGTGTACTACATAGTTGCATACTATGCATAGGTTTTGGCCACTGGCCACTGATTACTACTACCGTCCGATGTGAGTGGTGGGTCAATCTACGAGACACCGGCTGACCGAGGTCCATCATACCTCTTTCCCCGTACGATCATCTATCCTAATCAGAGAGATCGCGGGGAAGCATAAGGCCAGAACCACTGATCTGCCTCGTTGGGGCATGTTCGTGATCTACGATTTCAGACATCTCGCAACATGAGATGAAAATCCTTGGTCGGATCCCGTACGGGAAGAAACTATTAGCTATGTCCGAAACCAGTATTTAGAATTATACCTACACACGCATGGCAGGCAGGGGACCCGACAAACATGGCAGCATGGCGGCATGGCAGCAGCATGGCAACATGGCGGCATGGGAAAGTCGACAATGTATCATGCCGGGTACCTAGAGACATCCGGCTAGCAAACTAGCCTCGGGAAACCGTCAACGTGGTCGTGGCAGCCGGCATTTACGAAACCAAAGAGTCGATCTGATCGATTAGGAAAAGGTATCTGACGCATTAGAGGACATACCTGTCTAATTACCAACACGCCTATAGTGTACTAAAAAACTGATAGGAACCCTTCGGCGACACCCTGGCCGAAATATGAAGCTGCTTTCCGCCCGGCTTGGGGAAGTTCGCGGGTCTCCATGCTTGCCAAGAATTGTAATGACTGGGCAGCTGGGGTACCGGGGTATCAGGGATGGCACACACGCATCCTTGGCTGTCACTCGCGCTTCGTCCCCCTCCACCCTCTTCCAGTATGCCACTCCAGTACAGACGCCTTCTAATGAACGATGGGGAGCAGGCTACTAGGTATTCCTTACCTCTGCTTCTTCTTCTCAAGCGAGTAGCACTTCTGCAAATGCAAGAGCTGTACGGGAGACGAGGCTGCAACGCGGCGTTATGTTACTACCCGCGTTGTCACTTTACAGCATACCTCTCACCCAATGATATTTCCAGTAGATTCGCCGGTATATCCTACTATTCATACTACTCATACTGCTCATGTCCTCAGCCCATTCGAAGGCTACATAGTATGATATGTAAAAAAGATTCTTCTCCGATTCCAGGGATTCACACCGGTCACTGTGGGCCTCACTGAGCTAGTATGCCCTATTCTGGGTCGTCATTCCTGACCCGAAATCTCTCCATCCACAATCTCGTAGCCTAGTCGGTCCTAGTGACCTAGTTGCCCAAGTCTACATACTATGTATTTTTTTCTATGCAAAGTACCGTCGCCTGTATGTCATTCCAAACCCCTGTATGCTCAAGTAGACCCCATGTCGTTTGCTCGAGTGAGGAAGCGGGTCGTATAGCAGAAAAGCCCCGAGGGGAGACTCCTCCAGGAAGGCTTGCTAGTACTTAGAAGGACCAAAAATTCACTTCTCATATCCGCATCTCGTCACTCCATCCTGTCTCCTTGAACCAGTTCCGCCGTTGTATATTACATCGTCAATCTACTTGCGCTTGTCTATATTGCTCCGATGAGAAGGGGTACCCATTCTCCAATCGAATTCACAGAGGCAAGCAGGAACCTCTCTCTACCTGCATGCCAAGGACGCAGCCTTTATTTGCCCTCGTCAAGGAGAGTACTCCAGACCTAAAGAGAGATTGCCTTGGTTAGACCAGACCTTTTCTATACTTCCTTTGGTCCACCGTCCTTCCGAATTCTCTAGCGGTCCCCTTCCTTAACACCACAACTATAGCTGGGGGACTTGGGCAGAGTGGCAGCAGTAGCAGCAGCAGTCTAATACACCACGGCGCTGTGGGACACACGCCGATATCCCAGGAGCATGTAAGTCAACCATCAATCTTCATACACCCTTGTCCTCGACCCGCTCTCGATTCGATGCTATCCTACTCTCCAACCCCGCCACATGCTTTGACATCCGTGCTCTACAAACCCAGTGCCGTCCGTATACTACCGTGGCGATCCCTTTCGACTGTTTTGGGGTCCCTTATGCTGTTGAACATAATGTCATGCTCATGCCTCTAGATCCCCACAGTGAAAGAGGTTTTCGGTCCGTCCAAGTGCCGCTGTCTAGAAGGGCTACGCTTCGCCAAGAGCTGCAAGACACAACCGCTTCTTGACAAGCATATAGCTTAAGCTATCTCGCACCTCCCCGATACGAGTCGAAATTCCCTGCAGTTTAGACGCCTTCATGCTTCACCCAACTATCTGCACTCGTTCGAAGTCGTCTATCGTTCATGATACACAAAGTTAGACGAGACCGTCAAACAGATTACCGCTTTCACATCGGTTGTATCGAGTAGAAATTCGCAACCACGGATTACTCGAACATGTTGTCCAATCCACTCCAACGGTTTTCACCGTACCATGCATTACCTTCTAACACGTTGCTTTCAAATGCTCATGTACCTGGCGGCCACCTTCACGCGGCCGGCTTAGACACATTCGGCCATGGATCACAATACGCCATCCAGCACCTTCAACAACACGTAGGAGTACACGCTCCGCATCTAGCGCGAGCACCGCAGCCAAAGCATCGACAGCACCCCTATGGAGGGCCTAGCACAAGGGCTACTGGAGCAGCTGGTCCAATCCGAAGAAGAATAAGCAGAGCTTGCGACCAGTGCAACCAGCTTAGAACCAAGTGTGATGGCCAGCACCCTTGTGCTCATTGCATAGGTTGGTGACCATACCAAGCCTTCCCAGGTATGAATCGAGGTACTAATGTAGTCAGAATTCGGATTGGGCTGTGAGTATATCCGAGAGCGGAAAAAGCGAGGGAAAGCCTCTCGCAAAGATCTGGCGCAACAAGCAGCTGCCCAGGCTGCTGCCGCCGCCGCCCAGAACGGCCAGAAATCGCCATCCCACAATGACGACAACGAGACCTCTGGAGAGCAGCAGCCAGATAACGCGTCTTCCGTAAAGCCGGAACAACAGTCAAACACTGACGGCAAGGTCCTCAACGACATCCACGAAGACGCTATACAACGCAGCCAAAGAACAGGGAGCCTCGACAGCTTGGCTGAGCTAAGCTCCCACCAGCCTCATTTGGCTGGCCACCCGGGAGCCATGGATAGGGACCAGCTCGATAGCCCAACTTCCTTAGACCTTAACGGATACGGGAATGTTCAGAACCCATACGACAGGCAAGGCATGGGTCATCTGATGGGCGGAACTGCGCACAATACGTATGGCCCGAACCAGGGCAATCTCTCTTCCAACTATCCCGAGATTCCCTACGCGCTACAGACCCAAAGTCCGCCCAACTACTCAACCAATTCTCAGCCGACGTTTCGGATAGGCACCAGTCCTCTTAGCGCATATCCAATGGGAGGGGAGCCTACCTCTCCTGGATGGATGTCAATGTCTTCTCCCCCTCCACAATTCCAGTCTCACATTCCCCAAAATAATTATCACCACCAGTTAAGATACCCAGTTCTCAACCCACTGATCCCCCATTTGGGGAATATTATTCCAGTTTCCCTTGCTTGCGACCTGATCGATCTATACTTCGCTAGTTCATCCTCTGCCCACGCTCATCCGATGTCGCCCTACGTGCTGGGCTTCGTCTTTCGGAAACGATCGTTCCTCCACCCGAGCAAGCCTCGACAATGTCAACCAGCGTTATTAGCAAGCATGCTTTGGGTAGCAGCACAGACAAGTGACGCCCCGTTTTTGACCAGCGTTCCATCGGCAAGGGGCAAGATCTGCCAGAAGCTGCTCGAGCTTACTGTCAGCTTGCTCAAACCACTAATTCATACGCCTTCTGGGGAAGCCTCGCCAGTTTCCAGCCCAGTAATAGACGGTGTAGCCTTGGGAGGGCTAGGAGTTGCCCTACCCGGCTCGATGAGTATGGAAAACCTGACAGGAGAATCTGGGGCTTTCGGTGCTGCGGGAACGCTAGACGATGTTGTCACGTATATTCATCTAGCTACAGTTGTCTCGGCAAGTGAATATAAGGGTGCGAGTCTTCGATGGTGGAATGCTGCATGGTCTCTTGCGAGAGAGCTCAAACTTGGTCGAGAACTCCCACCTAGTGCACCGTCAATGGTGCAGGGCAATAACGGCAATGAAGTCGATGCGGATGGCGAAACCGAAGATGGGCTCGGCAACAACGTCACCCCTGGAACCGTCACCGAAGAGGAACGAGAAGAGCGAAGACGTATATGGTGGCTCACATATATTGTGGATCGCCATTTGGCTCTATGCTACAATCGACCATTATTCTTACTGGATATCGAATGCGAAGGCCTTCTCCAACCTATGGACGACACTGAATGGCAAAACGGAAATTTTGATGTCAACACGACAGATCCGGCTTTATCAGAGCAACCAGGAACAGATGGAAATCGGATGCATGGGCCACACTTTGAATGCACTGGCCATAGTATCTTCGGCTACTTCCTACCCCTAATGACAATCCTGGGTGAGATCGTCGATCTTCATCATGCACGCAACCATCCCCGATTCGGCATCGGTTTCCGATCAGCTCGGGAATGGGACGACCAACAAGCGGAAATTGTACGACACCTCGAGGCGTACGAGCAAAGCTTGAAGAAGTTCGAACAAAGGCATTTCAATGCTAGTTCCGAGGACAAGAACGAGCAATCCGCCACTTTGGAGATGCCTTCCGAATTGGATCAGATTGGCTCACCATCTGGCCGTTCCGTACATACAAGCTCCTCGCGCATGACTGAGTCAGACATACAAACCCGCATTGTCATGTCCTACGGAACACACGTTATGCATGTACTACACATTCTCCTCACCGGCAAGTGGGATCCTATTAACCTCCTCGACGATAACGACTTGTGGATCTCATCGCAAGGTTTCATCACGGCTACGGGGCATGCCGTATCCGCCGCCGAAGCTATCAGCAACATTCTCGAGTATGACCCGGGTCTAGAGTTCATGCCGTTCTTCTTCGGAATCTACCTCCTACAGGGCTCGTTCCTACTGCTACTCATTGCCGATAAGTTACAGCTTGAGGCGTCGGCTAGTGTTGTCCGCGCCTGCGAGACCATTATCCGTGCTCATGAAGCATGCGTTGTTACCTTAAACACAGAGTATCAGGTAAGTAATTAACATACATTTGATATTTCTCATCGAGCCCGAGCTAACTTCCCTATCAGCGCAACTTCAGCAAGGTGATGCGTAGTGCTCTTGCCCAAGTCCGCGGTCGCGTACCTGAAGACCTTGGTGAGCAACACCAACGCCGCCGAGAGCTTCTGGCACTATACCGCTGGACCGGCGATGGCACTGGACTGGCCTTGTAAGGCAGATACTCATCGCGTATATATATTCCTCGCTCTGATGTAAATACCGGACTGGTGTCAGGCGTTTGATTTTTTGGTTTCAGAGGCGTTATAAAATGGGCTTCGGTACGGTGGCTTATTTCTTTCTTAATCAAGGTTGACCAAAATGGTTCACTGGAGGGCAACGAATGAATCAGGATTTGGACAAAAGGTCAATGTGCGAATGGTTACTTGTTTGATTAGCAGAGACTACCCGGGAGACGAGTCAGGTGGTGTTTTGATAGGAGTATTAGCGAACGGCAATGATGCCGACATGTGCAATTAAGCCGTGTTACGCAGGTCTTTTGCGCTGGGATTCTTGTCAGTTCGCTCTACGGAGCTCTAGGCGTTGTTGTTTTTTTATACCTGGCAGGGGATGTTTAGAGGCGTGGAGTTCATAGGAGATGGTCGGAGTGTGTATACGTACGGAGCCAATAAGAGAATCGGTTCGAGCTAATATTCTTCACACCTACATACCTACCTACCCATTTACCTACCAAAAGCAGTGTCAGTCGTTTAAAAAGATGCAGGTGCATCGAATATCATGGATGGTGACCTGTCTCCTGCATCGCGACGGGTATGCGGTGCTACGTATCACAACATGAAAAAACCACCCCTACAATACGTTACCCTAGACGGGAGCATCCCCCAGTGATCAGGCACACGTGGAGTCGATAGGACCGTTAGACGCGCCTTCATTGGCGGCCGCTTCCCACGTCTATATATGTCCCCCCCAAGTATACCACCGTACATGCGACATTCCGCAGAATTCGAGGGTCACAAGGCTTGCCACTATCAGATTGCCTCGCAGCCCGTCGGTAACGGGAATACAGTACATCTATCCATTCCTTAGGTATGCTTACTTAGAGAAGATCGTGACCGTGTAATTAATTGCGATTTTTGTAGTCCTGGTGATTATTACCGTCGTCACTCTCGCAGCTGATGACTGACGGATAAGTCGGCCTAGCCTTAACCAGATCGTATGATTGTGGAGAGGGGCCGGCTTGTTTGCACCACGGGGTCTTTATGTATCTTGGTCTGTTGTGATAGGTATGTAGCCCCGTAATGTTATCGTCATTCGTGGAACTTACCTATGCCTCGCCGCTCGAGTTTGAGTGGTGTGAGTAGTGTAAGGAGTTAGTTTCTATTTGCTAAACGTCAGGGCTTATATTCGATGATTATGGAACTGTGAGACTATAGAGATGTTCTACGGGTGTGCAAGAGTTATATATACGCTGTGGCATTATGGGCTAAATGACTGGAGGGGGGTTTTGAGAGGGACTGTTGGATCTTAGCGACAACGCGTTCGGATATTTTCTGGTCATGGTGCCGGGCTTGATATTGGAGAGAGAATCACTCCTACTGTGCCCTCTCGGGTTTTCTGAAGGGATATACAACTCGATTTCTTTTGTCTGTCGGTCCCATAGCCACAAAATGTGCAAACCCCTTAACCATCCCTTTTTTTATATATATTTTTTTATAAAAGGGGGGTTATGGCAGCAGAGGACAATCGGCAATCCGGCAGCTTTACGCGTAACAACGTAGTAGATATTCGTAATAATCGTATCGGGTAGGTGAACATTATAAAGTGTCTGGAAGTCATAATATATTTAAATAAAATATCCATTAGTTATGGTTATTATTATAATAAGACTCGACATGACCTAATAACTCGGTCCTTATTTAAGACTTTAAGTAGTTATTAAAGCAATGACGATAAATCTGACGCAGCTCACATTCTAACGTGTAAAGAACTGCTCTTGCCAAGAAATCAAAAGTTATGTCTTAATGATCCCAAGTTAACCGGCGTACTTAAGACAAGATACTTTCCGTCGTATATATTACGACATGAAAATGCTTCCGGCGTATATACTATGAGCTGAAGGTGCATAAGCATGAGCGCTTTTTAACTAACTAGAAGCTACCTGAAGCTACATCCCCTATGAATACTTCGAGAAGATGTCGTATCACAGTAGATATTTGGTGCTGTAGTACACCGAATTCAAGGAGTAGCCAAGTAATATCAATTACGAGCTACCCAATTGGCCGCCTCACTTCATTTTAGACACACTACACTGTAGTGGTGGTGCTCAGGTTACTCTTATTTCTCACTGGAGCTGCAAATCTAAGTTGTTGAGAGTATTCTTAAGTGCGCGCCTGGGAGTACCGTAACAACCTTATAACATATCGTCAATGATGAACATGAAATTAAGCGTGCGGACCGAAACTAAGTTAAGCATCACCATCGCTGCGGTCGTTTTAGGTTTTAGATGTATACGACAAAACTTCAACTACGCCATTGTGGATAAAGCGTACCTGGATGAATTAATGTTAGAACTGACGAGTCTTATTGGCCGATTGGAATAAGTCGTTTTTGGGTACAGTGACCGCCTCGCTTTTCAGCATACATGTAACTACCTATATATATACCTGGCAATTTCTCGTTTTATATCAATGTTGGAGGGTGAACGCATGGCGAGGTACTGACAGTTTACATGGATACTCTAATCCTAGTCCCGGTAAGTTCTCAGGCTACGGCCCGTGGGGTTGGACCCGATTTCTGCAGCTACCCGCTCGCCGGTTGACTCTTGACTTTTGTTACACCGACTGAGGGGTAGCTCTGATAAGAAATTGACGATACATAACTAGAACGGCGGTGTCGAGTTGTTGATTTCCCAGCGATCTTCAAATTAGGATTGGGAACAGCATTCAACCATGGCTACCGAAGAAAGCAAACGTCGTGCTGAGGCATTGATTCCAAAATTCCAATTCGAGCGCGTGCTAAACCAAGGTATGGCAATATCGTAGGACTGGGGGCCTTTCCTGATGTCTGCTATAAGATTCGAGTATGTATGTACCTAGGTATGTGACATGCAAGCTAACAGCATGCAAAAAAGATGAAGCAGGGCGACGAATCACACTATATGGGAATGTCGACTCCCAGCCTGCGTTGCTTATTCTAGAACGCGCACCTTTCCCCGATACCGAAGAGTACCTCTCTGTCTTGCCTGCCAACCTACGCAGCATCACGAACTTAGGCAATAATGATATATACTCCTGGTTTCTCGCCTCGGGAGGCCCGATCCTTGAGGGTGATGAAAATGGCAAGTTTGCCGATATCAAAATGTCCATGATCTGCCCTTGCACCGATAAGCATATCAAGAAGCATAGCAAACAAGGGTATCGCTATGTTACGGAGACGCCCGAAATCTATCGCGACAAGGTTCGGCCGTTCATGAAGACGAATCGAGAGGAGGGCCATTTGAACTGGGTATATAACATTATTGAGGGGCGAAAAGAAGTCGAGGATGTCATCTATAGGACACCACTGGGGCGGGATGGAGACGAGGGTTTCCTGATGCTACCGAATCTGCACTGGGATCGCAAGACGATCGAGGCGCTACATTTGTTGGGCATAGTCGAACGACGCGATATCTGGAGCCTTCGAGACCTCAAGAAGAAACATATCCCCTGGCTTAGACATATGAAAGCCAAACTTGTGGATGCCACGGTCCAGACATACCCGCAGATTGACACCGATCAGCTCAAGTTATTCTGCCATTACCACCCGACGTACTACCACTTTCACATCCATGTTGTGCACGTCATGTTGGAAGCGACAGCTACCCAGTCGCTCGGCAAGGCGGTGGGATTGGATGAAATTATCCAGCAGCTGGAATCGATGTCGGGGGATGACGAGACTGGTATGGATAGTATTTCACTAAATTACACGCTGGGTGAGGCATCGGGTTTGTGGACGGAGGTATTTGAACCAATCAAGAACTCCGGTAAAGCTTCTCAACCGCAATGACGAGATCATTGACACCCGGGCCGCTGGCACAATCAGTCCACTCCCCGCCGTCTCTGATGCAATATATCTCGTTATTCAGTCGGACCGTGCAGCTCTTCGTGACACCTGCCTGTAAACTCAGTTAGGATTTTCACTTCCAGTATGGTTCAGTACTATAATGTTAAACGTACGTCAGCAGTCCTCTGCACGCTTTCTCTCAGCATAGCCATGCCAAAGGCTCCATCGTCCTTGGCGGCGCATTCGTTTAGTTTCTCAAAGTCAATGGCGTGCTCCAGCGCGCAGTCCTCAACAAGTTCCCGCTGTGGAATCAACTTGTAATCCCTTGTCAGACACATGGTAAAGCCGAGGTAGATCTTAGGGTCCGGATATAAGTGATGCGCGCAGAGTTCAATGATATTCCCCATACATTCGTTCGGGCCGTGTTTGCAATCGACACCGTCGTTTTCGGTCGGCGTTCCAATGTACGATAAGGTGAAGTTGACCTTGTCATATACGCGCATCATAGCCGGGAGAACCATTTCTTTGAGACAGTCCTTAGCATCGGGACATTTGCTCATGATATGTGCTTCTAGCGGAACAAGCCCTCGAGTTGCCGACGCATATTTGTTGGCAATATCGAAAGACGAATGCGATCGGCAGGACTCTGGGACGAATAAAGCGGCGTAAGACGATACAGAACCAATATTGTAAAGCGCGCAAAACACTATAGCGATGAGCGTCAAGATCAGGAAAGGTCGATGGCGACGTCGCCCACGATTTCGTATCGGTCGTTTTTCGTCCATCATTGGAAGGCTAATCTTGGCGGCCATGCCGTCCCGTCTGATGATGTATTAAGAAGGACTGGATAATAATTTGAATCCTACCGAAACGGGTTAACGATGCATGTCGTGCAAAACGAGGAGAAAGTATGCAAAAATGATGGGATCCAAACGGAGTTGCCGTCCCAAGCAATCACCCAAGTCACTAAAGATAAGAAAGGGAGAGTGTATCGAGACTGAGGCTGGGCACGGGATTAGCGATTAGCTCTACAGTTGGGAAGAGGGGACCCCTTTCCCGAAGAGCCTCCTGCCTTAGTTCATGTAACAAGCTGGCTCAGTGCATACGCAGGGATGCTACGACCACTAGAAAGGGACCGAGTCTGGCGCCGTAGGGAAGGGTATGCTGGATAGATCTCGAAACGTGGGGCGCATATGTGGCTGAATCTGAGGGCCTCCTGCCCAGGCAGCCCAGGTTTGGAAAGTGGGCATTAGTCTAGCCCATCCACCAAGCACTTGAGCATTGAAACCCACCAAAACCCACCAAAACCCACTCCAGTACATGATTTCTCTACTCATCCACAACTGTATAAAGATGTACCCGTGGACATCAGTCACTTCGTTACTTCGTATTTGATACGCGTGCGCCTTGCGAGCAACGTCTATTCCAGGTTATGACTAGAGGACCTCCACTACCTTACCAAGATTTTTACGAGCTCTGACTGGACATAGGACTGAAAAAAGGTTGACGTTAGAACCCACACCATCTACAGGTAGAATGGGCCGTTCAACGTTACTCTTCACTTACTTCAACTTACCTATTTAAGATTTGTCTCAGAACCAGTTGCCAGTTGCCTGATGTCGCGATATGATTGCTTCACTTACCTAAATTCCTAAATTTATCCCCCCTACATGCCATACATACCATACATATTATACCATACATCTTCTAGTCGTCCCTTACCTGCGGATTACCCACACGCTACCTACCTCGGTACCCAATGGGATATCCCTGCAACTGTAACGTTTCTAGAAATCTGCAGTCGTTGATTCGGCAGTTCGCCTTAATTCTTACCATCTTGGAATCCAGTTCGTTAATGAACATCCCCGAGATCGTATACATAGGACAAATACATAAGAGACAGTGGTCTACTCGAGCCGGACTTTGAATTCCCTTGATCTACTACGTTCGCCCGTTCGAGCAGTCTTGTTTTTTTTTGAAATTTGTCGTAGGTTAGGCGCCTACCAAGCTGAATTGGTCGTTCCGATAGTTACGTCTCTTCGGAGACATGAGCTTAACGTCATCGTCAAAGCCGCCGAGCTACTTAACCCCCAATCGCAACGTAAACCCGGTAGGAAACAGGAACGAAAAAAACGGTATAACGAATATGCCAACCGCAAAAATGAAGACCGATATCGAAGAATTTCTCAGGCCCCTTTCTATTGACGACGCGACGGCGCACGCACTATCGCAAGAATTATGCCGAACATTTCAACATTTATCCGCCCACTCGTTGAACCAGTTCCTCCCAACTCCGATATCAGAGTCGGTTTTACGGCCTACAGCTGGAAGAGAAAGGGGAAGGTATGTTGCTCTGGACCCTGTTCATAAATGCTATTATTAGAGCTTCGAGAACGAGTTCCCCTTGATTCTTTTATCAATTTTCTGTTTATCAACCTAACATCCGTTACAGATACCTTGCCATTGATATGTACGTGCCCGGTTGATGCAAACAACGTATCACTCATGTAATATGAACTAATATCCAGCAGTGGCGGTACCAACTTAAGAGTTGGCTTTATTGAGCTATTAGGAAATGAAAATGGCGTCAACGGCGACGGTGTCAATGGCAGCCTGAATGGTTCAGGCGTAGAATCGTCGCCCAACCTCCGTCGCGTCCTCGAAAAGTCATGGCCAATCTTGGACGTTCTCAAAAACGAGAATGCTGATTCGCTGTTTAAATGGATCGGGAGCTGCATCGCCGAAGTTGTACGGGAAGGTTGTGAAACCTTCAATCTGCCCCGGGATCGCGAGCTTCCCATGGGTGTTACATTCAGTTTTCCGATGGTGCAGGAGACTTTAGCCGACGCCACACTTATGGCCATGGGAAAAGGGTTTGCGATCACATCTCGCCTGCATCTTGGAACCCATCTAATAAATGGCTACGAGACGGTGAAGACTCCAGACTTGCCTCCTATTAAGGTTACAGCTATCCTGAATGATGCGGTGGCGACCTTAGTATCCTTCATATACCAATATAAGGAGGATAAATACCACAAAGCGGCGATGGGGCTCATATGTGGCACCGGTAGCAACGCGACGATACCCCTTAGGAGAAGTACTCTCCACAAAGACAAACAACCCGGAAAAGTCAAGGTCTTAGATGAAGATTCGACAGACGACATGAAAATCGCCGTTAATACCGAATGGAGCATAAATGGTACCGCACCGGCTTTACGCAAGTTTGGCTTGATCAGCCAATGGGACGCCAGACTCGATTCCGAGGGTGAAGCACCCGGATTCCAACCACTTGAATACATGACAGCCGGCCGATATCTGGGGGAGCTTGGCCGATTGATGTTATTGGATTACCTTGAGCATCATATGAATATCTCTATAGATACTCTACCTCGACAACTGTTGACGAGATTCGGTCTCACGACTACATTTCTTAGTCAATTCCGGCCGCCGGACGCCGCGATACTACTAGAGAAGCTTGAGACCGAGTTTCCGGAGTCGACCGCCAAGGCCCCGTTCCGATGGACAGAGGATATAGCAATGGTGCTGTATAAAATCGCCAAGGCCATCGAAGTTCGGGCTGCCGGTATTGTCGCCGCGTCTATCGTTGGCTTGCTTGCGTGCGCCGGGGATATTCCCACCCGAGATATGCTTCGAGATAAGACCAACAACCACAATGGTGAGGTGGGACAGCAGCCGAAGGTGGAATTGGTCGTTGGGTATACTGGTGGCTGCATTGTTCATTTCCAGAGCTACTTGGCTGACTGCCAAAAGTTCTTGGATTCAATAATCCAGGCTGAGTTCGGGGACGAAGCTCCCGTAAGGGTTGTCATGAGCCCTTGTCACGATGGGGGAATTACTGGTGCGGGTGTGTTATGCGGCGCCTCTCAGGCAAAGTCTAAGGACGTCGATGTGTAAGATACCTAGGTCATCACTGCATGGATCGGGCTAGGAAAGTCTGGAGTTTGGAGAGGGGCTATGTTCACACTATTGTAGAACGGGATTATCATCGCGACCGCCGCTTTTCATCATACCAGAGTAACAATACGGGTACGTCTTCATGATAGACGTTTTTTATAAGCTAAGGTAGGTAGACATCGATATCACTCATATTTACGCTTGGGTGAGTTCCACCAACCTACATATAGGTATGCAATATCATACAATTACGGCCTAGTGTCGTAGGCTATCCCCCTGTGTTGAGTGGCTTGTTTCAAAAATTAAGATTGACCTGCATCCCAGGCGCAGACCTCATGTTATAAATGTTACTCACATCGGGATCTGGCGTCACTTCACGCGACATGAGGCCTATTTCAGAGAGGCCCGAAGTAATTTTCAATTCAGGTTAGACGAGCACCGCCGCATGCCGTAAGAGGCATACACCGTCCTTTTCTGTCCTGTTCTGCTTTTTTCCACCTTCACTATTCCTACATCTCTTGACATACACTATGTATGCATTATATACCCTGGCGAGGAGGCTCAGACTCAGACTACGCTCCCGGCCGAATGCGGTCGGTCATGCGGGCAGGTGCGCCTTACGTATCCTCGGAGTGGTTCCCCGCAGAAGGGACGAACCGACGTCTTAGTAAACCATGTCTGCCTGCCTCCCTGGGACCTAGGTAGAGAGGTGACGAACCACGGTAAATCGCCTTACGGACCGCCTATCGTACACTATAATATCCATCTTTTCATACCCATAAGTTTCCACCGACAACACAATTTTCTTCACTCTCACCGACACAATTGCGTCCTTTGTTGAGTGATTTTTTACTGATTGATCATTTTCCCATTGTGACATCTATATAGCTCTTCTGCCCATTGAGTGTTTTCATTAATTATTTTGATCCTAGAAGGTAGAACGATTCTATACTAGGTACTCAGCTATATGTAAGTCAGATTTCATGGCGATGGCGCTAGCGATTGCTTAGCCTTGGTTGTGGCTCGGCAATAACTAATCTTATTAGATCCTCACACGATCTCATCTCTCGGACCATTAGAATAGTCCTAACGTACCAATCCTCTCAATGGCGCACACGGCGGATGAGCACGATGACGCTCAATCGCACGAGTCTGTGTCTGAGCACACAGCGCTGCTAGGGGACTCGAGGGAGAGGTATACCGAGGAGCCTGCGCCCATCGCCATCCCTCGCGGCAATGGCGACAAATACGACGATGACGACGAAGGAAGCTCAACCGATGCGGACCCCAATGAGTCAGAATTGCGGATCGCACGGAGTTTCACGTCTGGTGCGTCCGGCCTCGCACCTGAGGCGTTCGAATCTGCAATGCTCAGGGGGCGCCGCCGATCCAGGAGCACGGTGCGGCGGGCCTCCACCGTGCGCAGCAGTTTCGCGTCGCTGTCACCACGGCCCATACCGAACGGGCATCATCACCACCACCATCATCAGGAGCAGCATGCCGATGCATTGGTGTCGAACGGCGGGAGCGAGGACCTGGAGGCGGCCCACGCCGACGTCGCCAAGACATACCTCATCGATACGGACCAGCGGCGGTTCTGGATCGTGTTCTTGAGCATCATGATGACGCACTTCATCGCGTGCTTCGACGGCACGATCATGGCGTCCTCGCACCCCGTTATCACGAGTTACTTCCACAGCTCCAATAGCGCCAGTTGGTTGTCAACCGCTTTCTTGCTCACGAGTACGGCGTTCCAACCCATTGTCGGTCGCTTGTCTGATACCATCGGCCGCAAGCCGCCGTATCTAGCCGCGGTCGTCATATTCGCGCTTGCGACTCTGTGGTGTTCGCTGGCGCAGAGCATGATGAGTTTCATTCTCGCAAGGGCAGCCTGCGGTCTCGGCGCTGGTGGCGTACTGGGTATGGGGAGTATTATCATCAGTGATTTGGTGCCAATTGAGTGAGTCCCCTGCTTCTATTCTTTTCGTACGATGCAGCCAAGGAGAAGACGCATATATTATACAATGCTAACTAGAAGAAAGACGGAGAGGTTCTTACCAGAGCTATATCAACATCGTCTACGGACTAGCCTCGGCGCTTGGCGCGGCGCTTGGGGGCCTGATGGCAGATAGCCTGGGCTGGCGCTGGGAGTTCGGCATCCAGGTTCCCCCTATCATCCTCTGCTTCGTGGTGGCGGTTTACGCCGTTCCGAGGGACCTCGGGCTACAGAACAAGCATCAGACTTTCGCCGAGGGCATGAAGACGTTCGATTTCCGAGGGTCTATTCTCTTGACTACATCTACTACATTCCTCATATTAGGCTTGGTAAGTTTGGAAATTTCCATTCTAAATAGTTGTGTCTGCTAACTAATGCTATATAGAATCTCGGAGGCAATGTACTACCTTGTAAGTACCTAGTCATCCCTCTTTACCCTTGGGCTATCCAATAGCGTGTAGTGTATGGCATTGCAAACTAACGCGTGAATTAGGGTCGCATCCATTCATCATCGCTTCGCTCGTAATCTTCGGCGTCTGCTTCCCTCTATGTCTCTGGGCGGAATCGCGACACGAGCGACCCATAATGCCGCTGGTCCTTTTACACAGCTCGCCGAGGGCTAACATCATCTTTGCCAATTTCATCGCCTCCTTCCTTCTTAATGCCATCTTATTTAATACGTAAGTCCTCATTTTGTCCCCTTTTTCATTCATCAACTCCGCTCGTCTCCAAGGGCCCCAAACCAAACGGCCAATCTTATGCAAGGCCCTGATAACCTTGACTGAAGAGAATACATCGAATGGGGATAAGAAAAGTATCTAACCATAACCTAGTCCTCTATTCTTCCAAGCCGTCCTCCTAACTAGCGCCACAACATCGGGTCTATATCTCGTAGTCCCCGTCGCCACGGCCAGCACAACCGGCACACTAACCGGCTTCCTAATCTCGTACACGCGCCGCCTCAAGTGGCCCCTAACCCTCGGCACCAGCCTCTACCTCCTCGGCACGGCGCTCCTCTCCTCCATGAGCCGCGGCTGGCCCGTCTGGGCCTACCTCCTCTGCCTCGTGCCCTCCTCCGCCGGCCAAGGCTTCCAGTTCCCGGGGACCTTCATCGCGGTGCTCGCGGCCAGCGAGCCGCGCGAGCAAGCCGTCGTGACGTCCACCCTCGTCCTCTGGCGCGCCATCGGCTCCGTCCTCGGCGTCGCCTTCTCCTCCCTCGTGCTGCAGAATGCCCTGCTGCGGTATCTAGTAGAGTACGTCCAGGCGCCCGCGGTTGAGAAGGCGGCGCTTATCGAGCGCGTGCGCGAGAGCGTCGAGGCCGTTGCCCAGTTGCCCGCTGGCCCGCTGAGAGACCAGGTCGTTGCGAGCTATGAGTCTGCTGTGCGCCTTACGTTCCTGTTCCTCGTGGGCTTCGCGGCGGTGGGCGTGGTGTTGATTCTGCCTGTGCGGCTGCCGAGGCTGGGGGCTCGGAAGTAAGTTCAATAGGCATGAGTGAGAAACGCTCTGTACATGTGGGTACCGGAGGTGTTCAAGTAAGGTAAGAAAGATATGGTGACTAGCAGAGCAACTAGCTAGTTCGATGGGAAAGGGATATCACATCCGCAGATGTCGGAGTCTTGTGTCATAGCGCATGATTTATTCATACAGCATTCTTGCTATTTTGCTTGTGCTTTTCCATTGTCTTAGGTATTCTACAGTGGGATGGTAGCAGTAGTTAGTTTAGGTATCATTTTCTAAAGATATACCATCCCAATTGACTCTTTCCTATTCTGCGCTGCTGCTCCGCAGTCGGTGTCAGGCAAAGATGCCTGAATACATAGTATTGTACAATCTCTGCGCCCTAATCCACCTCGTCCCGATGATCAAATTAGTGGTAGCCATTGACGCCATCCGACAAGGCGTCGAGCTCCTCCTTAGTCTGGCGATACGCCTCTTGCGCTTCGCGCTCTCTACGGCTGACGTAGCCGACCTCTTCTCGTAATGCTTCCAACCGACTCCTAGAGGCTATCTCTTCCGAAATGGCCAAGGACCTGAATGCGCTGAGGGCGAATTTGGCTTTCTCAAACGCCTCGTATGCCTCGCCCATCTTTGAGCGAAGCGTCTTGGCTCGTTGCTGGTAGCCCCCTAGGTGGATTGTGAGCTTCTTCTCAAGCTTCGCGCACTTCTCCACGGTGGCCATTGTGGATTCCTGTACCGACTGTAACATTCATTAGCATGCTTTACGGAGAGAAGTATTGGGTGCGTGGCTAGATAATGGAATTCTTACCTCGAAAGCCGCTTTCATCGCTGCCAACTGCTCCTCCTCCTCGTCATCTTCATAGCAACCAAGACCGAGTAGCAGCGCGTTGCTACCCTCTCGTTCCCAACTGGCCTGTATTTCCTCGGGTTTGGGTTTACTGTTGACCTCCATAAGGATCTTCAGGCGTGCTTCAGCCAGCGAGGCGTCATCGATCTGTTGTAGCTGGCTGGGGCCAATGCTGGGTTTTGAGCCCGGTACGGGGAATTTCACGGCATCATTCGCGATGAGCAAAGCGGCCTCCCTAGCGATTTGCGCCTCTACGGGATCAGACAGTGCAGACGCCTGTTGCATGAGCGCCTTCAAATCGACAGACTCAGGTCGTGGTAAATTCTTCTGCATGACTTGTGTCCGTCGTTTCCGTTCTAGTTGTTCTTGAGCTTCCCTGACGGCTCGCTCTCGTTGGTCTCGTAATTCGGCATCCTCTTCGAGCTCATCCACAGCCATAGCCTCCTGTTGGTCCTCGGGTATCTCAAGCTCCCACTCGGTTTCTTTCGGTTTTGGTAAAGAAGCGAGGCCTTGCTTGAGTTGATGTTTCATTGATAAGTCCTTAAGACGTACATCATTAGCCGAGCCTCCAACCATAGACATCTCCCGGTCAGCAGCATTGAGAGCGAAATTGTCGCGGGGCGTCCGTAGTGGAGTCTGGCCGGGCCTTCGAGGCGTAGCACCAACCCCGTTTACTCCGGTTCGGAGAGGCGTAGCTAAGGGGTTGGGCGTTGATACCACCTGCTTTCGAGGCGTGGCCCCTTCAAATCCCGTCGAACCAGTCCCTTCTTGAAGATCGGCATTCTCTCCTCCAAGCAATACTGACTGGTTCTCTGTAAGAGCTCGAATATTTCTTATTTCGTTTGCGACTCGATCCTCCTGCGGAGGGGCCATGGGCGTCCTGATCGGTGTCTGTGAGTTTAGGGTGGAATACGTATTTACGAGACCCCTGGTAGCATCGTTCTCGCTAGCCTGAGCAAGCAAATTTGCTCGCTCGCCCATCATACCCATCTTTACGATGTCCTCAAGTTCACCATCGCTGACCTGAGGGGATGGAAGGACGAGTGCTCGCCTCTTGCTGCTTTGCTCGGCCTCGCGAATCTTTTGCATCTGTCCGGCCTTCAAAGCTGCTTGCATAGAAGCCGAAGGGGCGTCTTTATCGCCTTTGCGTCTCTTCCTTTCGGCCTCGTCTTCTTGTTCACCCTTACGCTTATTCGCAAGCTGCTGTTTTCGGGGGTCAAACGCCGCTCGTTGTTTCTCATTTCGCGTCTGCTCGTCTGTAGTGTCGTAGAAACCTTGGGTGGGTGCTTTCTCGAACGGGATGTCGGCGTTGTAGTCCATCTGTCCCTTCTTGCGTGTCACAACTTTGATGTTAATGCCGGCGGTTTTGAGTTCTCGGCGTTTCTGTAAAGCAGCGAGTCGGCGGGATTCCTCTTGTTGGCGTTCTCGAGCCTTTCGTTTTGCCTTCTTGCCCTGGGTATTCGCTAGACGGGCGCGCGCCTCGCTCAGCATCTCCTTCTCATCCTCATCGAGGTCGATGGTGTCAGGTTTCGCAGGTTTGCTCTCAGGATCGGGGTCGACTTCGCCGGGTCGTAGTCTTCGCACATCATCAGCGGTGGGCGCCTGAGTCTCGCCGCCTTCGGGGCCGGTCAGGCCAAGGCCGGCTGATTCCCGCTGCTCGGCCTCGTCGAGGAGTTTCTGGTATCGTTCTAAGCACTGGTTCGCGGTACGACCAACAATAGGAGCGATGGTTCGCCATTGGGTAGGCATCAACTTGGCTAGATGAAGTAGCTTTTCGTCCTCTTCTTTGCTCCATTCGATCTTTTTGATGCTGGGGTCGAGCCATTCGTTCCATCTTGCTTTGCATTGCTTTGGAGTTTTTCGCGGTAGCAATGACGAGACACGCGCCCACTGGTTTAGACCATATTTAGAAACGGAAACTTTGAGGATTTCATCCTCGATGTTCGTCCACACTCCTCCTTTTACGACGGGCATCTTGAATGCGCATACGTCTATAGTATGCGAGTTAGATGGAAAAACCGTTGAATACGCAGGCTACAAAACGTAGTAAGAGTATTCGACGTAGCTAGGTAGGCTTGTTCCGAAATTCCTGCTACGAGGCGATTGATGGTTGATGATGGAAGTCTTGGCTTGACGCTAGAGCTGCGATAATGAAAGCTGCAGGTGGATACAGTGTGGATACGCGTTATGCTGCGGTAGAATACCGGGTAATCTAGGGACCGGCCCCACCTTTGACTAATGTCTATTATATGCATAATCTATGCATTTTGCATATTCGACTTAGTCATCGTCTTTCATCGTCTTTCATCGTCTTTAATGTTTCTTCTTTGTTTCTTCTTTGTTTCTTCTTGCGGTGTACGACCCCTTTTCGTTAACACTGAAGGCATTCGTTAACCCGGGTCGATATTATAACTTCATATCTACCCAATATTCATATTCGTCCCAAAGCTTTCCAATATGCTCTTAATATCTTCTCCTTCCCCTTACTGGAGGCTTTCTTGCATTGACCCTACGCCGAATTTAGGCCAATCCACATGTGGAAGTTAGACATCAATTGATCATAAGGAGGAGTACCTACCTTAAGTGTGCGTATTTTAAGAGAAACCACGAGGTATTGTCGTTACCTACCGGTATATGCTACAATATGTAGCCAAAAAAAAACTCA
Source organism: Hypomontagnella submonticulosa (assembly GCA_022984865.1). Classification (NCBI taxonomy): domain Eukaryota; kingdom Fungi; phylum Ascomycota; class Sordariomycetes; order Xylariales; family Hypoxylaceae; genus Hypomontagnella; species Hypomontagnella submonticulosa. Next base: position 528,335 of record JAJKLF010000011.1, read on the forward strand.
TACCTATTAGACTATCAAGAAGTCATGATTACATGTGGTGGTACTTCCTTACCTCCTACTATGTAGGCAGTCACAAAAATCGGGATTCAAATGAGCAGTGACGTACTCGGCTCACAGTCAAGGTATGTCCCTTATATACATGCATGCTGGTAAGTTCGACCTCCAAACCAAAACCAATTTTGTACCGCAGTTATCCCGTCGTGCTGTGATCAGTGCCAACATTATCTACATGTAGACAGGGCACTACAAGTCGCCGGGCACAGCAACAATCAGAACCCATTTTATCCATTCACTACACGCCAGCATCCGGAATCGTATCTTCATCTGTCTGCCTAGGTAGCGACCAAAAAGAATCATTTGTGCTTTGCAACAGGTCTTGTGCCGTTATACCATGCCAATAGGTTACCCACCAGGTCTTTTCACCCCCCTTCACCCTACTCAACCTAGTCCTGCTGCCAGCTTTCCACTATTTGGCAAACTACCCCTTGACATAGCATTCAGAATATGGAGATATTGCCATGATAGCATGGCGATCTGCATTGAGCAGCGACTGCGTCTTCCAAATGCAAATGGCGACCCATTCTCGATCCCATGGTCGTGGGCTCAATACTCGATTCGAATTCAACACCAGAGATTCGGTCTGATGTATGCGTGCGACCAAAGTCGAGCCGCGGTGCCACAGCTTGAGGACCTACATGGGACAATCCTCCCATGCACATGTCATGTCGGGTTAACAGAAAGCATCCCCCACCCTCTCATTTGTAACGACTTCTTCGTTGATTGGGAACGCGATCTCGTCGTCATGCCCCAGAGTAACTACAGCCAACACCACGCACCACCCCGCAAACCAGTGATATATACCCCAAACATACCGCTTCAGAAAATACAAAACATCCTGCTCGTATTCGGAAGTAAGAGAGAGACGTCACTGGCCCTTGATTGGCTCGGCTGGAATATTCGAGCGCTGCGCTCTCTAAAGACCGTTACGCTATTGGATGTGGCCTCATTCTTAGATTTCCAAAACGAGATGACTAAACAGGAAAGATACGCCTTAGATCCATCTGTTATAGATATCCTCCTCGACAAGAATCGGCCGGACTTCATATTCCCAGATCATTTCCTTCCCGGAGCAGATGATAAAGTAGGATTGCGCAGTCAAGTCGTAGACCAACCAACTGGTCCTGAAACGTCGACTACAACATCACGAAGTACGCAACAGCCACGCTTGCGGAAACTCAAACAAATTCCGGCATTAAGACTGCGTCCTACATTCGAGTGCCGAAACTTCTTCCTGGACCGGAAATCTAGCAAAGTACGTGTTGCTATTGTGCCCATAGGGCGCCCACCCAATGTTCCCCCTTCACGGCGCCACGTAAGGAATATTAAGTATGATCGAAGTTACGTGCCCATCGTGCTGGAATGGAGATACTTGATATCAAGGTGCATCGCATACAGGCGACGGTTTAATTTTATAGCCTGCGGGTTATATCACGATGAAACCAAAGGAACCGTCTGCGTTCCAGCAGCAGTAGATGTGAACGCTATCTGGGGAGTTGGGATGCCAGTCTAGGGCAAGAGTTCGAGGTCACCTGCTGTATGATTGAATATTGCTACTGGGTGATGAGGGAGATCAACGGTGTACTACTATCGTTTAGAGAAGCATGAGAGATGATAGCACTTAGTAATATGCCCCGAGCATACACAATCACCATTCCGATCTTTTAACTTACTCACTCTTCTCCCAGAATGGAATCGTTGATTTTCATCTACAACCTGGCGCCCGAGGTTACACGGTTCGCCCCGATTTTCGTCAATTACCTACATCAATTGTACCTACATGTACGTAGAAGCCAGGGATGTAGAGTTACGCCGGGCTCCTTGACGATGCCAATGTTTCTATATGGTACCGTTGTTGGCAGACGCGGCGCCCCCCATTTGGTCTCGGTAGAGTTATCCAAACGTCCACTTCCTAGGCGTGAAGTGTTTCGAGAATCGAGTGTGAACGTTATGGTAAGATTTTTGCAGGCTTGGTTCAAACTTATCCATGTCTCTCGCAGCGGCACGGGGATTGATTCCGTCGATGATCATCCGGGGTCATGGATTGACCCCTGACTAACCAGGGGTGAGGTAAAGGTTTAGTATTGGTAAAGGTAGGCGTAATTTTGTAGAATTTTGCACTGGAAGGTTCCTGGACGTATCCCCTTAAACTGTTGACGGTAATACTCTACAAGGAAACTTCAGTAGTCTACGGTTCAAGTAGTAGATTTAGTGTCGAGCCTTCGTTGAGATAAGCTCCGGGGAGCTGCGTACGCGTCTCTTTGGTATACCATTGTTCCAACCAGGGAATCAGCAATACATTAGCATCGTACCAATCAGTAACCTGCATGCAACGTCGATCACGACAAAAGACCCCCTGTCATGAAAGGCTTCAGATTCATATAGAGGCCAATGCAAAGTTAATCTCAACGAGACTGTCGGTGTTGCCGCCCTCGACCTGGTCTAAATGAATACCTAGCAAATCAGGTACTTACGCCTGCTTCCTTGAAATAGGAGAGGTGAATCAACGGAGATGAAGGCCGATTTGAATCTTTTCACAAGATCCGAGCGAGTATCCGTCAAAAAGCAAGTGGGCCACTCTACTGTAGGGACCTTGGCGAGGAACAGAGATGGAGGCCTAATTATTGCTTCGGTAAGCAGACTGACCTGCAGGTAATACTCCCGAAGGACACTGTAATATGCGTATAAGACGGAAGACCGGAGATCGCCCGTGGACGACATATCCCTGTTGCGAGAAATTCGGTAGCAGACGTGACGCCGCGTCGGCCCTTTTACGATTTATCAACCCTCAAAAGCAGAGCTCTTAACATAGGTTCCGGTTGATCACGCTGAGTAATAGAGTGATTTTAAAGAGTATACAGACAGAACTTTACAGCATATCACATATAAGCAATATTGAGGCATTTTATCGCGGTATTATTGATTAGTAAGACTGGCCCCTATAAATAACATAACCGAAAGCGAGTGGGAAGGGGAATACGTCCGCCGGCTTGCGGGAAAGAAAGTACGCGCGGGGAATATCACTTCGATAGCCAAGGAAACGTGAGCTTCTCAGTCTTTTGTAGCCGGAAAAATAGAGTAAGACGAAACAAGATTTCTTCTACACAACTTTGGTTGCTAAGTATACTATGCCTATTTGCTGTATAATCCAGCTTGACTTGGGAATGGTTGGTGGTCGAATATATCCAGGCACTAAAACTTAGATACTGGTCTATTCGCCGCGTTGTCTTCGCTCTATACTTGTTGCTCTGTTCTCGAAAGGTGTGTTCCGTAATAAAGCCCTTAAGATGATACTCGAAAGTTTCTAGGAAGAGATTTTATTAGTAAAAGGGCTAAATCCAAGGGTTACTCCAAACCATTAGTGTAGCAACCTGGTCTTGTACTGGTTCATGCATTCCAAGATTAATCTCAGCCTCAATAGCTAACTCGGCAGAAGTATAAGCTTATTTAGACGACGAATTCATATGCTTCTAGAGCTTGATAGCGAAGACCTCAGATTAAAGATCCCTCATCACGTATCGAAAACCATCTATGGTCGACGACCTGCTTACAAGGCGGAATAAACTTGACATCCGGACATACTCTACACTATTTATTTCTTTACTATCATTTCGTCTGCCTATATAGACCAATAAATCCATAGTGAAGCCGTCGACGTAGGATTCAAGATACTTAACCAACTCGCATATTTCCACCACACCCCCACGTCCATTCGGCGATTTGCACGTCTTTCGGGACTCGGTCTGCGCTCCTGTCTATCATATGAATGGCGGACATGGTGCTCTTGGATCTTGTATTCTTCGGCATAAGTAAACCCTGGGCAGGCACCCCGTTGATCTGCATCTATCCTAACCCATGTCCACGGATATGTGACTGCATATGCAAGATGAAAAAAAGAAGCGAAAAAGAAACAAAAAAGAAATGATGTTGTCCCATCCACATATATGCGGTGTCGATATTCAACATCGGATTCGATCAAGGCGCCCAAATGATAATGGTGTCCACAGGGATCGAACCCAAGGGCTTTGTACCTTCCAGTGCCCGTAGTGCAGCAGACTAACTACTTGCACCACAAGATACCTGATAGCACCTGTTGAAAATCGACTTGTTATTAGTGACTATAAGGGTAAACTTGAGGTACAGTGTTGATTGGTGATTGCTGGTGGTTGCTGGTGTTTTGGCAACTGCCACCTGGGTCGCTCCTTCCCGTGCCTGGACATGCACTGCAGGCACGCCCCACATCCCCCCTATTTGAACTCCTACTTCAAATGTATTATTGCAAGTACGCAGGATCACCGTCGTCTTAAAGAACGCTATAGCCTTTTATGGGAAACAGACACATCTCCCACTCGCAAAATGTGAGCCTTGTTGCAAATCCAATGATCGTAGTGGACCCAAGATACACTCTGAAGTGTCTACCCGTGGGGATCACTGTGCTTACGTGCAGGGTGAGTAATGCACTGCGCTGATTTACGGATATACCCGTTCTAGCTTCGGTGTCTCTACGATGTCATTGACCAAATTTTCTTACCATCAGATGAAACTAGCCCTGGTGATCTACTGTAGATGCCCGTTCGGTAAGTGGGTGGAGCGAAAGTTGATGCAAGTCACGGCGTCAAGGTATGTATAAGAGCTCGCGCCCAGTGTCCTTCTTCTGACTTAACCACTCCAATCATCTATCTCTAAATTCTAGCAAAACTTAATATGCGCCCTATAGCCTGCCGATATGATCCTGTTGAGGTTTCATTTACCTCCGATTCCAAGCGTGAAAGCTTCGAATTTCTAAGGGAAGCTACTTCCAAACCTATACCTGGTCTCGAGAATTGCAACGTCTTCGATCCCCGTTCCGTAGGAGTCCCTTGGCCGACATCACTGCCTGCTGCCGCACAATGCAAGTACTGGAAAGAGGCGGAGGACGCCGCAGCAGTCATGATGAATCAGATCGTTTCCGCCTCGGCAGGCGAGCAAGGATCCTTGCCATCTGAGATGGCGAGTTTGAAGTTAAAGGCCGCCAAACGACTTGAACTCCTCGACACGTCCGTCGCGGCCCCAATGAACATGTTTCCCGCAGCAAATGCGCCGCGGGCGAGAATTATGGCTGAGGCAAACTTACTTATCTTTGTGCATGATGGTAGGCTGTCTACATATATGTTCCCCTAACGAATTATCTCTCCTGACATCTACATTTCGGCGGAATCAATTCTGTAGGCTATACTCTTCGGAGCTGCCCATTCCTAGGGAGGTATGGTCAAAGATCATGTGTCCGTATCTGAGTGTTCACAAACCAGTAAGAGGGATGCTGACCGCTCCAATTTGCAGATGTCGTTGAGTCCACCGAGGTATACGAGAAAACAAGTCTCGCGATTTCGTACCATTTATTAACTTTTGCTACTAGGAAATGACGATCATCGACTCGGCCCTTGCTGATATCGTTAGTCCCGATAGCAAAGGGGCTGATAAGCTATGGAAAAACAGCATCTTCAACGAATTCTCTCAAGAAGTTATTCGAGAGGATCCAGTTGTAGGGCCGTTGTTCTTGAAAGGTATATTGAACTGGGTCCAGCACACTCGCGAGCAACTCCCCGCGTCTATGAAACTCAACACCTTGAGCGAATATATCGTCTACCGCATCGGGGACTTCGCCGTCGAGTATGTTCCATCTCGCCTTGCACCTACAGAGAAACGAGGTAGAGCTAATAGTCAGCAGCTTTTGCGATGCAGCACTGATGTTGACGTGTGAAATTCACTTGACCCCTTCTGAAATGGAGCCTCTCGAGACCCTGCATAGACTCTACATGACTCACTTTTCACTTACCAACGATCTCTACTCCTACAACAAGGAAGTCTACGCCATGCAAGAAACGGGCGCCGCGCTCATAAATGCCGTCGAAGTTCTTGAAACGACCCTCAACGTTTCGTCTCGCGCGGCGAAAGTCATTCTCCGAGCATTTCTATGGGATCTTGAGTTCCAGGTCGACGAAGAACTCAAGCGACTCCAAGGGGCTGGGCTTTGTCCTAGTCAATGGCGCTTCGCTCGTGGTATGGTAGAGGTCATGGCGGGGAATCTGTTTTACTCTGCGACTTGCGTGAGGTATGCGAGATTGATAGCTGCTTGAAGCTAATAGAGGGTAGACTCCTGTTCGTAGAAATGGTTTATTTGATCCGAAGGCACTTCTAAATACAGTTTGAGCTTGGGATTGCTGGATCTGGTATAAAAAGGCTTTGCGGATATTCCGAGACGTTCTATAAACTTTGTATAGTTGACCCATGATAGGCTTGTAATGTTTTCTTCTAGCTTTAGGTATGTGGTTGAGGTATCGTAGGCAGTCGTGTCTACGTGTATGCCTCTGTCTTCAGTTTAATCATGCATGAGTAGACGTATCCTCAATTCCTTACATCTCTCCTCATACACATCCCGGACATGCCACCACCCATCGGCATATAGTCGTAGAACCCAAATTTCTTGTATAGAAAGTTTCCCTCGGTAGAAGCCTCGATCCATCCGGGGAGGAAGAGCTGGTCGGCTAGATCACAACCCCACTGCATCATCATGCTGCCTAGGCCTTGACGGCGATAGTCTGGGTGCGTAAAGCAGATATGCAAATCTACGAGACCATCAGTGAAAGCTCCATGCCATAAATAACCTCAAATTGAACATTTCACAAGGTTTGCTTACGGATGTGAGGACCGGGGTTCTCCTTCCTCCGCGCTTCGCTCCAGACGCTCATGATCTTAGAAGCCTTCTCCAGCGTCTCTCCTTCCAACCACTCTGGCGGGGTTTCGTCGGAATCACTCGGCGCGCCACCGTTCAGGAACACCTTCCAGTTGCTGGCTGCGGCGATTCTCCCCGTGGTAGTATCGACGACTTTGATCCAGACGTCGTGGGGATCCTTTTCTCGGTCGCGTATGTTCTTGGCGATCATCAGAGGGAGATCGTCTTCGGACTTGCAGCCCATGAATAGCTCACGGATAACTGGCGGGAAGCATTGGTACTCCACGCGTGTTATTTCTGGGATGTCCTCCTGTTTGGCCCGCGAGAGAATGAACTGATTCGAGGACATTGTGTTTAACATGTATTAGAGGTGCCCAGATAGCTACTTGGTATATTAGCGCTTGAAATATTGTGATGGTTGATTTATGCTTTGTTCTTGCTCTTTCGGTAAATATGAGACGTGGTGAATATCAGGTGCGATTGGCTTGGGGGGAAACCTCGGTCCTCAGCTGTGCAACGTCGTACGGCATAGGCGTACTTATAGTATGGTGCGCCATTGCATTCAAACCGCCAACCCGCCAAACCGAGATTACATAATAGGTACGTATACAGTATGAAAACACAGTGAGCCTGTCATATTTGTACTGTGCTTAGGTACGTACTGTATTATGTCATGATTTCTCGGATTATATAATATTGAAATCGATTATATAATAAATACGTACAGTATATTTATACAGTGCATATGTTTATTTACACTGTATTGTAATACGTACCGTATTATGTCATTATTTCTCAGGTCGTACAACATAGATAAGATAAGGGATAACCCCTCATATAAAGCGACTTTTTTTCCTCGCTTCAAAAATTCAAAAACTTAGATTCTACAACATCAACATCACCACCAGTACGGCCACAGCACGGCTACCAGTAAGATCACTAGTAAGGTCACCTGTAGGATTGCCAATAAGCGCTTTTAGCCTATCAATTGATGCATCGCGATTCTGAACGTTCTAGGATAGATTCATGTAAATAAGCGTATACTTGAATGCCGCAATTACCGTAGTAATAAATACACTCTAATAGCTGGGAATAGCTTCATTTTGACTGCGGCGCCAGCGTCCTCATCTGGGTACCTAGGTACAAGGCAGTATAATGTATTATGTAAGATTCATGATGTATTATGTAAGATTGATTTGATGGTTTGGCGGGTTGGCGGTTTTAGTTCAAATGGTCCGCCGTCTATAGTGCATGCATGAGCTGTGCCGTCGCTGCTTGCGGGGTAGCATCAAGAATTTACTTAGTGTTAATCGGAGTTTACTAGGTACTTATTCTAGTTGCCTACATCCTAAGTAGGCAGTTGACATGGTCGGGATGGCGCCATCTAGGGATGAGTATAGTATTATCGTTCTTAGTTATTATTAGCTTTTTCGTCTAAATATATATTTGTTCGGACATTGATAGTAACCAACAAGACTATGGCCAGCGGCCCACAAAAGAGAACAAGGGCGTCTAGGTTCAGCTCTTCCCCCTGCGCTAGCAGTCGACCAAAAGCATATAACAACAGAAATAACAGATATAGTTAATCCACGAGAAACACGAAACTAATCTACCAAGACTTAGTACTTAAGCTAATCCCGTAAGTGTCTAGTAGCTTTATTAATATTACGTACCTACTTACTACACCTTTACACCTTTCGAAGCCCACCTGATAACCTTAGGGTTAATAGGGCGGCTTGGGTAAGGCCACAGTCGCCCATGACTGTTTATGTACATGTAGCCACAGCACCCCCTACGTCCTTCCATGAAGATACTGCCCTCCGCAACCCACTCCCCTAATTCAGGGGTCGACGGAGAAGAGGATCACTCGAAGTCATTCGAGAATAACTCCAAGTTTCAATAGAGCTCCATTTAACGCACACTGATCTCGAGTTGGATTGTGTCGCTGGCTTATGTGCCGTCGGATCATCCCATGCGAATGAGTAAACTCCGGTGTTACCGTGACACATGATTGTCAACCGAAGTGTCTCTATACAATGGTCTTTGAAACCTCAACATTAGTCTATAAACAGTTTCGGGAGGAGTCTGGAACTGACCTAGGTGGCTGTGAAGATAGTTCTCTTGTGCTTCGGTGATGTTCGCGTAATACATATCGCGATAGAGATAGAAGCGTAGTTGTCTCTGGGTAGGAGTTAGCTTGTTCTTCTTTAAGATAGGCGACGCGAACCACTCACCAGACAATGGAGCTCATGGTATACGCCAATGTTGGCAAGATAACCACCGTCCTCCAACTCTACTTTATTCTCCATGGACTCTCCTGCCCTCTCTAACTCTTCGCGCGTCGCTTTAAAATAAACTGCTGTATAATGTGTCAGTTACTGTACATTCATATATTCATATACAGACTTAGATACCAGCACTTACGCCTGATGAGCTTATCCCACGCCCTGTTCTGCTCAGGGGTTGGAGGCCCAGAGTATTCGCTATATTCATCGTGGTTTAATGCGTGTCTGCGGCCGATCTCATACTCGACAAATTGCTGTACAGGAGCTAGAATGTTACTCAGCAGCCAATATTCCAGAGTATTCAATGGAAACTCGTACACCATGACCGTTTTTCTAGTAGCTCTGATATACCGTCTCCAGGGCCACTTGTCACCAGTATATATAGAAGCCCTAGTAAAGCAATATGGAGTGCTACGAGATAGACTCTCGACCACGTCAGGATCCTCGATAGACCTGACGGCTGCATTTGTGGTGTCCATTTTCCCGTCGTCGTTGTATGCTGAGCCATCAAAGACTCTTCCTCCTCGTTGAGGTCATCGCGAACTGGTAAAGCTTTGGCTGTGCCGGCCATATTGATAGCATAGAAAACGTCTTGAGATAGGACCAGGCGGGCAGTGAAATTAGCCAGTAGTTCAAACCTCAAGTCTACGAGGTATAGGTATGACAAGGGTGAAGTTGAAGTTAGTAGACGCGTATAATCCTACCATTACATCCTTCAGCTACAGGTCTTTAAGTGAGCGGGCCCAAGTGGCCTACAAAGCTGTGTTGCGGCACAGCAGAGCCAACGCAGGATAGCCAACAGGAGACAGCGCCATGGATTACCGTCGACCAAGCGTGCGGATCTTTAGCGCTCTCCCCCCTGGAAATGTTACGTCGGCGGAACGAATTGCTGGGATCGGTGGGGCAGCCCTATGGGCACCGCCTCTATCATACAGAGATCTGCAGACTGCAGATGCCAACCTATCCTTCTCAGCCCAATGAAGTTTACATATAGTTGTCTACAGCTGTACAGCCTTCTGTACAGTTGCAATTGCAACACGCCTAATGCAACCGGCTCCTTGATTCCGAGCGTTGGCGTCGTCCGATTGTTACGCCACGTCAATAACGTTTCTCAAATTGTAACGGTCGAGCGAACAGTGCCCAGTACCGACGGATAATCCATGTCTCCGCCATTTCGAGATCAGGGAAATGTTGACCGAAAGTTCTTATATAAAGACATAACTCACTCAAGTTAAGATCTATAACTACGACAAACCAAAACACGCACCGGACAGAACATCGTATTATATCAGAACGCTCCTATCAATCAACATGCAGTTGTCCAAGGTTTCGATCGCTGCGCTTGCCATGTTCATTGGACTCACCGTAGCAGCTCCATTGACTGGAGGTGAGGTGGTTCTTCTGTTCTTGATATATGGGGTCTAACGAATAATTATAGATATCGCGCTTGACAAGAAAGCTTCTACCGTCGCCGCTCATGTTCAAGACCCCGACAAGCCGACCGCTCAGGGCGTCGAATACGAGGCCCGTGTTTTCTAGACCTGGAGAGGGGATGGATAAGGGGATCCACACGTTGGCTTAGAGCCTAAGGAGCCGTATTATGTTAATCCTACAGCTCGGGGCGCCGACTTGGTTTGGGAGTTACTGTGAGGATTTGGTGTTGGTATGCGGAAGTGGATTTAGTATAGGACCATAGTTATCACAGATATTTAACCTGAGTCTCACATGTACACATAGCCGCCCTATGGCTGCTCGATGACGTGAATCCATATGTATGGCTCGTGAAGATCATAACCCGTTAAAGAGTGTCTCGGACAGATAGTTGGTTTTCCGCAGTGACCGCTGAAGAGGGCGGGAGTTTTCGCCTATCCGTAGACCGCGACGTTGTTGGTGTTCCGTAGTATTCTTAATGGCCCTCGGCATTGGGGGCGGAGAAGTTGGAAGTGCTATAAGAAGGATGATCTTCGTCAGCAGTTATGAGAGGAATATGCATAAAGCTGCCAATCAAATGTTGCGGTGGGCTGCTGTGCCTCTTGGTAGGTATTCCGAGCCTCAATTGTGTGTTTAGTTTCTCGGTCCATTGGCTGCAGAAAATGGGGCTCTGATGCAGGTGTGATAGTGTTGCAACTCAAATCCAACATTCCGACTCAGCCGTTTCAAATTGAGAAGCGTAGAAGGTCCTTGGAACATGTCATTTATATCTTATTTAGGCTTTCCATCTGCAGAATGCAAGCGACTTGTATCACCTTACCATCAGACTCCCGGAAGATCCTATTCGGCGCCTGCTCGTTTTCATACTTGTGTGAAGTGACACATCTGAGCATGACTTGGACGTCGTCAAGTACTGATTGAAACAAACTCAACTCAACCATTGCGATGAATGCAGAGCAAGCATACTATCAACGGCCGGGTCCGGTCGAGGCGGCGGCAATTGCCTTGCCGTTATTAGATATTATCTGCGTGCTCCTAAGATTTCAAGCAAGGAGAACTCAAAAGCAAGGCTTAAAATGGGACGACTGGTTACTTATACCAGCAACAGTAAGTTGATGGTAAAAGTATCAGGTATAATTCAATGCTGACTAGTATGATAGCTGTTAACATTGGGGATAGGAATAGCGGTAGTCTATGGTGTCGAGAAAGGGGCGGTCGGATATCCCATTCAACTGCCACCAGATTTCGCGGGCAACTGGCTCGAAACTAAAACATACCAAATAACCCTAAGTTGGCTGGTACTTACCGAGACTCATAGTATTCACATGTATGTGGACACTGACAGGAACTTCAGATACAATGGGCTTTCGATATGATGCTCCCAGTAGCCCTAGGGCTTATCAAAATCAGCTTCCTGCTCTTCTATCAACGCATCTTTGCCGTCCAAAAGAAGACATTCGCCGATGTATTGCTTCTTGTCCTCATTATTCTCGTGTCTCTCTGGACGGCGGCGTTCTTTTTCACATCGTTATTCCAATGCAGGTTGGATTTCTGGGCCAACTACGGCTCGGCAATGGAAATCCAGACGAACTGCATAGATACCACGACTATGGTGTTCGTACTGAGTATTACCGATTTCATTACAGATGTCGTTATCATCTGCATTCCTATTCCCCTTGTAAGTAACTGCTTCTGACTAAAGGAAGGAATATGAAAAACTAACATTTGCCAGGTCTGGAGATTAAACTTATCACTCCGCAAAAGGATGGCCGTCATCGGTGTTTTCCTTCTCGGAGCCGTGTAAGTGTCTCAAAGGCCTGGGTCTAATCAGGTAGCTAATATTCATCAGGGCCCTCGCAGCTTCACTAGTCCGCCTCGTTATGATGACCGAGATTATCACAAATTCTTTCAAATCTAATGCCGACGGACTTCGTGAGTCTATAAGAAACATGCTACTGTGTAGTGTTCTAACGAAATATCAGTCTCAGCAACTCAATTCCTTTACTGGGGATTAGTTGAATGTGGGGTTGGTATCGCTGCTGCATGCTTGCCAACTCTCCAATTTTTGATCAGAAGTTGGTCACGGAGCTCCGTTAAATCAGATAATGCAGCAACGTACAGCTCCCAATCAGCACGGCATCAGCATTCAAGCCACAGCAAAAGGTCTCACCATAGTGAGCAGCCTTTCAATGAGACGGTGCAGATATACCCACACAGTAGCTATGATGGGTCAGACACGGAGGCGTGGATACAGGGGATGAGAAATGTTGATGGCGTCCGGGGCGGTGGGGTGTACAATATGGGTAGTGTCAGGGCCATAGAAACTGTTTAAGGCCCCCGTAATGACTGGCTCGCATAGAAATATATACCTACTTGTAGGCAACCGTCCATGTCCATCTGAAGTTCTTCGGGAATTGAGCGCTTTCAATCCCCGCCCGATCATGTAACAAACACTTCTCAACTAAAACGCAATGCGGAAGATAAACATTACGGGCCGGGAGGCATCCGTTGATTGAGGTGACTTGAGGATTGTTGCCTTCAAAGGAGTGTAACTTGGATGACTGGTTGATCTAGATATCACGTGATTTAAATTAGGAGATTGACCAATTGTTGTTGGTCCGGCGTATTTGACATGATGGTCAAACCCGTGTCGAATTGCCAGACTTTTGAATTCTCGGTTTTATATGGACTCGACTTCGAATTTCCTGGCCTTGACGGAACACTTGTCTGACCACTAGGCGCTTTGACGATCCGGCGACTATGGACATGAAAGACTGTACCATAAGCTCTGAAAGCTATGAGAAATTTGCACGGAGCGACAGAAGCCAGAGATCTAATGAGAGAGTCCAAGAGCTAATAGACGGTGGTCTCATGAGTCAAGGTAGGAGTGGATTGTGTATGGTAACTCACATTAACTTACATGTACTAATGTGTTTTAGATGCCATATACCGGAGATATACGGAATTGCTTTCGTATAATCAGCGCTTTAGTCGTGATGATTTGCCTCGGATGGGGAATATCAGACAAGCGTTCCGCCAACTGCGTGATGCAGAGACTGGATGTAAGTTATCCCCGGATAACGAAATAGCTGTGATTCTGAGGACTGATAGAAACATCCGTGAAGACCTATCGGAAAATAGATTCAGCCTTACTGTGGCAGGGGAATTCTTACACATTAAAGCTCTGGACGGGTTGGCGCTGCTGTTCGATATTTTCAGCTGGCACGCATTCTTTCCATTTCCAGAATTGCATACCGACGGGGGAGTTCCACATATAGACGAAGATGCTTTTATACGTGCTGTATGTTTGTTGGGGCAGAATCCTACACCCCGATATGCTCCCAGATTCTTTCCTGCCGCACACGATTCTTCGACTGGGTGTTGGGGGCCGCATCATGTCTGGCTCGTCACCAACAGAGGCAAGGAAAGAAGTGATTTTCTCAGACGTCTCTTCCGAAGTCTCGCTGTGTATAATGGTACCAGTGTGAGTTATAGGACGAAAATCTTAGTTCCTCGAGTTTTTCTATCTCAACCACTGGGAGGCGAACCAAACGATGACGGCGACGCGGAATATGAACACGAAGTCGTGATAGAGAAGGAGAATGAATTATCAGTGGACATTCAGGACACCCTGGCCGAATGTTCACCAGACAATGACGATCGGCTAACGGCGAATCCGCTTCGGGAAAGCTACGAGCTCGTCCTACCGTTGCTCCCTCATCACACGCATGACCTCGCTAATCTTCATGTTCCGACGACGAAGCTTGTAACTTTCATACACTTTCTCCAACAAGTACAGGCTGTTGAGGAAGAGCCTGGAAGTACGTCTGCAGAGTTATCCGAGGAAGAAAGCGAGCTAGACCCGTTGTCGGATTTGATAGTATCGGCCGAACAGTTAAGTATTGAGGGACGGCTTGACTGGGGACTGTTTGACACGGTAATGTCGAAAGATGCGGTAACGTGTTATAAACTCAACTAATTCTCGGACAGTCATTGGCTAATACCTATCAACAGGAGTTTATCGCAGATAGTCTGTCGGATATCGTCGAAATATTTAGGGATCCATTGTCTAAGATTTGTGTTTAGCACCTGAGTAGCACAGTCCACGGCGCGTGTAGCCGCTGAAAGATATTTACTCGGAGGGCATTGAAGAAAAGGGGTTAAAAAGATTTAGGTGCACTGATAGCTAAATAATAACTGATAATGGCTTAGACTAACAGCATAGCGGGTCGTTATTCATGTAAATGGTACTGGCCCCACTAGCCCCTGTATGTACTAATTGGTTAAACCCCACGTAACGCGTACCAAGACGCGTACCCGCGTCGTTCATTTACATAGACCCATTAAACCAGTATGAGAACCAGTTTTGTATGGAACAGCAACCTTGGAGGAATATTCTCGTGTCTTTGAAGTCCGTATGCTATAGGAACTTCAATTGACTTACTAACTATGTTATCCGCTTCATCTCCGGTCATCTTTCCTGCCAGCTCCTCGCCGGTAGCAGCAGCAAAGCGCACGAAACCACATCCCGACCCCAACCCTCGACCCCGTGCGAAAGCCGGCTTTCTCCTTGACGATGACTCCGAGGACGAAGATGAGCTGCAGGAACCTGCCCCCAAAAAGCGGATGCTTAGCAGCCTTAGTGAGAACGTGGCCGCCGAGTATACTGAGCCATCCTCACCTCCGTTAACGGTTCCGAGTATAACGATTGAGAATACTACGTCGACGCCTTCCAAAACTATTCCACAACCAAAAGACGATGGGATTGGTAGCCAGCCATCCATAATGAGCTCTATATTCAAATCTAGCAACGTATCATCTATTTTCGAACGAATCTCTTCTCGACAAGCGCAAAGCAGTTTCAAGATCGCTACATGTTCAGGCAATACGGTAGATATCAAACAGCGAAAGTCGGGCACTGGTGTCTCTTACGAGCAGATGGTTGCTTCACGGTCGAGGACGAAGGAGGGCCGAGCGAAGAAGAGTTACTATGGAATTGAGATACACGAATTGGTCGAGGCCGCTTCTAAGGAACTCGCCAACGCGCCCTCGAAGTCTGACTCTGCCCCCGATGAACCCATGCCTTCGGTAGAGGCCGTCAAGAAGCCGAAGAAATCACTTCTATGGACCGAGAAATATCGAGCTAGGAATTTTATGGATCTGGTCGGTGATGATCTCACGAATCGACAAGTTCTACGATGGCTGAAGAGATGGGACCCAATCGTCTTCCCCGGAGCAGCGAAGTCAAGGTCAATTACGAGGCGACCAGGGGCGAAACCGGAAGCGGAAGAGGAAAAGCCACACCGGAAGATTCTCATGCTCACCGGCCCTCCTGGACTTGGGAAAACTACCCTTGCCCACGTCTGCGCGAGACAAGCGGGTTACGAAGTAATGGAGATCAACGCTAGCGACGATCGAAGTAGGGATGTTGTGAAGAACCGAATTCGCACTAGTTTGGGCACAGAAAACGTCAAAACGGTGCAACAAAACAAACCCAAAGACGGAAAACAACAGAAGGTTGCACGTCCTGTCTGCGTAGTGGTCGATGAAGTTGATGGTGTCGTGACGGGCTCAGGTGCCTCTGGGGAAGGTGGCTTCATTAAAGCCTTGATAGATTTGATCACGGTTGGAGAGAAGAACGCATCGGGCCAGGAAACGGCCGCCCAGAATTCCGGGCGTCGCAAAAAGAAGGGCGACGATTTCCGTCAAATGCGGCCCCTTATCCTAATCTGCAATGATGTCTACCACCCGTCGCTGAGGCCACTGCGCCAATCCAATCTTGCCGAAATTATTCATGTTGGCAAACCCACTATCGATGCAGTCGTCACTCGCCTCAAGACAGTATTCGAGAAGGAGGGCATCCCATGTGAGAAGGATGCTGCGCGGAAGCTCTGTGAAGCGGCTTGGGGCATGAGCGGCGGCCTTGACGCCAAAAAGGGGGCCGAGAGCACAGCTGAGGGAGATTTACGAGGTGTCATGGTTGTGGGCGAATGGGTTGCCGGCCGTGTCAAATCGTCATCTCTAAAAGGCTCGCTGTGTCTAACACGAGAATGGGTTGAGCGCAATATCATCCATGATTTAGCCCATGGCGGCGGCGGTGCGAGAGGCGTCGGACGGGGTAATGTGAAAGACATCGTTACACGTGTCTTCCAAGACGGCGCCGGGTTCCCGAAGAGCAACGTGCTTATCACAGCACCCTTGCCGAAACATCGAAACGAGCAGCCGCAAGCACAGCTTGGATTCTCAGAGCAGCAGAAGAAGTATGGCATGGAGCGTCTGAGGGAGATGATTGAGACTAGCGGTGACGTGGACAGGGTCATGACGGACGTCTTTCTAGACTATCCGAACCACGAGTTCAACGACGATTCGTTTCTATCCAAGCCGGATTGCGCCTACGAGTGGATGCACTTTCACGATACTTGTTCATCGAGGCTGTTTAGAAGCCAAGATTGGGAATTAGCTCCCTATCTCTGCCAACCTATTCTCGCATGTCATCACTTATTTGCATCGCCCATCCGACGTAGTAATATGGCCTATGACCGAAAATGGGGTGGGGGTGATGCTGAGGACGAGGCTCCACCACTCCCATTCTCGGGGCCAAGAGCAGACTTCGTCGCACGTGAGACCGAAAAGGAGAACCGTGCGGTTCTCCAAGCGATGCAGGCTGATCTGCCACCGACTCTTATGCGCTCTTTCCGTAGCCCCGAGGATATCGCAACAGATTTCCTCCCGTACCTTATTCGTCTAGTGTCCCCAGATGTGAAGCCCGTCGTTGTTGGGGGTAGCGGGGATCAGCGGGGCACAGCGAGTGTTCGAAAAGACACTGAGAAGACCATGGTGAAGCGGGCTGCTGATGTCCTAGCCCAGGTCGGCATTGAACTTCAAAGGGGGAAGATCGAGGACCCGTCCCCCTTTAGTAGGGGGCCGCAGTGGGTCTACCGCATGGAGCCGTGAGTACCCATTTTTTCGGGCCACTAAGTTTATTATAACATTTGAACTTCCCGTAGCTAACATCTAAGTAGTGACCTCGACCTTCTCTCATCGTTCGAAACGTCAGCAGCCGTCCTCCATGGCACGCAAGCCCCGACCCGCTACGCCGTTAGGCAGGTTCTAGACCAGGAGTTGCAGAAAGCGAAGCTAGAACGTGAGAGGTTGGCCCGGCAAGCACGCTTCCGGGCCGGCAATCCTCACGCCACAGCCGTCGAGGATTCTTTCATCTTCGATGACAATAAGGAAAATAGTACACCCAAAGGGCCGGTATTGCCCGTCCTCGGGGTGAAAAAGGACTTCTTCGGACGCGTCATCGAGAACACGGAAGCTCGTGCGCTGAAGGAGACGAATGCTAATGGTAGACCGAAGAGCAGGAGCGAAGGAGATGGGGCGTTGAAGGGCGAGGCGAAGATCTGGGTTACGTTTCACGAGGGCCTGAATAATGCGGTCAGGAAACCCATATCGCTGAATGAATTACTCAGGGGCTTGTAATGATGGGTGATGTACAGAATTACTTTTGACCCTGAGGGCTGACTGCACGGTTCTGGTTAGGGGGCATGGCTACGGCGTTTAGAAGGATAGCGTGTTGTTTGTTGAATGAATATAATGCGTACGACATGTATAATTTACCACTTACTGCGGTGCATGGTGCCAATCTCCTCCCGTAACTGCAAGACCCTAATACTTACATGTACATATGTAGACTGCTAAAAATATAGTATATGAGCTGGCGTTTTGTATGTATTGACTTGATCATCTAGTTGTTGGCGTATGAGAAGACCTGTCTCATTTAAATACATATTCTGGCCATGTCTCCGCGAACCGTACCTGAAAGCAATCGCTTGAATACTCGGTTCAGCATAGACATGACCTGTAAGTGTTCGATTATAACGTAGAAAGAAGTAGGCACTGATTAATACAGTGCATTTTTACAGTACGAAGTTGGAGCTATGGTGGAGGTGGAGAAAATAGGGGGGAGAAAAGGGGGGGAAGAGGGAAATTTGCAACCATCGTGAAAAGTAAAACGGAAGGATACTTGGGAATAATACCGCAAAAGGCGTGCACGTAAAAGCAAGTGGCTGCGGCAGCTCCCAAATAGTTTCAAGCCTGGGCCTAGATGATAAATTGTGCCTAGGTAGTTACGGATTATGTGCTTGCATATAATACGTGCTGGTATAAATAAATAGAGATTAAAAAAATGGCAAAAAAGCTCGGTAGCCCTAGGAGGAATCGAATCCACTACCTACGAAAAACTCCTTTGAAAGTGTCGTACTGTCGAAGTCACGGGCGTTTCAAAGAAACTAGTACCGGTCCAGCATATGACACCCCAGTGGTAGTTTTCTCTAGCCTCTTGTCACCCAGGGATGCTTCCTATGTAGCGGGGTCGGCTGAACGTTTGGCTATTATTACGATATATAAGTTTAAGTTAGAGGTAGGCCGTTTATTGGCCAAGGTATCTCGTTGCCCCGGGGGAGAACCGAAGAAAAGCCCGGAGAGGATGCGGCGGCAGGCACAGCGGTGAGCCGTGACTGCCGGGCAGTAGTCGTAGCTACCCTAGGCCTTTCGGGATAATGGGTGACGTACCTTCCTAGGGGTAGACAACCCTCCAACTGAGCCAGAACACCTTTGGCAGCATACAGTCTATTAGTCTACCAGAAGAGACACTACATTCTGCCAGAAAGACGACTCTGTACGCGACGAAATCTCTTTATTCATCAGTCATACAATAATTAGGGGGGATACATTAGGTTTAAGATGTAAACCTTTCTACCGAAGCCATCATTATCACGCCCCCTTTTCCGTCTCGCCCATTTCTTCCAGGACATCCCGGAACATCTTCGCCTCGGCCTCCATCTCCTCCGCGGACCGCGGATGCCGTTCCGAGTCTTCGATACTAGGGAAGCTACCACCTGGCTCGGGCCGGTCCCCTAGCTGTCGCTGGAGCTTCTTCATCTCCCGATCCCATCTTTTACCGTCAGTGTATGTTACATCCAGCTGCCTACTGCTTATCCGAGACATAAGGAGTCAAGGCAAGGTGATAAGACTTACAGGGCACCTCCGACATTTCCCTCCTCCGCGGCCATCGACTCGTAGATCTGGTCTCCCGGACCGGGTGCTTCCTTTGCTGTGGAACCGCGAATCCGCGGGATGACATGAACATGCACGTGCGAGACCGTCTGGCCGGCCTCGGCGCCATCCTGGATCGCTATGTTGAAAGATCCAGCCTCGGGACTACCATCTGCTAAAGCATCGTGGCTGTCTCCGTTCTGGTTGGATGGCGATGGGGAGAAATAGTGCCGCGCTAGCATGCGTTCTACGCGCTGCACAGCTTGGAAGAGGTCCGTCAGCTCGGGCGCGGACAGCTCCGTTAGCCGCCGGTATGGCTTCCGGGGGCATACTAGCACGTGTCCCGGGAGTAGCGGCTTCAGGTTTACGAGGGCAAATGAATGGGAAGTTGTGAGGAAGACCTGTGCGTTGTTAGTAACGCTAGATTAAGAGTCCTTCTATTGATATCAATATAAATGAATATCTTCGGATATAACGGAATACTAATTCACCGCTCATCGTGATCGTTGCTCGGTACTCAAACGGGAACTTATATGTCAGAGTATTGAGGCTTCTCGTGGACATAAGTATAGCTAAGTGAAAGCTTCAACTCACTTGAGATGTGACCTCAAATGGGCCAAAGTGGATGGGCCCGCTCGGACGTGAACTCATGCTGCGTTTCTGAGTAACGCTAGTAAAGATGAGATTGAATATTGAGCCGCCTTTTCGAAGCATGACCTTAAGTAATCTAGACGGCGCTACTGTATGATGGTCATGGTATATATATAGGAATATAAATCGCTTCAGCGCCCGCGCACCATATCTTACGATATCTTTATGCAGTTAGGGAGTCCTAATTTTGGTGAATTTGAAATTGCTACGCTACGCTACACAGTATGGTTTGGACCTTTTGGACCCTGGTGACGAGTATGACGTAGTTAAAACTAGGGTCCGAAAGCATATCGCGCTTACGGCCTTCCTTATTTCGACGCGACTACTTTCCATATTCTTTCTTCCTTACTGTATTTTGCTATTTTTCCTTTCCTCTATCGTTTTCGCATCTTTTTCTTGCATCGTAACCTTCCGGCACTTGTTTTTTGAACGCGACTCAAGACCGCTAAAATTGGCATTTTCTGGGTTACATGCATGTTGGACATACATTTTCGGTCATCTGTTCACATATTTCCAAATACCTGGATTTTGCTGGACACCACCGAGCCACGAAGCCGCCTCATCACTAAGTTGGGATACCTCAAGTGCTACGATACGAAGCCGTAAAGGAAAAATCATGCATACTATTATTAGGCCTCATCCAATGTCTACGTAGTGTCGTTATTGTTAACCCGATTGTCGGGAGAAGTAAATGATGTATGCAATAAAAAGAATAGCCTAAGGTGCTGCACCGAAATCTTTTCGCTCGATACCCATTCGGTCGCACATACTTCTAAAGAGTTCGTGTCGCTCCCACAGTCTAATTGGAGTGTCCAGTCCGGCAATGCGCCCCCCTTCCAGAACGCAGATCCGGTCATAGCTAAGAATAGTCTGGAGCCGATGTGCTATCGTTAAGACAGTCTTCTTCGCGAACGCCTTTAGCATTACCTCCTGAACCATGGCCTCCGTCTTGGGGTCGAGTGACGAGGTTGCCTCGTCGCAGATTAAGATTCGCGTATTCCTTAGCAACGCACGAGCAATGTTTAGGAGTTGACGCTGGCCTTGAGAGTAATTTGCTCCCCCCTCTTCAACCTCGGCGTCCAGGTGGAACCACGACGATGCCGCTGTCGTGCTTGCGCGGTCCATCCCAACTCGGTGAAGAACGTCCCATAGTTCCACGTCAGTGTATTGGCCGAAAGGGTCAATATTCGATCGGATTGTTCCCCGAAACAGGATAGGGTCCTGGGATATGATCGAGATGCGTGATCTGAGTATATGTAGGGGAATACGCTTGATATCTAGGCCATCGATGGTAATCTTACCCCCTGAGAGCTCGACTAATCTGAATAGAGCTTTAACGATGGATGACTTGCCAGCTCCCGTTCTCCCAACAATACCGATCTTCTGGCCACTTTGGATATCCATACTCAATCCTCTCAGCGTCATCGGATCCCCCTGCTTGTATTGCATCCTCACGTTCCTCATGGCAATTCTTCCTCTGCTCGGCCAAGCCTTGGGGACATACAAGGCGCATTCCGGTGTTAGCTGAGATCCCTCCCTAGGCAGTTGTGTTCGGTAATGATAAAGACGTTCCGCGGAGGTCATGGAATCTTCAAACTCCCCTAACTGCTGCACAATCAATTGGACCTGGATCCTAAGGGCGAGAATGCTAGACAGCACGGCTCCCGATATGCTAGGGTTTGCCTTACCTCCACCGAATATGACCAATAAGCCAGTGGTCATGACCGCCGAAACAGCGATAAGATCCAGCCAAACCGCCAACCATCGCTGGACGCCGAATGAGAGAAAGACCGCTGCATTCATATTGTCGATAGCATCGCGGATCTTCTGGGCAAAACGAGTATGCATACCGTATGCTCTGATAGTCTGCATCCCCGACACTGATTCGGAGAATTGAGAAAACATAGCCGCACGAAACGATGTCTCGTGACGCCTAAGATGCCGCTCGGACGGCCTGTAATAACCCGCCGCACAGAAGAATCCGACTGAGAGTGGAACTAAAGCGATGACAGATAAGGGGAAATAGCACATCAACAAGATACAAGCAGCGGTAACCGATGCGATTGAGGCCAGCGATTTGCACAAGGAATCGGGCAGCTGCTGGTCCACCACATCAGCATCCTGTGTGAATAGATTCACAATTCGCCCGAGAGGCTCCGAGTCGTGGAAAGACATAGGCGCTCCGACTACCTTAGCGATGGTGTGTTCTAAGAAGTCCCGACTCGCTCGGACGCCAAGCACGGAGATGCTAACGGCAAAGCAGATGGTGAGGATAGCCTGCCCCATAGCGAGGGCAAGGTAGATAATGATGTAATGGTTTCTAGAGAGCCAAGAAAACTTATTCGACGTCCAGTATGAGAGCCATACGAGCGTCATAGTGCTGGCGCCTTGAGCTAAAATGAGGAGTATAATAGGTATGGCGCCGTTGAGAAGGTAACCAGAGGACCGGACATACGCTTTAAAAACAGCTAGCGGCCCCGTACGGGCTTTGGGTTCCCCTCCGGCGAGCGACTTGTTCTCATCAGCTGCTTGTTTCACCAGGTACTCCTCGCTTGACATCGAGGAGACAGAAAGACCTCGTTCATGTTTCACGACATCTTCCTTTTCGTTTTGCACGGTGGTCTCTAACATGGCCCGGAAATCGGGTTCAGTCGCAAGAAGATTCGAGTATGTATCCATGGCTCTTATGTAGCCATTCTCCATCCATAGGATCTTGTCGAACCGAGGAAGATATCTTTGCTGATGCGTAACGACGATCCTGGTCTTGTCCGTCAGCACACCGCAGATGGCCTTCTCAAACAAGTGTTGTCCAACGTGGGAATCAACAGCCGCCAGAGGATCGTCTAAGAGGATAAGGTCACAACCCGCATATATCGCCCTTGCTAGAATGACCCTCTGGCGCTGACCACCGCTAAGGTTAGCACCTCGCTCGCCTATTTCCGTGTCCTCGCCGGCTGGTAATGTTGTGATGTCAGCTGTCAAAGCACAGGACTCAAGAACTTGTCCATATCTTTCATTATCCATAGGCTTGCCGAAAAGAATGTTGTCTTTGAGGGAAGTGTTCTGGATCCATCCATTTTGCGGACACAGTATTCTTGATGAAACCCCTATTTTGACCTCGCCCCCAATTTTTGGCATCTGCCCCGCAAGCGCAAAGATCAGCGACGTCTTCCCAGACCCGGTCGCGCCGACTACGGCTATGAGCTCGCCTCGAGCGATAGAAAGGTTAATGTCGTTTAGTGAGTATGGTCCATTTCGTACTCTAGATCCATTTGGCTCTCGAGTCTCATTCATGGTTTGAGGGCTCGTGGACGCTCTCCAGGAGAAAGTTCCCCCCCTCACAGTAATTGCCGGCTCGGAGTCCTTATCCCAAATAGTGTCCTCTTCATATTCGTGCATTAACAAGAACTCCTGCAGTCGCTTCATGGCTGACCAGCCATCGACAACCTGTCTTACGGATACAGACAAGGAAGCGAAGGGTAGACGAAGAGTATTGAAGACAACAACGGACGAGAAGACCGTCGACGGTGTGAGAATATGGCCCGTTACCGAGTAGACCGAGAGTGACAATAAACTCGCGAAAACTGGAAGAGATACCGAGATGGTATGCATGATATCCTTGGTCGTAAGAAGTTCGAGGATAACCGCAAGCTCCTTGGTCCGCAGCCACTTTAGTTTTTCGAGGAAATGAGACTCCCATGCGTTGGACTTGACGAAACCAACGTGCCGGAGGACTTCTTGAGTAAGAGACACACGGGCACTGGTGAACTTCCTCAGCACGGGTCGTCGTTTGCCAATTGATTTCACCGCAAACGTAAGAACCGGGATCCCAACCATCAAGAAGAAAATTCCAGCTGCGGCGGAGTAGCTAAGATTGCTGAGGACTATCGCAGAAGCCAGAATGATAGTCATGGGGGCGGTCCATACCAGATGGAATACCCTCGCTGCTTGATTGATGTGGCCTATGTCCGAAGACATCATGTTAATGACGGATTGTGCGTCTTGAGAGCTTTGGCTGGTCTGTTGTTGTTTTGGATCGGCCCCCTTTTCAGTCCCAGGAACCGGGATACTCTTCGCGGTCTGACTTTGTACGTCGCTCCTATGGGGCTGTCCTGACAGTTTCGTGGACTTCTCGAACATCGCAGTGACAAGGACTCCTTTAGCTTCAGCTCCCATCATAGATCCGTAGTAGGTAAACTGGTTTATACCAACGCCTTGCACTAGTTGCAAAAACAGTAGCGCAATAACCAGCCCTACCGTGCCTCCCAACGGCGGATCGTCCACCATGTCCCCGTTCGATCGAGCAGTGGCAGTGTCATGGCACTCGGTTATAAATAATAATAAAAACCGAAGAGCAAGTGGTATGCACACTTGGCAAAGCGAGGCCACAAACTGCCATACACCACCGATCCAGAACTCGCGGGCAAAGGTGTCGTATAGCGCAAGTAGTAGTACATACTTATGCCCGGCACGCTTACGGAATGATCCTTCAAACTTGTCGCTCAGAGCTCGTACACTTCGATCCGGATTTACCAACCAGATATCATTGGGCTCAAGGGGCCGTCGGCGTCCGAGGCAGAGAAGAGGGCATATCCAGCCGAAAGTCAGTCGACCGAACCAACCAGCAGATGTTTCAGGACACAAGGTACGTTCTTTCGGAATCGGTGGTACGGATTTTATCCTGGAAAACCGGAGACGACGGCGCCATGGATTATTCACTCCTGTGTACATGTACAGCGTCAGCTTCTCGGGGTATTCATATTGGATCTTGACTTTCTTATATACATACCTAGGTGGATGATGGCATCGCCTAAGTGCGCCATGTTGGATAGAGATAATCAAGTAAAATATCGACATAAAGTAGTAGTACGTTCGTCATCGGGTAAAGGGGTTGTGGGTACGGCCGGCGGCTCTATATTTCAGTCCCCTTTTCGTTTCGATTAAGAGTTGCTATAGCTTGACTTTATACCAAAGGCTATGGATTATCTACATGAGAAAAAGACTGATCTTAGTTAAGGCCACGGAGCGATGGCTTTATTTATATATAGTCTACTAGGTAGGACAGCAGATACAGTGCGGAATTATTCATATGAGGCCAACTGAGTGCAAGTGAGCGTATCTCAATGTCAGCTCGAGGCTGTATGCCGCTTAGCATAGTGAATACAGTGAATATAGTGATACAATAGCAAGGCTGAGCTGGATATAATAGACGAATCAAGGCCTCTAGCCAATAATTGGAGTGAATTTGGCAAACAAATTCTGAAGAATCATAGTGAGTATTACCGGATTGGATTATCAGATGGTCTCCAGAAGGGGGTACATAATTTGACAGCTGTCATGAATCTTGACCCAGTGCACTCTGAGCCTCAGTCTTACTATGGGAGGGAGCGGTTCATTGGACCAAGTGGACAGAGGACTAAACGTGACGGCTCGCCCGGATTGGATACACCTGTAGGTAATTATAGACTGGTTAGGTCTCGTGTCCATTCTCCTTACTAGGTACGCTGTCAGTTTATTTTCCACGAGTCCGTCCAACCAATTGGGAAAACCTGACTTGGTTCAATGTCTAAGACGAGCCGCAAGTGGGTACAGCGAGGAGACAACCGATAAAAGCTGCCCAGTCGTATAGCCAAGGAGACGACCTGGAGGATTCTGGAGTAGTTTGGTCAGATTAGGGGCTACAGAGTTACCCTTGCTTCGCGGCTCGATGTTAACACGTAAGGGGGCCCTCCTTATCGATGGTCAGCACTCGACTAGGGCATTGCAACTTAACGATAGAACAAACTCAGAGTCTGTCTACTCAAATCAAGCTTGCAGCGTCACTGGAGAACGTTCGATCAGTGGTGTTTTGCAACCAAACTTGACTCATACATAGGAGACCGAAGCCCGATTAATGGATGATACTTCCTCGATTTTTAGCGGCACAGTCGATCATAAGTCAGTGGACAAACCCGATCTCAATAATTAGGAACTATTCCAGGTACAAACTTCGTTAGAATTTCCAACCAAAGCATTTCCATCAAATTCCACTAGAGGCGTCCTGTCGGCCTCGTTCGAAAATAGTAATAGACCGCTTTGAAGTAGTCCCGTGCGGCTAAGACCTCGAATATTCGGAGAGGCATTAGACTGCGACTGGACCTCGCCAAAAACGGCATATACGAGCGGTGCACCTAAAATGGGAGTGGCATCGAATGGAACCGTCTCGAGTTCCTTAGGTTGCAAGAGGTCCGGGGTTTCAGTTACGTTTGCGTCGCTAACCACCCCGAAGTCAATCAGGTCCGAGATGAGAATCGTGGATGAGAACTGAAGTGCTATAGTGATAACCACCATAAGTAGAAGCCAAAATTCAATACGCCGGACGACAGAGAGGCTCTTGGGCAATAATGCCTGCTGCACTAATTTATGGAGCCCGTCGTTGAGGCTTCTCATAACCGATAACCAGGCTACCTGGAAGATAGGAATATGCCACTTTTCGAGGAACAGTGTCGCTAGCATTAAAGTACACACTGTCGTCTATAAAGATATAGCGAGACGAAGTGCAAGAGAGCTTAGCGTGATCGAGCGGGTCATCCAGTCACGAAGAGTAAGCTGTCTCTAGGCCCAGGTAGCATCCTCCGCTTCTGCTTCTGTCGACCCGTGTCCGAACCATAGGAAGGCCAAGAAGCCCCAAACAACTAGGAGCCTGATTAATCCACCAATGATTCCTAGGGGTTCGGGAAGATCAAGAGACTCCTTTAGAGGTAATGATGACTCTTGATTGGTGTCATCGAACTGTGAGCTAGGTCCATTTGGAATGGGGGTTATATTCGTATTCGCGGACCCTCATGCCGCCTTCTCTGATAGCGAACTAGCACTTGTAGTCTCGGTATAGAACGTAGATTTCGCTTCTCGAAGGCTGAGGTCCGAGGAAGTTTCACTTTGCCAAGGAAGTATGGGAGAGATCGCGTCCGTTTCTGCGCCTCGACTGGGCCGTTGGCGGTGGGAGCTTCTTCCGCTCATGGTGGGAGCCGCGTGACCTTTCTGGATGTACGGTTAGATGAAGTTATTTTAAATCCAGGCTAAGTTCCTTTGTAGGGTCATAAAGTCTGCTTACTCGGCATAGATTAGGATGTTCTGGTTGAGGAGGTTTTGACCTATCGAAAAAGAAACCGGTGGCAGAGGACTTTGGGTAGCATTATAGGCAAGACAGTCCATTTACCTTCTGCTGCCTTCATCATATATAGGAGCATGTCCTACCCGCCGATATTAGTGCCCGCATTTTGTCACATCGTGTCTTGTGAATGCTTATCATTCAATACGCTCCAAGAGTCGAAGCTATTTACAGCCATCTTGTGGTCGTATAGACCACCAGCCGCGCTGTGCTTATGGTCAATATTTTTAAGCTCCGAGATCTCACAAGCCCCATAAGATCCCGCCCTTAGATAGCTTTCAAGCTATCTTCGGTGGTGTCTTAGACATGATGGCAGTTATGAACCCCCGTGTGGGAATCGAAAGTGCACAAGTTATTACAGCTCTGGCTTTCGAGATACTTATAGGTTGTCTTAGGGTGAATAGCGAGTATAGGCTATTACATCTCAGTAGAACGGTTCCGGGACCGTTGATGGTAGAGAGACGCCATTTTGGATCCTGAAACTCCTTGTCTGAAATTTCCTATTATGTTATGGATGGAGGTCGATCGGGTCCTCATCTCATTCCTCCCTGGATGGCCCATTTGATCCCTCTCATTCTAATACTATCTCATGAGCGAGTTCATCGATCTAGGTCAATGCCTACTTTGACTGGATGCGGGTTTGAGCTGATTTGGTATTACGTTTAAGATTTACATTGAAAGTCGCATTTGATCATCCACGGATGCGAATAGAATCAATTACCTCGATTCGATCGATGCATAGAAGCCAGTGCGTGAAGCGTATGATATCGTCCGCGAGCCACTCGGGGATACGAAGACGAAGTTTCGCAACGACTACCTACCAAAACTCGTCTTGATTTCATTCAATAGATCTATCAAAGACACAACCCCAAGGACTCACCGCAATGCATTTCAACTTAGCCCTCATCCTCCTTTCCGCCTCCCTTTCCTGGGAACCACACAGGCAGCGCGGTTCAAAGCCAACGAGTACACAGACGGGAACTGCCAGGGCGACATCAACTACCCGCACCATGACTCCACGGAGGTGACGATGGACGACACTAGCAATAGCGTGTACCTGGCGGTGTCAAGCGACGACCAGTACATCTGGCAGGCCTTCTCCGGGAAGTCGGGCAACGGCGGTATCTGCGAGGGCGTGGTGCTGGGGAACCTGACTACGGGACCGGGCCGCGCGTGCAGTAACCTCAATAAGAAGTTCGGCCAGAGGATCAAGTGCGTTAAGTACTGCATTATTGCGTCCGGTGGATGGCCTAGTTGTCGCCATTGAGGCGATTTCTCATTTAATATATGATACCGAAGAAGGGGAATGAATACGGCGTATTAGTCAGTAGGCGGCTTTGTCACAGTATTAGTCTGAGCGTTGAGCGAAACCGCCGAAAGATGTATTCTCTTCAATTCCCTCTTCTTTCCTTTCCCTAAGCGCGGAAGGTCAGAACGGGTAATTAATTGAATCATGCCTTTCGGCACTTATAATATCTAGCCAAATATCTTCAAAATTTGATGAGCTTTTGCTGATATGAAATTCTTCATTCAAGTTCATAGAATTGGCTAATAAGGCGTGAGAATAAAGAGAATAGCGGGCTAGTACCGTCCGCTCACCGCGACTGAAGTCAAGGATTGGAACCCCTGAATGCCGCCGAAGAGCGTATCGGATCGGAGACTTCCGATTAACCCCTCGGAGAAAGAGGAGAGGAAAAAAGGCAACGACGTTAGTATTTCTTGTTGAAATCGAAGCTATTATGTAATGGGAACCTATTCGATTCGCTCGGCATGGCGTGCGTTGGTATCTATTAGCAAATTATAGCGTCGTGTTGAGTCGCTATCTTGCCGAAGCTCCAGGGATTTGCTCGTTATTCCTTCCTTTCGGGGAACAATTACCCTACGGGGAACACGATGCGCGATCTATATATATATGGGTCGAAGTTCTTTAGTCGTTCTCGATTTCTAACCTTCTTTTCAACTTCAAGAGAGATCCTCACAGCGTATGCGCAAGGTGTAGGAGAGAAGAGCAAAAAAAGGCGGATTCTTCTAGTTGATAGTCGCTTTGCCCTCGTCCGTATTATAAAATTAGTTCTAGTTAGATCCGCGAAGGTCTTCCATGACCCTCGCCCCACGAAATGCAGATGACAGCTGCCTCATAAATCAAACTGTCCCGGCGGGAGTCCTAGGACCTCCGTCGGAGCATCTTGACGAAAAGAGTCAACTTCCCAATCCAAATCCCAATACCGGGGAAGACGTCGAGAACGGCGTCGGGCATTCCTATCCCATCGAAAATGCTACCGTGGCGCCGCCAGTCTTGCCTGAGGGCGGCGACGACGAGGACGACTTCCCAGAAGGTGGCCTAGAAAGCTGGCTCGTCGTGGTTGGCTCGTTCTGTTCTATGATGTCGGTATACGGCATCATCAACATCGCCGCCGTCTTCGAGTCGTACTTCTCGTCCAATCAGCTCGCTGGTTACAGCTCCTCGACTGTTGGCTGGATTTTCTCGGTATACCTGTTTATCGTCTTCTTTGCCGGTATCCAGGTCGGCCCCATTTTTGATAGATATGGGCCTAGACTGCTGGTGCTCGTCGGTAGCTTGTTAGTGGTTGCGAGCCAAATGCTCCTCGGTTTATGCGAAGGTAAGGTAACCTTATATGTGCTCAAATTCATTGACTGTGCATGGGCTAACGGGTTGGGTACGTAGAATACTATCAAATCTTCCTGACATATTCCGTTCTGGGCGGTATAGGAGGCGCATTGCTGAACGTCCCCGCGTATGGAGTGATCGCGCACTTCTTCAAGGAGCGCCGCGGCTTAGCGACAGGCATTGCCGCCACGTCGGGGTCTATCGGCGGCATCGTATTCCCCATCATCCTACAAAACGTGATTCCCACCCTCGGCTTCCCCTGGGCCACGCGCATCATCGGCTTCATCCTTCTGTTCCTGTCCGCCGTAGCCAACCTGCTCATGCGCTCGCGCCTACCACCAAGCCACCACCCCCTGAGCGTGCTGCCTGACTGGGCCCTCTTCAAGGACTTGAAATTCTCGTTTTGCTGCGCGGGGATATGGTTCATGGAGTGGGGCATCTTCACGCCCCTGACGTATATCGTCTCGTATGGCCTAGCTCACGGCCAGGACGCCAACGATGCATACACGCTGCTTGCCCTGCTGTGCGCCGGCTCGTTTTTCGGCCGGTTCCTGCCGGGATTCCTAGCAGACCGGTTCGGCCGCTTCAACGTGATCACTATCACGAACGCGCTATGTGTTGTCACGGTCCTGGCCTTCTGGCTACCGGCCGGCGACTCGCGCGCCATGCTCATTGTATTTGCGCTGACCTTCGGTTTCGCCTCCGGTAGCAACCTGGGTCTGTACCCCGTGTGCATCGGCCAACTGTGCGATTCACGCGACTACGGCCGCGTCTTCGCCACCGCCATGATGGTTGGTAGCTTCGGCACCCTGACCAGTCTGCCCATTGCCGGTGCGCTGCTGGAGATCGGTAGCGACCGGGAACAGGGGTGGCTGGCCCTGATTCTCTTCGCGGCGCTGTCGTACGCCATTGCGATGAGCTGCTTCCTCGCAGCTCGCGTATTGGCTGTTAGCTGGAGGGTCAAGGAGGTATACTGAGGTATCACCTTGAATGTCGTGGTCGTTTCAGGGTAGGGTAGGGTAGGGTAGGGTAGGGTAGGGTAGAGGAGTATCACATAAGGGGCGCCCGGTTCAGGGTAGGGAGTATGTGTGTAACCAAGGGGTGGCACAGTGCTAGATAGGGTATACGATCGGGTTGAGAAATGACCAAATTGCACAAGTGTAACCTGTAAATGTTGTCTATCTAGGTAGATGTATATTCAGGACGTCCTCTCGTTATTTCCAGAATGCACGACTATTTCGTCGTAAGCATCACTCAATATACATTGTCTATAGTATACTCTAACAAAAGCTAGCTGACCGCTGGGAGCGAAATGTGCTAGCAAATCTTATGGAAGTATTACCGCCAACGCCGGGCCATCAATCCGGATCTTATGTACACATGTACATATACGAACAATTATATATAGGTATTTGAGGTGGTTTAAACGGAGACGGAAGATATTAACAGTACCTACCCTTATCTAATTCTTTACATGAACATTTCCGTATGTACAGCGTTCTACCGATACCAGGTCTCTCTAGAGCCGCGGTAGGGTCTCACTTGGAATTTCTTCATCCGTGAGAGCATCTGAGTCTTGAGCATCATCACCTGAGACTCGTACTGGCACTGCGACGTAGCCGTCGTCCTTGTGGTGTACTATGTAGCAAGTTAGCCTCTCGGTGTAAAATGCTAGATTAATTATGGACTCACAGTGAGGCCTAACGAAGAAACTTCCCACCACCGCCAGGCCGAACAAAGAAGCCAAGAGGACAAAGAATGCCTGGGGAAATGTCTCGACAGTTGCAGCATACACGCCGTTGTAGAGTGCTGGAGCGAAGACTCGACCGAGCGCGTGGAGCAGGCCAATTGCCCCTAATAAGGAGCCTACGCGCTCAGCCGGGATATGCTTCGTCATTGCGCTTTGGATGGTGGCGCTTGCTAAGCCACCAAACGCTGTTGCGAGACCGCATAGAACAAATAGCTCCCCTCGACGGACGAAGATGTAGCCGGCGGTACCTAGAGTATCACTGATGAGAGCGATCCGCAGGATCCACACGTCCAAAGTGTCGGCGCCCGAGTTGGTCTCAACCACGCTTGTGTCGCCATTTTCGCGCCTCTTACGGCGTAGCGGCAGTATGCGGAAGACGTAGTTGATAGCCGGGAGGATGCCAAGAAGTATCACAACGCGGGCCAGGCTTACAATCGAGACAAATCTGGAGGCTTCGAAAACTCTCCATTTGAAAATATACTCCGAATAGAGAACAATGACGGTACCCGCACCCATCGCCGAGGACATGATCATTGTGTCGATAAGGGCGAGAATGACCAGATTCCGCCGTAGGGGGCCGTTATCACGTCCGCTTGGTAGGAGCATTTTCAGTGGTGCTAGCGGGTTGGCGCTCAAAACTGCAGGTAGCCATGTTCCCATGTGGTCGTCAAGAAAAGAGGCGAAGCGTGGCCCGACAACGTTCTCAACGGAATTTGGAAGTTCCGATCTCAGCTGCATGGCTGCGGCTTCGCTCTGGGCTCGGTGTTTCTCGCGCGCAGCCATCTGGCGTCTCTTCGATATCGACTCGGGCAAAACAAACCAGAAGTATAAGATGACGAAGGCATGGCAGCCAAGGACCACGTAAAAGATCGACACGAGCGACCCGGTCCATTCAACGAAATAGCCGGCAAGGAGGGGCCCGAATGCTAGTCCTGTAAATAGACACGCATGTAGATAGCCGATGTGTACTCCACGTTTGGATGGAGGAGCGCTATCGCTTATATAGGAATGTCCGATTACACTACCCGCCGTGAAAGAACCTGCGATACCATCGAAGCACGCGCCCAGTATTAACCAGTGATAGTCAACGGTCTCAGGGAATTTCGCAGCTAAGATGGTAATGACCTCGTTCGCGAGGCCACCACATGACGCCATCACCATTAAGCGCTTTCGGCCGTATCGATCAGACAACGACCCTAACCTCGGCGCCGTGAAAGCGCTTAGGGCGCCAGTAAGAGCGCTGATTATGAGTGTGAAAGTAGCGACGCTCTTTTGGACTGCCGGGATGTCGCTACATTGTGGGTTGTCGGCGCCCATGACTATGGGCTTATACGTAAAATTCGGGTCATATAGCTGGCGGTCGGTGAAATAATTGCGGCATACTAAGTCGACAATTCTAATGGTCGGAGTCATTTTTGTAAGCACCATCTGCTAATGGGAGGGCGCTGGAACCATACGACTTACAAATTGAGTTTCGGTACGAGGATGCCGCCGAACGCGAGCGTGAACAAAAGGTATGGCGGGAGAAGCCAGTAAACCTTAGCTCAAAGTCAGCGTTCAAGTCCCATCCAATTTCATGTATGTGCGACGCACTGAGGGTATACGCCACCACGGCAGGCCGACGAAATCTTCATAACCTATCCAGCTCTCTTGTATCTTTCCGCTCTCGTTGTCTTCTGCCCCATCGCTCCCCTCGCCTGCGCCGACCAGCGGGCTTGTTTCTGTTGCTACCTCTTGTTGGTCCGCCTCCTCGTCAATGAGCTTGATCGGCCCGCGATTCGCCTTGGCGGATTGCGCCTCGTTTGTCATTTTGACTGTATGACTGTTACATAGATACCATCTATTGCCGATTGTCGTCGGATATGGTGAGCGGCTGACGTTAAGTACTGTTCCGTCGTAGAGCTAGAGCGCAGCACTGGATTTGACGGATATATATGATACCCTAACTGGAATGACTTGACGTCGGTAGAGGGATTCTGGGATCCTCTCTTGATGTCCTGTCGCGGGACATGGATTATCTAGTTTGTAGAATGAATAATCAACAGCCAAGGGATGTCCGTGTCTCTGCTCTGAAGGACGTCTCTGTTCCTCGGAATCCGATGGAGATATATTACTAATCCGAATAAGAATTGGTCGAGAGGAGGAAGGGTGTGAAAGTCGAGGGATGTGCCATGCCGAAAGCTTGGTTATAAGTAGAATTATAAGTCCTTAAAGTATCATTGGTCGACGCAGGTGGATGATGATGCACCTGTGTGTAGCGAGTATACCAACTATTACAGTACAGCCAAACTCTGCTCAAACTTGATGGTCAAACATCCGAATGGTGCCAGCGCTAGACCCGGGAAACCTTGGAGAGAATGATGAAGGTTACAAGTGGGCGATATGGGCACCGGGGTTATCGTCGAACCCATATGGCTGGGATTGGGTGGGTCCGTGTTGCCCAAACAAGGGTCCTCCGGTTCTACAGTACAACCAGCTGCGTATGTGTATATTGTATACCTAATCAGGACTATAGATTCCGACAACCACATCCTTATAGCTACTAGAAGACTTACGCATCAATTGATGCATGGAATAATACGTGTAACGTGGGTGAACAATTAAAGAGAAGTGCCTTATCGGAAGTGGGGATGTGACTACTGTATGTAGATCTAATCTGGCCGATGCGTAATCAATCTTATCTTCCCATCAGGGAGCTGCTGAATAATTACCTACATATATCACTATCTGATACTGAAATAAAGATGAAAGCATATACAATGGCATACACAATAGGAAATGAAAACGCACCTATAATAAATGCTGAAATAGGCGATAGACGTATTATGGCTACCTAGTACTCGTCATGTTGAACAAACTGTTGTGCCCGGTTTGTTGAAATTATCGCCAGCACATCGATGACGCATTATTTCGTGGGGTAGATTGTAACAAGGCGGTAATGGAGTTCGGGGAACAGCGGGTTACCGACCGTCGGCAGTGGGATTGGAAATGCCCGATATTACACATACCCAAGAAGTGTTATCATAATTTACACGGATATCATATTCGTAATCACTCAGCTGGAACTGTACTTCTCTTGAACGAATGGTAACTTAAGTAGGACAGAAACTCTTTGGGCGCTCCAGATGCTTATCCAATAATTCTACATTGTCTAGCCACACACTATCGTATGAGACAAGATCCATACTACATGTAGAACGGAGAATCGAGTGAGGTGTAGATATATGAGACACTCATACAAGCTAAATAACTACTCAATTTCTGAGCGGGTTTTTATCGCTGTAAACTCCAAAGAGCCGGGTTGTTCTTAAACCCGGCATAGTAGACCCGTACGACGGTCTCGTATACAAGCCTCGTTTCGACAGCATCAGGCACTTTACACTGCAAAGGCATTTTCTGGCGCGGCAAAGAACTTCTTTGACTCAGCACATCGCTCGCTCTTGCAGCCGGGACATCTCAGGCCCATCTGATATGAGCACGCGATACCGCTGTCTAAGTGGTTTTTGGCGAGATCCGCAAGCGCGTCAATAAATATGGGATTCCCGTTGAGGCTTTCTACCCGCTTGATGGTGTCCGTATGGCCGGATTCCCCGATAACCTCTTTATCAAGCTCAAAGAGCGTCTCGATATGGTCTGAGGTAAATGCAATTGGGATGAGGACAAGATCTTTCTGCCCTTTCGCAACGTAATTCTCAACCGAGGACTGAGTCTGAGGACCCAGCCATGGTTGAGGACCGACTTGTGATTGCCAGCACAGTCTATAAGGATTTGAAAACTTCAGCCGTTGCATAACGGCATATACCGTTGCGGCAACTTCGGCAGGGTACGGATCACCTATGACCGGGTTAGTTAGATTCGCCTAGATTTGAGGTACCCGATCCCTACCTCTATTGACCACCGACATGGGTAAACTGTGAGCTGAGAATAGTAGGACGACAGCATCGCGCCGGTCTTCCGGGTATTCCGCCAATGTTTTCTCAATATTGCTGGCAAATGCTTCTACCAAACCATGGTGGACCGGCCACCTGTCAATGACACTCCATTGAATCGCACCCGCTCCCGCTTTGCCCTCTATCCGTTGCCGCCATTTCCACAGCTCATTGAGACTGCTTCCCGTCGTAGAGCAGGAGTATTGAGGATACTGCGTGAACGCTACGGCTCTCCCCCCTTTGCCATTCCCGAAGCCGTCTGCTAGTAGTTTATGATACATTTCTTCGGTCAGGGGATTTGCATAGCGAAATGCGACGTAGGGTTTATGGGGCGCCGTCTCAGGAGATATTCGGTCAAGAATCTTGCACATTTCTTCGTTTTGATATTCCGACCATTTCCGAATGGGAGAACCACCTCCTATCTCTGCGTATTGTTGCTGGATCTTGGGGGTTCTTCGCGAAGCGATGAATGAGCCGAGATAACTCTGCATCCGACCTAAGGGTATTAAATCGCCGTCGATCTATTCGTTTATTAGAACTATACGGCATACGTGGCGCAATGAGAATGTGACGTACAAATAGTCTGTGTAAGAAGTCGCCAACTTCATCTAATGTCGACGGGCCTCCCATATTTAGGAAGACCATGGCCGTTGGTCCCTTCGATCCGGCCGCATTTTGTGTGACGGGTGGTGCTGGCGTTGCGAACGATCTAGCTTGTAATCGGTTGTTCTTAGACAGTCGGAGGCTTAATGAAGGAGAGCTGGCAGTCGCAGTACCAGCTGCTCTGCGCGTGAGCTGTGCGACAGAGTGCCGCGCTGTCATCTTGCACGAAACCTAAGCGATCTATGCCAATTGGGTAACGGTAATATGTTCGGAGGCAAATACGGCGTAGGAGGTGTAGTTGGATCATTTAACGCTCATCTTGACAGATTTATGTAACAGGTTCGCCGCTATAAAAGTTGCTGTCATTGATATAAAATGCGCGGGCTCGGGTCTCCGAGCGTCCTGGGGCCGATTACGTACCTAAAGTAGTGGAACCATGGGACTAAGAGGGGCCAATGAAACGTGCCCCATTGCCTAGCAGCTCTGGAATCGCTTAGAGACGTCACCTGATAGCGCGATAGCTCTTTAAGCACCCACTTTACATCAAACGCGCTCAGCCGCGATAGCTGCCTAAGTGAATCACTAATTTCATAAGGAGAGCAACTTCAAGTATCTGGCTGAGGGTATTTACGCGATGAATCAATTAACTTCGCTCTGCAGTCATTAACCAAGATAGAAAACATTGGTCATTTCCTCATCTCGCCTGATATCTCTTTCTTGACGAGTCGAAACCAAGGCTTATTACATCATGGCAGACCATTATGAGAAGCGCGATGAAGAGGAAGATGAGGATGAGATTGGGGAGCAGGTAATCATCCAGTTGAACTTAATAGCCTTTTTCTTTCTCACTAACCCTTAACCAGGACTACAAAGCACAAAAAGATGCTCTCATTTTCGCCATTGATGTTAGCAAGTCGATGCTGCAGCCTCCTCCCGAGTCAAATGAGAAGAAGGCAGACAAAGACCCCGCTGTGTACGCCGCTCTGAAGTGTGCCTACCAAGTAATGCAGCAGCGCATCATATCCAACCCTAAGGACATGATGGGCATCATTCTATTCGGCACTGAGAAGACAAAGTGCCGAGATGAACAAGACAGCCGCTATCCGCATTGCTATATATACACCGATCTGGACGTTCCCTCGGCCGAAGATGTGAAGAGTCTGAGATACCTACTTGAAGGAGAAGCCGAAGGCGCCGACGGAGTTCTTGTCCCGTCCAGTGAAGGGGTCGCTATGCAATCTCTAATTTTCCTAACAAACCATCTCTTCACTACCAAGGCGCCGAACTTCGGATCTCGGAGACTATTCATCATTACAGACAACGACGACCCACACCGAGGTGATAAGAACCAAAATAGAATCGCAGCACGCCATGCCAAGGATCTATACGATTTAGGTGTCACCATAGACCTCTTTGCAATCACTCGTGGCGATGATAAGTTCGACTTTAGCAAATTCTACGATGTAACTATCAAGATAATATTGACTGGCAAGTCTCATTCACTAATAAGGTATAGGATATCATCTATCGAGATCCCGCCGCCGAGGAAATTCATCCAGGGAAAGTCTCTACATCAAAGTCCGGCGACGGCCTGACACTTCTGGGCTCGCTGACCTCCAACATCAATTCCCGACAGTCACCAAAGCGAGCATACTTCAGTAATATGGCGTTCGAACTTGGTCCCGGACTTCAGATTTCGGTCAAAGGGTACAATATCATCCAGAAACAAGTCCCGGCACGTAACTGCTATGTCTGGCTGGACGGCGAGAAAGCACAGATCGCGGTAGGCGAAACTACTCGTATTGCCGAAGACAGCGCCAAGACAGTTCAGACTGGCGAAGTGAAAAAGGCGTATAAGTTCGGTGCTGAATACGTTTATTTCAGCGAAGACGAGCAGAAGTCCATCAAACAATTTGGGGGCCCAATAATCCGAATAATCGGCTTCAAGGATAGATCACAGTTAGGATTTTGGGCTTCTATCAAGAAGTCGATTTTCATCTTCCCGAGCGAGGACGGCTATATTGGGTCCTCGCGCGTTTTTACTGCTTTATGGCAGAAGCTTTTGAAGTCCAAGAAAATCGGGGTTGCATGGCATATTGCACGGACGAATGGCAACCCTCAGCTGGTTGCTATTATCCCCTCGAAAGCGCATTCAGACCGCAAGTCGGGTATAGACTCTATACCTGCTGGTTTGTGGCTTTATCCCCTCCCTTATGCCGATGACGTGCGAGAAGGTCCTGATCAAATCAACCTGGTCCGAACCACAGACCAATTGACCGATAAGATGAATAAGATTATCGGAAACTTGCAACTGCCATCTGCTACTTATAATCCATCAAAATACCCGAATCCTTCTTTGCAGTGGCACTACAAGATCCTCCAAGCTTTAGCCCTAGAGGAAGAGGTTCCCGACAGACCAGATGACGCCACCGTTCCCAAGTACAAGGCCATCCATAATCGATGCGGCGAATATATCCAAGAGTGGTCGCGAACGGCGGATGATGTTATGAGCATGGTCAGAGATACAAAGGCTATCAAACGAGACCTAGAGGAGGAGGACGACGATAGACCGAAGCCGGCGAAGAAGCCGAGGACGACAGCGGCGAAGTCTGATACTAGTGGCGCAGTTATGAACAACGCGGAGCTGAAGAAGAGATACCGAGATGGCACCTTAACAAAACTGACGGTAGCCGAATTAAGACCTATCCTTGCCGACCGCGGGATTGACGCCAAAGGGCTAAAGAAGACACTCCTAGAGAGACTCGAAGAGTGGATAGACGAAAACGTGTAAATTAGGGGGGCGAGAATGTCTACTTATGTGCGGTCAGGGGTGAGAGAATTCATGTACAGGCCGGAGTTTTGGTGTTGGGGATAATGTACATCATGTGCTGATATCATTAGATGAGCAATTCTCGACCTTCTAGTTCCATGGTTTATATAAGATTATGAGAAGATCAATATTAAATGCTGTGTCACATGTAGGTAGAGTACCTACTTGAAGATATAGGTGATATGAAGAACGAAGGTGGAAGCCATGTCGTATATTCGGAGCATTCTAGGCTAAGACTGAAATGAAGACTATCTAGCTTGCGAGGCATCTTCGACAACAATAACATTGGAGTCGAAGACAATCATTGTTTCTTGCCGTCTTTTACTCTAGACATGCAGGCTGCCAGGTTGGTTGTTTTCAGCCCTGCAGTAATCCGTCACTAAGGTTTAACCTAATCACTGAGGTCACGATTGGTTCAATAAGCCCCACCTTACCTAATATACACTAGTTTTCTTCAAGGTTAGTATCAATTGTGCAGTACACACTTCCAAGTTTGATAGTGGACCCTAGTTCATGGAAGTCACGCTTCCCCCAGCCCCCCCACTCCAAGACCCGCAAAAGACCCAAGACCCAAGAGCAGCGAACATTGTGCTCAGCCTTCCTGCAACGCGTCTAAACCTCCCCACCCCATCTGCACCTCTTTTCAGTTTCGGCGCATGTCAAACCCTACCATTCGCATCGCGCGATCCTAGCGGCGGCCTTGGACCCGAGTAGAACTACGTAGTTCTCACAACCTTGAGCCGTCGCCAGAATGGATGCCTTCCTTGATTCATCAAGGGGCAACCATGTGTGCAGCTCTATTCTAGAGGTCCAGGACAAGCTACATCACCTCCTTCTTTCGAAGTCGTCCGATACACGCGCCGAGCATGCCTCTTGTACCTTCGAGCTACGACATAATACCGTCTTCAACCTAAATGCAGATGCTGAGAATGCATCTGCTGATGGCGTCGCCGACCCTAACCGCCAATCGCAGCAACTGCCTATTACCCGATCTATCAACGCCTACGAAACGGTACAAAACCAACCCAGCGACGACCCTGTCCTCCAGCGAGCTGTCGCAAAGCACATAGTGACTTCTATGGGCATCATCGATAGTAGCTCATGGGTTGTACGAGAGGTTACTAGGGGATCGCAAGGCTGGACTTTTACATATATCTGCAAAGATTCGCTTCAGGCATGGAATCGCGCAAATGCGAAGAACGCCGAGAAACAAGCAATCGGCAGTTACAGCGGACCCGGTAGTTTGGATGCCATCAATTCTTGTAGGAGTCACGATTCGCTCACGTTATGAATAACACACTGACCTCAGCATAGCCCGACCTGCCTTCGATTGTCGTGGAACGCTTACGATCGCGTTCTCGAAATCGGCCAGAGGCGTTATTGTTAAGTACAATCATACACCCATCCACAAGACTGTTGGTCAATTAGTAGAACGTCTTGCGCCCGATCTACCACCTGCGCCAGTTGGGAATGGGAATGGGAATGCAGGCAGCCAGAGAACATCCAAGGTCAAGAGACCCCCGCCGGCTGAAGGTGAAGGAAGACCCAGGAAGCGTGCGAAGAAGGGCAAAGCGCCCGAAGCACAGATGGGAGGTCCATCTTTTAGCAATGGTCAAGATAGCCAAAATAATAGTGAACCGCAAAGTGTCGCGACAGGTGGCATCCAAATCACATCAGCACTGAATGTTCCTCCGGAGGAAGCTGAACGACGAAGACAAACGGCAATCAGTCTCCTCAGAGGCAAGGACGTCGACCCCGAGACACTATCGAAGGAGCAGATGAGTATTTTTGAAAACCAGGCTCCGGAATTACAGATGGCCTCGCTGGAGATGCTTGCTAAGTACGGCGCGGAAAGGCTGAGGATCGTTCATCCGGACGGAAGGGATCCCGAGGAGCTATCCTCCACCAATGTAACACCCGTCGCAGAGCCAGCGCCCCTGCCTATACAGAGTGCAGCAGAGACTCCTTCCAAGAAGAAGCGCTCCCGCAAGAAGAAGTCCGACGTTCCATCAGCAGAAATTCCCATCGCTGATGGCGCAGTAATTCCAGTGAAAGAGAGTGGTGAAGTTGGAACGACAACCTCTACTCTAAAGCTATCGGGCAGGAAAACCCGCGGCGCTTGTGCGACTTGCAAGGACAGGAAAGTGAAGGTAAATATATATAATCATGCTTATCAAGTATGTGCCCGGATGCTAACACTGCTTAGTGTACAAAGGAGCATCCTAGTTGTTCTGTCTGCACCGAAGCTGGCGTGACATGCGTCTACCTACCACCAAAGCCCCGTCCCAAGAAGTCGGAGATACCAGCCGAAGTAATCAATAATAACGAGGATTCTGACGTACCTGGAGCAAGCAGTCAAATGCAGACACACGAAACAACTCAAGCACCCATGCAAATTCAAGCAGCAGTGCCAACTCAAGAGGAAGTACCGATGTCGGCAGCTCAAGTCCCTATGCAGCACACAACACCACCTGCTGCTATCCCACCGCTCCTGGATCCCGATAGTGAAGAATTCATTCCGGATCCGAACATTCTATCAGGGCCTGTGGACCATCAACCAGCTACGACACAGTCACCGACCCAACCTTCGACAACACACTACTACCGGGGTAATACTCCCGGACTCGCATTCCCGCAAAATCAATCACTCCCATCTGGGAATACTACAATGCCAGCATTAACGTTCCCAGAATCTCAGACGCGCGGGACTCATCCCGAGCCCTCGGCCAGTTTAACATTCCCGTCAGCGTCCAATCAGACTGAGAGAACCTCTGGTTTGAACTTTCAACAACCGGCCCCGGCGGCGAACCAGAAAAGACGAAGCGGGTCAACATCTGGTCGTCGCAGCCTTCCAGTAACCAAACAAACACCAGTACCAACGCCATCTATTCCTCAGCGCACGTCTAATTGGACCCCTTCACCTAGGGCCGGACACGCCGCCGCGGTATCACCAGTACCAGCCCAGCAGCAGGTATCTAAGCGATCGAGGTCGCATAAATCTGAGGCGGAAGCAAATTACCAAGCACATGATGGCATAAAACAAGCCGCAGCGCTATCGCAAGCTGCCTTGCAAGCGCAACGGCACCAGTCACCAGCAACCAGATCGCCATACCAGACTGCAGCCCGGGCAAAGTCTCAGCAGGGGCAGAGGTCACAGACTAACACCCCCGTAGCGCCTACATCTCGTCCTCCGCCCCAGGCTCCTCAGGCCGTTAATGCGTCTTACAACACCAACTCCTCAAGTTCTATCCCGAGTTACGACCCTTATGCACGCTATGATACGTCGACTAATGGTCAATATGACAATGTAAACAACGATCAGGGCTCGTCTCGCATTGCGTATGAACCCGGCTCATATCACCCTAGTACAACCTCCATGACCTCGGCGTCATACCCCTCGGTGACAGCGCTGGACTTTTCTCGGGGTAGTGGCTCATCCAACCCCCTTTCACAGGCCCTCAATGCATCGGCTGGATATAACAGCACTAACGGCCCTACAACCACTCAATGGTCAACCCCACAGACCCGAGGTAGTCAACACACTCAGTCACATTCAAGCAATGCTTTCTCCGCGGCATCGTCTACTACCCCTACAACTCATAACTATGGAACGAGGTCTGCCGAGACACGGGCTTCGCATCAGAACGCCTCTTATAACCAATCCCAATCCCAATCTCAGTCCCAGTCTCAATCTTATGGGTCTTACGCACAACCACCTAATACAAGCCAGCAGAACCAGCACAACTGGTACGGCTATCCTCCCTCCAACAGCAATACCAGTGCAAATCAGAATAACTATAACAGCAACCGAAACAACACTTACGCTAGTACCGCGAATTCCGGTCAGGCAACATACAGGGCTAATGTTTCCAACTATTCGGGGCATAACTTCGGTTCCGGAACTGACGATCAGGCTTTGTTTGATCTGATGAGAGCTAATGGTTCCACTCACTAAGTCACCCTGTATATAGATGGGGGATATCGTAACCATTAGGGACTGATTTCCTAAGATGAAAAATTCTCACGGTATGGCGGGAATGAACATCGGTGAATGGACACCCGTACGACATGGCGGGCATGTTCATATATGGAACGTGGTAGAGATATCATACCATGGCTGTAGCGTCCAGTCGGACAACAGCAATGTCATGTTGTAAAACCATGCTATGTTGAAACAGAAATGTAGCTTACAAGGTAGCCAAAGAGCTGAAGATACCCTCGTGTTCTAGCTATGGATAGGGCATTAATGCCATTTATTTCAAGACAATCGAGGCTTCAGTGCAGTGACTTGCTACTAACCATCGAGAGCAGGGCAACTCTCACGTACGCACACTCCGTCCGATCCACATAATAGGAGAGCGGACCATCACAAAACACACCCCATATCACAGCACATAACCACCTCTTAGCCACGCCCAACTTGGAAAAAACGATCTATCTAAACGATAGATACGAAGGAAATAAAAAGAACAAAAGCAAAAAACATACAACACCGAGGATTCGCCGGTCGTCACCGACCCGACTACTAGTTCGGCAGTAACTGGTTTATCGCTGGGAGAGCGGACGGGATCCCGAGTTTTCCAGATCCTATGGTCGTATGTGAAAGCCTATGGTCTAAGCGTATTTATATGGATAGCAAAGTCAGGCAAGGGTCAGTGCTGTCCAGTGGCGGCCCACAGCACCCGCCCCTGTTCAGCAATTTGACTTGGAGGTGAGAATAGCAGCGAGTTGAAGAAGAAATCGGCCAGAGAAATTCAAGTTGGTATAAAGTATGCTTCAGCTGTGCTCCGCCGTCACCGTTACCGTACAAGCGAAAAATCTCCCAACGATCAGCAATGGAAAAAAAGGGGGTATATAGGCTCTATGCTATGTCCCACGGAGACAACAGGCCATCTGAGCCTAGATCTCCAGCCTAACTAGGCGTCTCTATTGTATCTATCTACGTGAACGCCGCCTCGTCTCATCTCATCTCATTAGACCTCATTAGCATTAACAGCCCGCTCATGCACGAGCCGTCCGCGCACCCACACTTTCCTCACGTTGCGGTCGTCGCCGTTGAATACCCACTTCGCGACGCGCTCCTCCCACATCTCCCAGCCGAAGATATCGACGTTGCCGGTGTCTGCCATGTCGTCCGAGTCCGGCGTCTCTTTGACGAGGCCTAGGCTGATCAGTTGCGCGTCCCACTCCTTGCCCACATCGAACCCGCCGATCCTGTCGCTCAGCCCGACGACTTGGGCGCCGCCCCGGGTCGCTAGGTGCAGCACTTCCTCGACGCTGAGTTTAGCCTTCTCGCGCTCTTCGGGCGGCACGTCCGCATACTTCCCCGCGGGCATGGCCAAGTGGTTCGAGACGAGGGCCGCCTGCCGCGCGGCCTCGAGCACGCTGGGACTGTACCCACCGCTCATGTCCGTACCCAAGCCGACGGCGATGCCCTTCTCCAGCAGCCAGCGCACGCGCGCC
Organism: Hypomontagnella submonticulosa; assembly: GCA_022984865.1. NCBI lineage: Eukaryota > Fungi > Ascomycota > Sordariomycetes > Xylariales > Hypoxylaceae > Hypomontagnella > Hypomontagnella submonticulosa. Next base: position 572,882 of record JAJKLF010000011.1, read on the forward strand.
TCGCCGCTCGTCAGCGCAGAGTTACTGCAGGGACAATGCGCGACCTTAGCGCCGCGTTGCGCGATCAACTGCGCCTCGTCCTCGCTCAAATGGATGGCGTGCGCCAGGATGGTCTTGTTGCATAGCAGACCGTATGTATCGTACACGTCGGCGTAGCTCTTGCAGTTGGGGAACATTTCGCGTACGAGCTCGACTTCGGCCACGTTCTCTGAGATGTGCGTCTGGATCGGCAGGCCCGTCTGCTGGTGCAGTTTCGCGAGCGACTTCATGGCTTCCACGCTGCAGGCCGGTGCGAAACGCGGTGTTAGGATGGGGCTTACCAGGGCGAAGGACTCGTCGATGCGCCGGATGTGGTCGATGGTTTGCTGTGTTGCGGTAATCGACGTTGCGGCCGACTCGTCAAGGTAGTAGTCCGGCCCTAGGTTGTCCATACATACTCGGCCGATGAAGGCGCGCTGGCCCATCGATAGACACAAGTCCGCCAACAGATTCGTCGACGGGACATGGATCGTTGCGTAGTAAGCCGCAGTGGTAGTGCCGTAGGACAGCGTTTGCCGAATGCAGCGGGTGTATACCCGCCGGGCTTTGGGGAGTGATGCAAGGGATGACTCCATAGGGAACGTATATGTATTTAGCCAATCTAGTAGAGTCGACTTGCCAAAGATTCCTACATTGGGATACTGCGGTGCGTGGACGTGAGTGTCTGTATCGAATTAGCGGATGGCAGAAAAAGATATACGTGTGGTCCTACCAATGAAGCCAGGGAAGAAGAACTGGCCGTCTTCGGTAGTTGTGACGGCGACATCACTGGCATCCCAACCTAGCTTGGGATATAACATCTCTTCGGCTTCCTTCTGGCCGCAGTTTGTCTTAATGGCAACGATCTTGCCGGATTTGTCGACGCAAACGGCGGTGTCTCGAAGGTACTCGAGTTCACCGAGCCCAATGCTGTGTATGAACAGCCCCAGAAACAACTGGTTCTTCTCGTTTTCCTTAGACGCCATGGCGAATCGCTCTTCTGTTCGGCTCTTTCCAGTCCAGTCCAAGCTTCCCAAGTTCTCTCTTTTCTGTCTCGATCTTCTGTGTTTCTCATAAGACTCTGTTCGGAAAAGATTTTTTAGGGTTGGGATTTTATAATTTATGGTCCGGAGAAGAGTGGTGAAATGTCACCAGGCCGGTAAGACGAGGTCGGTCCAAACAATTCCACTTTTAGTCCTCCCTTAACCACACTGACTCCAACGCGTGTTTGCCCTGACCGTGCGGTGATACGTGCTCATAAGTGACAAAGATCTCGACATGAATGAATTGGACACCGCAGGCTTTAAACGGATTGTAATAACGTAACCAAAATCTACCGAGATTGTCGCTATCAATGGAAGAACGAAGGAGAAAAAGCAAATCAATCTGATATCTTGTAGTTAGATTTAGCGATAGTGAGGGAGACGCTAGTGTCCTTTTTCAAAATGCTAGATAAGGCGATGTTCTGGATTTAGGCGAGATGTCGTTCCTGCATCTATTGAGATCAAGACCGTCCTAGCTTTAGTCAGGAACCGTAAGCATAGAGTTTGACAACGTGGGTGTATGTAATATTGTAGATGTTGCACCTGACGGAAGTGTCCACCGGCGCACCGCATCATGGTGACGTCCGATGGGCGCCGGTCAGCGCCGGCATCCGGAACTAAGCTTTCCAATTGGTTCCAGCTAGCTGTGTACCCCTTACTAGGTACCTATGTAGGTAAGGTCCACGGGTCCATGACCCCCACTGAGAGTGGTTTATTAGCCACTCCCCATATCAAGGTACAGAGCTAGTGCCCAACATTTAGTGAGGTTATCATACACCGATAGCTGTTGCCGGGATACGTTATACAAACAAATAGGTCATGTTTTCATGTTTTCACGGGGCCTCGGAAATTTGGGGCGTAGTTATTACACCATATTTCGCGAATAATATACACATTATACCACATCATTTCCTCAGTCATATATAAGATATTACGCACCTAATCCCAAAGTTGATGGCTTACTTGGCCTACTAGGTGTTGACTTGAGTTTTGGCCCTCGTGCTGTACGACGTCTTCATAGGAGCCATGTAACAACCTCAGATGATATTCCAACTCGCATGGGGAATTGATACTATCGTCACGTCCTATCACCATGGACCTTTCGCTTATATCCATAAACCGTCGTGGTTTACTCCTAAGCCCTGTATTGTCACTTCATTTCATCGACACTATTCAAACATATGGAATAGGTGGTTAAGCAACCCATATTCAAATATCCTACTCGAAATTTCCCTCTTTTTACAAGTGACGTTCATCTCGTCTCAGGGGCTCTTCGAAAATGGCACAAGAACGGATATTCGGAGCGTCATGTCTCGAGTCATCTCCGATGTCTGAAACGCTGTTACACTACCTAAGTCCGGAATCTCAAAGCAGGGCATTTTATGAATGCCACGGCGATGAAGCTTTATAAGTATCAATCCTAATGTTTAACCCAAACAAAACGGCCTACTAAGTCGTTTTATCAATTATGTATTCGAACTCATACTTATACTTCATGCGTTTATGGCGGTGGACGCGTAACAGAGCAGGAAACGGTTGAGATGCGTTACCGAATGGCGGCTCGTGGCCCGGATTTCGCTCTAAAAATTGCCATTTTCGCCAACGTCTTGTTACACAACCACCATAAAAATCTCCGACTGTAGAACTAATAATAAAATGACAACATCTAATCACAAGTCAATGGCTTCGGATACATCAGCGGTGTAACTGGAAATAGTCAGCTTGCCCGCTCTTTGATTGGCCCGTGTAGCTACCGGGGACACGATACTACCGAACTGCGAGGGGTTCCGGTTAACCACGTCTGCGGTCTAGTCCTGACTCAGTATTAATAGCAAAAGGGGACGAGGCGCAAAAAGAGCCCCGGACTTCACTGCTGTCACTCAATCCACAAAACCGCTCACTCCACGCCACGCGTTCGTCTACTTTGACTTACGTACGCAGTGCTTGTCTGAATTTAGCATAGCAAATAAAAACCTCACCTTCACCTAGGTATTTATATCCGCTCGGGGAGAGAGATACATGCGAAAGGCACTGTCATCCCGAATCTCACGCGCCAACCCCTTTCGGCGCTCCCCCAGACCCACTACCTCAACATCCCGCTCTCCTCCTCCTCCCCCTTTCCCCACACCCCACCAAACTATCACCACCACCACCACTCCTACCGCTACCACAACCACCACTATGGCGCCCCTTCGCATAGCAAGCATAGGCTCCTCCTTCGCAGCCGGCCCCTCCATCCCGCCGTGCGTCGACAAGGCCGCGCGGCGCTCGGGCGCCAACTTCGCCTGCCTCGTGTCGCAGCGCACCGGCGCGCATCTCACAGACCTCGCCGTCTCGGGCGCCACCCTGCTAAACCTGACCACGGACCCGCAGGACTGCGACGGCCACGTGTTCCCGCCGCAGATCGACGGGCTGCCGGCGGACGCGGACGTCGTGCTCGTGCTGGGCGGCGGCAACGACATCGGCTACATCGGCGGCCTGTTCGAGGACACGCTGCAGGCGTCCTGGCTCGGCGCCCTCGTCATGCAGGTGCGCGGCACGGGCGGCGCGCCGCTGGCCCAGTCCCAGGCCCCGCTCGACGTCGCGGGGCTGGCGGCGCGGTACGCGGGCGTGCTGGACGCCGTGCACGCGAAGGCGCCGCGCGCGCGCGTCCTCGTCGTCGAGTACCTGACGATGCTGGGCGCGCACACGCGGCCGGGCAAGGACGTGGCGTTTGGCCGGGAGCGGGTGGAACACCACAAGGCGGTGTGCGCGCGGCTGCTCGCGGCGACGGCGAAGGCGGTGGAGGGCCGCGAGGACTGGTGCCATATCGTGTCCGCGGGCGCGGCGAGCGAGGACCATGCGATCGGGGCGCCGGAGCCCTGGGTCTCGGGGTTCTCGTGGAAGTTGTTCTACGCGGGTGGTGCTTATCACCCGCGGGCGGAGGGCATGAAGGCTGTGGCTGAGATGGTCTATAAGAAGATGGTTGAGTTGGGCATAGTGAAGGAGGGCGAGCTGTGACGCAGGTGTGAATAGGTGAGCAAATGGGTAGACCGACCTCAGCGGATTTAGGAGCATATACGGCCAGGGCATCTCTACGGAGTGAACGAGCATTGGATTCTATTGGATTGTACTGGCCATGTAAACAGATGTGGTGGTCTTTTTGTACCGGCGTGGAAGAGATATACAATCTGCATATAGCCTGGCATTTATTTATCATGAATGTAAGATCATATTGGCTGATTCGTTAAACCTCTAGCTTTACGTCCGTCAAATGCTATCCGGATAGATACTAAAAGTGAGGTATATGACTAGTGATGAAAAAGGACAAAATGCAATATTAGCGAATAGGCGATAGTATGAGAGTCAATCGTGTTCGACTGAACCGTTACTGTCACCATGTACGTATGACATGTAGGTACTCCGTTCCTCCCAGTGTCTCCAACATGAATATACGTACATATAGTGTTGAGGACGCCTGGACGTCTAGTCCGCGAGGTTGTATGTATATTTAGGATATCACTACGTATAACAATTTTAGAGAACTCGAATTATACACGGTTACCCGCGCTTCCACTCTATCTCGATAAAAATACACACGTTTGGTATAAACATATCCGGCCAGCCTCAAACAGAACACCACACTGGAAACTTGCGAAACGATAAATTCGTTGATTTTCATTAGCTTATAAGGGTTGACTAAAAACCCAAGTATATTTTATAAGAACATACTAAAATGCCCCCTTAACTAATCAATACAAGCCTCAAACACCAACCTGCATGATGCTATTCTATAAACATCACCGCTGCTTCTCGGGGAACCTTCAGTGGCCATTAACCTGCACGGGAGGCGAGCTCACCCCGTTGACACCGTTAGTGTCGTCCTGATAGCTATCCCAGTCCTGCAAGATCTGAGCGATCTTCGGTGACCCAGTAAGGTCGTACACGTTTTGGAAATACTCCTTTGTAAGTTCGAACGGCCGGGCCGTCACGTTGGGAATATACTTTCCGACTAATTTGGCGGGGTCGATAGATGTCTTGTTGATCTTCTTGAGGAGTATGTTTCGGAAAGGTTTGACACCAGATCGCAAGAATGTCGAATGGAATGGCACGTCGATACCCTTTAGAGGAATTGTGGCGAATCCCCTCTCCAGTTCCAGAGGTCTGGGTTTGGCCAAGGTCTTCTGTGCTGAGCCCTTGATTATGTCGACAAGGTGCCCTTTCACTTCTTCGATGCTCAGATCCTGGCGGAGTTGATTGATATCCACCTTCTGCGCCTTCATGAAATTTAAGACGCCGGTAAGGGTGTCTAGCGCACGTAGATCACCAGCACATACGTACTGCATATTGGCAATGTTGTAATTCACAATCTCCAGGAGCCAGCCGGTTTCCTCGGCAATGTTGCTAACGACATATCGGAGTGCGCTTTCGCTGAACGTCTTCGAGATTCGGCTGGGATTTACAGCGCACATGGAGTAGTTGGAGCGGCCTTGGGCATCTCGTTCGACGGCAACCTGCATTGTCAGACCACGGTAGAAAACGACCGAGACTAAAGACTCAATAGGCAAGACATCTGCCAGTGCAGCGAGAGCGGAGTACTCGCCAAGGGAATGGCCGGCGAAAGTGCTGTCCCGCGGTACAAGACCCTTGGCATTCATATCTTCGAAGCTGGCCTTTTCCATGAGAGTAAGGGCGGGCTGCGTGAATTGCGTTGCGGACAAGAGACCCGTGGGCGAGCGATACGTATACGACGTTGTCTTCTCGTTGATCTCTTTGAATATACGTTCAGATTTGACAGAGCCATCTGCAGCGATAGTCTCGAAGTTCATCTGCATATAATTCTCACGGATCGCCTTGCCTCGGGGTCCACCAAAGTGAATGGTGAGCTCCTTCGGATTGTTCTTCACGATGTTCAGAATGGAGAAGCCTAGGACAAGTTAGTGTGGATCGCCATCAATGATAAAGGTCAACATACCATATGTGTCCAAGAGATATTTGTCGGCCCTATCCCATACCTCCTTGGCCACTGGGCTAGTGTTGTACAAATCCATACCCATGCCCTGTTCTTGAGATCCTTGGCCTGTAAAGACATACGCAGTAACGGGTTGTTCGACCTCGGCTTCTCCGAGGAGCACCTTCTCTTCGCTCTGCTCATTGCTTGCCTCGACCTTGATAATCTTGCGACCACCAATCATACCGACATGCTGAAGCTTGACTTGGATATCATCATTGGGCAGGACCATACCGACGAGAGACGCGTGGAAGCTGCGGACACGGCCGATATTGTTTTCAGCCGCCCAATTCTCTACCAAGCTTCGCACGGCAGCGCTAGAGTACATGCCATGCGTGATGGTGCCGGGGAGGTTGGCATAGCTGGAGAAGACACGGGAAACGTGGATGGGGTTGAAGTCGCCAGAAACCTTCGCGTAGTTCTCGTTCGAAGCCGGTGCCTTCAGCTGCAGGGGTGTTTTGCCGCTAAGGGGGATCGGGTTTTCGAAATTGATCGGCTGCTCAATGGAAGAACCGTGTCGCTCCAGGTAGTCGACGACTGGATTACCGTGGGATACACCGGCTTCGTAGTCGACGCTGGCAACTTGAATAACCTCCTTAGTGGGGAGCTCAAGTAGCACTTGACCGCGGGTCTCAACGCTGCTGTAAACAGTCTTGTTCTTGAACTTGTAAAAGCTCTGAAGACGGAATGTCAAGGTTTGGCCAAGCAGTTCGATGTCATTATTATCGAACTGAATCCAGTCCTTGGATTTGAGTACTGCAACATCCTTAGACGTATCGAGGTGGACTTGCATTGGTGTCTCCATTTTGCGTTGGAAGGTGTTTTCATAATCGGTATAAACGCCGCGGTACAAGAACTGTGATGTGACCTCCATGGCGGCCTTGCCATCTCTATAGATCGTACCGCACACTTCAACCATCTTACCTGACTCCTGGTTAATGACAGCGTTGATCTGAGCTGTCGTTTTAACATGGTCCCCTTTCTTCAGAGGGTCGGCACCTGGCATCATTCGGAAACCGTTAGAGAGATGCACGAGCTTGAGCAAGTCGCCGTCAATCTTCCGGGGGAAAATGGGCTTCGTAATGGCTTTCCATCCAACAACAATAGCGAAATCCATGGGTGCGAACATGACTTTACCGGGGCGGTCAACAAATGCCTCGCCAGTGTTGCCTACAGCATGTACAAAGTCGTTGATGTCCTCTTTAGTGATAGTAGTCCGACCACCGTCGAACTTGCTAGTAACAGGAACGTCGAGGTCGAGTGCTTCGTCACCAAACCACGCACGCCAGTAGAATTCTTTAATGCGGTCATTTCGTCCATCCATGACTTCATGAATTGGTGCGTAGCCGGCTTCGGGATGGTAAGTGAATCGGAGCGGGAGCGATACAGGTTGCCCGAGAGCAGTGGTGTCCTTTATCATGCTCACAACGATTTCACTCTTTCCATCTAACTTGACTTCGATGACATCGACGTAGTGGTTGTGTCGTGGCTGTTCGCGAACGACAATTGATGTCTTAGCCGGGTCATTCGGATACCGAATCTCGACGAACAGCCCGCGAACTGGAGCGAATATCCTCTTCATTGGGTTCGTCTGGTACTTGTGGCCTTGTACTAGGACTTCTGAAGTAAACAGAGCATGGCGCCAGTTTCGATTCGGTCCCGCCAAAAGTGCAAGCCAGCTGTCAACCGGGGGCAGAGCAACGGCGGGTGATGATGATAGACGGTACGTATTCTTGTGCTGGTCGTACGATACGGTGAGCCCTTCAAGGTCCAATGGCACCTCGGTATCAATAAGCTTGCCACCAAAGTACTCGATGGTGGGGATGGATTCTGGTTTATTGGCATATACGTCCCGAGTCAAGTTGGAGATATGGGCATTATGGATCCCATCGAGAATGTCTTTGATGGGTTCGTCCAACACAGTCGAATATTTGACCGCGGTAGGACCCTGAAGAATACAGGTACGCCCAACGTCTTGATCGATGACTGCCGCGAGATCTTCGGATTGCCAGAGGGAATCTTTCTTGAAGAAGAACTCAAAGTTCTCGTCAAGAGAAGGAACAAAGGTGACGGGCTTTTGGCCACGGCGTTGGCATAGGAGCAAGAAGTGCTGAACGTCCTGGGCGTTAATGATCTGAGTTTCAGCCTCAGGGTAGTGCGAAAGAATTCTCTCGACGGCAGAGAACGGTTCGTTAAGCTCAGAGTAGTTCTGTAGATATGACGGTTGACCGGCGTCAAGGGTGAAACGTTCCTCGACACGATGAATAAAATCGCCCGTAAGCTTGGTAAAGGATGGATCAATCCATCGCGACTCATGCTTAACATAGAGGAGGTCCACCATTCTACGTACGACTTCGCCGTAGGTCATATCCTCCAGGTCGACGGTCTGGCCCGCCTTGTTCCGGCCGAACCAGACCTTCTGGAAATCATCATTCAACTTCTTAATGATATAGTCTCGGTTCTTCTTCAGCTCGGCGACGCGTTTTTCCTTTGGCAGACTGAAGATTTTATTGTCCATCTCCGCCCAAAATCTAACACCGCGGGTGGCAAGTTTATGAATTGGCTCACCCATCTCGGATCGGACGGTGATAACGCCGCCAGCCGGGCCCTTGTACGTTTTCTCCCATTCATCATCGTCAAGCCCTTCAGCGTCAACGATAGCTTGCTTAGCGGCTTTGCTCGTGTGAGCTTCCTTGGCAACCATCATACGGCTACCGAAGAGGCAACCGTCAAAGGGCATTGATGGATAACCGTACTTCTTTGACCATTCGCCTGTAAGGTATGGGTATGTGTCTTCTGCGCCACCGAAACCGCTGCCGGCGACTAGGATGATGTTGTCCGATCGCCTGATGCGAGCATACATCTGCAGGATTGGTTGATGGAAATCCTCAAATGAGTGGTGACCACCTCCTCGGCCACCAGTCCACTGCAAAATAACAGGGAACGTCGGGTGTGCCTTTGCAATGTTGATGACGGCCTGAATCGCTTCCATTGAGCCGGGTTTAAAAGCGATATGCTTCAAACCAAGAGTTTCTATATATTCTTGAGCGACTTCGATAGATGGAACACCAGCTCCGATGGTTAAGCCTTCGATGGGAACGCCTTCGGCTCGGAGACGTCCGATAAGAGGGATCTGCCAGCCCATTGCACGAGGATTGACGTATATCAAGTTAATCGTAATCCCTCGTCCAGCCGGGATAGCCTTTTCAATCTTCGAAAGGGCCTCGGTCATCGTCTTGCCGTTGTAATAACCTCCACCGGCCAACTCAATATGGTAACCAGCGTTCATTGTTGCCGCCACGAAGTCCCACGGAACAGTGGCAGGGGTCATTCCAGCAACCATAATCGGAGGTACGCCCAATAACCTGCTCATTTTCGTGTCCACGTAGGTGCGACCATTTGACGTCTTAACTAATCGAGGGCCATATTCCTTGACCCAGTCATTAGCGTATACAATGGCATGCTCCTCGTCGCGGTCGAAGAGTTCAGACTTGTAGCCAACTTCTTGTGCAGCACCGTCGATAGTTCCGGCTAGAATAACACGTACACCCGTACCCTCCTTGTTTCGGCTTGTTAGAATGCCAAGACCCGATATGCCACCAGGGCCGAAATCCAGGACGTGAGTCGCCCCTGGGAAGACGGTTGCTTTCTCCCAGTTGACAGGGTCGCGCGTGATCATGCGAACCAAAGAAGGTACAATGTTGCCCTCGACTTCGTCTCGTAGATCGGCACCAGTACATGTGTTAAAGACAGCGATCCCTAGAGAGGAAGAATCGATCTCAATGTCCTCGAGGTCCTCATCAATCAACTTAGTCGCATCGGCGAGGTATTTGCTGTGGAAAGGGGCGGTGATGGGCAAGAAACGGTTGACGAATCGAACTTTACGTTCTGTGTGGGGGATTCGAGTTTGATCAAGACCCGTGGGAGCTTTAACCTTTCGCAGCTGCAGATTCAAACCATAGAGCGAGATTGGCGGGCCAGTAACGACCATATTCCGTGGGCTATTGATAAGGGATATGGCGATGTGACGATCTTCAGGAAGATACTGGTTGGTGGCATTTATATGCTTCTGGACCTCACTCTGAGGTAAATCTCGAATGCTCAACATAGGAGTCGGATCTCCCTCCCCGTTGTCAATCGAATCCTGCAGCATAGCAGGAGTCAAAGAAGTTCTAGGGAACACTTGCTGACTACGGGCGCCGATCCAGAAGAGAATTGTCAGAGCATCCTTTGCCAACTTGTCGTATGATTCCCATGAATCTGCAGCAGCTGTGACCGCAGCAACAATGACACCCTGGGAATGGCCGGTCGCGCCGCGGATACGATCGCGCAATATTCCGGGGTGTACACCGAGACCCTTTCCGAGCACTTGGTAGTGGCATAGCTGCACCAACCCAATCAAAGGCAGGCTCACCGGGGCGGAAATTAGGTATTGGGGATCAGGAGTGGAATCTGGTGAACGTAGCCATTCCATCACATCTAGTCCCTTCGCGTACAATTTCTCCGCGCTGGGGTTTAGCGCAAGATTGTGGAGGAGGTCGGCAGAGGTGGCAACGAGGTCGCCTACAAATGACGGGTACGTCTCGTACACCTCGCGAAGCTCATCGAAATATTCAACGATGTTTCCCTGGCCACCGAAGATACTATAGATTCCTGCAGTTCCCTCATCCGCAGCTCTCAAGAGCGCAGATTCATGCGGTCTTATAGCACGGTTTGCTACCGAGCGAGCTGTATAATAGCATCGCACCACGGTTATCTGCTTTGCAAGGATACCGGGTAGATTCTTCGCCAGCGTATGGACATCGTTCCCCCGAAGGAACATACGCTCGAATTCGTTAAGGACGAGTTTCAGGACCTCTTCGTATGATCCCTGAGCGTCGTCTTCCCCTTCTTCGACTTCGTGCGCAACGAATCCCATATATCTTGCGACAAGCTCAGCTACGGACGAGGGCTCGTCATCAAGAGCTAACTCATCGGTGGGCGCTGGTAGACCGGCTGTGAATCGATCTTTGAGCTGTGACGCATGGAAATGGAGATTGGTAGGCACGAGAAACGAAGTCTCGAGGGATCCATGGGCAAGAGTGAGAGGTCGGAGAGAAGAGGATGATCTAGGAGTAGAGACGCCCGTTTGAGGGCCTGTGCCCGTGCCGGTACCGTACATGATTAAGGGTATCGTGGAGGTGCGAGCGAGACGGAAGTAGAGATTGGTGCTTTAGTTTTATATTAGTGATCTGAGCATTAAATATTTTATGCTGTATATAAGTTTTATCATACTATTAATGGAATCTCCGTATACTCAGTAAAGAGCAGGAGAAGTAATGCTCGACTGTTTGTAAAGGAATGATTGGAAGCTTTAGATAGTAACCAATATTGCGCCCACGAAGGTGATTAGGCCAAACGACGGCCTCGCAGAAGAAGGACTGACTAGACAGGTACAATTGCCTGTTACAGGTATGAAGCTATGAGAAATGATCTATAGTAGGGCGGAATCTGTAAAGAGAAGTGATTTGGAAGCTTCAGTATGGAAAAGTTGTTGTCGTGATAGACAGTTGAAGGAATTGTGGTCCTATCAACATTGGTCCGAACGTAAAAGAGTCCGTGTTTGTGGCACTGCAAACCTGCAGCCTTAACCCCTGTCTGGGAAGGTGGTCTCCTCTCAACGTAGGTACCTTTTACCCGGCGGGATGTCCAAATGTTCTAGCAAATGGGCTTTAATTTTGCATTCTAAGGGACAGCTTCCTCGACAAAAAAAAATTTAAGTTCTTGTTGGGGGATCCAGTTGGGTTAGGTGCCACACGCCCAGCCTGTTAAAACTACCTATTGTGGAGCTATAGAGTGTCCCATTTTAAATGGCACCACAGCTTCCCTTGCAGGTACCTGTACTCCAGATATCTTATCATGTAGGTACCTGTTGACCGGATGTGTTCAATGTTTCTCAGACTGGACCTACTACACAAGATAACTACATGTAGGTATGCAGGTGCTAGTATACTAGGGCATCCTGAAGTCCTTCTATCCTCTATCCTTCAGCCTTCACCTGTAACAGGTATCGTCCCATTCTATGAAGGTTCTAGATTCACTTCTAAAGGTTGAATTCGGTTTATTCATAGACTTAGGTCCACACTTCTTCAGCAGACATTGTCATCAACACCACTTCAGACGAACTAGCAACTAAGAGTTTAAGACATTACCTATTAAAGCATGTTATCAGCCTCAAGTCAGCAAGTAAGGAGAGCAATGTGGGAGCTTCTCTAGCTTTAAGCTCAGGTGCTGTTACTATTAGCCAGTTAGGCAATTTCTCAGATCTAGTATTCAACCAGTGACGCACTTCAAGAAAGGGGTAAGGATACCCAAGTACTAAGTAGCTAGAGAGCCTCGTCGCTACTATACAAGTCAGTATATCTATATATAGCTTACAAGAGCCATCAACAGACCGCCACTTCAGCCACGTCGTTACCCTTCTACTAATAAGCTACCTAGGTAACTACGTCTGGGAGAGCTGAGATGGTAGTGTGTGCTATAACGACAGGATTTCGGAAAGCTGGAACCACGTGTTTGGCAACCGAAGTCAGCCTCGATGCGTGTCATCCGGCTCCTGCAGTTGGAAATGCGGAGAGGTGAGATGATGCAATGTCATGGTACTGTAGGTAGTTTCTCTTTTGGAACTTCAGGATGTCGGGATCACCAATAGCGGATTAATCATCTCGCACGAGACATATGCATAGAACGCCTCAGGATTCGAATAGCACCAATACGATGTCACACAGGCGCGGGTTAGTTACCTCAGCTGGTTGTCAGCTCGATTCTTATACCTATTCGTAGGAAAAGGAATCAATCTCGAAGACAAAAGATAAGGGGTTAAGTTGCCGTTCGAGGCGATTTGAAACATTCAATGAAGTACCTATACCTTCACTGAGCAACCCCCTGCGCTGTGCCGGCGGGTCCGCTGGAATGGTACTGCAGGCAAACGGCTGCCAAGGGCACTCGGACGCGACCTTGTGTGGTACCTGGTATCACGGAATAGGATTCCCTGGGACGCTACTCGTTCTAGCTGTGCGAGCCTGCAGGAGACTAAAGTCGGATGACGATGGACTGCCTACGAGCTAGAGATCGTGGGTATCACCACGAAACACTCAGACACTCAACCCAGCCTTAAATCAGACTTAATTTCGATCTGTGCTCAGATTCGATGACATGGAAAGGATTATTAGCCACCCAAGAGATCTCGTCACTCGCCGGGGCTGCCGGGTAAAAATTAAGACACAATGTTATAAATTACTAGGAGGCAACGAGAGGAAAAAAAAAAAAGACGAACCCCAACTTTGCGTCGCGGGCTGGGTCATTGTGGAGAAAGGGTCTCATGGGAAACTAAACCTTGATAGGAATAGACTATACAAGGTGGTTGAGGAATAGTGGAGCAATAGGATTTACAGAGCAAATCACGGTAGAGCAAATTTATGCTATGCAGATTCGGAGCAATTGGAGTCTGGGCAAGAACACTTCTGTGCCTCAATGTTGTATGAGCTGGTTGTTAGTTCCAAGGTTAGCATTGCACAGCAGTAGCGGTGGCACTGCAGGCTCGCTGCAAGAAAGTGGCATGGGGGTGCCTTCTAGGCCACTAGTCACTATACTAGTAAGTAATCGGTGTGGTAACTAGGATGGGATGGAAAGAATAGGGTACATGTATAAGGTAATGTTTAATGTAATCTAGCTAGCCATTGGCCCGGAAATGGGGAACTACAACCCTCGAGGATCCCGCCAAAATTTTCCATCGACATAGTTCAACATTTGGGAAAAGCTCGGGTTCATTCCACCTTTGTCATGTCTTGCCTCTGACCCATATCTCGTACGAGAGACGCCAGAGCTACACACGTATCTAACCCTATTTGCTCCTTGTAACCTGTACCTCTCACATTGGTCACTATCATTATCTGGCAAACACGGTTCGAGACCTCGGGGAGTGATCGCCAGAAATACAACGGTGCCCTATCTCGTAATCGTCACATCAAATCAAGCTTCGAAAGATCCTAATTATCAATTGATCGAATAATCCACACATCAGTAATTCGTCCCTCATTCCTGCCGTCCGTCCTTCACTCTCTTCAAAGGCTACATTGCTTCCTGTCGACCTTGGCATAGTCTTGTTTCCCCTTTAAAGTTTGGCAGCACGGCTTTTCTCGACTTCTATTCTACTAAGCTTATAGACATAGAAGTAAACGTGGAAAAGGGGGGAAAGCAAAACACATACCTTCTTTTAATTCAGACCCTCGTAGTTGACGTAATATCGAACAAGAGATACCCATTAGAGTTGTCGACGCTCCGTTCCTTCAGACTCGTCTCGCTTCTCGTCTATCCTTCCTCCCTGACTATTTCGACCCAACCGCCAATATGCGTCCCGAAGTCGAGCAGGAGCTTGCTCACACGCTGCTTGTCGAGCTCCTCGCATACCAGTTCGCTTCTCCTGTAAGATGGATCGAAACCCAAGACGTCTTCCTGGGCGAGAAGACGGCCGAACGTATTGTCGAAGTCGGTCCCGCCGATACCCTAGGTGTAATGGCTAAGAGGACAATCGCGTCCAAATACGAAGCTTTCGATGCCGCAAAGTCCATCCAACGACAGATCCTCTGCTATAACAAGGACGCAAAAGAGATTTACTACGATGTAGATCCAGTTGAGGAGGAACCAGAGCCTGCCGCGGCAGAGGCCTCAAATTCAGCTGCGTCACCTGTCGCCGCCGCCGCGCCAGTTGCCGCCGCTGCTCCTGCACCCAGCGCAGGTCCCGCCGCCGCTGTGGACGACGCGCCCGTATCTGCTCTCGAGATCGTTCGAGCGCTGATTGCCCAGAAACTAAAGAAACCATTCCTGGAAGTACCCTTAAGCAAAGCTATCAAAGACCTAGTTGGCGGTCAGTATTATATTATGTGATGAGTACTTTCTTCCGAAACTAACAGAAGAGTAGGCAAATCTACCCTTCAAAACGAAATTCTGGGAGACCTGGGGAAAGAATTTGGCTCAACTCCTGAAAAGCCAGAAGATACCCCTATCGATGAGTTGGCAGGCTTGATGCAAGCGACATTCAATGGTCAGCTCGGAAAGCAGTCCCAATCACTAATTGCTCGCTTGATCTCTTCAAAAATGCCCGGTGGTTTCAACATGACATCTGCGCGGAAGTACCTGGAAACGAGATGGGGTCTCGGCCCTGGTCGACAGGACGGAGCACTCGTATTGGCCATTACCATGGAGCCACCATCACGTTTAGGGTCGGAGAATGATGCGAAGGCCTATCTGGATGATGTTACGCAGAAGTATGCTACAAATGCTGGCATCAATTTGTCCACGGCTGCGGCTGCTGGTCCAGCTGCTGGCGGATCAGGTGGCATGATGATGGATCCCGCCGCCATCGATGCGCTCACGAAAGATCAGCGTGCCCTATTCAAGCAGCAACTAGAACTACTGGCGAGATACCTGAAAATGGATCTCCGGGCAGGCGACAAAGCTGCACAGACGTCACAAGAATCCCAGCAAGTACTGCAAGCGCAACTAGATCTCTGGAATTCGGAGCATGGTGACTTCTACGCGGCCGGTATTGAACCTGTGTTTAGCCCCCTCAAAGCCCGCACCTACGATTCATCCTGGAACTGGGCGCGCCAAGATGCTCTTAGCATGTATTACGACGTTATCTTCGGCCGGCTGCAAGCAGTCGACAGAGAAATTGTCAGTCAATGCATCCGTATCATGAGCAAGTCGAACCCGCTACTCCTCGAATTTATGCAATACCATATCGACAACTGCCCCACGGAGCGTGGAGAAACCTACAAACTTGCTAAGGAGTTGGGACAGCAATTAATAGAAAATTGCAAAGACGTATTGAATGTGCCGCCGGCTTACAAGGATGTTGCTATCCCCACCGGCCCTCACACATCCATTGATGCACGCGGCAATCTGAACTACGAGGAAATTCCCCGCCAGAGTTGCCGCAAGCTTGAGCATTATGTCCAACAGATGGCCGAGGGTGGGAAGATATCCGAGTATGGCAACCGAACCAAGGTACAAAATGACCTTGGCCGCCTCGTCAAGCTCATCAAGGAGCAACACAAGATGTCCAAGACTGCGAAGCTTGAATTCAAGAATCTCTATGGCAATGTCCTTCGCTCGCTTGCGATGAACGAAAGTCAAATCCTACCAAAGGATGGCGGAAAGGCGAATGGATTGGTTAAAAAACCCGCCTTGAAAGCTAACGGCCAAAATGGCAAAGGCAAAATGGAGACGATCCCTTTCCTACACCTCAAGCGCCACAACTTGCATGGTTGGGAATATAGCAAACGATTGACTGGTATCTACCTAGACTGCTTAGAAGAGGCTGCCAAGTCCGGTGTTACTTACCAGGACAAATATGTTCTCATGACTGGAGCTGGCGCTGGTTCAATCGGCGCCGAGGTTCTCCAGGGTCTCATCAGCGGAGGTGCCAGGGTCATCGTAACAACTAGTCGATTTTCGCGACAGGTGACCGAATACTACCAGGCGATGTACGCCAGGTACGGTGCCCGTGGATCTCAACTGGTCGTTGTTCCATTCAATCAAGGCAGCAAGCAGGACGTTGAGGCACTCGTCGAATATATCTACGATCCCAAGGCTGGCCTAGGGTGGGATCTCGATTATATTGTCCCTTTCGCCGCCATTTCTGAGAACGGCCGCCAAATCGACGGCATCGATTCTAAATCTGAGCTCGCCCACCGCATCATGTTGACGAACTTGATCCGGCTTTTAGGCTGTGTCAAGACGCAGAAGGCTGAGCGCGGCTTTGAAACCCGACCTGCCCAGGTTGTGCTCCCGTTGTCTCCTAATCACGGCACCTTCGGTAACGATGGTCTCTACTCCGAGTCTAAGCTCGGTCTTGAAACACTTTTCAACCGCTGGCACTCCGAGGATTGGGCCAATTACCTCACAATTTGCGGTGCCGTCATTGGCTGGACCCGTGGTACAGGACTCATGTCAGGTAACAATATCGTAGCCGAAGGCGTCGAGCAGTTCGGCGTGCGCACGTTTTCACAGCAGGAGATGGCGTTCAACCTCCTTGGGCTCATGTCTCCTGATATTGTGGATCTATGTCAGAATGAGCCTGTATTCGCAGACTTGAACGGCGGTCTCCAATTCATTCCCAACTTAAACGATACCATGACTCGGTTGCGGAAGGACATCATGGAGACCAGTGAAGTCCGCCGAGCCGTCACCAAGGAGACTGCAATTGAAAATAAGATCGTAAATGGCGAGAACTCGGAAGCACTGTACAAAAAGAAAATCATCGAGCCCCGTGCCAACATCAAATTCGATTTCCCACCTCTTCCCAACTGGGAGAAGGAAATTGAGCCTCTCAACGATGGCCTTAAGGGCATGGTGGACTTGGAGAAGATTGTAGTTGTCACCGGTTTTGCCGAAATAGGACCCTGGGGTAACTCGAGAACCCGCTGGGAAATGGAAGCATACGGCGAGTTCTCGCTTGAAGGCTGCGTTGAAATGGCGTGGATCATGGGTCTCATCAAGAACCATAACGGTCCTATCAAGGGTCAACCGTATTCCGGCTGGGTTGATGCCAAGACTGGTGAGCCAGTCGAGGACAAGGACATTAAGCAGAAATACGAGAAGCACATTCTTGAGCATTCTGGTATCCGTCTTATTGAGCCCGAACTCTTCGATGGGTATGATCCCAACAAGAAGATGATGTTGCACGAAATCCAGCTGGAAGAAGATCTCGAGCCATTTGAGGGATCAAAGGAGACAGCCGAGGAGTTCAAAAGACAGCACGGCGATAAGTGCGAAATTTTCGAGATTCCAGAGACGGGCGAGTATACAATCCGTCTACGAAAGGGCGCTACTCTCTGGATTCCGAAGGCGCTTAAGTTCGACCGCCTCGTTGCTGGACAGATTCCCACGGGTTGGGACGCCAAGAAGTACGGTGTTCCTGACGACATCATCTCTCAAGTCGATCGCGTTACGCTGTATGTGCTGGTTTCCGTTGCCGAGGCTCTCTTGGCTTCAGGTATTACCGACCCGTACGAGTTCTATAAATACGTCCACGTATCTGAAGTGGGCAATTGTATCGGTTCTGGCCAAGGTGGTATGAACGCTCTTAATGGGATGTATACCAAGCGCAAGATGGACCATGACATCCAAAAAGATATTTTGCAGGAGTCCTTTATCAACACTATGGCCGCTTGGGTCAATATGCTTCTGCTATCCTCCTCTGGTCCCATCAAGACCCCTGTCGGAGCGTGTGCTACAGCCGTGGAATCCGTTGACAATGGATATGAGGCCATTATGGAAGGTAAAGCACGGATCTGCCTAGTAGGTGGTTTTGATGACTTCGGCGAAGAAGGTTCATACGAGTTCGCCAACATGAAGGCAACAAGCAACAGTCTCGAGGAGTTCGCTCACGGACGGACACCGCAAGAAATGTCTCGTCCTACTACCACCACAAGAGATGGATTCATGGAATCCCAGGGCTGTGGTATCCAGGTTATCATGACAGCCAAGCTGGCGCTCGATATGGGTGTACCGATATATGGTGTTCTTGCTCTTACCACTACTGCGAGTGACAAGATTGGGCGTTCCGTACCGGCGCCTGGGCAGGGTCTCTTGACCACTGCTCGGGAGGCTCCTAGCAAGTTCCCGTCGCCTCTTCTAGACTTGAAGTATCGTCGCCGACAGATTGAGCTGCGCAAGAGGCAAATCCGTAACTGGAAAGAGTCCGAGCTGGAGTACCTTTACGAGGAGGCAGCGGCAATGCAAGCCCAAGGTCATAAATTTGACGAGAGGGAATATACCCAAGCACGCGCCGTCCACATTGAAAAGGAGGCGGCCAGACAAGAGCGGGAGGCTTTACGCAGCCTCGGCAACAACTTCTGGAAGCAAGATAACACAATCGCGCCCCTCCGTGGCGCCCTCGCTACCTGGGGTCTGTCGATTGACGACTTGGATGTTGCATCCTTCCACGGCACATCCACGAAGGCCAACGACAAGAATGAGTCCTCGGTCATCTGCCAGCAATTACGTCATCTTGGTCGTAGCAAGGGTAATGCTGTTCTGGGTATCTTCCAGAAGTATCTTACTGGCCATCCAAAGGGTGCTGCTGGAGCCTGGATGTTCAACGGCTGCTTGCAGGTCCTGAACAGTGGTTTAGTTCCAGGCAACCGAAATGCCGACAATGTCGACAAGGATATGGAAAAGTTTGACCTGATCGTATATCCTAGCCGAAGCATCCAGACCGATGGTGTGAAGGCCTTTTCGTTGACTTCATTCGGTTTCGGTCAGAAGGGCGCCCAGGCTATCGGTGTCCACCCAAGATACCTATACGCTTCCCTCGACAAGGATACATACGCCGAGTATTGCGCCAAGGTGACTGCTCGTCAGAAGAAGGCGTACCGCTACCTACATAACGGTATCGTCAACAACGCTATCTTCCAAGCCAAGAGCCACTCGCCATACACTGAAGATCAGCTCTCTTCTGTCCTTCTGAACCCCGATGCCAGGGTCTCAGAAAACGCGAAAACCGCCGAGCTTACCTATGCTGCCGACTTCGCCCAACAGGCCGCAAAACCCCATGTAATCAAGACAAAGAGCACAAAAGAGATGGTGGAGAGCCTCGCTCGGAGCCTTCAAACGGGAAAGAATAACAAGGTTGGTGTTGACGTGGAGGATATCGCAGCCATCAACATCGAAAATCCTACCTTCATCGAGCGTAACTTCACAGACAGGGAGATTGCTTATTGCCAAAAGATGCCTAGTCCGCAAAGCTCGTTCGCGGGGCGCTGGAGTGCGAAAGAGGCCGTTTTCAAGAGCTTAGGCGTCCAGAGCAAGGGTGCCGGCGCACCCTTAAAAGATATCGAGATCCTACCTGACGAGCACGGTGCCCCTATCGTTTCCGTAAGTGATTTTTCGCGAGACTTCGTTGCCACAGATTTACTAATTCGTAATAGCTTCACGGCGATGCCCAAGATGCCGCAAAGAAAGCCGGTGTCAAAGAGATCAGCGTCTCTATCTCCCACTCGGAGACACAATCCATCGCCATTGCCGTCGCGACCTTTTAATCCCGATTAGATGTTCTGCCTGTTTCTGTAAAAGTCGGGTGTGAGGCGGGCGTTCATGCTTCGAGCTCCGTTCTCCATTCCAAGATGTATATTCCCTGTAGTCAACTGAAGATCATGAAAATCACCGCGCTTTGGAGATGCGATCGGAAGGTAGCGTGTGTAACCAAAGCTCTAAGCACTCATAGCCCAATCAGCCACGAGAAATTAATATATTAGTTCGTAAGGTTCCATGAGATCATTCGCCTGCAACGTCAGTGCGAACAGCCTCTGCCTTATACTTTTATACTAGGAGAGGTTCAAATTTTTCAGATAATGCCTCGGGTTTCAGACTTGATCTAGCTTCGAGTATCTTTTTGTAGGTCGCGAATACGTTAGACGCACGTCTTTGAATATGCTGGTGTTGACATGTGAAAGCTCTTGCGGGGTCAGATTCGGCCTAGAGGAGCTATACGTGGGCAACCATGCACCCAACCTAGATGGAGTGCCGATAGTATAGCCATCTCCAACGACTCCGTAAGCGCATACGTACAGTCTACGTTCAGGGTTCTACACGCTCCGCAGCGGAGGGTGCCATCGTGGTAGGGCCTAGTGAGCGAGGCTACGCCAGATCTTACCTAGTTTCCCGACGGCGGGAGGGGGGTCAACGTGATATTTCACATGCTTCCGAGCAACTCGCATCTTACGCATCTAATATGGCACAGCAGAGTTCGTGGACCACGCCACTGCCGGCAGGGGGTGGACGAGTTAAGCTTTGCTGATCCCCGGGGCTTATCGCGGAGGTGGTATCAAGCTAGGAACGCCGTTGGAGCTTGTGCCGGCGGCCGGACAGCCCTACGGGGCCCGTTGTACGTACGGTTGGATTCGCGTGCTTTGTAGCGCGTATGCATGGTCCTGATTCCTGATTCCGCTCTAGGGCCGAGGTTTGGTGAGATGCAGCGTTACTGACGTAGGCACGATCTGGTGGCCTATGAACATACGTATGTACGTTTCGCCTATTGAGTTATACGGGAGACTTCTGTTATGTCGAGGGTTGAATTGAAGAGTATATTATAGGGAAATTCGCCGCCCTTTATATGGTTAAGAAAGTGGTAGCAGTCTTTAACGCTCAGTTGCTGATAGTCAGTCAGCCTCGAGGGGCGTACCAATACACAATCCAAATAGTAAGGAAAATAAGGGTTAGCCTAAGTAGTGTCAACTCAATAGAAGGAAATATCAATGCATTCTTTGAATATGACATCGACAGGCACGGGGTTTTCCATGCTACATGTGACTGTGACCTATCACGCGAACTATTCACGCGACCTTGAATTACTTCCCAGAAACCTACATGGGTCGCAAGATAGAATAACTCCACGAGCGTATATGGACAAGGCAGTATATCTAAAATGAATTATCCATCGATTGTAGTGAATTGGTTAACATGTGTTGGCTTATCTGTAACGGTCAGAAATACTTGATTTTAGGATACTTCGTAGGACTTAGATAGATACGGATTGTGCGAATTATGCAGACAAATACTGTGTCGCCAACGGGGCTTGGCGTACGCCCCTGAACACAATCGGGATAGATAACGGTACATTGTCCTGGTCTTTCTCGATTATCTTGAAGGGAAAGGGAAGGTTTTGGTACGTCAAAGGACGCTTCTGTTACGGTTATATCAATGTCCATTGGCGATAGTCGCGTCGACCTAATGTTCTTGGCATTGACCCCTTTCAAATTTTTCGTGCCCTCAGCTGCGCCCCCGCGAACCGTTTGGCACTGATCCAAAGCTCTGTCGTGTTCACTCAATATTTCCGGGAAGTGGGTTAGAAGTCATGCTGTGACACCCCGACGCAGAGTCTGCCAAGCTGTGGCTTGCTCCTCCAACCTCCTGAAAAGGTCGAATATTCGGTCTATGAATGATGTCATTGTCTCCTGCAGCTCATGGGTCGCAGCTCAATTGCCATCGGTTGATTCTCTGCAGCAAATTCGACATATTTCATGCACAGCCTAGGGGCTGGGGCACAATCTATACGGTTGTATGTTGCAGCGCAACCACCAAGGTTGACTTGTATACCTCAAGGTTGCCTCTGAACTGAGCAATCTCTTTTTCGTTCAGGTGAACTCGGAGCCTGTCTCTCTTGCTAAGCCTATCCTCGTCGGAGTGGGACGTGATTTTTCGGAGCAGTGAGGCGAATTCGTCGCAGCTGTTCTGGCAGCGCTGAAAGACAGGCTCAAGATCTTGATACGCAGCTCGCTGATTTGGCGGGGAACTCTCTTCGGTCGCGCTCTTGAGTTTATTCATCAAAGACGCAAGAACATCTTGGAAAGCTTTTATACCGTTGCGTAATTCGTGCAGTGTTCGGGGTGCATTGGCCCACGAGTTGATTGCCTCGTGCAATGTCTGAACACTCGTACACAGAGTCCCGGCGAAGGCGACTGTGGCTGCTGCGATTCCAACAGGTCCGTCCATGGTTATATCTATATATAACTGATAGCATAAACAGGTCAATTGCCGGAGCTTTTGAGCAACTCTTGAGGCAGATGCTGGATGTAGGAACGTTGTGTTGAGGCCTTTCTGCGAACAGGGAATAGGGGGTATTTAAGTAGAATCGTAGCACGCTGGCTGGGGGTAATTGAGAAGATTGAGAGAATGGCCATTGATGCCAGACATCTGCTGCCTTCAGGGTAACAAGTTCCTTATATGCATGTACCTACCTATTATGCATGTTTATATTTACCTGTAAGGAGACGCTGTCGTCATTCCCTAGTACGCAAAACAGCTTTTGATACGAATGACTGCATCCAGAAGTGATAGGCAATCTTGGAAATGTAACGCAAGCGTGTCTACGGCGTAGGGGGCCATAATACTTACCGATTGGATGGGTGCGGCTGGGGTCTCTTCAGGTGTGGCCAGCGCCTCTTTCCCAAAGACGGTATGTCTTCGTTCTGCTCTCCACCATACGGTCTCATTCAGATCGGTCAGGATGACATTTCTCCCATACCTACATGTAGATACGAGTCTGTCTGTGATGCTGATGTATGCTTCAACGGCAACAACTTGTCATGTCGAGTAATGGGACTTGGCTTGAATCTTCTTCGCCGTGATAACTATCGAATAGATGCCGTCTCCAGCGAATCGCCAATTCCCAGGCGTTTTATTGCAGCTTGATAGATGATCCGGACTTGGTTGTTGGTTCGCCAGCGGGTTCTTTTAACTGAAGATGGCTAAATCGGCTTCGTGCCCGGGTAGGTGGGGGACGTGGTACTACCGGGCGGCGCCGTCTACCTATTTTTAAGTCCTAAGTTATCACAACTAGTTCAACCGTTTTAGATAGGAATGATTTATCTGGTAAACTGCTTTAGAATAGGTAGTAAAGGGGACAGTGTTGATTGAGTCGAGGTCGTTTAGAATATCAATGGCACGTTTTAGTCGAACTGAAGCGATAATAGGTAAGCTCTTCCTAGAGTTTTCAGTTATTAATACCGCTCAAATTAGAGGCCTAACTGCTATTACTAACTAGCTCAGCATCGTAATAAGAGCAGCTTGAATGGGTGGGCAGAACCGTTCATGATTCCCCGGAAATTGTCAAGCGACATTCTCGAGGCCAAGCCAACAGGAAAGAACCATTCAGAAACTCAGTTTCCGTGCTGGATACCCAAAGTAGGCAAGAACCCCGGACTGCGGGAGGTGCATGGGTGCGACTTCTCCGACTGCTCCGCAGCCCGACCCGCCGAGGAGCAAACATCGTCCGAAGCGGAAGGCTACGGACAAATAGCAGCTTCATTCTATCAGCAGAATTACCTACCAAGCCTACACATGGGCACTTAGGTCGAACTAGCTCCTTCCATTTTGATGTCTTCATGTAGTACTAAGTAGTCGAGGATCCAGCACTAAATCGCATGTAAGTCACTAAAATAGCTATTTCTATTCACCTTTTGGTTTCAAATCGTATAATAACCGCACACATATATTTTATTTAATCAGAAATGTTCGTAAGTTACACCGATACGAGCGCGAGAACCACTCCACAGTGTTCGAGTTGTTCGTGGGGCAATTGTAGACATGAATGGGTTGTCCTACCCGAACTGACAGCTGGCCCTCCCCAGTGTCATTTCTTCGTGGGTAGACCGACTCGATATTCAATCCGAATTATAGAAGTATTTGACACTGAAGCTTTTCACAGTCTCCTACAGTTGGAGTACTACAAGATCTGTTCAACCGCATCAAACAAGTGCTCCTTCCCAAGGAATGCCAGGTGAAGCGAGTCTCCATCATGAACAGCACAGCCAATCCAACCACTCTAGTCACTACTTACGTCTATCTCACCAGCAACTTCCGTTTCTTGGCATCTATTGTAAGTAGAAAACCATGCTCGACTTACACAGAGAGTCACCCGCTAGAATTGAATACCCTGTGATGACTTCAAACATGCAAGATGCTTCTGCTACTTCCTCGTCCGAACTGCCTCCAAATACAGGTGATTCGGCCATTGTCATTCATGAGCCCCTCGATGAGTTTGTCTCTTTCTAGGAAACACTCATACTGTCTCCCCGAACCATTTCCATTCCCTATAAATGCAAAGTCTTCTCAGGCTTTTCCCACACTCCCCAATCCTCACAACACAACACTCATTCAGCATCTCCACCACTTGAGTCTTGTTAGCCACATCATTAGCAACCACTAGAGCATACACACCTTCATGAACCAGAACCAAGCTTCAGGTATGGGCGATAGGTTAGTCCCCCCACCCTGACATGACACCACGCCAGAGAACTAACAACATTGTAGAATGCCAAGTATCCCACAGTATTCCTCTATGCAGTCGGAAGCGAATCAGACATACCCACCTTATTCGACAATGCCCCAAAACATGCCACAGAGTCAGCCGGCTCAAGGGTATCAGGCGAACGGCCAGATGCCTAACATGACGTCGACATCACCATCCACGGTACCCATGCCATCTGGAATGCCTTCGCAAGGTCCCCGATCCAACCCTATGAGTTCTCAATCCCATCAATCCTACCAATCCTGGGCCGGGAATATGGGTTTTGGAAACCCGATGGGCTTTCCGAGCTACGGCAATCCTGGAAACTACTCAACTTACGGCGGCCAAGATCAAGGGAACCAAGGGAGCCAAATGTATCCCGGATCGACTTACCCACAACAGCAGAACAGTAAGTACAACTTCAGGAAGACACGCGAGGTAGAAGTTAACTAACCACTCTTAAGACCACATGATGTCTACCTCCCACGCAGGTCAGTTGCCAGCCGAACAGATGCCTCCGCTTGACCCAGCGCTTTTCAATGTTCCCTCAGCCCCTATGAATCTCCTGCCTCCGACACAAGCCGAGAACAGTGCGGCTAGGAACACTACGTTGACCTCAATTACAGAGTCGGCTGAGGAGGCCATCGAGGACGACGTCGAAGCTGCCACCGGACCCGAGGCTCCTAGGGGCCGTAACAATCACCCCGCCGCGTCGCGCAACAAGAGTTACCCGGCGCCCCGAGGCAGACCTAAGGGTAAAGCCACCGGCGCCCATCGAGGTGTAGGAATGAGCAAGAGGGACGTCGAAGAGCCAGTCTTCAAGTGGAGACCTGGCTTGAAGATGAAGCAGATCACCCCGGACATGTCCGACGATGAGAGAGAGGCGGTTGAGGAGTGGAACATCAAGTACAGCCGAGCCAAGGCAGAGCACACTCGCAAGCAGAACCGGGAATCCGCCCAGCGGAGCCGCGCAAGGAAGATCTCGGAGCTGCATAACACCAAGGACAAGGTAGGGCAGCTCGAAGCTCTCAACGAGTACCTGAACCAGAAGGCCCAGCAGCTGGACATGACCGTGCGTAAACTGTCGGACGAGAAGATGGGTCACCTGCAGACGATCGCCCATCTCAGTTCCATGAACGAGAATCTCCGCGAGCGTATCAGCTTGCTTGAGCAGCAAGTCCACGGTCGGACTATCCACAGCCCCAACAACAGCTTGACGATGTTCGCAAATCAGCCCCAGACTCCCGTACCGGCCCCGAACATTCTACAGGACCGAAACCCCGCGCCGGCCCAGACTCCTCAAGCTAGCACATCCGCTGCCCCCGTTCAGCAAGGCAACGACGACCCCGCTACAGGCGACGACATGAACGCCGATCTTTTCCCGGATTTTTTTAACATGCCGGCTGATGATTCCATCATGCGTTCCATCAAAGATATGGAACAAGGCTTCGAGGACAACTCGCTAGACTTGATGCAGCTCTCCGGCGACTCTCTGAGCCCCCACTACGGCCACCAAGATCCAGGCATGGACTTCTCCCACAACCAAGCGCCGTAAGGCCCAAGCAACAGGAGTCGCGGAACGAGTGAGGTGACGTTGTGCCGGCCGTCCACGAGAGACGGTCGCTGAGGATTGCTCTTTATCTGGCGCTAAGGCGCCCCCATCATCATGAACATCTTTTTTATCTTTCATTTATTGCCATCTTCTTCTTCTTCCTCCCAGGCCCCAGACTAGATCGACGAGGATACAGGTGTGGAAGCATATGGCTCGGTGGTAGAGGCGGGCAGATCGCGAGATCGCGTGGAGTTAACGGACGGTTGCATTTATGAGACAAAGCAAACTACGAGAAATTTAACTGATAGCTTTTTCCTTGGCCCCCCGGCGTTGACGGAGAGGTGATTAGAAGTAGTCCCGTGTTGGTGTTTGTATTCGGATACGCAGTATGTTCGTGTAAGATGGTGTGTGCGTGTGTCGTCTTCGAAGCCGCTAGACTTAGCTGTGTACTGTAGTAAGATTAGGTACCGGGAGTGTCTAGCTGAGAAGTATTGCTGAAGAGGGACAAATATGAAGGCGTATTGGTCTGTATCTGCTAATATGATTTAATCATAGATGGGGATATCAATAAGAGCCGAAATTTGCAAGGTTTGAGCAGTCTCTTTCGGTGTGCGATGAGCATAAAAGGTATATGAAAATAGATTTAGGGCGGGCGTTATGGATAAATAATAAAGATACTTATGT